>OY856186.1:24532704-25145204 GCA_963693315.1 Diogma glabrata | reverse complement strand
AAGTAGATCCAGACAAGCCCCAATCTCTTTTCAGAACACGGCCCAGCTGTCCCATGATCGCAGCCACTTTCTTCCTTAGTTTCACTAGGTGAACCTTGAAGTTTAACCTCTCTCCAACAGAGATACCCAGATACTTAGTGTACACCGAATATTTTAAACTCAGCCCATCGATCTTAACGGTCGGTGGACGGTTTATTGAAAGATGTCCCTTAAGTAGCATGGCCACTGTTTTTTCTCTGGATACCTCTAGACCAACTCTTCTGCTCCAGTCAGACACAATAGACATCGCGTTAGACCCTGCATTTTCCAGAATCAAGCGGTTATCTCCTTCTATAAGGATCAAAAGGTCATCCGCGTAAGCGACAACCTTGACCCCATACACTACCAGAGCAGACAGCAAGTCGTCCATCATCATGTTCCATACTGCCGGGCCACATATCGACCCCTGTGGGCAGCCTCTCCCTACATCTCTCCACACCGTTTCATGTAAGCCAACCACGCAAACCCGTCTGTCGCTGAAATAGCTTTGCCATATTTTCAGGTCAGACGGGCAAGCCAGTGAAATCTTACCCAGAATTTCGGGCCACTCCAAGTTGTCGAAAGCCCCCCGGAAGTCAATAAAAAGCCCCAGAACATATTTTGACTCCGAGGTGCTCACAACATCCAGCACCCTATGCCATGCATCGCTAGTGCTTCGCCTCCGTCTGAAACCATACTGGTGTTCTGATTTTTGGAGAAACAGAGACTGTTCCAATCTTTCCACCATTATGCGTTCCAACACTTTACCCAGAACAGGCAGGAGACTGATCGGTCTATATGACCGTATCTCCTTTCTATCCTTATCTGGAGACTTTAGAAGTATTATCACCTTTCCGATCTTCCAGTTAGCTGGAAAACATCCACTTTTAAGGCAATTTCCAAACATATTTGTTAGAAATGCTGGAATTGCCCTCCAAACAGCCCTCACCATCTCCGGAAGCATCCCGTCAACGCCAGGAGCCTTACGCATGCGCATGCTTTCCATGGCATACTGAACTTCATCCACTGTACACTCCGAACCCTCGGTAAGGTCCAATGCAGAGGGCACACCACCACTTGGGAAGAACTCATGCAGGAAAGCAGAAACAGTTTCATGCCAAGTACCTGTCACAGCACCGTTCACTTTTACGTTTCCCAGAGTTTGTCTGCTATGTCTACCTCTGCAGACCTTGTACACCGGTCCCCAAGGGTCATCATTGCCTTTATTGCGGACAAAGTTTTCCCAATGCAGCTGCTTTGTTACCCTAAGGTTGTCTTTATAGACCCTCAGAGCTGATTGAAAATTGGATTTATTAGTTGCATGCTGTACTGGGTCATTTCTGCCACTCCCCCTCTGCACCAATCTCCTCGCTCTTTTAACAGCCTTCCTCTGTGAAGAGAGAACGTCAGTCCACCAGGACACTCTTGTTCTCCTATTATAATGGTTTTTCTGCAGGGTAGATGCATTTGCAGCATTCACCCACTCCTCAACCAGCGCAGCTTGCTCGTTCGGGTCGAGCCTAGAGAAGCCGTCCAGCCCGTAGCTATTAGCCAGGGACTCAACAACCCCTCCATACTCCACCCAATCCGCAGATTTTACCCGCCATGTTGTGCTCTGCTTTGGAGAACTTCTAGAACAGCTAGCGCGGTTTATCACTATTGCGGCATGGTCACTTATACACCAATCTGGTTTTATGTCCCACAAGGTGGAATGTTGTACCCAGGCTTCGTTTGCCAGGGTAACGTCAATGTCTGACTGGCCCTGTGCACTGTTAAACGTGAAATGTTCACACGCGCTGTTTAGCACCACCAGGCTGTTGCCGACGATGCACTCCTCCAAAATAAAGCCTCTCTGCTCTGTCTCCCTAGACGCCGATGATCCCTTGCTGTGCCAAAGCGGAGAGACTGCATTTGCGTCTAGTGCAATACAGACAGGAGCAGTGCCAACCTTATCTAACACTCTGTTTATATATTCGATATGTGACTCAATAGGGTTGCCATATTGGCAGTATACTGAAGCCACATATACAGTACCCTGATCAGTGCCCAGCCACGCGCACACTCCATGTTCAGATGTTAATTCGCATATTTCCAAAAGTTCTATAGAGCTATCGTTAACCACGATAGCTGCCTTACACTTTCCTGTGTTACACACCACCCTCATGTCTGAGGGGAGACCTCTTACCCCTTCACCTCCAACATATGGTTCCTGCAGTAAGGCTACCTGAATTTTCTTCCCCCTCATAGTGTTACCAAGATCGTACATAACACTCTCAGCCCTTTGACAGTTTAACTGCACCATACTTAGGCAGGTACGTCTAGCTGCCATCAACTAGCACTCGCCGTCGATCTTTCGCCCTCCTCAGACAGGGGCAACTAGTGTCCATAACTGAGTGGTGCCATTCCAGATTTCGTATCCTGCAGTTTCGACAACCCTCCACTGCCCCATTGCAGTCTTTGAAGAGATGCCCCTCTTCGCCACACTTCCTACAGATCGGCCTTTTAACATCGCATACCCTCTGCATATGACCAAAGCCATAGCAATTTAGGCATCGAGTTATGTCACTATGCTTCCTAACCCAGTATGAGCCGAATTCTATATATACTCTACCCTGTTTGGCAAGCCTACCGCATATATCGTCATTTCCCTCAATGACGACAGTATTTTCAACAGGGCTCCTCCCAAATCTGCGGACAACCCGAATACGATCACGAGCTGTTAGCTCATCCACCTCACCCTTAAGGTTCCTATTTAAGATCTCATCAATAATTAGTTTATCTGAGAGAGATGATGGAACCCTCAGTAATTCCAGTTTTGGACCAATTTTCCACGGTAGGTCCACCTTCAACCCCTTTTCTTCAAAACAGGCTGCACTTTTGAGTGCTTCAGTGCCCGCGCTAGAGTCAGTTTCTACCAACACTGCGCCCTTCAGTCTCTTAATGGACTTAAAACGTACGTCCTTTAAGTTGTCTCCGAGTGACAACATTTTACTTTTTATCTCATCAGAGGTTAAGGTTTCATCCTGATTGTTGGAACGCACCATCACTATGTGTGGCTTCCCTTGCTTCCTGGTCGGAGGAACCTTCGTTGCCCTTGGTTTTTTAACCAGCGTCGTCGGAACTTCACCTTAAGCAGCGGAAGTAGCAACATCAGTGTTGTCACTTACCACCGAAGCATATGTAGCCGGCATTGGAGGTGCGGTCAACCTATGATCCAGCTGTCCCTCCATCCTTTCAATTTTTAGCATAAGCCGCATGAGTTGTTCCTCATACTGGCTTAGCCGGGTGATTAAGAATGCCCCTGCAACTTTGCTTATTTTATTCTTCTCATCAAAGATTAAGCTTTTTATCTCTTTACCCCTAGAGACCATTTTTGTAAGCTCATCTTGATCCAGTTCCTCCTCGTGGATTTCTACCCCGCTACGTTTTGGGTTACGCGTGCAGCTATCAGCACTCGAAGCACTATACAGGCTACCCATTGAAGCACTTGTTATTTTGTCTAGGTTCACCTCCAGTGTCAGAGCAGATCCTTCACCCTCAGAATTGACCTTGCTCGTCACATCAACAGGAATTTCCTTAGCAGAAATCCTCTTTTGTGGAGGTGATCTTGCGAGTCCACCTCCTTTAAATGCACAACCCCTATCCAAAGTGGCCAGACCAACTCCAGCATCCGCTTTCAAGTTCTTCCCTTTTACTCCTCTACTACTTCTTGTGGCACTATCTACTACCCCGGCCAAGTTACCCACCGGTGTAGTATTGCAGTCGCTTGATCTCGACAGAGGGGAGCCTGCTTGCTCACTCCCAACCTCCGCCGGTACTAGGAAGTCGCCTCCTTGCACCGTAAGTTTTGATCCTAATCCCTTCTCCATGGTTATTTATTGTCGAGGTTTGGTTCCCCGCATCACGTTTCTTTAAAGTCTGTCACCCAATGGAAAAGACTGAGGTGCTAGGAGGGAGCACCTTCCCGCGACCCAGGCAATTAAGCCAGGGTCCCCGTTCCCGCTAGACATGATAGCGGGTTTACGGTATGAAAAGACTTGATCTTGGCTTCGATTCTCACCGAGGACCTAACGGCATGGGTGACCCTACCGTTGTAGCTCCTAAGATCACTGAGTCTACTGAGCCCCATCACTGCGTCAAAGTGCCAAGTCCTGTAGATAGGGAGTAGATAGTGACAACACTCTTAACTTTATTTGCTCGTCACTCTGTTCCTAGTTAAAAACTTTTACAGAGGTTGCCATGTGCTCAAACCATTTATTAGCCGACGCAACTATGTCTAGATTATCGCTTTAAGTAATAGAAATAATGTTTTATTATCTCAGTCAAAAAATTGTTATAAAGTTGCTCGTTCCCATCCCTAACCTCGAGGAGGTTAATGGCGTACATGCTTAGAAAGCATGCTCTACTATCAATGAGCTCTGTTAGACTAACCTGAAGGGTTAAATCTGATTTCTATCCATCAGAAGCTCAAGAGCACTATGGCAGAAAATTTTAAAGACATTTATATAGGTGCTCGACAGTAGGTGATTTATATAGGTGCTCGACTGAATGTATCATCTACTGTCAGGGGGACAATTCCGTGTAGGTGCGATCTAAGATCACACCGTATATTTTCATGATCGGGACAGGTCAGAAGAACGTGTAGTGCGGTTTCATCCACACCACAGGTACCGCAGTTTCCGTCATTTGTTACACCAACTCGTTTAAAGTACTCCCTAAATTTGCCATGTCCAGTAATGAACTGAACCATAGGACCGGTTATAGCCATCTTTGGATTACGGTGAATGAATGTTGCATCGCTGATGAATTGGTGCGTATGTCTTCCCGTTTCAGAGACATCCCAGCGTGCTTTCCAGCTACTGAGTGTCTCTAGCCGAGCATCACGTTTTATTTGTTTCCGTTCATTTGCACGACTGAGAAGTTGGTTGTATATATTGACCCTTTCCTTAAGAAGAAGGTCAATTGGAATTGAACCCGCAATGACCTGAGATGAGTCTGTAGAAATGGTTCTATAGCTACGGATCATGCGGAGCAACATATTCCTTTGAGCGCCCAATAACTGTTGAACATGCTTAACGTTGGCCCGCCCGTACCAACCAGCCGAGCAGTACGTCAGAATTGACTCGACTACAGTCCTATAAATTAATTGCAGAGTGTGTTTGTCAAGACCCCAGCGTTCGTGAGACAACCTCGTAAAGCTGTGGAAGAAGGACTTCGAGTTATCACATATACGATTGATATGACTTGATACACGCATTCTCTCATCCAAGTCGACACCCAGGTATCTCACGGTACTGACCATCTTGATTGAGACTCCATTAACTTTTATCGTAGGTGGTCTTGTCCGATCGTACTTACCCTTCAGCTGAAGCATAACAGTTTTGTGCGTCGAAAGATTCAGTTTGTTCAATTTGCACCATGAGGTCATATTATCTAGTGCTCGTTGACCTCGTTCTTGTAATTGTTTTCTTGAGTTACCGGTTATAACAATTACTTTGTCATCAGCGAATGCAACCTCCACAACACCATCCGACATGCTGGTGTCGAAAACCATGTTCCAAAGAGTTGGACCGAGAATAGACCCTTGCGGGGCACCTCTCGTTATGTTTTTCTCAACCGAGCCGAGGTCATCCTTAATGACTGCTCTTCTATCGTTTAGATAATCGCCAAGCAATCTGTAAAGATTGGCAGGACAATTTATCGATTTAAGGTAGGTCATAACACTTATCCACCAAAGATTATCGAACGCACCCGATATATCAATGAAAATGCCAAGAGAGTACTTTTCAACGGTTGCATGGACGATTTCAGCGAGTTTGCAGACTGCCATCTCAGTAGAGCGACCCTCCCGGAAGCCATACTGTTTATCAGATAGCCCACCACTCAAATCGATGCATTTTTGTAGCCTTTTATTAATGACTTTCTCGAAAATTTTGCCCAGTACCGGGAGTAGCATAATTGGTCGGTATGATTTGGGATCCGAAGGATCCTTATCGCCAGCTTTAGGGATTATAATTACACGACCAATTTTCCACTCCTTTGGAAATACACCAAATCTGAGGCAGCCGTTGAAGAGTTTTAAGCAAGTAGGAGCTAAAACCTTCCAGGACTGTTGCACAACTATGACTTCTATTTGATCAGAGCCAGGGGCCTTGCCACGTCTTAGACTCATCACAGCCTCATCTAGATCATCGGCTGTGAAGTCCGAGTCATCACGAGAATCATAAGGTAACAAAGTCACCCTTCTGATTTCCGCGTGCTCGGGAGAGTCTTCCGTTTCATCGGGTAATAAAGTATCGAGTAAGACTATGTTCGAGGTGCTCCATGAGTGCATATTGTTTCCGTTCGAAGAGACGGTACCATGCACTCGACGTTGAGCAAGCTTCCCTGTCTGATATTTGTATATAAAGCCCCATGGATCCTTGTTGCCTACTTCCGTTACAAGATTCCTGAAGCTTTCAGCCTTAGTTGTTTTAACCTTTTGTGTGTAGGTATTACGAAGGTTACGGTATACAGCCTGTTTTCGCAACCTCAGATCTGAGTCCCTTTCTTTTTGGTATTTCCTTTTAAGTCGGTTGACCTCACTCTTTAGCTGACTTAGATCATTGGTCCACCAACTTGCCCCATTCGTTTTTATGCAATTCAATTTTCGTGGTATGGCGTCTTCACAACATTTTTGTATGACATCCGTGAGGAAGGTCACGACCGATTCGCAGTCCGCTTTACAGTCAATCTCTTCGGCACGTGCGTGTACGCGCTTAATATTAAGTTGCAGGTTAAGAGTAAGGAGTTCCCAGTTGGTAGCATTCACATTGAAGTTGTTTTGGTTATTGTCATCATCGTCACGAGAGCCGCTAGCATAACAGTTCTGTTCGCCCAATATCTCAAAAGAGATAGCACGATGGTCACTGGAAGTCCAGCCCTCATGGACTTTCCAGTTATTAATACGCCTTACCATGTTTTTTGACACAATTGTAACGTCCACAGAGGACTCACCATTGTGTGCAAACGTGCTTAGGTTCCCAGGTGTATTAGCCACAAAGAGTCCCCATCGCGAGATGAAGTCCTCTAACTTGTGACCTCTGCTATCGGTGAAACGATCGAACCACATAACTGAGCGAGCGTTGAAGTCACCTAAAATGATAACTGGACCTTTTAACTTGTTTAAGATTGCATCAAGTTTTTTCAGGTGGTCCTCGATAGGATCACGAAACTGGCAGTACACATTTACAACATGAAATGTTCCTCCGGGATGTCTGACCTCCACGCAAACACAGTGTGAATCTGTGAAGTGCGGGAGGGTCATTGCTCGAATGTCCGAGTTGTGGATGCTGATCAAAGCAGGTAAGCAGTGTTCGTCATTGTTTCTACTGGAGGCCGAATGCGTGTTTACTCCTAAACCACATGCAACCCCGTTCACGCCGTAGACTTCCTGTGCACACAGAACGTCCACGGCGTGGTTCGAGATGCATTCACGCATTTCATGCACTGCCAGCATCGAATGTTGTAAATTTGCCTGCGCAAACCTCAGTTTCAGCCTAGCGTTGTTCGTTGTTTTTGGGTGTCTACACATTTTGGTTTCGGTTTTTCATGCGCTCGAGTTCTTTTTTGTAGCTGCTGCAGGTGCTACTTCCTACAATGTGAGCGTGCGGTTTGCCCTTTGCCTTACACGCAGCGCACTCCGGAGAGAGAGCCTTGTTCGGACAATCAACAAGTTTATGACCCGTTTGAGAGCAGTGACCACACGTTGATACAGCTTGAGCGCATTTATTAGCCACATGTCCAAAACATTGACACTTATAACATCGAAGTGGCGTGACGTACTCCTGAACTCTGCACGAGGCCCACTCAACATAAACTCGGTTTTTGCTCACTAATTTTGTCTTCGTTTCAGGATTAACCTCCACAACCCAGCAAACATCCGTACCAGTTTTCGCCCCGATTTTGAAAATCGGTTTGATTACGCTTTCCTCATCGAGACCATTTTGCTTACGGATGGCAGATGCTACTTCTGCATCCGTTAAGCCAGCTCTGATCCCCTTTATTATGAGTCGCGGTAGTGGTTTCTTGGGCTCACTAATAATGAAACCTGCGCTTTTTAATGACTCGTTATTTGAAATAGCATCGAGATCAGAGCTTTGGTCCGTTATCAGCAGAATGCCGTTGTCTCTCGTGTTTCTCAGAGCTTTAACCCTCAAACCGCCGTCGCATGGATTGACGTGGGTTGAGAGACCAGCCTTGATATCATCACATCCCTTTCCAGGTAGGTGGATTATCAGTGCTTTTGTCTTGTTCCTTACAGAATTCGACTTTTTACGTCTTCGACGTTTCTTGCCTCCAACTCGGGTCCAACCTTCCTCTTTCTCGGCAGCGTCATGTGCTTGTTCAAGCAGAGCGTCAGTAACAACTGGCGTCTGCAGATCTTTTGACTGAACAGCCTCAGCGTACGAGATTTGACTGTCCTGTACCGTGTTCTCCTGACTTCCGTTTCCGATCATGTTTGTGGCATCGTTAAGGATTTTTTTCTTACTTTTATTTTTGTTTATTTTTTTTGGTATCACGTTATTTGGTATCAAGTTTTTCCGGTTAAAAATAACCTCTACTCCTTTTAAAATTTCGGATGTTAGATGTTGATTATTGTCCTGTCTTGCTACGAGAGCTGCGACACGGATCAAAACCTTTTCGTATGCTGCCTGTGTATTTCTTACCACTTCGATTAAATTTGTGAACGACTCTTTCTGAGCGCCTTTCGTCATTGTGGATAAGATTGATAAGTCAGCAAAAATGTCATTCAGACCTGATTGCACTTCATCTACAGCAGGGCATTCATCTATAACTGGGCATTCATCATTTTCATTAATAACTGTGAAAACAGTATCATTTGTTTGATCAGTAGGTGCTTCGACGGTTACTTTCTTATTCGTATTCCTCACTCTTTTTGGAGGAATAATCTCGTCTTTTGGCATAGAGTCGTCAGTTCTATGCCTTTTCCCAACACTTCCCGCCATCTTCAGTAAGTCGACCAAGTCTTAGCCGAGTGGAGGATTTTTATTACGCCACTTGGACGGGACCTCCACTTCGTTACTCCCTGCGACCCCGGAGAGGTGTTTGGTCTTTGACCTAACTAGCTTAAATCTAAAAAAAAGAAAAATCCCGTCTATAATAATTTTATAGCCTATGGATTATTTAATAGAGACTAAATTTATTGTACTTAAACAATATTAGACTCAGTCAAAATTTATTATTTGCACAAGCACTTGCAAAGTAATATAAAAATATAATAATAATAATATAATAATAATAATAATATATAAAATTGTTTTTGTTTTCACTCGCTTTTTATTTCGCTATTTGTTTTATTCGCTAGATATATTAAGTCAACTATTATCCGTGTTAGACTTACCCCGCAGGGAGTAGATAGGGACAGTGGGAATCTCGTTAATCCATTCATGCGCGTCACTAATTAGATGACGAGGCATTTGGCTACCTTAAGAGAGTCATAGTTACTCCCGCCGTTTACCCGCGCTTGCTTGAATTCCTTCACGTTGACATTCAGAGCACTGGGCAGAAATCACATTGTGTCATCACCCGCTAGGGCCATCACAATGCTTTGTTTTAATTAGACAGTCGGATTCCCCTGGTCCGTGCCAGTTCTGAATTAATTGTTAAATGATGGTCGTTTCAGACTACATATTTTCATACATAATCTATATAATAGCAAGAAAGTTCCGTAATGGCAACTAGGCGTACTTAATCAATTCCGAGATCGATGAACTTCATGATAAAGAACAACTTTACTCAGACGAAAAAATACTATTAGTCTTAATATTACATCCCAATCAAGCCCGAGCCATCTCAATCTTCAGAGCCAATCCTTATCCCAAAGTTACGGATCTAATTTGCCGACTTCCCTTACCTACATTATTCTATCGACTAGAGACTCTTCATCTTGGAGACCAGCTGCGGATATCGGTACGGTCTGTTGGGAATTTGCGTAGCCCTTCCATAGATTTTCAAGGTCCGAGGGGAAAATACCGACACAACAGTAAATGTCATGCTCTTCTAGACTTTTAACCATATCTCTCTTCGAAAGACTTCCATGGTTATATGTCTATAAAACAGAAAAGAAAACTCCTTCGGTATCTCCCGACGGCGTCTCTATGGGAGTTCCTGTTACCAGGATGAATATTCATCATTACATGTTAATATCCAATCTTTAAAGCGTATACCCAACAGGTTACGGAATTGGAACCGTATTCCCTTTCGCTCCCAAATTAAGAATATACACATATATATCTTTTTCTATATACAAACTCTTGTTTATGACAGCTTTCGCTTAGAGCTTAGGACCGACTAACTCGTGATCAAACACTGTTCACACGAAACCCTTCTCCACATCAGTCCTCCAAGATCTCATTCGATTATTTGCTACTACCACCAAGATCTGTGCCAATGATGGCTTCATGCAGGCTCAAGCCAAACACTTCGACGCACATCATTGTACCCTCCTACTCACTACAGCTTAATTTTCGATATAATTAAATATTAAAAAGAATGCTTTAGCGGTTATGTATAGGCATATGACTTGAGCGCCATCCATTTTAAGGGCTAGTTGCTTCGGCAGGTGAGTTGTTACACACTCCTTAGCGGATTACAACTTCCATGTCCACCGTCCTGCTGTCTTAAGCAAGCAACACCTTTCATGGTATCTGTATGAGTCATTAATTTTGGCGCCGTAACATAACGTTTGGTTCATCCCACAGCGCCAGTTCTGCTTACCAAAAGTGGCCCACTGGGCACAATATATCATTTTTCCAAAGACCTCATTGACTTCAATCAAGAAAGTCAAGGATCTTACCCATTTAAAGTTTGAGAATAGGTTGAGGTCGTTTCGGCCCCAATTCCTCTAATCATTCGCTTTACCAGATAAGACTATTTCTCCAAATATGTATATGCACCAGCTATCCTGAGGGAAACTTCGGAGGGAGCCAGCTACTAGATGGTTCGATTGGTCTTTCGCCCTTATACCCAATTCTGACAATCGATTGCACGTCAGAACTGCTACGATCCTCCATCAGGGTTTCCCCTGACTTCGACCTGATCAGGCATAGTTCACCATCTTTCGGGTCACAGTATGTATGCCCATGGTACGCTTTTTTTTTTTTTTTTTTTTTTTTTACTTTATTTATTTGATTGATAATGCATGCAACAGCATAATTGCTAGCGCATGCAAAGAACATATACAAAGTTTGTTTTCCTTGAAGAGGAAAAAAAATGTTTTAAATTAGAAATAGTTTATAAGATAGTTACTCATAAATATTTAAAAAAACATATATGAGTTGATAAAAACGCCCAAGGACTGAGGTGCTATTTAAAAAAATAACACGTAGTCCTAAATATTAGTTACGTTAATTTAGTCTGAAGGTTTTAATACCCAATGATTTGCATACATACTAGACTTCTTGGTCCGTGTTTCAAGACGGGTCCCAAAGGTATCTCAAATCTTTATCATTGCTTGATCGGAACATATACTTTTACTGCATTTATAAAATAAATCGTGGCGTACTACACTTCACATAAAGTGATAGCATGTTCTATTAAATATATCAGCATATTGTCAGGATATATAACAGATCAATCACAAAGTTTTACAAGAAAACAAGAATTGAGCTTCTGTTTAAACCATAGACAAATAACTATTTATATAAATATAAATAATATATAACTAACATATCGCAACGTCTTACATGAAAAAAAGTGCATGGTATCAATAATTAAATATTATTTAATATTTGATTCCAGTGAATTTCTTCATTCAGTTATTTGAGTTCATTGGGCTTAACCCCTTAACGGTTTCACGTACTTTTTAACTCTCTATTCAGAGTGCTTTTCAACTTTCCCTCACGGTACTTGTTCGCTATCGGTCTCATGGTTATATTTAGTTTTAGATGGAGTTTACCACCCACTTAGTGCTGCACTATCAAGCAACACGACTCTAAGGAGATATCTTCTTATACACAATAATAGTCGCTACGGGCCTGCCACCCTCTATGGGTAAATAGCCCCATTCAAGATGGACTTGGACGTAAAATTGAATCTATAAGATAAAAGATACTCCAGCACATTGAATGACCAATTTATCCATTATAGATAAAAGGACTTAATGCTGAACTTTTCCTATTTCGCTCGCCGCTACTCAAGGAATCTTAGTTAATTTCTTTTCCTCTCCTAATTAATATGCTTAAATTCAGGAGGTAATCACACATGAATTGAGGTCGCAATAAAATTTTTAATATTATTATATAATATATCATTACAAAACGAAATAGTTCACATTCTCAATATTTAAAATAAAATAATGACTGATGTTGAACAAAAAGCACATTTTATAATTTATATAATAAACATTTTATTATAAATAATATAAATACATCATTGTACATCATATTATTATTATTCCTGAATTATAGTATATATATAACCATAAAACAGCATTAGTTTTATTAAAAACAGTTTATTTAGCTTATATAAACGACCCTCAACCATATGTGGTCCAGCAGCATATATATGTTATATATTTATACTTGAGCATGGACCGCAATATGCGTTCAAAATGTTGATGTTCATGTGTCCTGCAGTTCACATAACTTCACGCAGTTTGCTGCGTTCTTCATCGACCCATGAGCCTAGTGATCCCCCGTTAAGAGTTATTCATAATTATTTTCATATAGCTATAGATTTTTTCAAATTTTATATTGAAAATAGCACGAATTTACTTATTCAGCAATGCTGAGCGCATTTTCAATGGTTATTTTCAGTTTTTGGATTATTAAATCAATAATGATCCTTCCGCAGGTTCACCTACGGAAACCTTGTTACGACTTTTACTTCCTCTAAATAAACAAGTTCGGTCAACTTTGGTGAAACTACCACAACACAGTTATATGTCACGGCAATCACCTCTGAGGACCTCACTAACATATTCAATCGGTAGTAGCGACGGGCGGTGTGTACAAAGGGCAGGGACGTAATCAATGCGAGCTTATGACCCGCACTTACTGGGAATTCCAAGTTTAGGTGAACAGTTTCAGTCCACAATCCCAACCACGAAGGTGGTTCAGCGGTTTACCTAGTCTTTTAAGACCAGGAAGACACGTTGATACCTTCATTGTAGCGCGCGTGCAGCCCAGGACATCTAAGGGCATTACTGACCTGTTATTGCTCAATCTCATTATTGCTAGACGCAATTTGTCCATTTAAGAAGCAAGTGTCCTGTTCAGACAAACCGCCAGGTATGGCTCCATCCATATGATAACTTAAACTTATTACAACAATACTCCGAAAAGTATAGAGAATAGAGGAATAAGCACATATAGAGTTTCAACACCATAACCCTGCCGGCATCTAGTTAAGAAATTTGAGTCTCGTTCGTTATCGGAATTAACCAGACAAATCACTCCACGAACTAAGAACGGCCATGCACCACCACCCATAGATTCGAGAAAGAGCTATTAATCTGTCTTACTCGTTTATGTTCGGACCTGGTAAGTTTTCCCGTGTTGAGTCAAATTAAGCCGCAGGCTCCACTCCTGGTGGTGCCCTTCCGTCAATTCCTTTAAGTTTCAACTTTGCAACCATACTTCCCCCGGAGCCCAAAAGCTTTGGTTTCCCGAAGAGCTACTGAAAGAGCCATAGTAGTAGCTACATCCAATTGCTAGCTGGCATCGTTTATGGTTAGAACTAGGGCGGTATCTGATCGCCTTCGAACCTCTAACTTTCGTTCTTGATTAATGAAAACATCTTTGGCAAATGCTTTCGCTTATGTTAGTCTTACGACGGTCCATGAATTTCACCTCTCGCACCGTAATACTAATGCCCCCAACTGCTTCTATTAATCATTACGTCTTGATCTAAAAACCAATTGAAAATAGAACAGACGTCCTATTCCATTATTCCATGCACAGAATATATAGGCACAAATGGCCTGCTTTAAGCACTCTAATTTGCTCAAAGTAATTGTACTGTTCTACAACAGCACTCGATTAAGAGCACTGATACAGATTTACACGTGGATAAACCTCTAATTCAAAGAATCTTCAGCTTATATCACTACAGTAATACGTCATAGCATCAAAGTATTGTACTAACCCAGTTATGGTGTACTACCTGTGCTTGACACAAGTTCAACTACGAACGTTTTAACCGCAACAACTTTAATATACGCTATTGGAGCTGGAATTACCGCAGCTGCTGGCACCAGACTTGCCCTCCAATTGTTCCTTGTTAAATGATTTAAAGTGTACTCCTTCCAATTACAGGGCCTCGGATTGAGTCCTGTATTGTTATTTTTCGTCACTACCTCCCCGTGCCGGGATTGGGTAATTTACGCGCCTGCTGCCTTCCTTAGATGTGGTAGCCGTTTCTCAGGCTCCCTCTCCGGAATCGAACCCTGATTCCCCGTTACCCGTTGCAACCATGGTAGTCCTAGATACTACCATCAATAGTTGATAGGGCAGACATTTGAAAGATCCATCGCCGGTACAAGACCATGCGATCAACGTGTTATTCAGATTCATATTAAAAACGATACAGTATACAAGTATACCTAATGTATCGATTGATTTTAATCTAATAAAAGCACACGTTCCTTGCGGATCGTGATCTGTTGCATGTATTAGCTCTAGAATTACCACAGTTATCCATGTAATTATGAATACGATCTAATAAACCATAACTGATATACTGAGCCTTCTGCGGTTTGACCTTACAAGGGTGTGTACTTAGACATGCATGGCTTAATCTTTGAGACAAGCATATAACTACTGGCAGGATCAACCAGAATTCTATTTATATTTATAAACATTTGTGTTTCAATTATTAGTGAAATTGCTTTCCACTTATATAACTTTATTACTTGGAACGATTACCTTTCCAATAATAAACTATATTCGGTTCTATTTTTGTTCTATTATATATAAGAATTTTGTTTTCTTTTATTTTATTCAATAAACATGCCCCATCATGTATAACATAATAAATGTCTTTACAAGTATATTCAATAATTCAAACAATGAATTACATTCAATACATAAATATAAAACTTATTTTATATTTTTTCTTTTGATCGACTACTCTCATATAATACTTTTTATGTCATAAAGTAGTAAAAAATACTCAAAAAATAAAATCACATCTTATTAAAACAATATAAAATTACAAAAGACTACCTTCGACTTCACTTAAAACTTAAAATATGTAAGGAAAATTTTAAAAAATAGTTCATAACTTCTTCTAGGTCATTCCTAGAGTAGTTAAATGTATGAGATGGTATTATTGATTTTTTATTTCCAACATTTCTTCCGAACATACCTAACCCCTATCTGCAACCCTTAGGGGAGGTTTTTAAAATTTTAAAAAATAGTTCATAACTTCTTCTAGGTCATTCCTAGAGTAAATAAATGTATGAGATGGTATTATTGATTTTTTATTTCCAACATTTCTTCTGAACATACCTAACCCCTATCTGCAACCCTTAGTATGGTTCCCATACAAAAAACTCAAAATTTTAATAAATAGTTCATAACCTCTTCTAGGTCATTCCTAGAGTAGTTAAATGTATGAGATGGTATTATTGATTTTTTATTTCCAACATTTCTTCCGAACATACCTAGCCCCTATCTCGAAAAAATAAAATCACATCTTATTAAAACAACATAAAATTACAAAGTACTACCTTCGACTTCACTTAGAACTTAAAATATGTAAGGAAAATTTTAAAAAATAGTTCATAACTTCTTCTAGGTCATTCCTAGAGTAGTTAAATGTATGAGATGGTATTATTGATTTTTTATTTCCAACATTTCTTCCGAACAT
This sequence comes from Diogma glabrata, assembly GCA_963693315.1. Lineage (NCBI taxonomy): Eukaryota > Metazoa > Arthropoda > Insecta > Diptera > Cylindrotomidae > Diogma > Diogma glabrata. Next base: position 25,129,313 of record OY856186.1, on the reverse strand, counting down.
ACTTAGCCCCTATCTGCAACCCTTAGGGGAGTTCCCATACAAAAAACTCAAAATTTTAAAAAATAGTTCATAACTTCTTCTAGGTCATTCCTAGAGTAGTTAAATATATGAGATGGTATTATTGATTTTTTATTTCCAACATTTCTTCCGAACATACCTAACCCCTATCTGCAACCCTTAGGGGGTTCCCATACAAAAAACTCAAAATATGAATAAGATTAAAAAAAATAAAATCACAATATATTAAAAGAATATAAAATTACAAAACACTACCTTCGACTTCACTTAAAACCTAAAATATGTAAGGAAAATTTTAAAAAATAGTTCATAACTTCTTCTAGGTCATTCCTAGAGTAGTTAAATGTATGAGATGGTATTATTGATTTTTTATTTCCAACATTTCTTCCAAACATACCTAACCCCTATCTGCCTCCCCCTCTTAGGGTTCTCATACAATCCATAATCCATCCATTTGTACAGGATATTACCAGAATACTTAAATGCAGCATAGAACATAGTCTAAATTTTGTCTAAATCAAAATCCAGACATGTAGGAGTCACTTTGGGGGTGGTACAAATTAGGACGTGGGTGGTACGTATAAGGAAACTAGTTGCATAAATCGTACCAGTTGCAGCATCTTACTATTTCTCTATTATACAAGCCGGATGTACAAATTTACTCAGTTTTTTAGAGGAAATAGGTATTAAAAATCTCAAATTATCGATATCGTCTAAAGGTTATAGAAAAAAATAATTTTGGAATTAGTTATCAAATAAAATATAAAAATCAGTACGATTTAAGCAACTCTCCCCTATTTCGCTTAAATTGACATCTAGAGATTACCGCCAGCATATTTTTTCAATTTTTTTTTTGACAAAAATTTTGCCAAAAAAGCATGGGTTAACCCCTTACCTGTTTTTTTAGCGAAAAAAAAAGTTGTCGCAAATCTTGGGGAATGGCATATAAACTGAAAGGTGGGTCCAAAACAATCCCCTACCTCAAGTTATAGCATAATTGGTAAGCGGGTTTAGCCACAGCACCAGCTTTGGTTTCAAATGTAAAATTTTTGGTTTTCAATTTATGGCCTGTTTAAGGTAGCAAACCTGGTATTTTGACTTATTTCGCTTAAATTGACATCTAGAGATTACCGCCAGCATATTTTTTCAATTTTTTTTTTTGACAAAAATTTTGCAACAGTTAACCCCTTATCTATGTTTGTTTTTTGGAAATGGGCAGGCATAATGTATTTTTATTTACGTATATGTATGTATATGTTTGGACAATTCTCTAATTCGAAAATAGGCACAAAGTATATTTTGTTCTCTTGAGTTCGTTGAATGTTGTCAAACATATTTACGCTTTTGGGCGTAAAATAGTAATTTTAGGCATTGTTATTTCAATTTTAGGCATGTTATTTCAAAAAGAAAAAATGTCTGCTTGACGCACAATTTTTGAATCTTAAAAGTGCATTTTACGGTTTACTCGTACAAAAATGTATTTGTGTTATTTATTGTATTTTAGGCTAAAAATCTAGATTCAAAAAAAACTTTTAGGGCAAAAAGATCACTTTTTTGGCCAAAGAGAACACGTAATGTCCAAAAAAAATTGTTCTGAGAGCAAAAAGGGGCGTGTCAGAGCAATTTTTACAAATACAAATTAGAAAATTAAACCTTGTTTGATAAAAGTTTGAAAATTCGCACGCTGAGATCTGTTTGAATAATGCACATAAATATTCATATATGGGGGATTCTTTTACAAATCGAACTGATTTGGACAAAATCTGACCGATATATTTTTGATATGGCTGAAATTTTTTAGGGGTTTTACTTCGAAAAAAAAAAGATATACGTGTTCAAGAATTTTTTATGGAAATAGAGCGGTTCCAAATTTCAAGAATTTCGTAATTTTTGGCTTGAAGACTTATTTTCAAAAATTTATAACTTCGGTTCTATTTGTTTTTTTTTTTTTGTTTATTTCCAAAAAAAATATACAATTTTATAATATATGGAAATATTTATTATTAATAATACAATTTCACATTACAACAAAGCAAAATAAGTAAATAAAATAGAAGAAAAAAAAATATGATAAACAACTTCAGACAGCAACTCAGCTCCAACTACATACAGCATGGATCAAACAATTATTTCTTCTGATGCATTAGGTGGTACTCTTTAATGTAGTCATTAAATAATTTTAATTCAATTTCTTTTTTGAAAGCGTCGATATTCAAATCTTTAACATGACCCGGTAGAGAATTAAACAATTTTAGTCCCTTATACAAAATGCTATTTTGAGCAGTTTTACCTTTGTAAAGCGGTAGACGATAATCATTATTAAAGATAGAAACTTCTGTTTTGTTTTATTTTAAAGTTAGGAAATGCTTTTTAAAAAGAAAAAATAAATTCAATAAAAATTATTAACAAATTCCTGTTGTCATAAACAAAAAAAATGTTAACATCGATTTTTAGTCCCTGCCCCCGGAATGGAGAAATGAGTTTTACTGTACTGATTTGTACTGTTTTTACTGTGTTTTACTGATGAATTTTTGAAAATAAGTCTTCAAGCAAAAAATTACGAAATTCTCGAATTTTAAAAGTTAAAATCGCTCTAATTTCCAAAAAATAAAAAGAACCTGGAACACGTATATTTTTTCAAAAAAAAATTTCAGCCAAATCCAAAAAGTGTTGGCCAGAAAAGTGTTCGGTTTGTCAAAGAATGACCCATATTAATAAAATAACACAGAATATGCAAACTTAAATATAACGGTGCTATGCACAATTTACTATTCCAAGACAATTGAAAATTCAAATTACACGGTTCAGAAAATAAATCTGGTGTACTAACTTCGTTTTCATAATATATATTGTTAAGTGCCTAGAGCCTTCGAAAAGTTTAAGACGGCTTTGAAGAACGGGTCCTTGGGGAACACCAGCATCAAGAATATGGGAGTTAGAGGTTGCGCCATGAATAACTAACCTAACCTGTATTATGCGTTTTGTCGGAAATCTTTTAATCCAAGAGACTAGAGAGCTAGCAATGCCCAATGATGTTAGTTTAACAATCAATGACTTATGCCAAACTATTTGCGTTTCACCTTTAATAACAATATTACGGTTCCATAAGTCAGTCAAATACAACATTAAAAAACTAGTACATCTGCCACTTCGAAATCCATATTGGCGATCTGGCAGTAAATTGCAATCCTCCAAGTACACTGTAATTTTAAAGGGCAATTGAAACAAATGTATATTGCAATTTCATCCAATCTTCAGATCTGCATGCCAGCCTTGATTTGTCATTGGTAAAGAGTTAACCTTCAGCCCTAGTGATTACAGAAAAGTCAAATTTTAGTGATGTTTTTGCGTTCTTTTAGGGGTAAATCATGTGATGTATTGAGCAGAAGAGACAAGCTGGTTTAAGAGGGGGGGGGGGGGGGGGGGGGGGTAGTGAGTGCTACGCTACTATTTTTAATAAGGTGATTAAATCAATAGCAGATTATGTAGGTACATTTACCGAATTGATAAAGAGATAAAAATTTCTTTAGAATTTTCTTTAATTTTAAAAAAGGATTTATTGATTAATTTCAGTTCGATTTTATAAAAACGTAAAAACAGTTATCTTTGTTATACTATTTATTCTGTCTTTTCATATAACGATTTAAATAATACAATATCAAAACTTCGGTTTTGGTTAAGAATTTTGATATGGTTTTCGGCATAAAACTTTTATGAGGACATTGTTTTTAGTTTTGGTCAGCGATGTATATCAAACATAACTCTTGGTTAAAGTACATGTATTTTTTTATCTCTGTTAAGAAATTTGTTACAAAACTAACACGAAACATCAACTTGTTGCCGGAAAATGATAACAGATCATAAATTAACATAATTTAGTCAAAAGATGATACACTCAGCAAACTACTCAAAAACAACTTTATTTAGCGTTTCGAGAAAATATTACAAAATCACAAAATCATATTTCTTTCAAAATTCCGAAAATATTCCAAAAATTCAATAAAATCAAACTTTTTTCAAAATTCTAAAAATATTACAAAAATTATTACAAAAGCAAAGATTGAAACTTTTTTCAAAAATTCTGAAAATATTGCAAAAATTATAACAATATCAAAAATTGATTCTTTTTTCAAAATTCCAAAAATATTCCAAAAATTAGAATAAAATCGAATATTTAAACTCTTTGTAAATTCTAATAATATTCCAAAAATTCATAACAATTCAAACTTTTTCCAAAATTCTAAAAATATTGCAAAAATTATAACAATATTAAAAATTGAAACTTTTTTCAAAATTACAAAAATTATAATAAAAGCAAAAATTTTAAATTTTTCCACAATTCTAAAAATATTGCTAAAATTATTACAAAATCAAAAATACAAACTGTTTTTAAAAGTCCAAAAATATTTCAAAAACTATAACAAATTCAAAATTTACGTCATACAACAGCTAAATTTTTTTTTCCAAAAAATTAGCTAAAAAATAAATGAAATCATTTTTTGACACACTTGACAACATTTTTTTGACAAACTTATAATGCCATAATTCTCAATAATAATAATAAAATTTCTGTTAATTTCTTTGAAACTAACTTTAAGTTTTGATAAATAAAAGAATATTTTAATATGGTACAACTTTATAATTTTAATGTTTTAATATTGATTGCCAACAAACGACTAACTAACAATATAATATCAAATGATGATAATGATACGGACATAATAAAAGTAAAAAGCAATTAAAGCAATCGTTGAATCAAGACGTCATTTTTTGTACAAATAAATTTCAATTAAATTTTTCATTCAATTTTTCTATTTAACTATTTTACTTTTATTTAATTTTCTTTTTTCTTTAAAACTTTATAAAAAATTACCTTTATTTATAATTAATATAATTACTTTTTCTTTTCTTTTGTTTTTAGGTAAGTTTTTTGGATTTTGGAAAGAAAAAACGTTTGGTGTCATTTATTTATTAAAAATGCATTAAATCTAACTATATTTCTACGGAATATTAATTTTTGTTGAAAAAAAAACATTACATACATTTGGATAAGTAATTTAAAGGAAAAATTTAAGAAAACTTGGAAAATATCAATGAGAAGTAAAACTGGAATCTAAATAAAAATCAGATAAGCTTTTTAATATCTTATTTAATCGTATTCATATATTAACAATTTAGTATATAATTATTGTACATAATCTGTTGAATTTGAATTGTTTGTTTATTGTAAACATAATATAATAAACAATTCGAAATATTCGTAGACAGTAAGATACAACAATTGTTTATTGTTGTTTGTTGTTGATTTGTTGCACCATTGTTGATGTCTTTGAACCATTAACTAATTATCCTTTGTTTGGATTGACAATTTTGACAGTTAAACTTAGACTTAGGATCAAGTTATCCAGCTGTTAAAGTTGTCAATTTAGATATCAATTTTGATCTTTTATTTGGTTGTTTGTTGGAATTTATTTTGAGGATTGTTTTTTAGATTTATTTTGAGATTTAACTATAATTTAAAATGGCGAACTTGTCTATCGATTTTGCTAATATAAGAGGATTGAACGTCAATCTAAATGCAGTGCACCTCTATCTTGAGAATCTTAAGCCTGATATTCTTTTTTTAACGGAAACGATTATCAGCGCGAGAGCTGTATCGTTAGACAAAACTAAATATGTTTGTCCTAACTATGAGCTTGAATCTTCATTCTACCTGAAGCATGGTGTTTGTGCGTTCATTAGAAATTCTGTACCATATGTGAGAATAAATAATTTTGAATTGAATTCAAAATTTCATAATATGGTTTCCCTTAAGATTACCTGCTCTAATCAAACTCTGTTTGTCTTTGGATTGTATCGCTCGCCAAACTCACCGGAGAACATAAATTTATTTCATGACCTTTCTGAAAAGATAGATAGGTTGACTGTATATCCTAACGCTAAAATTATAGTTCTTGGTGATTTCAATGTTCATAATAAAGAATGGCTTACACATAGCTCTAAAACTGATGAATTAGGTAAAGAAGCTGAACTTTTTGCTCTTTATCATAATTTCACTCAGATAATAGATCAGCCTACCAGAGTTCCTGACATTCTTGGCCAAAGCAGTAACTTGCTCGATTTGTTTTTGATAAATGATCCTTCGTTGGTTCAATTTAAAGTATCAGAGCCTTTGGGTGGATCTGATCATAATTTGATCTCCACACATTTAAATATACAAGTACCTGAACAGTTTAAAACTAGTCCTCGTCTTGTTTGGGATTATAAAGCTGCAAATTGGCAGGGACTTAGAGATTTTTTTAAATGGTTTCCCTGGAAACGCAATTGTCTTTCCAGCCAAGATCCAAACATTGTTGCTTCTAATTTTTCAAACATTTTAATAATGGGTATGCGTAGGTTTATTCCAAATAGTTTGATTGTTCCGAAGGTTGATCGATGGTTTTCAAGTAAATGTAAAAAAGCAATAAAAATTAAAAAAAAGGCTTTTCAAAAGTTTATTCAAAACAAATCGGATGAAAACCTTAGATTATACCGAATAGAAAGAAATTCATGTAGAAAATTAATAGATGCAGAGAAACATCTATTTATTAGGAAAAAAGCTAATAAATTTGCTGAGCACCCTACTGGTTCACGAAATTTTTATAAGGCCGCCAAGGCTGTTCAAGGAAATTTTTGTAAGTCTTCTATACCTCCTCTTATTGATAGGGATATACCTGTTATTGACCCAAAGGAAAAGGCTAATTTATTGGGTAACTGTTTCTCGTTAAATTCTACATTAGTAGAACCCAATTTCCTGCCTATACCAATTCCTAGAGTTTCTAACAAAATGGGGCGGATAATTTTTCGTAAAAATGTCATTCGGAAAATGCTCTTACAAATCAATACTAATAAGGCATCTGGACCTGATAGCATTCCTCCAATTATCCTTAAAACTTTTGCTAAGGAGTTAGCACCAATCCTAACTAAAATTTTCTATTTGTCATATAAGAAAGGGATTTTTCCTGATATATGGAAAATGGCTAGTGTACAACCAGTTCCAAAGAAAGGTACTAAAACGGATCCAAGAAACTACAGACCTATATCAATTTTGTCGGTTGTTTCTAAAGTATTTGAGAAATATGTTAATTTTAATATTATGAGCTTCTTAGAGTCTTCAATATTACTTAATGAAAGACAATACGGATTCCGTAAAGGAAGAGCGACGGGAGATTTACTTTCTTTTGTCACGCATATCTGGAACAAATCGCTTGCAAACCATGGTGAGACTTTTGGCGTTGCGCTTGATATTTCCAAAGCATTTGATAAAGTATGGCACAATAATCTTATTTGCAAATTAAGATGCTACGGCTTAGATGAACAACTTATTTCTTGGTTACAAAGCTTTATTTCCGAGCGCAAATTTCGGGTCAATGTTGATGGTGTTTCATCGAATATCTTTTCAACTAATGCTGGTGTTCCTCAAGGTTCCGCTTTGTCACCTACTCTTTTTCTTCTCTATATTAATGACTTGCTAGATTCAACAATTAATCCCATCCATAGTTTTGCTGATGATAGCACACTTCATGCCTCACATGAAATGCCAAATTTGTATGCACCATCAAATCTTAATGTCGCTAGATCAAACTTGATAGAGTCATTAAATATTGATTTAAAAACCATCTTAGATTGGGGAGTTGCTAACAGTGTTGAATTCAACACAAGTAAAACTCAAGTTTGTCATTTTTCTAGATTATCAACACCTAATCCGTTTTTATTAAAGTTTGATTCAAATGATCTTGAAGAGAAAGAATCTGTTAGACTTCTAGGAGTTGAGATTGAAAATAATATGAAATGGAATTCTCATATTTTTAACCTAGCTAAGAACGCTGTTCAAAAATTAGGATTCTTGGGTCGTTGTCGTAAGGTTTTTAATAGCGAGCAGCTTCTTTTAATATATAAATCATTTATTCGTCCCTGCATGGAGTATTGTTCTCACATATGGGGTGGAGCCTACATAAGTAGCTTGAAATGTCTTGATTCTATACAGCGGAGAGCTGTTAAATTGATCGGTAACTCAACTCTTACTAACGATCTTGATTCCTTGCAACATAGAAGAGACGTCGCTGATTTGACGGTCTTTTACAAGTATATTATGGACGAACGGACGTCTGCGGAGATCAAATCGATTTTGCCTGAACCAGCAAACTTCGCACGTTACACCAGAGCATCAATAGCAGCCCATCCTTTTACGGTTCAAGTGACAAGGTGTAGAACTGTCGCTTTTCAACGCGATTTTTTTAACAGAGTTTCTCATCTCTGGAATGCCTTACCGGCGTGGGTCTTTCCTGATAATTTTAATCCTCAAAACTTTAAGATTAACGTTAATAAATTCCTCAAAGAAATTTGAATAATACTTTCGAGCCCCTAGTTCCCTAGTTAGCATGGTATCTTCGGATATTCAGAGACGTTGATCTACATTGGTTAACACTAAACATGCCTAACATTGAATAAAAAAAAAAAAAAAAAAAGGTAACTGTACAATAATAAATTATAAAACAAGTTAATTAATAGAACAATTAAACAAGGTGATTCTAAAGTTTACATCATTATCATCTTAGCATTAATATAATTCATTTTACATATTTTGATTTATCAATTTCATTTCAAACAAATAGTTAATAAAAATCTTTCTTTTGACACACTTCACAACACATTTTTGACAAACTTATAATGCAATAATCTAGTTTTCGGTCTCACATACCAATAGCGACCATCAATATTTCTTCAAATTCAATGTTTCTATTCGTAATCACTTGAAATGAACGTTTTTTAAGCAAAAAATATGCAAATTTCCATGTTTTGATATACTTGACCGGTTTTTTGACACACTTCCGGTACAGTTATCGAACACATCGTCCATTCGGCTCTTTTGATTGAGCATACCTATTTTTAGAAAAAAAAGTTTTTGAAATCCGTCCAGCGGTTTTCTAGATTTCGTCGGTTGTGACGGACGGCCGGCAGATAGACATACGTTTTTTTTGCTTTTTAGAATCAGTAGGTCCTAAAACGTCAAAAAATGCCAAAAAAGGTAAGAATTTCACTTTTGGCTCATGAATGTAATACTTAGGTTTTTTCAACACCGAAGTAAAATGCATTTATAATTACAAGAGTTAATGCTTCCAAAAACTATTTATCGAACGTTTTTAAAACTATTAATTAAAATAAAAATATTCTAAAAAACTAACAAATGTATGGTAAAATTTATAACGATCTGAATAAAGCAAAATACTTATTTAATCTAAGCGTATATAATACTTTGGTAATACAAACTTATAAGTAACTAAATGCTTTAAAATCCATTAAAACAATAGAAAAAATTAAGAAGTTCAATTTTAAATAATAAAACTTAGTATCTTGACCAAACCCTAATTATAAACTTTAATTATATTATATATCCATGGAACTTATAAAATTATGTACAATGACTAGAGTGACTAACTCACTAGTTCAAACAAGCATCCAATGTTTGAGGTTATTTTTCACAAAATCCATGTGTGCCAAACATTTTAAATTCGTACTCCTAGTTAAATTGTAAAAATCTATTTTTTATTCTAACTATAAATAAATTATAAAATATATATAAAAATATATAAAATGGCAACAAAATATTAACACAGGCTGTTTATTTTTATGTGAAAGCCTTATAATATTCAATCTGGTAATACATTCAGGAATCGTCAACTAGTTCATTGTTGTAAAAGATATTTTCTGTGGGTACTGTGGTTTCTTCAATTTCAGCAGGAATTTGACTTTGTCTTTTTAATTCTGCCATTTCTTCTCTTTCCGATCGTTTAAAGAATCCCATCTAAAATTTTGAAAAGATACATTAAAATCTAGTTAATTTATATTTAATTATATTATTGAAAACATACCCTATAAAATACGTATGTCAGTATGGTCAATGCTAACAAACCGACAAGAATTGATAATATTATCGCCCAAATTGGAACACCTCGCGTTACATATTTAGTGACGACGGTGTATGGTGATATTGATACAATTTTTAATGATTTTGCATCAATATTGTTTGGTTTTTGAATTGTGGATGAGGTCAGCATTAAAAAGATGTCCTTTGACTCAGTGTACATAGTATCTGTAATAGTTATTTACGTACCAAGGTTGTAATAAGGATTTTAACGGCCCGAAGGCGATATGACCGGCCCGAAGGCGATATTCATTAATGTCGATTCATATCGCCTGAAGGCCGTTAAAATCTGATAACGACAGTGGTGCGTACAACGATTTATTTTTCATTAAATGTATTAATAATAAATTAGAGTAACTAATAATTATTGAAAAAAAATTTCATTTTGGTTTCCCTTCAAATAGGTTGCTATGAAAAAATATTTTGATTTCTCTCTAAATGTACATATTTATTTATAAGTAGTTGCTAAGTAGTCTTTGAATTTTCGAACAGCTTTAATCGTTTTAATAAAACAATTTGTTTTAATAAAACTAAAATTAGTTCCTGTCATATAATATTAAAAAAAATATACGAAAACTTTAGAAAATATGGATTTACCAGATCTTGTCTCACAAAATGCAGCTAAGGCCATTGCCATCTTGCTGCCAATCAAATCCAAGGTTTGTTACGACCAGGAATACAGCCTATTTATAGAATGGAAGACCCGGAATAATATTTCAGCTATAGATGAGACCGTCATGTTGGCATACTTCCAAGAATTGGTAAACTTTAAAGAACAAGTCGTTATATATTGCACTGTAAGCCGTATTTATATTCCTTTTTTTATTTTTAGTCTAAAAAGTTTGCCCCTAATTCACTCTGGACAAAATACTCGATGCTGATAACCACTTTATTAGTTAATACCAATGTTGATCTTACAAAATTCAGCCGTCTCATCGCCTTCCTCAAAACGAAGTCGAAAAATTACGTAACAAAAAAATCCAAAGTGTTAGAGCCGGACCATATCCAATGTTTCATTCAAGATGCTCCTGATAGTGATTACCTTCTGCACAAAGTAGTTACTTTAATGGGTGTGTTTGGGACCTTGTGGAGGGATGAGTTGACGAAGATGTCAATAGACGACATTGAAGACAAGGGTTCCTGTGTAGTTGTTAAGGTACCTTCCACCAAAACTGGCCCCTCGTCAGGGTTTAGTATTATAGACGAGGATAAAATCAGGGCCTTACAAATAATCAAAAAACACATGTATAAGGGAAAAAAAGGCTTCCAAACGTTTTTTTTTCTAAATTATAAGAACGGAAAATGTACGGAACAGCCCGTGGGAAAGAACACCTTATGCAATGTTCCAGCAACTGTGGCAAAGTTTTTGAAATTAAAAGATTGAAAAGTATATACTGGACATTGCCTAAGAAGAACATCGGCCACTCTATTGGTTGGAGCAGGGGCATGTAGTACCACCCTGTAGATTTATTGTTGTATCGGTATTACATAGAAATAACTAACAATATAAATAACCAAGCATACGGCAGATAGTCGAGAACAGTGAAGCCGAAGGGTAGTAAGAATATGTAATTAAATAAATATATTTGTAATTCAAATAAATAGATTATTTGTGAATAAATAAATGATGTTATTATAAACTATTCAATTATTATTAAATGTGGTAACATTATAGGATTCTTTCGAAACGTTGCAGATGCATGGGAAGTGGAAGAGCTCTTCAGTGGCAGAAACGTATGTAGAAGAGAGTGTTGCTACCAAAAATAAGGCTTCTAAACTTTTAATGGATGCGTTGGCACTAGCAGAGCCACCAACAAACTATACCGCGACAAGTACAAGCGATCAAGTGATTTCAGTGGAACACACAAATTCGAACACTCCAGATCTGCAAACCCATACATTTTCAGACAATAATTTTAATTATTGCAACTTTAATGTTTATATAAACTAATTTTAAATAAAATAATTTATAATAATTTATTGTAATAGTTATTTTGGTGTTCCTTCAAATACGTTGCTATGAAAATGTTTACATAGCAACGGGCCGTATGGCTAAATAACAACCGGCATTTATGATGTGATATGACGTTCATACATTATTCAAATCGAAGCTAGCTATGAAAAATAGCATTCTAATGAAAAATGAAAGAATTTTATTTAAATTATTTCACTTGTAAAATTTTGTGAAAATATTTTTAAATTTATAAATGGAATTAGGGGTTCGATTAGTATTTGTTTTTTATTTACATTTGGTATTATCATTTAAATATCCATTCACCATCCTGTTTTAAATGTCCTGGATTCTTTTGTTTATCCTGACGGTCTTGACTGTCTTTACTGTTATGACCGATTTTTACTGTCTTGTACTGTCCTTACTGTTTTCACTTTTACACCTGTATTGAAAGTTTAGTTTCTTTTGCCTGTCTGAACCATGTTGTATGTCCTGTTCGGTTTGAATGTATAAATTGTTTCATTTGCTACTCATCGGGTGCGTAGCCCCTAATTTATTCTAAATGCTTCTCGAAGTAAAAAGTAGTTATTGATTGTTTTATCGGTTACAACATAAATAAACAAGGCAACTATAAATGAAAAATGAGTTTATGTAGTTTTGTAATCACACAGCCATAGAACACACACAAACATAGAACTGTAACACCTCTTGATTCACACTCGATACTAGTTGAGATGGCTCAAAAACTCAAGCGACCAACCACTATTATAATCAAGCAGGGTTTAACGTTAAACTATGGCTTAGGAAAAGTGATGAAGTATGTTGTACCAACAATGATAATTGTACTAATCAGAACACAGGAAGTGACAGCAACAAATGAAGTGACACCTGATCCCCAAACATGAAAAAACGACTATCAAAAGAGAATGTAACTGTTAAAGCTATTAGCGCTATCATGCAAGAGAAAATTTCTGATACATGCGTGTGTTCACTTTATTTTCTAAACTAGAAGATTTTTAAACTAAGGTGAAATGGTAAAAATCTACTTTGTGTTCCATAAATCTCAAATATTAGGAAACACAAACTTTAAAGCAATACTGAGTTTAGCTTAGACAATACTAGATGGATGGAAAACCAACGCACTTCGCATAAATGTATTTTAATGCATCTTTAAACAAAAGATCTACTTACCAACAATACTCAAATTAATCGTGAAGTTTAGTTTAATATATACTGCTTTATCGCTGACTCTAAAGTTGCTAATTTTATATTTGCCATGAACACAAAAATGTTCGGTTTCCTTCTCATTAGAACAATTAAAGTAAATGATACGATTTGGTGGCAGATTAGTAGCGGTTGTGTCCGATTGATATTCGACATCTCGTCGTGATATATTATATTGTTCAATAATTTGTCTTGTATATCGATTAAACGTACGATCTACACTGCTATCCCTAAACGATTGAATACCATCAAAACCTGTTTCTCCAGCCACATTAGCATTTTCCGTTTCAAAATTATATTCAAGTCCAATTTTTGATGGATCAAAATCCATCCCATTAAGATTTTCTACTATCACAGCACTTTGTGTTTGATTTTGTACAGAATTCGATATATTTTTATGACTCCAAGAAATATCTAACGTTTGTCCATCGTATTCTCCGGTGGCTGTTATATTTGCAAAATCAATTAATGTTTGTCTAACCCTTGTATATTCGGATGTGAACACCAATGGAATAGAAACAATAAATTCAAGATGTTGTATGCTACTTGGACCGGAGTTTCGTATTTCGAACTCATGTTCGATGCTGAATTGTTTTAATCCATTTGCTTCGACCGAAATTAAAGGAGCTGAAGAACGACTAAAATATAAAAATATAGTTAAAAATAACATAGTTACATAGTGAAGTAAATTACCCTAATATTTCGATTTCACTGAACTCAGCCAATGGAATTATATTTTCAATAATGTTATCGCTTGGATCAGCTTCATCACTTGCACTTTTTACTGAAGCATTTACTTTTAACTCTGTTCCATCTAACTTTGATGTGTCTATTGTTACCAAAAACGTTGTCAGATCATTTGTAAACAATGGCCTTCCTTTTACTAAATCACAATTCAAATTTAATTCAATTTGTTTACAATTTGATGGAATTTTATAAAAAGCAACATTTTTTGGTAATTTAATTACGATTTGTGCCAAATACGCAGTTTCATTTTTATTAATTACTGTATACTCAATTGATAATGATTTCGATGATCCCAATACATAAGGAATTCTACACAAATGATAAATTTCAATAAATGAAAACTAAATTATGGTTTTAAAAACTTACGTAACTCCAACAATTTTACTTTTAATTTGTAAATCAGCAACGCACCGGGTCTCTTTACATCCTGTACTAAATACAATTTTGTTTTGTGCTAGCAGTTCATCATTTGGATTTATCGCAACGCAATCCTCACAAAAAACTTCGCTATCTTGAAATTTCTTATCTAACTCATGACGTAATTCTAAAATAATTGGTTTGAAAATATCTGCTAACGTATACTGTAGTTGAATGACAAACTCATCACATTTTTCTTTACTGGTCGCGGTAACCGTTGTTTGGTATTCACTGCTTCCAGTTTTTGAGAATTTTGCACGATTTAATTGTGGATCAAGTTTGATGTGAAGTTTTAAATCAACGTTGAATGGCAAAGTTATTTTAGCGAGAGAAAAGCTCCAACATGCTTTAATTGTTGTGTTGGTGTCTGAAGTACTTATTTCGGATTGAGTTGAAGCTATGCTTGAAACAATTTTTACAACAGGATATGAACGATAGACAAAAACCATGTCGGAGTTTGGAGCACCGATTGCTAGATCATTAAAACCATTATTATCAATATCAACACCTTTTGATATTCCATGTCCGAACATGTAAGAGATGAAATTACTTGGTATTAGATCGTTATTTGGAGCTCTAAGTATCTGACTCGGTTTCGGTGATAATCCATTCAATCCTCCTAAAAAAATGTAAACTGCACCATTTTCATCAAATGGTGATCCCACCGCAATATCTAAAATAAATAAAATAAAATAAAATCCATCTTAGAAAGCAATTAATTTATTTTACCTTGATACCCGTCATGATTTATATCTCCAACTTTTCCTAGAACTATTCCAAATCTTCCATTTAATGTATAATTTGACGTCAAAAATTTTTGTTCAGTAAAACTCATATCACCGTCATTTAAAAAAATGTACACTTTGCCGTTATCATAGCTTGCTGGTTTTCCATAAAATGGTGCAGAAATAGCTAAATCGGTTAATCCATCTCCATTGAAATCGTCGGCTAGTAATGCATATCCAAAATATTCTCCCATTTGTGTTCCGACAAATTTATAATAAATTTTAATTGATCTCTCCAGAGGATCTTTTAAATTATTAGGATGAATAGCAAAATCAAATATAACTACTTCCCCGGTTTGTAAAGCTCCTTGTGGTGCTGAAGCAACATACAGTAATTTCGGTAGGGATGAATTGCTATTTACAAAATTTGCTGATGTAATTGCATATCCAAAATACGAGTCATCATCTTGATCCCAATAACTTGGATTCGCTATTGCACTTTCAAGAGAAGTAGATGCTCGGCGATGAATCAAACCAGAATTATCTAGATCACGTCGACTTAATTCCGACCAGTCAACATCAGGTTCTGCTTTATACCGTACAACTGTTCCTTTCCAATTTAAAACTCCTGGAGCTCCGATTAGTATTTCTTCAGAATTATCAGTAATATGTACACTGAATCCCATTTGGCCGAACATATAATATTTTGTGTTTCCTAGTAAACGAAAACTGTTTTTATATACGTTAATTAGTTATTTTATTATTAGTTACTTCTTAGTCTCAGTGGTGCTAATATTCTGGTACCTGCTCCTTTATTTGTTTCTGTATTCTCTGATAGGTAACATACACCATTGAAAAAAAAACTTGATTCGTCTTTGTTATTTGTGTTTATGGTTATTATGTTAGATGCACAAGCCTATAGACATTCAGAATTCGTTATATCAAATAAAAATTATATTAAAAATAGTATATTTACAATTAAACGGTCAGTATCCGATGCATGTCCATCCATAGCTGCGCCGAACCATTGTTTTTCTTTGTTAACGTCATTGTAAAAGCCTTCTATATAGTGTTTTTTGTTGTCATCTAGCTCAAATGGCAAACATTCTTCTGTAGTTAGGTTACATTTATAGATAGCTCCAGTTTCGTTAATCCCACGCTGCGTTTCGAAAGTGGACTGTGCTCGTGGTGCTCCAATAATTATACTAGAAAAAAATAAACTTAAATTTAGGACAGAATTCATTGTTATTAACTATAGCTACTAATACAGCTAGTTACAGTAATTTCGTAATTTTTGGCATATTTTCCATAAAACAAACCCTATACAAAAATTACTCAATTTTATTAGATTGAAGAGTATAAAGGAAGAAAGGAAAATATTATCATCAATGTTGATACTTACGAACAAAATCGATAGTAGAAAAGGCTTTGCATCCGAACGGTTGTTGAGAAAAGTATTTAAGATGAGGAGTAGAATATTTATATTTTAATTGTTGTGAGTTGGTGACTCACTATGCTCAATCTGTAAATTTTATGCTTGCGTGAAATTAAGTGCATTTCGGCATCGTTATACAAACTACTATTTTATTCAAATAAAAATAACAAAATTCATTATAATTTTAAAATTAAAAAAAATAATAATAGTATTTTAGAGTAAAAATTTTAAATGTTATGTTTTATATTTCGATCAACAGTTTACAATACGAGGCAGACACGACTGAGACAATATAATTCATTAAACACGAATCTAATACAACGTTTTATCCTTCCTAGAGTAATATGTATTGATTTAAATTAAATTATTTTAAAATTCTTTGATAAAAAAGGTAAAAGGAATAGAATAAAAACAGTTAATTTTATTTTATATTTTTTGTAAAATTCATTCCAAACAATTCAATAAATTTTGTTCTATTTCCATATATATTTAACTGTTTGGTGTTTTGAAAATTATTCTAGAGAAGAACATCCGCATTAGTTTGAATTTATTGTTTTTATAAATGTAATTTTAAATGAGAGCGAACATTTTTTTGATGCTTTTTTTTATAAAATACAATCAAAATATTTGTAAACTACAATCAAAACAAATTTATTTTATATTTCTATCCAATCCAATAAACTGTTTAAGCATGTTGCGCTGATTCGCGCAATAGAATAAAATTAACATATGTTTATTTTATTCTGTTAAACATAATAAACCATATAAATATGGTTGTAAACACAAAAATAAACTTATTGTTATAGGTCGGGTGGGTATAAGTATTTAAACAACCGATCTGAAAAGAAATCAAACAATATATCCGCATGGAGGGATCAGTTTTTATGTTTTGTTAATTTTTTTTATTTTTGATCTACGGGTGTGACAACCCCGCGTACTCCAGTCCCTGCTATTGACATACGAGCTAACGTGAGATATCACATACCACTGGCAATAGCAGTGAGATATCACTAACCAAGGTGACATCTTAGGGGTGTTGACGGATGAACTGTATTCAGTCAATGGTAGCACCCTCAATCTTACCTGTGGAATACTCCTTGATGGTGCGACACTATTGCAATTGCTTCCTCGAAGAAACAAACCTTTATATAACTGTGTGTCGGGCTTTAATCATAAAGAAAGACAGTGCGTCACAGGATCAAGGAATGTGCCACCGGCTGGATTATTGGCAACTACATTTTTTTTTGTTTCAGCAATTTTTTGTAAAAAATTTGCTATTACTTCGGTCTGAAAGACCTAAGTATTACATTCATGAGCTTAAAGTAAAATTCTTACCCCCACTTTTTTGGCATTTCTCGACGTTTTAGGACCTACTGATACTAAAAAAATATGTCTGTCTGTCGGCCGGCAGGCAGGGAAAACCGCTGGAGGGATTTCAAAAAATTTTTTTCTAAAAATAGGTATACTCAAGGGACAGGTTCGAAAGGACGCTGTGTTCGATAACTGTACCGGAAGTGTGTCAAAAAAATCATTAAGAATGTCAAAAATAGCAAATTTTCCTATTTTTAGCTTAAAAAACGTTCATTTTAAGTGATTACGAGTAGGAACATTAAATTTGGAGACATATTGATGGTCGGGATTGGTATGTGAGATCAAAAACTAGATTATGGCATTATAAGTTTGTCGAAAATGTGTTGTGAAGTGTGTCAAAAGAAAGATTTTTATTAATTTTTTTACCAAATTTTTTGGAAAAAAATTAAATTGTTTGTTTGAAATGAAATTTTATTATTATTATTGAGATTTATGGCATTTTAAGTTTGTCAAAAAAATGTTGTCAAGTGTGTCAAAAGCAAGGTTTTTATTTATGTTTTACCCAATTTTTTTTAGAAAAAAATAAAACTAATAGTTTGTATGACATGAAATTTTATTATTATTTTATTATAGATGATTATGGCATTGTAAGTTTGTCAAAAAATTAATGTCAAGTGTGTCAAAAAATGATTTCATTTACTTTTTTAGCCAAGTTTTTGGAAAAAAAATGTAGCTGTTTTTATGACGTAAATGTAATTGAAAATGAAATTGGACATGGAAATTTTTGAATTTGTTATAGATTTTGAAATATTTTTGGAATTTTGAAAAAGTTTGTACTTTTGATTTTTAATAATTTTTGCAATATTTTTAGATTTTTGGAAAAAGTTTTAAGTTTTGATTTTGTAAGAATTTTTGGAATATTTTTAGAATTTTGAAAAATTTAAAATTTTTGATTTTATTATAATTTTTGGAATATTTTTAGAATTTTGGAAAAAAATTTGAATTTTTAAGAATTTTTGGATTATTATTGGAATTTAGAAAAAGTTTAAATATTTGATTTCATTCTAATTTTTGGAATATTTTTAGAACTTTGATAAAAGTTTCAATTTTTGATTTTGTTATAATTTTTGCAAAATTTTTAGAATTTTGAAGAAAATAGAATTTTTTAATTTTATATATATATATATACACCCATCCCTCGATTTACGCGAGACTCGTTTTAGGCAGTTTCGCTTTTACGCGGTTAACAAAAATACAAAAAAAAATTTTTTAATATCGAATATTATGTAGTAATATACATTAAAAATATGTACTAATATTTCGATTTCGAATTTTGCTTTAAACGTTCTCATTTTAATATTTCATTTTACGCGATAAAACGCAATGATTGTAAACATGTACCAAAAACAAAAGCGGTTGAAATTGATCATTTAAATAAATGTCTACTTCACTCACGTGTGGTTGAAATTATATTGGTCTCATTTATAATTTTATTGTTCCAACAAAGTTATTTTAATCGGTTAAAAAGATTTTTCTCTTTGTCTATCTCCGACGTTTACAACCAATGGAGCGATTTTGTCATCACCATTGACATCGTTCAATGACAGGTTGAACCCAATTTCGATATTCTATAATACGAAGGTCTTTGGTGTTGTCATCATGCTAGCGTTGTTTGGGTCTTGCTCTCCGATGGACACCAGTTAATTGTTGTTGGGACACATTTTTGTCATTCTTTCTAATGAATCTCTTTCTATACATGCCAAACCATTAAAAGCAGTTGAATCTAATGAATCAGATTACATCACAGAATCCACGAAGCTGTGTGATTTCATAATTCATTTGGATTCTATACGGATTTTCAGAAACTCTACATGGACCATAAATTGTTCGTATGACTTCCTTTCGAATAATGATAGAATTCTACAATCCGTGGTAGTCAGAGTGCAGCTTTCACTCCCGAAGGTTAGCACTGGTTGCTTTCGAAATAGTGAGTTTACATGGCTGAGAAAGATGTTTTAATCTCAGAAGTTTGAGTGTGCGTTGAAAGCTCTATGGTACATGTTTGATATTTGTCTGCATGTCATTTGACAATATCACTCACTTGAGGTATTTAAAGTTTTTCCACTCGTTTTACTTTATAGTTGTCTGTATTCAAATATGAAGGAGATGTGTTTCTGAATGTTGTTAAAAGTATCGCTTTATCGGTGTTGATCCAAATCGTTTCCAAGGCATTTTTTTCGAGCCGTGAGAAACTATCCTTAATATCACTTTGTCTATGTCCAAGTTGAGCAATATTATTTGCATAGTAAAGAATTTGACTAAATGTATTTAACATTCAGCTTTGTATCTCGATTCAGCTTTCTCACAAGGTGTATTGAAGCGCCAAATTAAATTGTTCGTGTGCGAGTGCATACCCTTGTCGAACACCTGATGTTCTCTCAAAGAGGTCAGAAACTTACCTGTCGATGACCATTCTACAATTTGATCCTAATCTTGTGAGTTTACCCAGTGAAACAATTTGATCTGGGATATCAAGGTAAACGATTAGTGCGAACCAAAAATTGTCGCGGATGACACTTGAAATCAACGTAGAGCTGGTGAGCGGCTATGTTGTACTTCCAACATGTTTCCAGAATCATTATTAATGTAAAACATTCCTCTGTGAGTGAACGATTGGGATGAAAACCACACTGATTGTCACCGATAATAGATTCGGCGAACAGAGCTGTGAACGGGTATAGCCAGTACGACATTACCTTGTATTTTATATGCAGTGTTCGGCAGCGTGATTCCACGATAGTTCGCAAACTTTTGACGGACACCTTTCTTGTGTAACGGAAAAATGAGAGCTGTTTTCCATTCAGCAGATAGATCTCCTTGGTCTCAGATTGCTGTTATCAGATCGTATATACATGAGACAAGACCTGCTCCTCCATTTTTAAATAGTTCGGCGGAGATTCCCTCGATAACTGGTAGTTTACCAATTTTTATTTTTTTTTTCACAGCCTGTGCGTTTTCTATTGTTGAGTAAGGTACAAAAACCTCACTTCATAGAGCAAATGCTTTGATAGGATGGGCTTCGATAGGCCTATTCAGTAGATCTAGAAACTGGGATCGCCAAACTGGTAGTGCATCACGTTCGTTTGCTGTAAGATCGTTGTTTACATTTCTGATGGCAGTGGATCTTGGGTAGAAAACTTTTCTCAGAGTGCGAGCATTTTGCAAATCACACTTTTAAATTTTCACTAGCCTCGTGTGAGTTGATGTTTTCGATACAGCTCTTCATTTGTTCGTGTTTCTTTTTCCGTAAACGTTTTGTTGAGGCTTTCCTGCCGCAAAGATAATCAGTTTTGGGTGTTCTTTGTCAACCATTTTTCTCTTAGTTTTTGTTTACCTTTAACGCTTCGGTAATGGTCGTCAAGCCATTCGTTGCGTGCGATCGGTGATTGTTTTCCTATTTTAGTTTGTGCTGCATATATAATGGTTGATTGAAGCGTTTGGCATTTTTCTTGTATGTTTAATGTTATCTCAGACGAGATGTTATGCTCTTCAATGTTTTGCGTCACTCTTGCCCGGGTATCTGAATATTTGAATAGGTCGACAAGCACGGTCTTTGCTTGTCTATTGAATGAAGGTGACATCTTGTACTTGTTAATAAAGATAACAAGCATATAACTGGTGTCCAGAGAGACTGATCTCTAGAGTGTAGAGTGTCTCTTAGAGATCATTACATGATCGAATTGATTTTCCTTTCTTCCATAATTTGATTTCCCTGTTCCTTTGTATAATCGAACGTCATTTATTTTCTTGTGAAAGAGTGAGTAGGTGTTAGAAATAACTAAAGTATACGCTATAGCCAGCTCGGTTGCGCAAAGTCCGTTAATGTTACTCGTAAGATGCAAGCTACCAGTGCCGATAAGTGTTTTCGAGCTATACACTTCTACCAATTTGAACATTGAAGTCACTCACCTACCATGATTTTTATATCGTGCTGCGGGATATTTTCAACGAGTTCTTCGAAGAGCAGGTTTTATTATCATATGCTTTGCCTTCCATACGTGCATCGTGTTTGTAAATTCGATCCGTTTTTAAATCATATCACATATAAAATATGACATAGGCCATCAGCCGAATATTATTTCATGATAGGACAGAGAAAATAAAAATAAAATAGGAGGATAAAATCTAAAGTGTTTTTAAAAATGTGCAGGAACAAAACTAAAATGGGGTGGCCAGTAATTCAGTTAGTGCCATATTCCTTGATTATATAATGCACTGTCTTCCTCAATGATTAATACCCAGATAAAGAGTTATATGAAGACTTGATTCTTCCAGCAAGCAAAAGTGTGCCCCGAATACTGTTTACTGAATAGAGGTCATCAGCCTGCAATCGTAAGATATCGCAATGTTTAGTGAAGTCTTAGTACTATCGCTAGTGGTATGTGACATTTCATGTTAACTCCAACCCCGAATTCTACTCCGTTTTGGTGACTGCAGTTGAATTGTAAACAAGGTATCCTTTCTCTGTTTCATGGATTCCACTTCCTGGCCTTCTTAGTTCTTGTTCTGGCAGTATATCCAAAACACAGCTATTAACTTGATTCATTATAATAAATTATAAATAAACATCTCCGAATATCCGAAGCTACCATGCCAACTAGAATGAAATGTAAATTAGGTTTCTCTGATAAATTTATGAATGCTGATTTTAAAGCTTGATGGTCCAGGTACCATTTTCGAGGTTGTTTTTGTAATGATTCTGAGATGCACCGAGACCAGTGTACAGCCAATAGCATATTGAGTTTTACGGATATACTCCTTAGCCCTTTTTGTGAATGGCTCCGTTTTGATCTTAAGGTTTACAGGAAAACCATTTTCCACGCTTATAAAGAGAGCCGCTTATTCCAAGACAGACGCAAACCTCAAAACGCCTCTATCATAGTAAATAGAAGCTTGAATTGCATTAGTTTTAAGGCGCCAATAATTCGTCATGATGTAGTACAAATCATAGAGTATAAGCAGTATTTACTCTGATCCTCTCAACTACACCAACGCAATTCTGTCAGTTTTGCCCAGGCAGCACGACGTAAACGTAGAATTACAGATTTCGCTACCCTTGTACTTTCTTTGGCTTCTTTAAATTTGAAAATAAGAGGAGTGGAACCTATCCATCTTTTTAATATAAATCCTCTGTCTCGTTTGACGCGGTTTCGATTTACCCGTTAACCCTTGGAACGTATCCTCCGCGTAAATCGAGGGTGTATTTAGAATTTTGAAAAAAGTTTCATTTTTTGATTTTGTAATAATTTTTGGAATATTTTTAGAATTTTGAAAAATTTTTAATTTTTGATTTTGTTATAATTTTTGGAATTTTGAAAAAAGTTTTAATTTTTGATTTTGTAATAACTTTTGCAATATTTTTAGAATTTGGAAAAAGTTTAAATTTTTAAGAATTTTTGGAATATTATCGGAATTTAGAAAAAGTTTATATATATGATTTAATTCTAATTTTTGGAATATTTTTGGAATTTTGAAAATGTTTGATTTTATTTAATTTAACAATATTTTTGGAATTTTGACTATAATTTTCCGGCAACGTATTGATGTTTCGTGTTAGTTTTGTAATAAATTTTTAAACAGAGATAAAAAATACTTGAGCTTTAACAAAGAGTTATGTTTGATATACATCGCATCGCTGCCCAAAACTAAAAACCATGTCCTCGTGAAAGTTTTTTGCCGAAAACTATATCAAAATCCTTAACCCAGACCGAAGTCTTGATATCTCAGAGCTGTGAGATTTCAGCCCCTCCATATTTTATTCTTGTATTCTTGCTAAATGAAAACTAAAAGTTTGTCTACAATGAAAAAAATAATTTGATATGTGCTAGAAAACGGATTCAACCAAATTTATTTTGTACCAACTAAAATTTAGTACAATCTAGCTTTTAACCTTTGACAATCCTTTGTCAAACGTTCAAATCGTATGGTCAATTGTACAACATTTTAGTTCACGCTTCAAAATTAATTTGGTTGAATCCGTGATGCAGACACGACAACGTCGATCCACGAAATAAACAACTAGGACTTCTGGTCCATTCAGTTTGCTTACATTTTGAAAAATAATAATCCCTTTTAGGGGTAATAATTCGATTACAAATGCCCTGCAAAGGCATAAATTCCGAGTTATCCTTGAATGTGGTCCATACACACTTTCTACTGACACGAATTTTCAATTTTAGTTACATACTTCTTAGTTTTACTGTTAGCACAAATTTGTTTATCTCTTATATTGATCACATATCAAGTCTACATCACAAACATTTATTTGAATATTTAGTTTTCATTAATTGTTTAATATGTGCACAGAACAAATTTAAAACGTCCAGTAGATAAGAGACTACATCTATTTTGGATTTTTTTAGTCTGATAAAATAGATTATGATTTATGATTAAAGTTAATGTTAATATTTTTACAAGCTAGCTAAAATTGAAAAACATCACGAAAAACGCCATTCCTTGTTTTTTTGGAGAAAAAAAGAAGTTGCAAGGCCAGCAACTAAAAATGGTTTTGAAATTGAGGTTATACCGAAATGGCATTCTTTTTGATCAAGTTTGAAGTGCTTTATAATAAGCAATATACCGGTTGACTTTGTTCTAACAGCTGTCGGCTGGCGGCTATCTGTTTGGCTAAAGAATCAAATAAAATCTCAAGGAATCAAATAAAAGAAAATGTCTATTGCTATGGTGGGTGTTGTCTCTAGAGTTCCATTAATATACATTGAATTGTTATCAGCTTTCATCGAGAGGTTCCGAATCCTAATTTTATTTACGACCATTACCAAACCACGACTTTGTATGTAGTAAAATTAGTCTAACTATCGAGTTGTATCCAATGGTGATTTCATTTGAGGCAAGAATGTTGGGTTTCCAGCTTAATTTGCTGGTCAGAATGAGGACCTAGAAATTAATCCTGTCTGTGAAACACAGGACTCCGTTGAGAGTTGAAGGGTAAGTTTATGTGTTTTACCGTTTACTCTTCCAGAGAAGAAAATTGATTCCAAGTTTTATGAATTGGTCTTGAGTCCATAACTTTCGTTCCATTTATCGCAGGATGCAATGAGTATTTGGCATTAAATTTCTTTAATAGTACCTAGATATTTACCGAAGATACAATAATAATAACATCGGCATATGCGGTTATCTTAAATGGCCAACCATTCATACTTAGCCACAGCTCATTTCTAACTTAGTTGCAGAGAAGGTGTGATAGTTTTCCACCTCAGGTGTTTTTTCTAATAAATTGTCTAGTGGAAGGTCTAGTCAATTGAATTGTCTAGTATTAACCAAGACAGGCCCAACCAGCCTGGCTTAAAGCAGTATAGATCGATCCAGTTGATCAGTGACTCCTCCACTTCTGAATTCATCAGCGTGTATTCGATCATCACGGGACTGACGTTTTCTTACAATATTCTTTGCAGTAAGGAAATACAAGGCTGGAGGATCAATCAAATCTCTTAAAAAGTTTTCTGTTAATCTTTATTGTGTTTTAAAGGGATAAGAAGACACACTAACGGTTCAACGAGAAAACAAGTTTTTTGAATATTTGCATGGATGATATCACCATTCACCTGGTTTTATAGACACATAGTACTTGGAGGTTTAAAAGCCATAAGAGATTTTACCAGTACTAATGATTGGCTCTGTAAAGTCATGACTGGTTCTGGAGATAACTCGGTATGGGGGGACTATATTAATGATATTACTAGGACTTTATTAATGATTTATGTAGCGTCTCCAGAAACAAGTTTTGGTATTTATTAATGTCGCTGGTTCTTCGCCTAACTATGTTTTTTATAGACTTAAGTTCCAATTTAATCTACAGCTACCGATGATCAGAGAATAAGTGTTCTTGAGACACAATTCAGCTTAGGACTCTGTTTGATATGAAGTCGGTGACTAATGTAGCATTAAATACTCCTTGTTTATTACAGGTTATAAAGGTGAGTCTATTATCTCACCTAATAAATCAATATTAAAATTTAAAATCATAAGGTGTTGCCTTGCAAGTTATTTTATATTTCATATCAATAGGTTCGTCAAAAAATTACGAACGAACTTTTGGTTATCTGAAAAAAACTATTTAAATAATTTTTGTTTAAATTACAAGAAAAACCCAATGAACTCTGTTAATGATTATGCGTACACTAGTATTTAGGTATGCAGTTTTATCATTAAATATAAAAAACCATAATTGGTTTCCGGTAACAATATGAAATGTTTTTTTCTGGTAATGAGATGACAAATTCTGTGAAAAGTTTGGGTGAGACATTTCAACATTTCAAAGATTGAATTAATTTTAAACAGAAACATGCGGGATTGAGCTTAAACATCTGTGCTGAAGAAATTCCAAAGATATGAAACACAGTTCGAAAAATAATACTGTAAACTCACTTTCACATTTTGTTGTATATGATCCAAAAATGAATACAATTTGGTAGCTCTAATACGATTTATAATTAATTATTTTAAGAGCCAGTCATCCTTAGTGATGTACAAAAACAAAAGGGATCGTGATGTATGACGGTTCGAGAGCAACCTAGCTGCATTCTTTTTTCTAAGCGCTCAGTAAACCTAATACCGGTTAAGCTTGACCAACAGGTAATATTAAAATAAGTCATATAACGACATTATATTTTTGTGCGTAAAAATAGCTCTTTATCCTATAAAACATTACGTGTTTTCAATTATCAGCGACAAGTTTTAGAACATGGACAACAGAGCCGCAAAGAAAACTAGCATACATTCTGAGTTAGCTGGAGTATCGCTTTAAAACGTAGAGTGTCAGCACTAGTAACCTTTCTGATAATAACCATAGTCTACTACTGAGGCGGAAAGGTAAGGATGGATGCCATCGCTTTGCAATAGTTAAAACTGCTTTTAAATGAAATAAAAAATCGTTTTAATACTCTTCCTTGTTCAAGTGATCATCCTTCTCAGGCAACATCGTTTTTTGGGTTCATAATGATTTTCATGCCAGTCAAGTTGGAATTGTGTTACCTACGGTAATCATTACAAAGCATGCACACAATAAAACCACATACCTCCAATGAAAAAGAAACTTTTATATATGGGACGATCCACGTCAAACGGGCCACCGCTGCGACCAAAATTTGGAGAGGTTTAAAAAAACGTGTGATGGCTCAAAATTTTTGTTATAATTTTCTCTTTGCAATAAAACGTGGCGTTTTAAAATTTTTCAAAATGGCGCCTTCAAAATGGAGCGTTTATTCTGAAATTTTTTAGCATCGAACGGGGAAACTAATTACTAGCAAGTACTATTACTTTTAAAAAATTTTATTGTTAATTTTAAAATGATTGCAGAAACACTGTCTTTAAAAATTAATATGACTAGTACAAAAGTTTTCAACATGGCGGCTACAAAATGGCGCCAATTTCACCAAATTTGCGTTTATTCAGGCAAAAGTGCTTATTTTACAATTCTACAGCATAAATATTATATTATAAGTTTCAAATAGTTGAAGCATCGATTTCTCAAATAATTTCGATAGTTATTCAAAATGGCCGATTCAAAATGGCGTCTTTTTTTGATCGAATTTCGTAAAATTTGACTTCTTTCACCTGACTACCGCCGCGACCAAAATTTGGAGAGGTTTAAAAAAACGTGTGATGGCTCAAAATTTTTGTTATGATTTTCTTTTTGCAATAAAACGTGGCGTTTAAGAATTTTTAAAAATGGCGCCTTCAAAATGGAGCGTTTATTCCGAAATTTTTTAGCATCGAACGGGGAAACTAATTACTAACAAGTACTATTACTTTTAAAAAATTGATTGTTAATTTTAAAATGATTGCAGAAGCACTGTCTTTAAAAATTAATATGATTAGTACAAACATTTTCAACATGGCGGCTACAAAATGGCGCCAATTTCACCAAATTTGCGTTTTTTCAGGCAAAAGTGCTTATTTTACAATTCTACAGCATAAATATTATATTATAAGTTTCAAATAGTTGAAGCATCGATTTCTCAAATAATTTCGATAGTTATTCAAAATGGTCGATTCAAAATGGCGTCTTTTTTTGATCGAATTTTGTAAAATTTGACTTCTTTCACCTGACTACCGCTGCGACGGTGTGATGGCTCAAAATTTTTGTTATAATTTTCTCTTTGCAATAAAACGTGGCGTTTAAGAATTTTCAAAATGGTGCCTTCAAAATGGAGCGCTTATTCCGAAATTTTTTAGCATCGAACGGGGAAACTAATTACTAACAAGTACTATTACTTTTAAAAAATTGATTGTTAATTTTAAAATGATTGCAGAAGCACTGTACTGTCTTTAAAAATTAATATGATTAGTACAAGCATTTTCAACATGGCGGCTACAAAATGGCGCCAATGCCACCAAATTTGCGTTTTTTCAGGCAAAAGTGCTTATTTTACAATTCTACAGCATAAATTTTATATTACAGGCTTCAAATAGTTGAAACATCGACTTTTTAAATAATTACGATAGCTATCAAGCTTTTTAAAAGTAATAGTACTTGTTAGTAATTAGTTTCCCCGTTCGATGCTAAAAAATTTTCAGAATAAATGCTCCATTTTGAAGGCGCCATTCTGAAAATTCTTAAACGCCACGTTTTATTGCAAAGAGAAAATCATAACCAAAATTTTGAGCCATCACACGTTTTTTTAAACTTCTCCAAATTTTGGTCGCAGTGGTAGTCAGGTGAAAGAAGTCAAATTTTACAAAATTTGATCAAAAAAAGACGCCATTTTGAATCGGCCATTTTGAATAACTATCGTAATCATTTGAGAAATCGATGTTACAACTATTTGAGACTTATAACATAGTATTTATGCTGTAGAATTGTAAAATAAGCACTTTTGCCTGAAAAAACGCAAATTTGGTGAAATTGGCGCCATTTTGTAGCCGCCATGTTGAAAATTTTTGTACTAATCATATTAATTTTTAAAGACAGTACAGTGCTTCTGCAATCATTTTAAAATTAACAATCAATTTTTTAAAAGTAATAGTACTTGCTAGTAATTAGTTTCCCCGTTCGATGCTAAAAAATTTCGGAATAAACGCACCATTTTGAAGGCGCCATTTTGAAAAATTCAAAAACGCCACGTTTTATTGCAAAGAGAAAATCATAACAAAAATTTTGAGCTATCACACGTTTTTTTAAACCTCTCCAAATTTTGGTCGCAGCGGTAGTCAGGTGAAAGAAGTCAAATTTTACAAAATTTGATCAAAAAAAGACGCCATTTTGAATCGGCCATTTTGAATAACTATCGAAATCATATGAGAAATCGATGCTTCACCTATTTGAAACTTATAATATAATATTTATGCTGTAGAATAGTAATATAAGCACTTTTGCCTGAAAAAACGCAAATTTGGTGAAATTGGCGCCATTGTGCAGCCGCCATGTTGAAAATGTTTGTACTAATCATATTAATTTTTAAAGACAGTGCTTCTGCAATCATTTTAAAATTAACAATCAATTTTTTAAAAGTAATAGTACTTGTTTGTAATTAGTTTCCCCGTTCGATGCTAAAAAAATTTCAGAATAAACGCTCCATTTTGAAGGCGCCATTTTCAAAAATTCTAAAACGCCACGTTTTATTGCAAAGAGAAAATCATAACAAAAATTTTGAGGCATCACACGTTTTTTTAAACCTCTCCAAATTTTGGTCGCAGCTGTGGCCCGTTTGATGTGGATCGTCCCATATATATATATAACACTAGAAGAACTCTGGGTTAATGGAAATACATATTTAATTACGAAAATAAACATAAATATTCAACATTCAAAGTCGAGGGCCAACGAAAAGCAAATTACTAAATTTTGAATTATCAATTGCATGTCTATATAAAAAATGGTTATCAGACCCTTTGTAAGCTAAAAAGAGCTCTTAAGGCTACAAAAAGGTTCAAGCTCTTAAGAACTACTCGGTACTGAAGGAGAGGTCATCCAATGTTATGATAAATGTAGGAGTACACCTTACGAACATTTCTATGCCGACTGATGACAAAATATTACAAACGAGCTTCCAAAGTGAGTATAGAGTAGTAATTGCAACGAAAATGAACGGCTCTGGTGTTTAGTGTACGGTTTTTCACAATAAAGCTTTCACCATAAATACAGCATTGAATCTTTGTATCGTGCGATAAAGAAAAAGGTTGTCGATCAAGGTTATCAATAATTCAACTGATAGCCAAATGGCGCTACGAACTTTTGAAAACTGCAACAATTAAGTCCAAAATAGTGGAAAATGCTTTATGTTCTTGGATTCTCTTGAGTTTAAGAACAGTATATCACTGTAGTATGGAATTCAATGTACAGTGTAAAACCCGGTAGCCAAAAATCTTGGTAAAATTATAATAAAATCAAAAATTTTTAATTTTAAAAATTCTAAAAATATTCCAAAAATTCTTACAAAATCAAAAATTGAAACCTTTTTCAAAATTCTAAATATATATAAAATTCAAAAATTCTATTTTTTTTCAAAATTTCATAAATATTTCAAAAACTATAAGAAATTGTAAAATGTCCATCTCCAATTTCATGTTCAATTACATTTGCGTCATAAAAACAACTAAATTTTTTTTTTCCAAAAAATTGGCTAAAAAAATAAATGAAATCATTTTTTGACACACTTGACATTATTTTTTTGACAAACTTATAATGCCATAATTCTCAATAATAATAATAAAATTTCATGTCATACAAATAATAATTTTATTTTTTTCCAAAAAATGGTAAAAAAATAAATAAAAATCTCTCTTTTGACACGCTTGACAATATTTTTATGACAAACTTCTAATGCAATAATCTAGTTTTTGATCTCACATACCAATCCCGACCATCAAAATTTCTCCAATTCAATGTTCCTACTCGTAATCACTTAAAATGAACGTTTTTTAAGCTAAAAATATGAAAATTTGCTATTATTGACATTCTTAATGATTTTTTTGACACACTTCCGGTACAGTTATCAAACACAGCGTCCTTTCGAGCCTGTCCCTTGAGTATACCTATTTTTAGAAAAAAAAATATTTGAAATCCCTCCAGCCGTTTTCTAGATTTCGTAGGTGACGGCCGGCCGGCAAACGTTGAGAACAAAACGTCGAGAAATGCCAAAAGAGTGAAAGTAAGAATTTCATTTTTGGCTCATGAATGTAATACTTAGGTCTTTCAGACTGAAGTAACAGTAACGTTTTGATTAGTTCTAAATGTTATAACATTTAAACCAAATACATGGTTTTTGCTGACTTTTTTACGAAAACAAATTTACTCTAAAAAAGAAACTTAAAAATTTAATTAATTAATTAATAAATTGATTAATTATTTATTATTCTAATTATTTATTACTATTTAATAATAAATAATTAATTATTTATGATTAATTATTATAATTATTAATTTTTTTAAAATTATTTTTATTATTATTTTTTTTATTTTAATTTAATTAATTTAAAAATTTATTTTTTTTTTAATTTAAATTTTCTTTTCTAAAAAAAACAACGTAATTTTTTACCAATCAAGATTTTATTGCATACAAAATTAATCCCAGTGCAGAAACCATTAACTGTAATACCGGTAATCAAACAAAACATATCGAGTGTACTACTCATATTTCAATTTCATTATTTACATAAAGCCACCAAACTACACAACCACCAAAAGAAGATTATAATTTTATTTATTCTTAAAAAACGATTGTTCTTAAAAAAAACTCACTGCAATTTTAAGCACAAATCAACCACAACAAATTTCCATTGAATGACGTTAGTACGTTAGTAATTTTTTTGATATTTTTATGACGATTGAAACACCAACAAGCTAGTTTTCAAAAGACTTAAAACAAGAAGGAGGTTCTATCTCTATGTTTCATTATGTGAGTTTAATTTTATGTATTTGCACCGATTTTTCGAAAATGGCTGACTTGATTTGGACGGTTTTAATTTTGTTTTTTATTAAGGCAGTAGATTCCGAGATGGTCCCATATTTTTTATAGGACGTGAAAAAATTATATTTACTTTACCACAATTTTAAATTGTGTGAAGTAATGCAACCTATCGAGAAAAGAAATTCTTACATATCACAGATTTTGTTTTTTCTTTTGTTTTTGACCATCCTCTCCTCTATCTAAATAGCCAAAAAAAATTTTGGTGTATGTCTGTGGATGGGTGGGTTTCTGTGTGTGTGACACTCCTGCATAGGATTTTGATGAAACTTTGGCAAATGATCCAGGTTCACTTCAAAATGAAAGATCTGGATTCATTTTAAAATTGGACAAAATGGTGGGGGGTCTCCCGAACACCTCTAAGTTTAAATCTTCAATAACTCCTAATCCCGATTTTCGATCTTATTAAAAATTGATATATAAGGTTTTGGTACTGTTTCCAATATTTCTGTGTACCAATTTCCGGTTCGCACTTCCGGTTAAAAAGTTTTTTTTTCAGTTGTTTATCCCTACTGTAGCCTATATTTACCGATCGATTTTCATGAAAGGTTGGTAAAAGCTTTCAAGTAACATGAGAAATATTTTATCAGCCTTTGGAGTACATTGGATAAAGGGTTGGGGGTCCACCATCAGCAGGTGTTTTTTTAACTATGTTTCTTATAATTGTTGGGAGCATACAACATTCGTTCGTAAATGAATTTTGATGACACTTTGGAAAAAGATGCAAATATGTATGGCATGGAGCTAATCAGTTTTTGAGCGATATTGAACAAAGTGGTGTGGCGTCCTCGGAGCACCTGTTTTTTTGAAATCGCAATAACATCTGTACCTGATAATCGAATTAGATGAAACATGGTACATAAGCATTTAGTACAGTTCTGCTTCCCACCTTCCGGTTTTCACTTCCAGTAAAATTTTTTTTGCTTTTTCTCGTCGAACAGAATCTATATTTTTTTGGATACTACAGTTTTCTTGAATGTTTTTATAATTAGAACTACGCGAAATCTATAACATTTGTTTGTCATTAATTAAAGTATTTGATGGATTTTAGCTCACTTTATATCCAGAACATTTGATTTCCAGAGCTGTGGTGATTCGCTTCTAGATTGTCGCTTCTAGATTTTGAACGATAAATGCTTCCTGGGATTTTAAATTATTACTTCAAAACCGATTTCTTAGCCAATATTTGTTTTATGAGTCGGCTAATTCGGTGCCACATTGACGAAAAACCAACTAATATATCACGGGCTTGACACCGGGAAAACTTGAATACAGTCAGGGTCTGATCAGTCCAGAAAGGCAAGCCTTAGTAGAGCAATTTGATGTGGACCTATTCCGGGCCTAATTTAGAATGCGATTTTTGGGTTAACTTTATTTGAATATATCCGGTCCTAATTTAGTTTTTCGTATTTGACCGCTAGTTGGACAATCTGATCAGGGCATGCATGGTACGAAATGCCTTACTAGAGTTTACCCTATTTATTGTATATGGTCCCTATCAGAAATCATATATGGTTTCTCTATTACAGTTAGCCTTATTTATTCGGATCTTAGCCGTATTTCTTTGGTTAAAATTCATGAGAGTATAATGATAATATGGGCTATGATAATATTTTATATTTTTTTATTGTTTTTTTTTTTGCAATGTATTCGGCTAGTATATACTATTCAGGCAAACTCTTTGACAGCTGTAGTATTTAATTTCCTATTTAAACTGTACCCGATGGCGAAATGGGTCAGGGTCTGATCAGTCTATCGTATTCAGGGTCTGATAAGGCAAAAGCGTGCCTAATCCAAACTAGAGCAAACCTGATCACGGCCCTAATTGAGCCCTGAAGAGTTTCGGTAGTTTTCTACTACAAATAACTTTTATAATATAATTAATTTGATTAAACTCATAATTTGTTTGTCTGTAGTTAGGTATAGTTAAATTTTATAAATCAATAATTGGATTATTTTGGTTTCTAAAAACTACCATTGAGTTTTTTTGTTTTTTTTTGGTTTTTCTGAAGTAGGCTTTTTTTTCAAAATTCAATTTAAAAGTTGGGATTCACTTAGTTTTTACACTTACTTTACACAAATATTTTTTAATTATTAATAAAAGTAGGTACAAGAATATACTTTATCTTATTATTTTATAAAATAAAATAATAAGATAAAGTATATTCTTGTTTTTTAAATACAAATACAGATTTAATTTCTTACCTATTTTTTCTTAAATTAATTGTGTATCCAAAATACGAACTTTGGACTTTATTCATAAAGAACTTTAAGTTATCTGGTTCCTTAAGCTTATAGTTTGGCTTTGGTGAAAAATTAAAACTTTTTATTTCTACCACTATTAACACTATTAAACACAAACTCATTAATTTACCCATTTTAATATTTTTTCACATTCACCTTCACTTCCCTAAAAATCAAACGATTTTTACCATTTACTAATTTTTGTTTGTGTACGCTTTCGCCACAAGTAATGATAACCAAATTATTTTATCGCACATAACTATAAAAAAAAACTATTAATAACTTATTTATTTTTTTTAAATAAAATTAGTTTCATGTACTCGGTTCAAGGGAAAATTTTGAATGAAATAATTTTTAATCCAAAGTAATTATATTTTTACAAAAAAAAAAGTTTAATGGAAGCACAAAATTGTTAAAATCTTAAAGTAGGGAATTGTTTTGAGTTAGTGTTTGTTTGTGTATGTTCATGCAGCTTCTTAGAAAAGTTCAAAGTTGTAAAAAATTTAAGAATTTTCTTTTTTATTTCGTAATTGTTATGACATCCAACGTTGGGATGAAGTAATGAATTATGAATAATAAAAATAAAAACTTTGTTTATATGCGGTTTTAAATTGTTACGACATTTTTGAACGATTTTAATTTTAGTTCCTAAAATTTATGGATGGATAATAGAAAAAAGTGTAATGATGGGTAAATGTTGGTTGAAATGTTTGGTTAAATTTTACACTAATTCAGTCTAGTCCTTTGTCATGGCTAATATTTTGACGTTTCTCTAATGTTGGGGCCTCGCTTGCGTATTATCTCATAACTAACTCGACAATTGAAAATAAACGCAGTGTAATGTTAGTAGCCACTATTTATCGCATATTTTAGCGCAATAATTTTTTGGTCATAATTTTAGCATTTAATGTAGATTGTAGACGATAGCTCCAATCCCGATAAAATAAAGTTAGCGTAATCATTGTTGTGAATGTTTTGATTCGATTGTCTGTTGAACAAAAATTGACGTTGTGGGAGTGTCTATTTGTACCATGTGGTTGATGATATCGTAAACAACAACTACTATCGACCTATTGAAAATGAGAATAAAAAAGCCTAAAATAGCTCAAACAACATTGTGAGGTTAAAAAAATAAAGTTGTTTCTATTTGTTCGAGATATGAGGTCCTTAAAAAATTATTTTTTCCAAATCAAGTAGTGTATCGTTTGCACTGATGCTAATAATGAATCCTAAATGGGTTTTCAGAGGCTCCACATTTTTAAAAAGGACTTCAAAATTAACCACTAACATTTTGAAAAATTTATGGAAACAATTGCTTGGTTAGTCAAAAGATTGTAATCAATATTTTACTTCATTGTTTTCCGTAGAATGCAGACAAGGTTTATTTATTTCAAAATTTTATCATGGTTTCATTACACAAGGAATGCAATCTTTAAAATATAAACGAAGCAACAAACAATTCACATTGCTCGTTTACTGTGCATTTTAACCACTAACATTATTTTTTAAGCTTGGTTTTATGTCCAATCTAGTTATTATAAAGTAAATTCATTAAATAACTAGGGGGTATACCGTGGGCTTCAATTTTTTGCCTTAGTTTTATTTTAATTGAAATTCTCTAAAATGTAATGACATCATTCAATTTCACCAATAAAATTTGAATTATACTAATAACAAATCTTTATACGTCTGGCCTATTGGGATATTAAAAATTGTCAGTCTAATTTTGAAATAATTAACTGATATCACAGAAGGCCAACGTATAATTCATAAAAAATATATAAATAAATGAAAAATGGCAAAACACTTTCTAAACGAATTCCCCTCGTTCGTTGATAAATTCTCATAATTTTTTGAAAAATTCCTCAAGCAAGTGGTATTGCTAAAAGCCCTCAGCCTACGGCCTCGTGCTTATATCAATATACTTGCTTTAGCAAAAAATTATTTCGAATTATTATCACCGCTCTTGGAAAATTACAACTGACAATTTTCAAAATTATTGGAAGTTGTGTTTGGTATACAATCCTTTGAAAATTTTGTGATATTTTTCTCATATAACGCTGTTGCGGTGAACACCGGAACAGAAAAATTGCCCAATACTCATTGTTTAACATCTTACTGATCTACAGGGGTGCGTTTCGAAATAACCCACGGTCAACCATAAGGTAATAATGTCACTAATGTCATAGTTAAAATAGTGACGTCAAGTATTGAATTAAAACTTTTTGGTTAATTGTGGAACGACATTTGGTAGAGTAAAGTTAACCGCGGTTAACCATAGTTAATTTCGAAACGCACCCCAGTTAAATTGTATAATTTAATTGAAGAAAGTATTTTACGGAATGTTGTGTCAAAAGGCAATATACCTTTAATTATGTACTTTCATCAATTTGTTTCCTCTTTTCTTTTTTAATAAATTTATCATACAAACCATTTACCAACTTTACTATTTAATGTATAAATTAAACCTTTAAAAAATGTTCTATGATACTTTCGAAATTCTAACTATTTTCCATAATACATATTACATATCTTGTGACCAATTGAAAATAAAAAAGATTTAATTAAAACATCAACAAAAATTATAAATATATGTAACTTAAAAAAATCCCCTGAATGCATTCTAATTTTTATTAAAACTACAAATAACTAAACAAAAGCTTCCTAATGACGTCAAACGATCTTTTATGATGAAGCAGTTATCTTATGTTAGCCGTGTTCGATTTGACTCAAACAACTGAAGCAACTAAAAATTAAATGCAATTGTTGTTGTTTTTTCAGTTGTTTCAGTCAAATTAAACAAACCTATCGCAAGACAAATACTCAAATAGTAGTTTTTGTTTTTCCTTATATTATTTCAAAGTATTATGCCATTATGCCTTATGAAAAATAATTATCGGAAACCACTATTATATGATTTTTAGCACTGCCTGTCAAAAAAATAATTAATTTTCTTGTTAATATCCAAATGATAATAATTTGAATGAAACGGGCAATGACAGTGCAATAAAATGCTATAGAGCAATTCCACGTCACCGCAACATCGTTGTTCCAGTAAAAATTATTATATAGAAATGAAGTCATGGCTAGAAACAAAATAGAGAGAGGCTGTAACTATAAAAGTTACATAATCATTTCAAGCTTTCATACCCAAAGATGAAAAAACAAGTTTTAATATATTTCAGGTACATTCATTTATAATTAATTTCGGACAGGTAGAAATGGGAGAAAAAGTCAATTATGCAAAAAAAGCATCCACACCCTCAAATACTTAACTTGCATCCTCAAAATAATTAAATTTCTATAAAACAAGAATTCAGGCGGTTTTAGTTAAATAAAATGCATTTTTTAAAAAACAAAAAATTGAAAAAACGGAAATTAAAATTTTGTAAGAATTTTTTTTTTTAAACGAGAAATTATGTATTTGGGAAACTTTCGTTTAAGATTACGAACTAATTAAACATTTTTTTTCTGGAAAAAAATGTGGTACAAGTGAAAGTCCCCCAACGCCATCTTAGAATTTTTTTTTAATTTTAACACATTTTTAAAAAATTATTAAAAAATTTTAAGTAATTTTTTTTAAAAGTCCTATCAATTACCTTTCTAATGAGCTATAAATGACTTAAATCGGATGAGTCCATCGTTAGCAATCGATATTCAAAGATACTCATGTTTCGCAAACCCCTAAAACTTTGCTGCCATCCTATGTCATCCCTAGAGCGAAATTTAATTTTTTGAAAGAAATGGTATTTTTATTTTTTCATTGGCTATCTGTATACAAGGCCAAATAAATCCAAATGATGTTGTAACTGTTTCCAAACTCGTAATTATTCCCTAAGGCTGCCAAAATGACCCGAAAAATCCAAATCATGCTGTTGTTGTTGTTGTTGTTGTTGTTCTTGTCGTTGTTGTTGTTGTCGTTGTCGTTGTCGTTGTCGTTGTTGTTGTTGTTGTTGTTGTTGTTATTGTTGTTGTCGTTGTTGTTGTTGTTGTCGTTGTTATTGTTGTTGTTGTTGTTGCTGTTGTTGTTGTTGTTGTTGTTGTTGTTGTTGTTGTTGTTGTTGTTGTTGTTGTTGTTGTTGTTGTTGTTGTTGTTGTTGTTGTTGTTGTTGTTGTAGCGACGCGTGGTGGTGCTATTCTTCCGGCTCCAAGTCCAGATTCAGGAATTCTGTTACTACCCTTGGGCGGTACCACAGATCTCCCTTCGTCAGGTCGGTTGGTTTCTCTGGAAATTGTCCTGGAAAAAGGTGGTTAGCATCATGTGGCGTGCCCTCGCATATGGGACACTTGTCAACAATTTCATGGTCAATTCTACTCATGTAGTTATTTAAGATGCGTGACCAACCGGATCTTAACTGCGCTAGGATGGTTCTGGTGCTGCGTGGCAGTTTTACCTCTTCAGCAGCGACTTGTGGTGGTTTGCTATTAAGAACTCGATTCGGGGCGTAGTTCTTTATTGTGTCTTCAACGGTTTTTGTATGTATCTTTTTCAACCCACTCCTGTACGTAGGCTCGTCGATGTTATTTATGTCTTCATTGTTTTTAACATCTTGTAGGAAGCATTTTGCCTTCCTTCTTATGTCTCTAGGTGGTGTTGTCATGGATAAGGTGTCATTGCAGGGATGCTGCTCTCTATGACAGGACCAAAGATATTGTTTGGTAAGCATTTCGTTGTGTTCACGGACCGGCAATATGTTACATTCTTCGTGCAAATGATCTCGGTGGGCCAACAGGTGACATCCGGTTGCTGTACGCAAGGCTGCCTTGTGTTATTTGTAACTTATTCCAGTGGGTGTCAGCGACTTGGGGTGTCCGAATGGGAGCAGCGTAATTTATGAAAGGCCTTCCTATTGCTTTATATGCCGTTATTATTGTGTTTTTATCCTTACCCCACGAACTGCCCGCTAGAGCTTTCAGTGCGTTATTCCTGTTTTTAAGTTTTGTATTGAACATGCAGATATTGAGTGTTGTATTTACCTCCTTCGTCCATGTGGTGAAAAGTGTGGAAGTGGACTTTTCAGTGGACAATTTCAATTTTTTGGTTTTAAACCATTCATTCAAGGTGTTGAGGTAGGTGTTTAGGACATTGATGAGTTGTTCCAGGTTGTTTCCTGTTGCAAGCACCGTGCAGTCGTCTGCATATGACGTGATAGTTATTCCTTCCGGTGGTGCAGGTTAACTACATAAGTAGATGTTGAATAATGAAGGCGAGAGAACTCCACCTTATGGCACTCCTTGTCTGAGCACTCTCATCTTAGATCTAGAATTACGGAACTCAACGTATGTTTGGCGGCCTCTTAGATAATTGCCCAACCAGCGCTTTATTAGACCTGGCAGATTGGTGTTGAATATGTCGTTCAGTAGTGCAGCATGTGACACTGTGTCGAAAGCTTTTGACAGGTCAAGTGCATCTAAAATTGTTCTATCACAGGGTTGTTTTTGGTTTAGACCATCGCTGATTTGGTTTTGCGTGGTGGTTGTACTGTGTGCTTTCCTAAAACCATGCTGATGTGACGCCAATTTGCAAGATTCTGTTAACCGAGGTAGTAGTAGTGCTTCTATCAATTTTGCGACCGATGAGAGGATAGAGATCGGTCTATAGAATTCTCCCTTTTCTTCTGGCTTGCCAGGTTTCAAAATGGGACTTATTCTAGCCGTTTTCCAGATATTTGGTATCTGGAGCGTATTTAGAGATGTGTTGAGTATGGTAGTGAGAAAGTCCAATCCTTTGGGTCCAATGTGTTTTAGCATAATGGCTGAGATGCTATCTGGTCCAATAGCTTTAGATGGTTTGGATTTCTTTATTGCATTTCCAACATCTTCTTTGGAAAATATGATATGGTCGAAATTTTCAGTATTAAGTTTGCGCATATGTCTTAATACTGACCTAGTTTCTTTTTCATGTTTACTTTGCTTTTCTGTAAACTGCGTGTTGAATTTTGTTGCGCAGTTTCTATGGTTTTCGGTTGGGATATCATCAAAGGAGATCATGCAGTTGTTATGCGTTTGACGCAGATGTGTTAAACCCTTAATCACCTTCCATAGACTTTTATTTGTGCCAAAGTTTGACTTACTCACTAAATCTTTCCATTTGTTACGTTTATGTGTTCCATTACTAGTTTATTTATCTGCTTATTCAGGCCCGGCATTCTAGAATCGGTTGGATCTGCCTTACGGATGTCATCTCTTTGGGAGGAGAGTACACAAGCTTCTTGTGGGAAGTTTGGTTTAATATTTTGTATTCTGCCGGCTGGAATGAAGCGAGATCTAGCTTTGTTAAAAATTTCTCTGTATTTTCTTTCCCCAGAGAGGGCGTCAATTGGTAAAATTTGCTTACTGAACTCCAATTCAGTAAAATTGGTAAAATTATCCCAGTCTGCTTTGTTAAAATTAATGTAGGTCTTCTTCTCGGATTTCATTTCGTTTAAGGAACGGCTTAAGGTGATTATGATCGGCACATTGTCTGATCCCAATGCAATTTCAGTTCTCCATTCAGCGATTGGCATTAGTAACATGCTGGCAAGTGAAACATCTGGAGACGAGTATGAGTTATTAGGTACTCTTGTTGGTTGTGGTTCATTGAGGACTCCAAAGTTGGAGCCGTCAATTTGATCAGCAATATTTTCTGAGTCAGTGTTCAAGTGTGAGTGCCATAGAT
The DNA here is from genome assembly GCA_963693315.1 of Diogma glabrata. Lineage (NCBI taxonomy): Eukaryota > Metazoa > Arthropoda > Insecta > Diptera > Cylindrotomidae > Diogma > Diogma glabrata. Next base: position 25,088,628 of record OY856186.1, on the reverse strand, counting down.
CGTGGTGAGCATTTATGTCGCCGAGAATTAGACAGTCTTTGGTATAAAATAAATGTCCTATGGACGGTTCATAATCTATATCACAGCTGCTTACTGGTGGAATATAAATATTGACTAAATTTATCTCCGTATTTCTGGATTTTATTGTAATACCTAGTTGTTCTAGATGTTTATCAGTTCCCGATACTGCTGGTAATGTGGTTGTACTGTAGATAGTGATTTTGTGTATGATAAAGGCAAGGCCACAACCTTTGTCCTTCCCTCTATCCAGTCTTATAATTCTATAATCAAAGATACTATCACTAATCTTAGATCTAATATTTAATTTGGTTTCTTGTAAAACCGCGACTAGAATATTGTTTTTGCACATAAAGTTGATAATATCATCGATTTTGTTTAATAGTCCGTTACAATTTAGCTGCATTATTATCACATCACCTGGGGTTTCCGGATGTGTGCTCATTCGCATTATGTTCTGTTGCGAGCTCGTATTTATATGTTGACTTGATGCATTGCAACATGGCGCTATGTAGTTTTTGGACCATTGCTTATGTGTTGCAAGGCCTGAGCAGCTCTTGAGATGACACCATTCTTTACAGCTATTACACTGGACGGATGTAGTGTTTGCTCTTAAAATGTTTTTGCATATTGCACAATGCCATATTTTAGTTGGTCCAGGATTTCTTTCAATACCGGCCATGACTAGGAGGATCTGAAGCAGTGAGGCCAGTGACAACTGCTTCTTTATCCAAAAAATGGAGCGTCGGAGTAGCACCTTTCGTCGAAATTTTTGTGATGGTCCTTGGTCGGAACAGGGTTCCGAGTGCATCTGGGGCGTAGACCCGTCCATCTTGAGAAGCATCCAAATTATGTCGTAACTGTTAATTACTCCAAATTACTTATTGGCTAAGACTGCATTCATTTGCTTCCCAACATTTGCGACTGGTTTTAAAATTTGATAAAGATTCTCAGCCTTTATTATCAAGTCCATGTTAAGTATTTGGTAAAAAATGTTAATATTTGAAATCGCATCCATCATTTTTCCATCCATTCTTTTTCCTGTTTTACACGGCAATTGGTTTGTGCAAACAGTCAAATTGTTGAGATCACTCACTGTCATGGTAAGAGAATGCAGAAGCATTTCTTTCTCCGTACATTGTACAAACGGAATGCTTTGCCGGACTTAATAGTCTCGGAGGCGTCCAATCCCCAAATGTTTTAAGAAAGCGTTCATCAACATCTCAGAACGGATGTAGTTGTACGAACCTACGTCTTAAAAGGTATCTATGCGTTGTTGTGACACATATTGTAAATTTTTATTTTAAAATTAGTGGAAAATATTATGTCAAGTCAATGAGATGAACTATGTAACCTAATTTTACAAATCTCGCACCGAATCTATAATTTTCTTTTCAGAATTAGGATCTTCCTTTTGATTCACAGTAATGACACATATATTTGCCACTTTTTTATTTGGAAATTAAACGAATTTCAAGTGCTTCTCCATCAAACGTTTGTCGGTAGTCGAATACCAGATCCGCAAGCACTTTAGTACCAATATATTGACATATGATTACTTTTAAAAAATTTCAAAATTTTAATAACGTGTGAGGTGTAAATGTATTAAAAACTGTACAATACGACATTATACAACAGTTCTATTAGAAAGCAAATAAGTAACATTGCTATATTTAAAAAAGAAAAACAAATTTAACACTGTTTTAAACAGTGTTTAAAACAAACCAACTCTGTAGAGGGGAAAGGTGGGTGGGTAGGAGCGTCAAATGTTATTCTTGCCTCGGGCTTAATTAAGCCTCGTCCTGGCCTAGATCCGTTATTCAATTTTGCTCAAACTTCAGCACGATGCGTGTTAGCATAGATAGATTAGCAACCATTTGCCTATCTATTTCCCATGCTTTCATCGATATATTTTCCCAAAAATTTTTTGAAAATGTTCTGGAAGGAAGCTCTGTGTAGCCCTGCAATCAAAAGTAGTCAAAATAAGACCATTGTAGAAGAAATCCTATTTTACTGTATCAACTCACAAAATTGTGATCAAACTTGTATTCGTCTAGATTGAGCACTTTAGTACGATGTCACCCCTTGATCCAAATGCTCCAAGAGTTAGGAAAAATTAAATATTTTGTTGACAAATTTCATAATAAATGTTCTATTAAGAAAGCTTCGTGGTTGGTTGCATTATAAAATTATCACAGTTATTTGTCCAGTGTAATTTGTTTCAAATGTGTAAGAAATATAGTTTCTTGTAGATTTTTGATGTAACAATTCCCCAAAATGTTGATTCAATTGGTGATGATTTAAAAGCACTATAACAGCTAATTAAATTTTTATTTAGTTTATCAAACTCAATTTTTTTACTCTAACCTAACAATGTGAAGAATTTCTTGACGATGTAGCCTAACAGTCTCAGCCAATAAAATAAAACAAAAGGAATTTCTTTAGTAAGTTTTCTTTAATTTAAGAACAGTAGATTCTTGTATGAGCTTAGAATGAAGGCAATTCTTCACGAGGATGAAGTTTCCCGAAACGCGCGTAGCAAGTGGAGGGAATCATCCGAGTGAAGAATTGCCTTCATCCTAAGCGAATACAAGATACTATTTTATCGACGACTACAAATATTTCAAATAATTTCATTCAAGTTTTCCTGTAAAAGTTTATATCGCCATATTGAAATAAATCTATGAAAAGAAAAACAAAATAAAGCATGTTTGTTTATTTTATATGTATTGTTCTTGTTTTATCTTGTTTACATTATTATACCAACAAATCAAGTTTTTAATTTGTTAGGGGAATTTTGAATAAATAAAGCGGAATGAAATAAATAAAAAAGAATTTGATATATAGAGTGGAATGAATACAATTACAATGAAGTGTAGTCGTGGATAATAGTAGATTCTTGCATGAGCTTAGAATGAAGGCAACTCTTCACGAGGATGAAGTTTCCCGAAACGAGCGTAGCGAGTGGAGGGAATCATCCGAGTGAAGAATTGCCATCATCCTAAGCGAATGCAAGATGCTATTTTATCCACGACTGTAAAATATTTCGTTTAATTTCCAGTTTTCATGCAAAAATTTGTATCGCCATATTGAAATAAATACATCAAAGATAGCGAAAAACAAAACAAGTTTGTTGTTTAATTTGTTAATTTAATAAACTATAGAACTGTTAAAGAATTTTAATCAAATTCACTAGTTGTGGAATGAATACAATTACAATGGAAGACATACGCATGGAAAGCATATATTCTTTAGTAGTCGTGGATAATAGTAAATTATTTAATTAGGAGCTAAAGTGATACTTTTTGTGTTGAGTCTATAGTTTGACAATTATAGACGAAACACAAAAAGTCACTTTAGCTCCGAATTAAATACACTATTTTTTCGGCAAACGTTTAAATTTTTTATAAATATGAAATTAATACATCAAACTTTTTATAAATATGAATTTGTATCGTCATAATTACTTCCAAAAAAGAGAAAAAAACATTTAAATTTGTATGAATAAAATTTTTTTTATCAAAGCAGTCTTTTCAAAATTTCATAATATGAGAATCAACTTATTTTTTGTTGTCATGGTTATACATTATACAATATGTTTGAAAGAATAACAAACTAACAAATAACAAATGCTACTTTACAGCCTCCGTAATATAAAATAAAAATGGCGTTACTTTTGCTGTCGCTAGACGTTACTTTTGCTGTCAGGCTAAAAAGTAAGACTTTAGCTAGCTCCCTAGCGGCAGTAAAGTTAAACTTTACAGCCGTTGGCCGAAAAAAGTATTTATTGACCAATTTCAGTTCGATTTTAAAAAAACAAAAACAGCTAGCTTCGTTATAATATTTATTTTGTCTTTTCATAATGATTTAAATAATAGAACACATTTATAATTACAAAAGAAAATACTTCCAAAAATTATTCGTTGAACGTTTTTACAACTATATTTAAAATAAAAATATTCTTAAAAACTAACAAATGTATTGTAAAATTTATAACGATCTGAATTATGCAAAATTTAAACTTAAGCGTATAATACTTTGGTAATACAAACTTGTAAGTAACTAATGCTATGAATTCAATTAGAAAAAATAGAAAAAATTAAGAATTCAATTTTAAATAATAAAAATTGATATATTGATCAAAACTTAAATATGACGTTTAATTATATTATACATCCATCGAGGCACTTAAAAAATTATGTACAGTGACTAGAGTGACTAGTTCAAACAAGAATTTAATTTTTGGGAATATTTTTCACAAAATCCCTGTGTGCCAAACATTTTAAATTCTTACCCCTAGCTAAGTTGTAAAAACCTACTTTTTATTCTAACTATAAATAAATTATAAAATAAATATAAATATATAACATGGCAACAAAAAATTAACACAAGCGGTTTATTTATATGTAAGAGCCTTAATATCTAATCTGGTAATACATTAAGGAATCTTCAAGTAGTTTAATATTGTACCAGATATTTTCCTATTTTTTAATTATCACTTGAATTCAGTCCTGTGGTTTCTTCAATTTCAGCAGGAATTTGGCTTTGTCTTGTTAATTCTGCCATTTCTTCTTTTTTCGATCGTTTGAAGAATCCCATCTAAAAATTTAAAAAGATGCATTAAAATCTAGTTAATTTATATTTAATTATATTATTGAAAACATACCCTATAAAATACGTATGTCAGTATGGTCAATGCTAACAAACCGACAAGAATTGATAAAATTATCGCCCAAATTGGAACAGTTCGCGTTACATATTTAGTGACGACGGTGTATGGTGATATTGATACAATTTTTAATGATTTTGCATTAATGTTGTTTGGTTTTTGAAGTGTGGATGAGGTCAGCATTAAGAATATATCCTTTGATTCAGTGTACATAGTATCTGTAAAAGAATTTTATTTAAATTATTTCACTTGTAAAATTTTATGAAATTTTTTTTTAATTTATAGCCACAGGAATGGAGGGATTAGTTTTTGTTGGTGTTAACGCAACATCTACTATCGCAATTTATGTTTAAGCTAGTAAATAATAGATGGCGCAGCTCTTTAATTTTTTTTAAATGAAATATGTCAAACAAAACATTTGTAAAATTTGTAATGAATAAAAAATTAATTTCCTCCTTCTTTGCTGAGCCTCCAAACTGAAACCAACAAATAATCATTCAGATAAATTTTTTAAGCAAGCTATATTTTTATAAAATAAATCTTTTTATTAATTGAAATTGCATTTGAATATTTTCTACGCCTGGTAAATATAGAGTATATATATAATATATATGTATAAATTTATATGTGTTTTAATTTGATGATTTTGTTAATTTGGAACATTTCGTGATTGTGAAAAAATATAAGAACAATAAATTCATATACAAGCGGGACATTTATAAATATAGTCAGATAATATATTGTGCATTATTTGTTTTGTGATTAAATAGTCCTCCGTGCTGGACAAATTCGCGTGTTTATTTAAATAGTCCTCCGTGCTGGACAACTCTCGTTTAGATTAAATAGTCCTCCGTGCTGGACAGACATACACTTAAAACGGTTGTTCACTTATTGTGTTTTTGAAATAAAATAAGCTACTTACAATAAGCAATAAACATATAAAAGCTATCGAGAAAATTCATGTGGTCCTTCGAGCCGGATATCCAAAGAATATTATAGGATATCCAGTGTATATTTAATTCCGATTAGTAAACAGTATTGAAAGTATAAAATTTATTTTATTTCTTGCTTTCTGTAATATGGCTGAGCAAAGAGCGTTTCAGCGTCTTCTCAAAAGAGTAACTGAAATACACAAAAAATCAAAGTCTAGTGCCGTCCAGTCTTGCATTGAGGATGTAAAGACGCTTGCTACTCTACTCAGTGATGAATGGCAAGAATTCAAGCAGTTTGAGAAAACGTTTAAGCCTACGGATATTGTGCAGCATGAGGAATCGCTCGGAAAAATTTAAGCTTTATATTTTGAAGCAAAGGAAACCTTATTGCGAGCTGAAATACATCTGAAAGATAATGCCACTCAACCTGATATGAATTGTACAATCGATGATCTTGTTTCCAATCAGCGCTCTTTCTTGCAAGAGTTTCATTTAGCCAACAAGAACGACGAAATTCGGTTGCCTCCATTAAATTTACCCACCTTTTCGGGCGAGTTTTCCGAGTTTCCATCATTTAGAGGTGTTTTTGAAGCTTCAGTACATAATAATAAAAAATATTCTAAGGTGTACAAATTAAAATATTTGAAAAGTTTTCTACGCGAACCCGCATTATCGGTGATTCGTCACATGGATATTACTGAGGGAAATTACGATGAAGCGTGGAGTAAATTGATAGAGCGGTATGACAAGCCAGATCTCATAATTGTATCTCTTATAAAACAGTTCTTGGAGCAACCTCATATTAACAAGGCAACAGCAAAAAGTTTGCACAGTATGGCAGATGTTTCTGATGAAGTATTAAGGGGCTTCAAAATATTGGGCGATGATGCTCAGAAACGAGATCCATGGTTGGTTTACTGGCTTGTACAAAAATTGGACCGCGAAACTAAAGAAGCCTGGTCAATTGAAGTAGCCGATCAATGCTTGCCATCCACTGGTCAGTTTTCTAAGTTCTTAAGAAAGAGAGGTAATGCGTTGGAAAAGATTGACATCAGTCAATCCTCAACGGACATACGTCAAAACCAAGTAAAGTATGTAAAGGGCATGTCGTCAACTGTCTACACCAATATTTGCGCAAAATGTGAAAAAGAGCATTATTTAAACAATTGTGAAGAATACTTAAAACTTAGTGTGGAAGAAAGAAAGTTATTTGTGACAAATCGTGGCTTATGTTTTTTGTGTTTATCATCTAGACATCAGTCCAGAGCATGCAGATCGAGATATAGATGTGGAAAATGCCGGAGAAGACACCATCTCACATTACACGAAGAAGATATCATCCAGCAAAATGCGTTGATATCTGAACCAGAGCCAGAAACAAGTACTAATGCTTTCAACACTTCGATTGCACATACACTTCAACATACAAAGTATATAAAACATAAAGCAATTCTTCCAACAGCTGTTGTATTGATAGCTGACGCCTCCGGAACGATGCAAAGATGCCGTACACTACTTGATTCAGGATCACAAGCATCGTTTATCACAGAACCATGCGTGCAAAGGTTAGGTTTAAAGAGAAGAACCGCCAATATTACTGTTTCGGGATTAACAAGCGGAACACTAAAGGCAAAAGAAGTAGTAACATTAACTGCACACTCGCTGTACCAGTTCGAAAACCAAATCTCAATAGATGCATTGATTTTGGTGGGGCTGCCATGTAAATTACCTAGTTCAAGCTTGACTAATGATGAAGATGAACTTTTGGAAGGGCTTCAACTAGCAGATCCTGATTATAGCAGGTCAGGATCCATTGACATATTAATAGGCGCAGATAGCTTTTTTAATCTTCTACTTGATGGTCAAAAAGCGACAAAAAATTCTTCAGTCATAGCAAAGAACTCAATTTTTGGATGGGTGGTTTCTGGGAGTTCTACTAAACCTTTGAAGTCAGTTGAATCTAATTTTTCGATTCTTAACTTTCAGCTCGACATGAATCTAGATTTAACACTCCGAAAATTTTGGGAATTAGAAGAATTACCAGCAACCGGAAATACTTTTAACCAAGAAGAAATTGATTGTGAAGAACATTTTTTGAAGACACACCGCCGACATTCTGATGGTCGTTTTATAGTAGAAATGCCATTTAAGAAAAATGCAGTCAGTATGGGTAATTCATATTATTTGGCAGAGAAAAGATTCAATAGCCTTGAAAAAAGATTAAATTCATGCGCAGGGTTCAAGAAAGAGTACACAAAATGCATAAATCAGCAAATTCTCAATGGACATCTCAAATTGCTCAGTAGTGAAGAAATGCTTTACGATAATTCCAAGCACTTCTATCTGCCGCATCACGCTGTTATAAAAATGAGCAGTTCAACCACAAAAACCAGAATAGTATTCGATGGTTCCGCCAAAGGTTCTAGCGGTGTTTCTTTAAATGACACACTGATGGTTGGTCCTACAATTCAACCCAGTTTGTGGAGCACTCTTATGCGATTCCGAAGACATAAAATTTCATTAACAGCTGATATATCAAAAATGTATAATCAAATATGGGTGGCTGATAAGGATACTAACTATCAACGAATACTATGGAGAAATAATAATCAAGAAATTCAACACTATAAATTGATGACAGTAACCTTTGGTCTCTCCAGCTCAGCGTTTTTAGCGATACGATGCCTTCACCAAATCGCTTTTGAATACAAAGAAATATCTCCACTCGTTTCGCACTTAATAACTAATGATTTTTACGTAGATGATTTCATTTCAGGAGCTGACACTATCGAGGAGGCTATAGATATAAAGGTTAAATTGTCTAAGTTATTATATACCGCGGGATTTAATTTGACAAAATGGATGTCCAATTCACCTAAAGTCCTTGAATACGGTAAAGAAAAGAGTCTTTCTTTTGCATCTAGTGACGATAGTGAGAATGATATAAAAATCCTTGGGCTGCAATGGAATTCTGAAAATGATACTTTCAGCTTCACAGTTAATGTAAAACCGCAGACGAAGATTACAAAACGTATAATGCTCTCTGAATCATCTAGAATATTTGATCCTCTAGGCTGGCTATCGCCCGTAACAATTCAATTTAAAATGTTATTTCAGGGATTATGGCTTTTAAAACTAAACTGGGACGATGACGTACCCCCAGCAGTATGTAAATTATATCAAAAGCTACGAAATGATATACAAAATATAGAAAATTTGGAGATTTAGAGGTACGTCGATCTTAAACAAGAAAATTTTGAAGTTCATGGGTTCTGCGATGCTAGCGAAAAGGCGTATGGTGCTGTGATCTACACAAAAACTACTGGTGAAGATGGTGAAATAAAAATCAGTTTGCTTACATCCAAATCTAAAGTTGCTCCAATTCGACAAGTCAGTTTACCGAGGCTGGAATTATGTAGTGCTCATTTATTGGCAAAATTAATGGAAACAGTGAAAAGTGTTTTACCAGAACATGCAAGATATTTTGCTTGGACAGACTCTACAATTGTGCTGTCTTGGCTATCAGATCATCCAGCTAAGTGGAAAATGTTCGTGGCTAATCGAACTGCCGACATACTTGAAAAATTTCCAAGACAACATTGGTACCATGTGAGATCTGAAGAAAATCCCGCGGACCCTGTCTCAAGAGGTATTCTAGCATCCAAGTTTAAAAATTTAGCGCTATGGTGGGATGGACCACTTTGGCTGTCTGATAACAAACATGCATATTCGGCTGTTGGTAACCAATTTCAAGTTCCAACATCTGAAGAATGTAAAAAGCAAAAGGTAGAATTGTATGCCGTCACAACATTCAGTAATCCTGTTTCAATTTTATTTGAAAAACACTCGTCATTGAAGAAAATGATCAGAATATTGGTTTATGTGGTACGATTTTATAACAACCTTAAGAGAAAATGGCGACCAAATGCAAGCGTAGTATTGAATGAACAAGATCAAGTAACATTTATTTGCGTTAAATGGGCACAAAATGAAGAATTTTCAAAAGAAATCAGAGATCTAAAATCTTCAAAAGGTGTTTCAAATAATAGCAGATTGGTTTCTCTGTCTCCATTTATTGACTCAAATGATGTTCTTCGAGTAGGCGGTAGGCTTCAACTAGCTGACATCGAATATGATGCCAAGCATCCTATTATCATTCCAAAATCACACATATTGTCAAAGTTTATAATAACAGATACCCACCTAAGAAATTTGCATGCAGGTCCTACTCATACGTCTCACCTCATTCGGCAAAAGTTTTGGATTGTCGGTGGGCAAGCAACAGTTAGAGCAACACTAAAAGATTGCGTAACATGTGTCAAGTTTCGAGGCAAAACCTCACAACAACTTATGGGTAGCTTACCAAAATCAAGGATTACGCCAGCAAGGCCGTTTAGTAAATGTGGAATTGATTATGCTGGACCAATTCTGTTAGCTACAAAAAAGGGAAGAGGGGCAAAATTAGTGAAGGGCTACATTTCGATTTTTGTCTGTATGTCAACAAAGGCGATACACTTAGAATTGGTCAGTGACCTCACAACAACTGCATTTGTTGCAGCACTAAGAAGATTTTCTGCACGAAGGGGAGTTCCTTCTGATATTTATACCGATAACGGATCGAATTTCATCGGAGCAGACCGAGAACTAAAAAAGGTAATTAAGGAATTAAATAATAATAATAACTGTTTCATTTTAGAGTTCCTCGCCGAATACGGAACTCAGTGGCATTTTATTCCACCAATGGCACCAAATTTTGGTGGATTATGGGAATCAGCCGTAAAATCTGTAAAAACGCATCTGCTTAAAACTATCGGAAATATGCACCCAACATTCGAGGAAATGGTGACATTACTGACGCAGATTTTTTTTTTTTTTTTTTTTTTAATAAAATGTGTTGTGTAATAGGGTTTAGAATATGTGTCACAACAACACATAAATACCTTTTAAGACCTAGGTCTAGACCTGGGTCCCACAACAACTGGCGTTCTGAGGTGTAGATTGTAGGTGTAGATTAACGGCAAACTATTCCATTTGTACGCAGTTCGGACAAAGAAGTCTCTCTGCGATCTGCCAGTATGACAGCGCGGGATACTTAATTCTCGGCCACTCTATTCAATTGCCAGAGGAGATCATGCAATTGCTGTTCTCACGCCTTCACACTTTTTATTCGGTTCGGCAACTGGTTTAATTCCGGAGAGGGATCACAGGGAAACTCCGATAAATCGTCTTACCAGATGGGAGTTGGTGCAGCAAAGAGTTCAAATTTTTTGGAAAAAATATCAGGCAGAATATCTTAATAACCTTCAACAACGGAACAAGGGGCAGCACACAACCGAAAATTTGAAAACTGGTGATATTGTCACCATAAAGGAGGATAATCTTCCACCAGGTAAATGGGCAATAGCTAAAGTTCTGGAAGTGCATCCCGATGCGGAAGGTTTGGTGCGAGTGATAACTGTGAAGACGGCTTCATCAATCTTTAAAAGACCAATCACAAAGGTTTGCAAATTGCCGATTGGCTAAGGTGGTGAATGTAGTACAGCTTTTCGCATTGCATCGTCTTCTATTTTGCTGCTGTTCAATTTCAACCTATATCAACATAAATCGTCCACTGGCTTATAATGAGGAATAATCTACTACAGCGTTAAACTTCATGAAAAACAGAAACAAAACAACAAATTTGTCCAGAAAATTTTTACATATCAGGACATTCAAAAAAAAAACTTAAAAACTTTAAAAACTTCATCATTCTATTTTTATTTCTCTAATGGAATACCAAATTTAATTCAAGATCAATACAATCAAATTTACTTGATGATTGAAGAATAAATTCTTCAATGGGCGGGAATTTGTTAACGCAACATCTACTATCGCAATTTATGTTTAAGCTAGTAAATAATAGATAGCGCAGCTCTCTAATTTTTTTAAAATGAAATATGTCAAACAAAACATTTGTAAAATTTGTAATGAATAAAAAATTAATTTCCTTCTTCTTTGCTGAGCCTCCAAACTGAAACCAACAAATAATCATTCAGATAAATTTTTTAAGCAAGCTATATTTTTATAAAATAAATCTTTTTATTAATTGAAATTGCATTTGAATATTTTCTACGCCTGGTAAATATAGAGTATATATATAATATATATGTATAAATTTATATGTGTTTTAATTTGATGATTTTGTTAATTTGGAACATTTCGTGATTGTGAAAAAATATAAGAACAATAAATTCATATACAAGCGGGACATTTATAAATATAGTCAGATAATATATTGTGCATTATTTGTTTTGTGATTAAATAGTCCTCCGTGCTGGACAAATTCGCGTGTTTATTTAAATAGTCCTCCGTGCTGGACAACTCTCGTTTAGATTAAATAGTCCTCCGTGCTGGACAGACATACACTTAAAACGGTTGTTCACTTAATGTGTTTTTGAAATAAAATAAGCTACTTACAATAAGCAATAAACATATAAAAGCTATCGAGAAAATTCAGTTGGGTATTCAAATCACTCGTACTCCAGCTCTGCTATTGACATGTGAATTTAAAAGAGATATTACGTACCACTGGCAATAAAAGTAAGATTTTACTAGCCAAGATGATATTTTAGGGGCGCTGGTGGATGAACTCTATCCAGTCAACGGAAGCACCCTCAATCTTAGTTATGGACTATTCCTTGAGGACGCTACGATATTACTAGCTCAAAGAAACGAGCTTTCATATAACTCTACATCTAGGCTTTAATCATAAAGAAAAACAGTGCGTCACATAATCGAGAAACATCCCACTAAATTACTGCAACCAATTTTAGTTTTGTTTTTTGCAAATTTTTCTAAAAATTTGTTTCTATAGTTTAGTTTAGATTTCCATTCCTTAAGTAAAACAAAAAAAAATTGCTTCAGTGAATACCCTGTCTCAGAGCACCGGTTATTGTTGACCGTGGTTTTTAAAGTTTTTTTGTGTTGTAGTGACACATATTGTAATGCCTGTTACACAAAATTTAATTAAAATAAATTATTATCTTGTTCTTTTTTTAACATTTAGTGCGCAAGAGAAAGTTTCTGATATATGGACGCCTTTCACAGCATTTTCTTTCTATTTCGTGTTCCATAAATCTCAAATATTAGGAAACACAAAGTTTATAGCAACGCTGAGTTTAGCTTAGAGAATGCTAGATGGATGCAAAACCAACGCACTTCACATAAATGTATTAAAATGCATCTTTAAACAAACGATCTACTTACCAACAATACTCAAATCAATCGTGAAGTTTAGTTTAATATATACTGCTTTATCGCTGGCTCTAAAGTTGCTAATTTTATATTTGCCATGAACACAAAAATGTTCGGTTTCCTCCTCATTAGAACAATTAAAATAAATGACACGATTTTTTGGTAGATTAGTAACAGTTGTATCTGATTGATATTCAACATCTCGTCTTGATATATTATGTCGTTCAACAATTTGTCTTGTATATCGATTAAACGTACGATCTACACTGCTATCCCTAAACGATTGAATACCATCAAAACCTGTTTCTCCAGCCACATTAGCATTTTCCGTTTCAAAATTATATTCAAGTCCAATTTTTGATGAATCAAAATCCATTCCATGAATATTTTCTACTATCACAGCACTTTGTGGTTGATTTTGTACAGAATTTGATATATTTTTATGATTCCAAGAAATATCTAACGTTTGTCCATCGTATTCTCCGGTGGCTGTTATGTTTGCAAAATCAATTAATGTTTGTCTAACCCTTGTATATTCGGATGTGAACACCAATGGAATAGAAACAATAAATTCAAGATGTTGTATGCTACTTGGACCGGAGTTTCGTATTTCGAACTCATGTTCGATGCTGAATTGTTTTAATCCGATTGCTTCGACCGAGATTAAAGCAGCTGAAGAACGACTAAAATATTTAAAAATAGTTAAAAATAAAGAAATATGAAGAATATATAAGTAAATTACCCTAATATTTCGATTTCACTGAACTCAGCCAATGGAATTATATTTTCAATAACGTTATCGCTTGGATCTGCTTCATCACTTGCACTTTTCACTAAAGCATTTACTCTTAATTCCGTTCCATCTAACTTTGATGTGTCTATTGTTACTAAAAATGTTGTCAGATCATTTGTAAACAATGGTCTTCCTTTTGCTAAATCACAACTCAAACTTAATTCAATTTGTTTACAATTTGATGGAATTTTATAAAAAGCAACATTTTTTGGTAATTCAATTACAAGTTGTGCCAAATACGCAGTTTCATCTTTATTGATTACCGTATACTCAATTGATAATGATTTCGATGATCCCAATATATAAGGAATTCTAAACAGTAGAAAAAAAATAAATATATGGAAACTAAATGATGGTTCTTAAAACTTACGTAGCTCCAACAATTTTACTTTTAATTTGTAAATCAGCAACGCACCGGGTCGCCTTACATCCTGTACTAAATACAATTTTGTTTTGTGCAAATGGTTCATCATTCGGATTAATCGCAACGCAATCTTCACAAAAAACTACGCTATCTTGAAATTTTTTATCTAAGTCATGATGTAGTTCTAAAATAATTGGTTTGAAAATATCTGCTAACGTATACTGTAGTTGAATGTCAAACTCAACGCATTCTTGTGTACTTGTCGCGGTAACCGTTGTTTGATATTCGCTGCTTCCAGTTTTTGAGAATTTTGCACGATTTAATTGTGGATCAAGTTTGATGTGAAGTTTTAAATCAACATTGAATGGCAAAGTTATTTTAGCGAGAGAAAAGCTCCAACATGCTTTAATTGTTGTTTTGGTGTCTGAAGTACTTATTTCGGATTGAGTTGAAGCTATGCTTGAAACAATTTTTACAACAGGATATGAACGATAGACATAAGCCATGTCGGAGTTTGGAGCACCGATTGCTAGATCATTAAAACCATTATTATCAATATCAACACCTTTTGATATTCCATGTCCGAACATGTGAGAGATGAAATTACTTGGTATTAGATCGTTATTTGGAGCTCTAAGTATCTGACTCGGTTTCGGTGATAATCCATTCAATCCTCCTAAGAAAATATAAACTGCACCATTTTCTTCAAATGGTGATCCCACCGCAATATCTAAAATAATAAAAACAAAATAAAATCCACTTTAGAAATCATTTAATTTTTTTTACCTTGATACCCGTCATGATTTATATCTCCAATTTTTCCTAGAACCATTCCAAACCTTCCATTTAATGTATAATTTGACGTCAAAAATTTTTGTTCAGTAAATCTCATTTCACCGTCATTTAAATAAATGTACACTTTGCCATTATCATAGCTTGCTGGTTTTCCATAAAATGGTGCAGAAATAGCTAAATCGGTTAATCCATCTCCATTGAAATCGTCGGCTAGTAATGCATATCCAAAATATTCACCCATTTGTGTTCCAACAAATTTATAATAAATTTTAATTGATCTCTCCGTAGGATCATTTGCATTATTAGGATGAATAGCAAAATCAAATATAACTACTTCCCCGGTTTGTAAAGCTCCTTGTGGTGCTGAAGCAACATACAGTAATTTCGGTAAGGATGAATTAATATCAACAAAATTTGCTGATGTTATTGCATATCCGAAATATGAGTCATCATCTTGCTCCCAATAACTCGGATTAGCAACTTCACTTTGAAACTCAATAATAGGTCGCCGACGAATTGAACCAGGATTATCTAGATCACGTCGACTTAATCCCGGTAAGTCAACATCAGTTACTGCTTTATATCGTACAACTGTTCCTTTCCAATTAAAAACTCCTGGAGCTCCGATTAGTATTTCTTCAGAATTATCAGTAATATGTACACTGAATCCCATCTGGCCAAACATATAATATTGAATAGTATTGTTTTGGTTAATTATAAGATTCTGTTTTCCTAGCAAACGAAAATTGTTTTATTATTTACGTTAATTTATTAATTAATTATTGTTTATTTACTTCTTAGTCTCAGTGGTGCTAGTCTTCTGGTATCTGCTCCTTTATTTGTTTCTGTATTCTCTGATAGATAACATACACCATGGAATAAGAAATGTTGGTCGTTGTTTACATTTGTTATTATGTTAGATGCACAAGCCTATAGACATTCAGAATTCGTTATATCAAATAAAAATTATATTAAAAATAGTATATTTACAATTAAACGGTCAGTATCCGATGCATGTCCATCCATAGCTGCGCCAAGCCATTGTTTTTCTTTGTTAACGTTATTGTAAGATTCTGAATGCATTTCATAATTTTCGTTTCCAAGACTATCTAGCTCAAATGGCACACATTCTTCGGTAGTTAAATTACATTTATAGATAGCTCCGGTTTCGTTAATCTTACGCTGCGTTTCAAAAGTGGACTGTGCTCGTGGTGCTCCAATAATTATACTAGAAAGAAAAAAAAATTAAATACAAAATTTATTATAATTAACTGCTGGCCTATACAGCTAGTTACAGTAATTTCGTAAGTTTTTGCATAATTTCATAAAACAAATCCTATAGAACAGTTACTCGTTTTTATTGGATAGAATCGAGTATGTAAGAGAGAAGGGAGAAAATGTGCACCAATAGGACCTGGATCATATGTACTAATAAGAAAAAACTTTGCTTCCAAATAGTCGTTTATTGACGCTTTCATGAGGTATTGCTATTGAGCAAACTTACAGCCGAATTTTGCTTAATCATATGGTCAATTCATCAAGAACAGTATGTCGGTACTTACAGAAATAGTTTGACCTATAATTTTAACAATTTGCCACCCTACGGGATACAATGTCAACATTAAAGGTTTGCATTCTGTTCTAACTGATGGTAAATGAGGGATGGATTTATCGATACACATCAGGGGCGCACACAGAAAAAATTTTAGGGGGGGGTCCAAAGAATTTTTTTTAATAAAAAGTGTTGTGTTATAGGAATTACAAAATGTGTCACAATAACACATAGACACCTATTAAGACCTAGGATCCACAAAAACATGCATTTTGAGGTGTTGACGCACGCTTTTTTTAAACTTTCGTGGATTGAAGGTCCCCGAGACTATTGATTGGTGCAAAGCATTCCGTTTATTTTATTTATTTCCAAACAAAGAAATCCTTTTGCATTCTGTCACTATAATAGTGAGTAATCGCAACAGTTTGTCTGTTTGCACAAACCGATTGACGAGTAAAATTGTTAAAAAGATTATGTTTAAGGCATAATGGATAAAAAAACAACGAGATCAGCAACAGTACGACGGTGTTGTAGGGAATCAAGATTTGGTGTTAAATTTTCCAAACTTGACAACAATACTCCATACAAGGACGAATATTGGACTTATAAATGTGGAATAATTGATGCAGAGTGAAATATTCTTTACATCTATTTAGGAGATTGAGTTTTTTTTGACGCGTTGTTGGCAATTGCCATTATATGATCGGTCCAGACTAGGTCATTAGAGATTGTGACTCCCAATAAACGAACGCTTTCACATTTGTCTATTTGATCGTCACACATACTAATTGAAATATCATTTGCGAACTCTTTGATCTGAAAACAATCAATAGCTGTGTTTTGGTGGAATTGAAATTGACCAAATTTTTGTCACCCCAATCGAATGTTTTTAGGTCCTCGTTTATAATAATAGCAGCGTCTCTAAGGGCAGGCTTTATTGGTTTATGCATTTTACCTTTTCAAGATAGGGGGATGAATGTCATGTGCAGTGTACTATCATCTGAAAAACTATCTATCGGATTAATGGTGAATTTCTAGAGTTCGTTGATATAAATTAAAACTAGAGCAAAGAATAAAACTGACCTTACTGAGGGGTACACCAGCGTTAATTAATTTAGATTCACAAAAACAGACAGCGATGGATATCGAAATGTATCGGTCGGTGAGAAAATTTTTAATCAGCTTTGGACTACAGACAGTGGGCTGAAATATTACTCAACGAACTTGTTGACCAGGTTGGCATGCCAGATTCAATCAAATGTCCTTTGAGATGTCTAATGCGATAACGTACGTTTCACCAACTTTATCAAGTATGCTGTTGCAACGATTGGCTACAAAGTTCAATTTGTTCCTTTTTTGACGACGGGCTAGCCGCTAGACATTGGCTAACAAGCACGAAGGGAAAATACCAGATTTATAGAATTTGTAGAAAATTTTCGTAAGAGTAAGTGCAAGTTCTTTTGAAAATGTTTTTAGAATATGAGGAATGATGTCCAGACCGGGGCTTTGTTGGTATTTAACCCTCTTAAGATTTTTTCGACAATTTTGGTTCTGAAATCAAGATATTTCATATTTACTCCTGACGACTGGATTTGGCGTATTTATCTAGGTTTTTCCAAAACGATCGAGTTCAAAGTAAAACGTTCCGCGAACAATGTGGCTTTTCTTGCTGTGTCAGTGACGATTAAACCACTGTCAATAATATGAAAAATAGAAGATTTGGAACCAGACTTTAAAGGATTAATGGCACTGTAAAATCTTTGTTTCTAAAGACCAATCTGGCTGCTTTTGAAAATAAATATTTTTATAGGGATTTCATTTTATGAATAAAACGAACTTATTTTTATTATTATATTATTATTTTTTTGTTTTATATTTATTTAAATTATTTTCACTAAGATAATATACCAACCTACCTAGGAACTCTGGAAGAAAGAAATAATAAATATTCCTGGCGAAAATAGTGAATTTTTTTGACAAATGATCTTTCGCTGGTACAATTAAAAGTATCAGAACCTTTATGTGGATCAGATCATAATTTGATTTCCACACATTTAAATTTACAAGTTCTTAAACCGATTAAAACTAGCCCTGGTCTTGTTTGGGATTATAAAGCTGCAGATTTGCAGGGACTTAAAGATATCTTTAATGCAAACAATTCTGTTTCTAATTGTTCAGAAACAATACACCTCGGTATGCCCAAGTTTATTCCATTTGATCGTTCCGAAGGCTGATCTATGGGTTTCGAGTAAATATAAAGAAGCAATAAAATTTAAAATATGCTTTTCGAAAGTATAAGCAAAATAAAACTGATGAAAACCGAATAGAATAAATATATTATGTAGAAAACTAATAGATGTAGCGAAACATTACGGAAAAAGCTACTAATTTTACTCAGCACCCAACGCAATTTTTAAAAAGCCATTAGTGGAACCTAATTTGCAACCTAATCCTGAAGTTCCTGTAGTTTCTATCGAAATAAAGCAGATAGTTTTTCGTAAAAATATAATTTGGAAAATTCTTTACCAATTAATACTAATAAGGCATCTTGGCCAGATAATATTCCTCCAATTATTCTTAAAACATTTGCTAAGGAGTTAGCATCAATCCTTACTAAAATGGACTATTTGTCATACAAGAAGGGGATTTTTCGAAAAATGACACTACTCTACAGACACTACAGCCAGTTCCAAAAAGGTGCCTAAAACGGATCCAACAAATTACAAACCCATATCAATCTTGTCCGTTGTTGCTTTAATATATTAGAAGAACATTAATTTTAATATTATGAGCTTCTTAAGTCGTCAAAAATAATTAAAGAAAGACAATAAAAGATAGTTTTGCTTATGAAAGCACACCTCATGCTCCTCATGAAACACCTAATCTATAATTACCGGTAGCGCTTAATGACACTGGATCAAATTTCATAGGATCATTAAACATTGATTTAAAAACAGTTATGGATTCGGGTATTGCTAACAATGTTGAATTAAACATGAGCACGCCTTATCCGTTTTCATTAAAGTTTCATTCTTGAAGAAAAACTATCTTTTAGAGAAAGAATCTGTTAGAATGCTAGTATAGTTGAGGTTGAAAATAACCTGAAGTTAAATTCTACGGGAATTCTAAGGCTAGTGGCTAAGAACGTTGTTCTATTTAATATTTTTGCGTCGTTGTCGTAAGGATTTTAATAGCAAATAGCTTCTTTTAATATATAAGTTATTTAATTATCTCTGCATGGAATATTGTTTTTATATAGGGAATGCAGCATACATAATTAGTTTGAAGTGTCTTGATTCTACACAGCAGAGAGCTGTTTAATTGATTGGCAATTCAAATTTTACTTGCTGAATTGCTTGTGTGTCGCTGATTTGACAATATTTTACAAATACATTATAGATGAATGAGCGTCTGATAAAATCGTCTGATCGATTTTGCCTGAGCCTGCAAACTTCACACGTTACACCAGAGCATCAATAGCAGACCATCTTTTTACTGTTCGAGTGACAAGATGTAGAACTGTCGCTTTTCAAGGTGATTTTTTGCGTCTGGCAAGGCCTTACCGGCGTCGGTCTTTCCTGATAATTTTTAATCTCGATACTTTAAAATTAGCGTTAAAAATCCTCCAAAAAATTAATCAATTCTCACAAACCGTAGTCCCGTACTTAGCATCGTATCTTCTGATACTCAGAGACGTTAATCTTTAATTTATTATGGTTACACTAAACAATTTCAAACTTTAAATAAAAAAAATACTGAGAAATAATCGGTTAAGGGGGGGAGGGGGGTCCGGACCCGAAACCCCCCCCTTGTGTGCGCCCTTGGTACACATTGCTCAATTACGATTCGGCATACTTATCGACTCATTTATCTGTATCGCCACTAATAATAGCAACCCCTCAGTTCTGTCACTTACTAGCGCATTACCAGTAACAAGCTCGTTATTGCTCGTTCTGCAATATTTTGAGGTAAACTGTATGAACATTAAAACTATCTGCCTACATTTTGGTAATTACATCTATTTTCAACTGATGCAGCACGAATAAGAGGTGCACAGGTGAAACAGTTCACTCCACACAACAAGGCACAAAAAATAATAGCGAAGAACACTATGAAAACAACACAAAATTGAAATGAAAACTACCCAAAGTCTCTTGGGCAAAGAGGTATGCCCTTTTTGGGAAACACTGATCGAGTTTAAAATGGTCCCAAAATACACAAATCTGTCATACATAATATTCTTCAAAATAAATAATGCACTGCCATTGTCAACGCGTTGACGTAGCGTTGGCATAGCGTTAACGCTATGTATGAAGCTACAAGTTTATTAAAAAAATACATTTGAGAATTTCCAGATTCTAATTTTGTGAATTTAGCTAATATGTCTTGTGTGACTTTTAGTTTTTTCAGACTTTCAATGATAAAAAATTAATTCATATGAGATCATCTGAGAATAATCGTTATTATTGTTTTTTCATCTGCTTTGGTCTCTCATATATCTTCTTTCTTTCTGCGATCTAGTAAATTATTCAAAGGTGAGTAATTTTCATTTCTTACATATTTATACATAAAAAGCACGATGATTCATCAACATTTACAATTATTAAAATAAATCATTAAAAATGAATTTTTCATATACATTAAAACTTAAGATATTTGTGAAATTGTCACAAAGTAAAAGTAAAAGTATGTCTTCGAGTTATTCTGAAACCTTGATAATTTTGCTATTTAATCAATACACGCATTTACAACAATCTTCATAAAATACAACAATGTAGATAAATTAACATAAATTTATTGCACTTTCGTTTTCTTTAAATTTTATTATTTGACCTTTTACTATAAAGAAAAGAAATAATTGATTAAGAAAATTGTTTTCTTTTTGTAATCCATCGACAATGATTACATTCATATAGTAACAATAAACGAAGTTATTATTCTATTTTACATTACCGATTCTAGACATCCATACTTGTATATTATAATACAATTTTAATGTTTAAAGGTTTTTCTTGACAAATGAATTTTTAATATGTTTTTGTTCCTTAAGGCAGAAATATTAATAATTAATAACTTGGAATAAGATTTATTATAATTCAGTCTGAAAGACTTAAGAATTAGATTCATATTGCCTTTTTCAAATTTGGTGAAATTGGCGCCATTTTGTAGCCGCCATGTTGAAAATGTTTGTACTAATCATATTAATTTTTAAAGACAGTGCTTCTGCAATCATTTTAAAATTAACAATCAATTTTTTAAAAGTAACAGTACTTGCTAGTAATTAGTTTCCCCGTTCGATGCTAAAAAATTTCGGAATAAACGCTCCATTTTGAAGGCGCCATTTTGAAAATTCTTAAACGCCATGTTTTATTGCAAAGAGAAAATTATAACAAAAATTTTAAGGCATCACACGTTTTTTTAAACCTCTCCAAATTTTGGTCGCAGCGGTAGTCAGGTGAAAGAAGTCAAATTTTACAAAATTCGATCAAAAAAAGACGCCATTTTGGATCGACCATTTTGAATAACTACCAAAATTATTTGAGGAATCGATGTTGCAACTATTTGAAACTTATAATATAATATTTATGCTGTAGAATTGTAAAAAAAGCACTTTTGCCTGAAAAAACGCAAATTTGGTGAAATTGGTGCCATTTTGTAGCCGCCATGTTGAAAATTTTTGTACTAATCATATTAATTTTTAAAGACAGTGCTTCTGCAATCATTTTAAAATTAACAATCAATTTTTTAAAGTAATAGCACTTGTTAGTAATTAGTTTCCCCGTTCGATGCCAAAAAATTTCGGAATAAACGCTCCATTTTGAAGGCGCCATTTTGAAAAATTCTAAAACGCCACGTTTTATTGCAAAGAGAAAATTATAACAAAAATTTTAAGGCATCACACGTTTTTTAAACCTCTCCAAATTTTGGTCGCAGCTGTGGCCCGTTTGACGTGGATCGTCCCATATATATATAACACTAGAAGAACTCTGGGTTAATGGAAATACATATTTAATTACGAAAATAAACATAAATATTCAACATTTAAAGTCGAGGGCCAACGAAAAGCAAATTACGAAATTTTGAATTATCAATTGCATGTCTATATAAAAAATGGTTATCAGACCCTTTGTAAGCTAAAAAGAGCTCTTAAGGCTACAAAAAGGTTCAAGCTCTTAAGAACTACTCGGTACTGAAGGAGAGGTCATCCAATGTTATGATAAATGTAGGAGTACACCTTACGAACATTTCTATGCCGACTGATAACAAAATATTACAAACGAGCTTCCAAAGTGAGTATAGAGTAGTAATTGCAACGAAAATGAACGGCTCTGGTGTTTAGTGTACGGTTTTTCACAATAAAGCTTTCACCATAAATACAGCATTGAATCTTTGTATCGTGCGATAAAGAAAAAGGTTGTCGATCAAGGTTATCAATAATTCAACTGATAGCCAAATGGCGCTACGAACTTTTGAAAACTGCAACAATTAAGTCCAAAATAGTGGAAAATGCTTTATGTTCTTGGATTCTCTTGAGTTTAAGAACAGTATATCACTGTAGTATGGAATTCAATGTACAGTGTAAAACCCGGTAGCCAAAAATCTTAATAAAATTATAATAAAATCAAAAATTTTTAATTTTTAAAAATTCTAAAAATATTCCAAAAATTCTTACAAAATCAAAAATTGAAACTTTTTTCAAAATTCTAAATATATATATAAAATTCAAAAATTCTATTTTTTTTTCAAAATTTCATAAATATTTCAAAAACTATAACAAATTGTAAAATGTCCATCTCCAATTTCATGTTCAATTACATTTGCGTCATAAAAACAACTAAATTTTTTTTTTCCAAAAAATTGGCTAAAAAAATAAATGAAATCATTTTTTGACACACTTGACATTATTTTTTTGACAAACTTATAATGCCATAATTCTCAATAATAATAATAAAATTTCATGTCACACAAATAATAATTTTATTTTTTTCCAAAAAATGGTAAAAAAATAAATAAAAATCTCTCTTTTGACACGCTTGACAATATTTTTTTGACAAACTTCTAATGCAATAATCTAGTTTTTGATCTCACATACCAATCCCGACCATCAAAATTTCTCCAAATTCAATGTTCCAACTCGTAATCACTTAAAATGAACGTTTTTTAAGCTAAAAATATGAAAATTTGCTATTATTGACATTCTTAATGATTTTTTTGACACACTTCCGGTACAGTTATCAAACACAGCGTCCTTTCGAGCCTGTCCCTTGAGTATACCTATTTTTAGAAAAAAAATATTTGAAATCCCTCCAGCCGTTTTCTAGATTTCGTAGGTGACGGCCGGCCGGCAAACGTTGAGAACAAAACGTCGAGAAATGCCAAAAAAGTGAAAGTAAGAATTTCATTTTTGGCTCATGAATGTAATACTTAGGTCTTTCAGACTGCAGTAACAGTAACGTTTTGATTAGTTCTAAATGTTATAACATTTAAACCAAATACATGGTTTTGCTGACTTTTTTACGAAAACAAATTTACTCTAAAAAAAAACTTAAAAATTTAATTAATTAATTAATAAATTGATTAATTATTTATTATTCTAATTATTTATTACTATTTAATAATAAATAATTAATTATTTATGATTAATTATTATAATTATTAATTTTTTTAAAATTATTTTTATTATTATTTTTTTTATTTTAATTTAATTAATTTAAAAATTTATTTTTTTTTTAATTTAAATTTTCTTTTCTAAAAAAAACATCGTAATTTTTTACCAATCAAGATTTTATTGCATACAAAATTAATCCCAGTGCAGAAACCATTAACTGTAATACCGGTAATCAAACAAAACATATCGAGTGTACTACTCATATTTCAATTTCATTATTTACATAAAGCCACCAAACTACACAACCACCAAAAGAAGATTATAATTTTATTTATTCTTAAAAAACGATTGTTGTTAAAAAAAACTCACTGCAATTTTAAGCACAAATCAACCACAACAAATTTCCATTGAATGACGTTAGTACGTTAGTAATTTTTTTGATATTTTTATGACGATTGAAACACCAACAAGCTAGTTTTCAAAAGACTTAAAACAAAAAGGAGGTTCTATCTCTATGTTTCATTGTGAGTTTAATTTTATGTATTTGCACCGATTTTTCGAAAATGGCTGACTTGATTTGGACGGTTTTAATTTTGTTTTTTTATTAAGGCAGTAGATTCCGAGATGGTCCCATATTTTTTATAGGACGTGAAAAAATTATATTTACTTTATCACAATTTTAAATTGTGTGAAGTAATGCAATCTATCGAGAAAAGAAATTCTTACATATCACAAATTTTGTTTTTTCTTTTGTTTTTGACCATCCTCTCCTCTGTCTAAATCGCCAAAAAAAATTTTGGTGTATGTCTGTGGGTGGGTGGGTTTTTGTGTGTGTGTGACATTCCTGCATAGGATCTTGATGAAACTTTGGCAAATGATCCAGGTTCCCTTCAAAATGAAAGATCTGGATTTGCGTTTTTTCAGGCAATATGGGTTATCTTGTCCGACAAAAAGTTGTCTGCTATTGTTTAGCCCGACAACCCATACATCCAAAATGTCAGTTGTCGGACTCGACAATAGCAGACACATTTTGGTCGGACAAGCTTACCCTCGTGTTCTAAAACAAATGTTCACCACCCATAGTTAAAAACGTGCGTTGAATTTTTTTCGGAACAATTGTAAATTCTAGTAAGCCGTGAAGCCGTTTTTTGGTTAAGTGCGGGTTATTGACTTTGGCTTTGTGAAAACAATTTTTTTGATACGTTTGCTTATCGCAGAAAATTTATTTGGGACACCGTTGAATGCGTGAAAGACATTTTTGATACGCAACAAGTGTTTTAGTATCCAAATAACGGTATTTATGTAATTAAAGAACAATTGTTTTTTTTGAATTGTGTGTCGAATATAATAATAGTGAACGCCGTTATAACAATATATTCTCAATTTTTTAATATTTTGATATTTTTATATAGAGAATTTTATTGTTAAGAAATGGAAAACAAAATAAAAATTACAAAATTACAAGGTCAGGAACAGTGGGTGTTATGGAAGTTTCAAGTAAAAATTCTGTTGAATGCCAGTGACGCTTATGATGTCGTGATAGAAAATATAAAACCAGTTGATACCGATGCAGTAAAATTAACGGCATGACACAAGAAAGATGTTAAAGCACAAAAGGTCATTGCAACTACAATTTGACAATAACCGTTGCTGCATATAAATTGTAGCAGTGCCAATG
The DNA here is from genome assembly GCA_963693315.1 of Diogma glabrata. Classification (NCBI taxonomy): domain Eukaryota; kingdom Metazoa; phylum Arthropoda; class Insecta; order Diptera; family Cylindrotomidae; genus Diogma; species Diogma glabrata. Next base: position 25,062,985 of record OY856186.1, on the reverse strand, counting down.
AAATGTGGATAGAGCTACAAACTGTGTATGAACAGAAATCGAATTCTAGTGTTCATTTTTTGCAACAGCGTTTTTACAGTTTCACCAAAGATCCACATGACAACATTGCTACTCATATTTCCAAATTAGAAGGTGTGGTTCAGCAGTTGAAGGATTTAAATGAAAATATTTCTGATTCTATGTTCATATCAAAAATTTTGATGACGTTACCATCAAGCTTTAATAATTTTCATAGTGCCTGGGAGTCAACAGCTACCAAAGAATATTACAAAATTTAATGTCACGACTGATGATAGAGGAATCTTGAATGATGTCACATTAAAATGCTGAGGTTGGAGAAGCGTTGATAGCTGAAAGATGTAAAATTCGTAAGAATGTTAGTTCGAAATCAAAGAGGAAGCCTGGCAGATTTTTTCGATGTCATGAAACGGGGCGTTGGATGCAAGATTGTCTTAAAAAGGGTCAGGTCAAGACTAAACCAACTAATAAGGATCATAGCGCTTTTGTCCCTGAGGCGTTGATGTCTGTTGATGATAGTATGAGCTGCTTCATGGACTCTGGTGCCAGCCATCACATGACCTATAAGAGACACTGGTTTAGGAATCACAAAGAGTTTGATATTCCAACGGAAGTGAAGGTTGGAAATGGGGAATCGATCATGGCATTCGGCAAGGGTGATATTGACATTCTGTCATATGACAACAACAAATGGAGTTCTAAACATCCAGCTGATGTACTGTATGTACCAAAAATTCGCATCAATTTATTTTCGTTGGGTCGTGCATTAGATAAAGGTCTTAAACTGAGGTCCGATCAAAATAAATGTGAATTACTTAAGGCTGGTGGCGTTGTTGCAGTGGGAGCTCGGAAGTTAAAGTTGTTTAAAATGATGTTTCAAGTTACTGTTCCCGAGGAAAATATCACTATGAAAGACACGATTGAATTATGGCATGCACGTTTGGCTCATCAAAGTGTTGATCATGTAAGAAGTTTTTTACGTCGAGAAAATATTGATTTCGTCGATGATGAAACGTTGTGGACTCATGCATTTACGGAAAACATCACCGAGCGAGTTTTCCGAAATCTCTAGAAAAATCAACATCATGTAGTAGCATCATACACTCTGATGTTTGTGAACCAATGCAGGTGATGTCTTTTGGTGGTTCAAGATATTTTATATTATTTAAAGATGATTACTCTCATTATCGTGTTGTATTTTTCATGAAAGACAAATCAGAGGTTTGTGAACTTTTTTTTATTTTTATAAAGTCAATAAAAAATCAAAATGGTTTTTCAATAAAAGTATTACGCACTGATAATGGCTTGGAATTTTCTAATGCTAACATGAACAAAGTTTTGAAAAACCATGGCATCTGTCATTAACAGACAGACCATACACTACCGAAATGGAAGTGCTGAGCGGGAGATGAGAACCATCGTTGAATCTGCAAGAACTATGATACATTCCAAAAATTTAGATCTTAAATTTTGGACTGAGCTAGTTAATACGGCTGTGTATGTGCTAAATAGAACAGGAAAAAGTTCGGTTGCCTTCAAGACACCCTATGAACTTTGGTTCAATAAAAAACCAACTCTTGTCTACTTTAAGGTTTGTGGTTCAGAAGCGTTCGCCCACGTCCCGAAATAAAAGAGACGTAAATGGGATCGAAAAGCGGAAAATTGTATATTTCTAGGGTATTGTGATAACACTAAAGGTTTCCGTTTATGGAATATCAGTGAAAGTAAATTAGAAATTTCTCGGGATGTTATTTTTAAGAAATTGTCGAATATAATGTTTGAAAAATGTCGTCATTATGAATCTGACCCAGTTGTGCCTATAAAATTGAAGGAGGAAGATTAAACATCTAGTTCTGTTTTTGAAGAGGCTCCAATTTCAGTCGTAGAAAAACCAAAGACTTCACCAAAGTTGATACAAATTGTTGAATCAAAAGGCAACATTGCTAGCATACTGAGAAGTAAATCATCATCAACTAGTAATGTTTGCGTTGCTGATAATTTTGCTTTCATGGCAGAATACGAACCAATATCGTTTGAAGATGCAATAAATTCCAAAAACAGCGAGAAATGGAAATGTGCCGTGGATGATGAGATACTTTCACTGATTCAAAATGATACTTGGAACTTGGTGGAACTGCACGAGAATCACAAGTTGATGGACAATCGTTGGATTTATAAAATCAAGTACAAAGCCGATGGGTCGATAAACAGATTTAAAGCTAGATTGGTGGCTCGTGGTTTCACTCAAGAGTATGGCATCGATTATCTTGAAACATTCAGTCCTGTGGTAAAATTTACGTCTATAAGAGCAATTTTGGCGATTGGAGCAGCTGAAATGTTGATTTACGGCAGTTTGATATAAAAACGGCGTTTTTATATGGTGAGCTAGAGGAGGATGTGTATATGTCGCAACTGTAATGGATAGTCTGGACTAATGTCTGAACATAGTGTATTATAGTCGCAGCTTCCTTAGTTGTTGTTCCTTATATTAATCTGTACCGCTTGTAATAGATTCTCATCCCTTCATCATCAATAGTCATATTTCGTGTAGTTTCCTTAACCCATAGTTTCCTTATATTGCTTAAAATCTAACTAAATCTGCAATAGCCGGACAAACGTATGGGAGAAAGAAAATTGCACTAATTACCCTGATTTATTTATTCATTAATATAACATAATATTGGTTAATTTGAATTAATTAATAATTTTCTTTAATCATCATCCGTATAACCACTAAAATTTAATCAGAATTTAATCTTGCAACGCACTAAAATTGACGCGCGTTATACTTCCATTCGATTGTTCTCGCCTTACTACTTGAGTTTAAATTCTTTTTTTTTTCAAAACACAAACCGTAATGAAACAACGAAATTCTCAAAACCTCATAACAGCTACGTGTATTCTGTTTCCAATCGTCAACATACAACGAATTACTATTCTTGCTTTGTTAAACATTTGATTTGTCTTTGTATGAGTGTTTTGCTTTAAACAATCCTTCCGTGATTGAACTGAACTTCACTGTACTGATATTGCAGAATGTAGTTAATAAATGTCTAAACATCATAACATTGATCGAATCTGTAGTTGATTCATTTTGAATTCAATTATACGTGTTATGGATGTGTCGGAAATATCTTGGGTCACAACCGTATTTTCGTACAATATTATCAAACAGCAAACGGTTTGGTGTAACTATAAAAAGTTCCCAATAATTTGAAAATCTGATGTAAATTAATTATCTCCCATCTAAACACTGTATTCGAGTTATTGCGAGACTGAAAATTTGGCTATATAATGAGCCACTGTAGCCTTTTCATTCTCTTAGTTTAAAATTGCGATTCACACAGTACTCGTTCAGTCTAGTACTTTTTTGTGTTATTGAATTCATTTTGTGTTTTGACGTCTGCGAGTCGATTATTATTTTGTGTACAAGACAGCTGATTTTTTTGTTCCTGAGCTTCTTTGAACGTGGAAAGTGAATTAGGTCTTGCGGTGTGATTAATTTTTGTGTATTAAGTTGGAAAATGTGACTCCCAAGACAAGAAGCTAATTTATGGGATCCAAAACACACCTATGTAAAAGGATCAACTTATTGAGACATGCCAAGGTAATGTTAATCATATCTTTTGTAGTTTTGTTATTTTGAGGATCATTGAAACACCGGCGTAGTATCTGCGGTGTAGAAGTAAATAGTTACTAACAGTCAGTGAATCCCATGCGAGATTCAGGTCAAATAATTCAACTCAATATAATAGTGTTTGCCAATAAAGAGATGGATAAGAGTATAACCAGGTGATCAGAGATAGTTTAGAAAGACTGTGATGATAGTGTATAACAAAACGACTGTGATATATTCGTTTACTTAATTTTTGTTTTTTTTAAAGACTGTGATAATAGTGTATAACAAAACTTACTTAATTTTTGTTGGCATCAATTAATTGTTCCAAATCCGCATGTTAATCTATGTAACCTTGAAAAGTCGAACTGTGTAATTGAAAAGTGGTTCAAGGATTAAGCTTTTGTGATAATATTATAAACCAAAACGAGTTTGATATACTATGGAATTTAATTTTTTTGTGTGTTGATGTCAATTAATTGTTCCAAGTTCGTATAAAAATTTTTTTTAACCTTAAAAAGTCGAACTGTTTAAGTAATCAAAAAAATAAGGAACAACTAAACACTAAAAATTTCCATGTTTTCTGTGATATTATTATAAGGTAACAAAATAACTGTGATAAACTGTTTAGCTTAATTTTTGTGGCTTATATCGATTTATTGTTCCAAATTCGTCGAACTGTATAATAAAAACAAAAAGAAATTTTCCATATTTAAGATGCTGTGTTAAAATTATAGGATAACTAATTAACTGTGATAGACTAGCTTAATTTTTTTTGTGTGTTTGTTTCTATTAGCTGTACAACCAATCCGTGTGTATCTTGATTTCTAAATATAAACTATATTTAAATAACCGAATTAAGATTGTGAAAACTGTTAGTTGCTAAACGTTATAATACAAAAACAACGGAAACCTTAAATTATATTTAAACATTCTATTGATTATTGTGAAAATTCTGATTGCTAAACATTATATAAAAAAATGAAAGAGAATATAAAAACCATGAATTATATTTAAATATTCTACTTATTCTTGTGAAAACTTCGTGTCACTAAGCATCATAAACAGCTATTGCCTCAGATATTGCAGCGCAACAATTATTTTCACATTCTTGCAACATCTCTCCGGAATCACTTGGATAAAGCAACGTCACGTTCATGCCATATTTCTACCGATTTTGGCTGTAGTTGCCGGGGGTGTTTCAACGCAACTTTTCTGCGATAATTCGATAATGTTTGTGACAGTGTTTGCCTCGCCTGTCTATCAATTGTTCAGCTCTCGCCAAGCTCTTGCAGCGCAACATATATAATCATAATTATCATCTTGTACAACGTATTGTTTTTTTTTGGTATATACAATTTAAATTTTGATCATAATTGACAACTTATACAAAATACTGATATACGATTGTTGCATCGTATTCTCAACTGTTTCAACGTGCTCAACTATGATTGCAGGTTGATTCCGCCAATAATATTACATTCATACAACTTGGTACAAATTCATCCAACGCTGCTGACTGCAGGTTTATCTCACGTTTCTATTTAACGTTTTATGTTACATTTATAAATTAATCAACGTTGCCGATTGCCAGTATAATTAACGTTTCTATGTAACGTGTTATTTTACAATTATAAATTATTCAACGCTGCTGAGTGCCTGTTTGATTACGTTTCTACACAACATTTTTTTTTTGATTCAACAAAATCTTACAAATTTATATAACGTTTCTACTTATCATTTCTGATGCAACCATATTTTACATCAATTACATCATTTTTGATTCAACAATATTTTACCTCAATTACAACATTTTTTGATTCAACAAAATTATACAAGTTGATATAACGTTCCTACTCACCATTTTTTTTGGTCCAACCAAATTTTACCAATTTATATAACGTTTCTACGTATCAATTTTGATTCAACCATATTTTACATCAATTACATCATTTTTGATTCAACAAAAGTTTTCATCAATTACAATATTTCTGATTCAACAAAATGTTACAAAATTTATATAACGTCTCTACCTATCATTTTTGATTCAACAATATTTTACATCAATTGCCACGTTTTTGATTCAACAAAATTTTTACATCAATCACATCATTTTTGATTCAACAAAATTTTACATCAATTACAACATTTTTTGATTCAACAAAAGTTTTCATCAATTACAATATTTTTGATTCAACAAAATGTTACAAAATTTATATAACGTTTCTACCTATCATTTTTGATTCAACAAAATTTTATATCAATTACATCATTTTTGATTCAACAAAATTTTACATCAATTACAACATTTTTGATTCAACCAAATTTTACAAATTTATATAACGTTTCCACGTATCATTTTTGATTCAACAAAATTTTTACATCAATTACATCATTTTTGATTCAACAAAATTTTACATCAATTACATCATTTTTTGATTCAACAAAATTTTACATCAATTACATCATTTTTTGATTCAACAAAATTTTACATCAATTACAACATTTTTGGATTCAACAAAATTATACAAAGTATTTTCGAGAGATTCCTAACGTGAGCACCGTGTTGATGGAGGGCTGATCTAAACAGGATAGGAGGACGAGGTTTAATCATGGGGTGAGTGAATTTATTGTATTACTTAGGTCATATGGATAAAGGGGTGTGAATGTGTGTGTGATTGTGCGGGCGTATGTGAGTGAACGTGGGGGTTGGACGTGTTGATCGTGGGTCTTTCGCAACAGGGGTCGCCAGAGTCTCCGTTTTTCCACTTGTATTTCTGTTCATTTCTGCAAATTCTCGTGAATAGCGTACATTTCTGTATTTGTGCTGAAGTAGCAGGGTTATTTTATCGTTCCCATGGGCTGAAGCTAGTTTGGGGCTTGAAAATCAATCTCGCTAGGTACGCTTCCTGCTATGTCCTTCTCATTGGTTCGCCAATGAGAAAGCGCTTCATTACACAACCGAAAGGGTATGATGATAAAAGCACGAGAGTTTGTAAGCTTTTGAAAAGTTTGTATGGCTTGAAGCAGACATCACGATGTTGGAACGTAAAATTTTCAAATTTCATTAAAAATTTTAATTTTTATTTGGATGGGTTTTTTGTGAACAATTAAGCTTAAGTACATATTGGAAATCACTTGAATTTTGCATTTCGAAATAACTTTTCATTTTCTCTAAAATTCCTTCAGAAAAATTTTTTTGTGTTTCGTGTCAGGATTCGAACTCACATTCATCAGAGATACATGTTCAACTCCCGTGTGTCTTACACAACTTAGCCACAGCGGGTGATGACGAACCATATTTTAATTTTGATGTTCAGGTAATTTCTAAATTGAAACTTCATCGTTTTTCATATTAACTTAAGTTGAATTTTTCATCTATGATTACATATTGGAAATTGCATTTCTTTGGGATTTTTTGTATTGCAATTATGCAATTTCCAATATGTAATCATAGATGAAAAATTCAACTTAAGTAAATATGAAAAATGATGAAGTTTCAATTTAGAAATTACCTGAACATCAAAATTAAAATATGGTTCGTCATCGCCCGCTGTGGCTAAGTTGTGTAAGACACAGGGATTTGAACATGTATCTCTGATGAATGTGAGTTCGAATCCTGACACGAAACACAAAAGTGCTTTAAGTTGGTGCTCTGAAAGACAAAAATCAGTCCACTACAGAGTCAGAGTATGTTGCTGCATCACAAGCTATAAAAGAGTTAGTCTGGCTACGTCGTTTGTTGCTGGAATTGTTGCCAGGTTTAAAAATGGTTCCGGATTTTTTTATGGACAATCAAAGTGCTATAAAACTCATCAAAAATCCAGAGTTTCATAAGCGAACTAAGCACATTGATGTGAAGTATCACTTTATCCGTGAGAATTATGAGAAAAATTTTTTTGATGTCAAGTATGTTTCAACTGATGATCAAATTGGCGATATTTTGACGAAGTCGTTGGCTCGTGAAAAATTTCAACGCTTAAGAAAGATGATAGGAGTACTTTCAAGAATGAAATAAAATTGTTATTTAAACTTATTTAAAGTTTGTTAAATTTTTAAATTTGAATTCAATTTTTATAAAATTAGTTTTGAATGATTATATTTAAATTGTTTACAACTTTTGTTTAACATTGTGAAGTAAAATATAATGTCCACCCTGTTTATATTTAAATGTAATTGTCTACGCGATGAGCCAAATCAAATTTAACAAAAAAATATGGAGGGGCTGAAATCTCACAGCTCTGAGATATCAAGACTTCGGTCTGGGTTAAGGATTTTGATATAGTTTTCGGCAAAAAATTTTTATGAGGACATGGTTTTTAGTTTTGGGCAGCGATGTATATCAAACATAACTCTTTGTTAAAGTACAAGTATTTTTTATCTCTGTTTAGAAATTTATTACAAAACTAACACGAAACATCAATACGTTGCCGGAAAATTATAATCAAAATTCCAAAAATATTGTTAAATTAAATAAAATCAAACTTTTTCAAAATTCCAAAAATATCCCAAAAATTAGAATAAAATCAAATATTTAAATTTTTTATAAATTCCAATAATATTTCAAAAATTCTAAAAAATTCAAACTTTTTCCAAAATTCTAAAAATATTGTAAAAATTATTACAAAATCAAAAATTGAAAATTTTTTCAAAATTCCAAAAATTATAATAATATCAAAAATTAAAAATTTTTCAACATTCTAAAAATATTCCGAAAATTCTTACAAAATCAAAAATTAAAACTTTTTCCGAAATTCTAAATATATTGCAAAATACAAAATCAAAAATACAAACTTTTTCAAAATTCCAAAAATATTTCAAAAACTATAACAAATTCAAAAATTTCCATGTCCAATTTCATTTTAAATTACATTTACGTCATAAAAACAGCTACATTTTTTTTTCCAAAAACTTGGCTAAAAAAATAAATAAAATCATTTTTTGACACACTTGACATTATTTTTTGACAAACTTATAATGCCATAATTCTCTATAATAATAATTAAATATCATGTCATACAAACTATAAATTTAATTTTTTTCTAAAAAAAATTGGCTAAAAAATAAATAAAAACCTTTTTTTTGACACACTTGACAACATATTTTGACAAACTTATAATTCCATAATTCTCAATAATAATAATAAAATTTCATTTCAAAGAAACAATTTTATTTTTTTCCAAAATATTGGGTAAAAAACTAAATAAAAATCTTTTGAGACACTTGACACCTTTTTTTTGACAAACTTATAATGCCATAATTCTCAATAATAATAATAAAATTTCATTTCAAACAAACCATTTTGTTTTTTCCAAAAAATTGGGTAAAAAAATAAATAAAAATCTTTCTTTTGACACACTTGACAACATTTTTTTGACAAACTTATAATGCAATAATCTAGTTTTTGATCTCACATACCAATCCCGACCATCAAGATTTCTCCAAATTTAATGTTCCTACTCGTAATCACTTAAAATGAACGTTTTTTAAGCCAAAAATATGAAAATTTGCTATTTTTGACACACATAATGATTTTTTTGACACACTTCCGGTACAGTTATCGAACACAGCGTCCTTTCGGACCTGTCCCTTGTGAATACCTATTTTTAGAAACAAAAATTTTTGAAATCCCTCCAGCGGTTTTCCCTGCAGCGTAGGTAATGACGGCGGACGGACGGCCGGCCGGCCGGCCGGCAGACAGACATACATTTTTTTTTTTTTTGCTTTTTTAGAATCAGGAGGTCCTAAAACATCGAGAAATGTCAAAAAAAGTGGGGGTAAGAATTTCACTTTGAGCTCATGAATGTAATACTTAGGTCTTTCAGACCGAAGTAATATTATAAAATTTCAAACACAAATGTTATAATCAAAATTCAAAGAAAGAAGAACTTTGTACCAATTCGTTCAAACAATAATTTTATACCATTTAATTAAATATTAGTTTGTGCATTAAAATATAGATGTAGTATTGCAAATTATTATAAATTGACATAAATTCAAAATGTTAAAATTTCTTTCTCTTTTTGCTTGAATCGTCAACCAAGTTACATTAAAAATAATAAAATTGTAAAATAAATTAAAAATACAAATTGTGGTGCTTTTATTTTTCCGAGCCTTGCTTATTTTTGCCTGGAATATTTTCATCATCATCCGCAGGTGCATCTAAGTCCGATCAAACATTGGTCCTTCGAGTCGGATTATTGGAACCAGCGATATATTGGATTTGCAGAAAATATTGAATTCATCAAGGTGATCGTCAAAACACCACGCGAAGCCGCGTGTTCGCTAAGTATCTTTTTGATTTATTTATTATACATTGAAACCATTTGATTTTTTAATAAATATTTTGATAATTAAATAAACATTGAATTAAATTGTGACTCTTATTTTTATTATTTATTTTTTCTTGATTTTTTATAATCTTAACAAACAGTGTATGCAATTAAATTAGTGACCGGTTTGTGATTTAATATTAAAATAAAATATAAAAGTGAATTATAGAGCAAATATATATAGTAATTAAGTTAAATAGTTAAATTAAAGTTATTACCTACATAATGACTGAAAAACTTTCTCTGAATACGTTGGTGAAAAAACGTTCTGCAGCGAAAGGATCAATGACTAAACTAATCAATTACTTAAAGGAGGAAGTTAACGATCAAACTTCAATAGAACAATTGAAAGTTCGCGTTAATCGGGCCACTCAATTATTTGGTGAATTCACAGAGCTAGAAGATTATATTTCCGAAAAGGATACTTCAGGTTCTGTTAAATCTGAACTTTCTGATTATGAAGAACAATACTATCTCGTAGTATCTGGTTTTAATGCAGCTATTCGGCGTTCGACATTCAATATTAATTTGTCGGTAAATACAAATGATTCTTTGGAAACTTCAACAACTCAACATGCGGTATCAGATTTTAAGCTACCACGTATAAATATTCCATCATTCGATGGAAATATTCGGGATTGGCAATCATTTTATGATCTCTTTCATAAAACCATTCATGAAAATAGTTCACTTTCATCTGCACAAAAATTTCAGTATTTGAAAGGTTTACTCAAAGGAGAAGCAAGCAATCTTTTAAAGCATATTTCAATTACTGATGCTAATTATATCGAAACCTTTCAAAAACTGTGCAAACGCTATGATAAAAAAAAAGCATATCGTGAATGCTTTTATACAAGCATTTATGGATCAACCTTCAGCTAAATATTCTACATCTTCAAGTCTAAGAAATTTAACAAATACTTGCGATGAGGTTATACGTGGGTTGAAAGCATTAGGAAACCAATTTGAAACTCGTGATCCTTGGCTCATTTATTTAGTAATAAATAAGTTAGATGATGATAACAGACAACGATGGGCGGATGATACCGCAGAAAATGACTGTCCAACATTATCAACTTTAATGGATTTTTTGAATCGACGTGCTGATGCAGTTGAAGATTTCAAGGCCATGTCCAGTAGCAAACAGTTAAAACGACCATCTCAATATCCGCAAACAAAATCCTTGCTTGCATCATCTTCGGAAAATATATGTACGTTCTGCAATAATGGTAATCATATGTTACATGAATGCTTAAAATTCAAAGAAATAAACATTCCTGAAAGAAGAAAGTATGTTAGAGAAAGTGCAAGATGTTTTAATTGTTTGAGAAATACACATGGGGTGTATCAATGTCGTTACAAAGGACGATGTAAATGTGGTAAAAAACATCATAATTTATTACACCTTGAAGAAACAAACATTCCTGTTGCTAATAGTGAGTCATTAAAGGTAAATATAGCAACAAATTCACAATGCGAAACATATACATCCCAAGTTCCAGAAAACTTTTTATCGACAACACTTCTGCCTACAGCTACTATCATGGTGAAGAATTCCTTTGGTGAATTTTTACGCTGTAGAGCACTTTTAGATTCCGGATCTGAGAGATCATTTGTTAAAGAAGCTTGTACTCAACGATTGCAACTAAATCGAACTAATACAAGAGTATCGATCACTGGATTAGCCTCTACTGCAGCTGCTGTATCTCGAGGAATCACAGAACTGATAGTTGCGTCGAAATATAATATGGAACACCAAATAAAGTTCAAAGCGCTTATTTTACCTAAGGTAACATCTCAACTTCCTTCAATTAAAGTTGATCTTTCAAATTGGCCAATGATATCGAACCTTGAGTTGGCAGATGAAACTTATAATCAACCTGGGAATGTTGATATTTTAATTGGAGCTGATCAATTTTTCAAAATTTTAGAACCAGGTAGAATAATGTTTGAGCCCAACAGTCCTATCGCACAAAAAACCCTTTTTGGTTGGATAATAGCTGGAGAAATGAATCTTGAATTAAACCCCACTTCCACATTAAGTCTACATGCAGAACTTGACATAGATCGGTCACTTCGAAGATTTTGGGAAATAGAAGAAGTGATAAGTAATAATTCTCTATACACTCAAGAAGAAGTGGAGTGTGAAAAACATTTCACAGATAATTATCTACGCGATAATACTGGAAGATTCATAGTAAAACTTCCATTTAAGAAGAATTTTTCTGATGTCAAGTTGGGAGAATCCAAATCATCCGCTATTGCACGTCTTCGAGCCATGGAGAGAAAATTTGAAAAGTATCCTGATCTGAGAGATTCATATGTGTCTTTCATGGAGGAATATGAAAATATAAGCCATATGCAGTTGGTGCGTAATACTGAAAAACAATTAAGTTTTAATGATTCCTACTATTTACCACACCATGGAGTATTTAAAAATTCTAGTACCACAACGAATTTAAGGGTCGTATTTGATGGATCTGCTAAGTCTGGAACGAATGTTTCGCTTAATAATTTATTAATGATAGGACCCACCATTCAATCAAGTCTTATTTCAATTATACAAAGGTTCCGAAAGCATCGTATCGTCTTTTCAGCAGACATAGAAAAGATGTATCGACAGGTTTTGATTGATACAAAAGATGCTAACTATCAACGAATAATATGGAGAAAAAGTCCTGTAGAACCAATACAAGAATATAGGCTATCCACCGTTACATACGGAACTTCTTGTGCTCCATTTCTCGCCACCAGAGCTCTCCATCAAATAGCAGAAGATATAAAGGAAGACCATCCAACCATCAGCCAAATAATAAAAGACGATTTTTATATAGATGATCTAATGACTGGAGCAGAAACAGAAGAAGAAGCTTTAAATATTCAAAAATACATCAATCAAATTTTGATAAAATATGGATTTCATTTAAGAAAATGGTCATCAAATAAATTAGACTTACTAAATGGAATATCTAACGAAGACAAAGAAATCAAAAATCTTGAGATTTCAGAAGATAATTCAATTAAAGTTTTAGGTATTGAATGGCATCCTTTATTTGATAACTTTGTATTTAAGATCAGATTGAAAGATCAACCAACCACAACCAAAAGGCAGATATTATCAGAATCTTCTAGGATCTTTGATCCTTTAGGATGGATGGCACCTTCTGTTATACTAATAAAAATATTTTTCCAGCAGTTATGGTTATTAAAACTTGATTGGGATGATAAATTACCCGAAAGCCTAGAAAATAAATGGTTTGCCTTACGTAGTGAACTTCCACAGCTGGAAAAGATTACTATTCCCCGATGGTTGGGCTCTGGAAATAAAATTGAAATACATGGATTTTGCGATGCCTCGGAACTTGCCTATGCAGCCGTTGTTTACTACAGGGTAGTCGCGTCAGATGGAACAGCGGAAGTTAAAATTGTATCTGCAAAAACTAAGGTTTCACCTCTTCGGCAAATCTCAATTCCGAGATTAGAACTTTGTGGAGCACTTTTATTATCGAAACTATTAAATTCAGTTTTAGATACAATGAAATTGAGTGACGTTTCAGTTTACGCCTGGACCGATTCTACCATCGTTTTGCATTGGTTGTCTATGCCACCTCGACAGTGGAAAACGTTTATAGCAAATCGTGTATCCGAAATTCAAAATCTATCGCTAAAATTCAAATGGTTTCATGTACGGTCGAAAGACAATCCCGCTGATTGTGCGTCGCGCGGTATCTTACCTTCCGAGTTATCAGAAACTTCAATTTGGTGGAATGGCCCTACGTGGCTTTCGCAAGATAAAACTGCTTGGCCGATTCCAGTCAGTGAGGAATGTATTGACGAAGACATGGCAAACCATGAAAGAAGAATTGCAAGTGTTCAAGTTTTTGCAGCACATACTGATGAACATTTTCTCAAAAAGCTTTCAAGTGATAAATCATCGTTCACAATGATAGTCAAAATTATTTCCTGGATGTCATGATTTTTAACAAATTGTCGATCAAAACAAGGCAATAAAATACGAAGACTGAAGAAGAATCAAATTAACAGGGAACCTTTATCAACTGATGAATTAGAAAATTCTAGAGCAATACTATTGCAGTGGATTCAAAAAAATGCATTTAAAGATGACTATCACCTTCTTGTTCAAAAGAAGAACATACCATCATCTAGTAAATTACTGTCACTTTCTCCTTTTCTTGATGAAAATAATTTATTGCGAGTTGGTGGACGTATTGAGCATTCATTGGCACCATTTGAAACAGAGCATCCAATAATTTTACCGGCTTCGCATCCAATAACTAAACTTATTATTGAGGAACAACACATCAAAAACCTCCACGCAGGAGCAACTCACCTAAATAATCTACTGAAACAAAAATATTGGATCATCAAAAGCAGAGATTCTATTCGAAAAATAATACACAATTGTATTATATGTATACGACATAGACAAAACACAGCTGATCAAATAATGGGTGATTTACCCAGAGCTAGAGTCACATATGAAAGACCTTTTTTGAGAACAGGTGTTGATTACGCAGGTCCTATAACAATAAGATTGGAAAAAGGTCGTGGAAGAAAAACATATAAAGCATATATTGCAATATTCGTCTGTCTCAGTATCAAAGCTGTTCATATTGAACTTGTTAATGATTTGACAACTGAATCATATCTTGGTGCTCTGCAAAGATTTGTGTCCAGAAGAGGTGTCTGCAAGGACATTTTTAGTGATAATGGCACCAACTTCATTGGAGCAAACCGGCAATTGACGGACTTACATAAATTTTTAAAAGAAAATATTAATTATATCTCAAATTCTCTTTTAATAGAACAAATAAATTGGCATTTCATACCACCTTCAGTACCACACATGGGTGGACTTTGGGAGGCAGCGGTAAAGTCTACGAAATATCATTTATACAGAGTCATTGGTCAACATATTCTTACATACGAGGAAATGAATACGCTTCTAACAAGGATTGAAGCAATACTAAATTCTCGTCCACTTTGTAGAGGTTCAGCTGACGATATTGATGTTCTTACTCCTGCACATTTTTTACTAGGTCATGATAATGTTACATTACCAGAAGCAGATTTGTCTAATATCAATGAAAACCGTTTATCACGTTGGCAGTTGGTACAACATATCTCTCAATATTTCTGGAAGCGATGGCATCAAGAATACTTGGTAGCATTACAACAGCGTAGCAAATGGCAGTTACAAAGAAAGAACATTGAAGTAAATGACATCACAATTATAAAAGATAACAACTTACCACCTTACAAATGGCTACTTGGAAAAGTAATTGCAACACATCCAGGAACAGATGAATTAGTACGAGTCGTCACAATTCGAACAAAGAATGGGATATCGAAGCGTCCAATTCATGAGCTTTGTGTTTTACCATCCTTTGAATCTGATGTTTCAAGGGAGCCGGAATGTCTACGCGATGAGCCAAATCAAATTTAACAAAAAATATTATAAAATTTCAAACACAAATGTTATAATCAAAATTCAAAGAAAGAAGAACTTTGTACCAATTCGTTCAAACAATAATTTTATACCATTTAATTAAATATTAGTTTGTGCATTAAAATATAGATGTAGTATTGCAAATTATTATAAATTGACATAAATTCAAAATGTTAAAATTTCTTTCTCTTTTTGCTTGAATCGTCAACCAAGTTACATTAAAAATAATAAAATTGTAAAATAAATTAAAAATACAAATTGTGGTGCTTTTATTTTTCCGAGCCTTGCTTATTTTTGCCTGGAATATTTTCATCATCATCCGCAGGTGTATCTAAGTCCGATCAAACAGTAATATTGAATTAACCGTTTCTAAAAAGGAACATGTTTTTGCTATGTATAAAATTTTAATCATAAAATCGTTCAGTTCAATAAAATATCTCTTTGAGTTCATTTGTTCTATATCTTCTTTTTTTTATATATTAATACGCTAGATTAAAACTTTGTGGAGCATTAGGCTTTTTTATTCGCAGATGGATTCATTTGAAATTTTCACAGCTAACTGATATTAGTGTAACCTATAGTCGGATCCGGATTCAAACAAATCGGATCATAAATAAAAAAGTTATTATATACGGAAAACTTTTTCTATACATATGCATTATAAGTTTACATACATCTTTTTTTTTGCTTTAAAACAATGCTTTAAAATTTTTCTTTTTTATATATTAGCTATCGAACCGAACAACGAATAACAAAAACGAAAATTTTTATATTTATTTTATATTCATTTCAGTCGTCGTATTTATTTTATATTTTAGTCGTCTTTTATCTTTCAAGAAGGACGGTTTTCGATATTTTTCGATTATTTTGTTTTTTATTGATATAAAGATTTTTGAGATATTTTGATATTTGAGTTATTTCATATTTTTGATATATTGATATATTTATTTATTTCGATGCCAAGACTACGTCGTAAACGTCGTTTGGATGTGAGTGGTACATCGAGTCGTCGGAATAAAAGAGATTATATGCGAAATATGCGTAATGAATGATGAAATGAATGGTAATAATGATGGAATGAATGCTGAAGCTGATGTTGTTGTGAATGATGAAGTGAATGTTGATGATATGAATGGTGTCATGAACGGTGTCATGAATGGTGTCATGAATGTTGCGAATGATTTAGAATTGAATGTGGTGAATGATGAAATTCCCTTTGTTATTTTGAGAGATTCGTTCAAGTGTGGTTTGAATGTGATTCCAGGTAACTTTGATTCGTATGTTTGTGGTGCTTTGGATATGAGTTGTCATTTTTGTCATGCCAAAAATTTTGCAAGAGAAGTTACTTCAAATAATAATGAAGCGTTTTCTTTGTGTTGCCATAAAGGCAAAGTCAATTTACCTCCTCTTTCTGAAAATGCATTTTTCTCTAATATTTTCGAAGGATTGAATTCAAATGATAATGCTATAAAAAAACGTTCTAAAAGTTTTCTTTCAAATATTCGTTCCTATAATTCGGCATTTGCAATGATCAGTTCTGAATGTAATATAGCGGATTCTACTGCACGTGGTATTTATCATTTTAAAATTCATAATATTTTTTATCATCGTACTGGTGCTTTAATTCCTGCTTATGGTCGACCTCCAATGTATGCACAATTATATTTTTATGATGTTGATACTGCTGCTAATATGAGAATGAATAGAAATACCAATGTATGTGAAATTTTTCTTATGCGTGAGATAGGTTTTGAGTTAGATCGTGTGAATCCTTTTGTTCGTTCTTTCAAATCAATGCATGAATTTTGTGAAAGGCCTGAGAATGTTACTGCTGATGTGTCAATGGTTATAAAAGTTAACAGAGAATGCGATATTCGTCGTTTTAATGATGCTGTTAAAACTGATGTGGCTGCTATTTTTAAAAATGATGATGGTGAACCACCTTTTGAAAGAAATATGATTGTTTTTTCAAAAAATGCAAATGAAATTCGTTCTGTTTCTGTCCTTGATTCTTCTTTGGATCCTGTAGCTTATCCTTTGTTGTTTCCAAATGGTGATACTGGGTGGCACGTTAATATTCCACATAATTTAGTTTCAACTTCACGTGCTAATGTGTCACGTACAAAAGTTACAATGTTGCAATATGCATCTTATCGCCTTGCTATACGTGATGGTTTTAGTCTTTTGCATCGTTCTCAAAAATTATTTCTTCAATGGATTGTTGAAATGTATGTTCGTATCGAAGGTACACGGCCTCATTACATTCGTTCAAATCAATCTGCTCTTCGTGCTGATTTATACAATAATTTAACAGATTTCTTGCATCAAAATCGCAATGGCGATGATAATATGCAAGTAGTTGGTCGTAAAGTAATTTTGCCATCTTCTTTCACCGGTTCACCACGTAACATGTATCAAAATTACTTGGATGCAATGTCTATTGTACAACATTTCGGTAAACCTTCTTTATTTATAACAATGACATGTAATCCTCAATGGCCAGAAATTGTTGATAATTTGAGTAATTATGAGTCTTCGAATTTTCGTCCTGATATTGTTGTGCGTGTGTTTAAAGTGAAACTTAAAGAGCTCATAGATTGTTTAATGAAAAAAAAGATTTTCGGTTCTGTCAAAGCACTTATATATACCATTGAATTTCAAAAACGTGGTCTTCCGCATGCCCATATTTTGTTAAATTTATCAGATGAAGATAGAATTGATGGAAATGAAATGATTAATAAATTTGTATGTACTGAAATCCCTGATCCCATTCTTTTTCCTAAATTACATGAATATGTGAAACGTCATATGATGCATGGACCATGTGGTGCTCTAAATCCCAATTCTGTTTGTATGAGAGATGGTAAATGTAGTAAGAATTTTCCAAAACCTTTTTCTGAAAATACTAAAGAATCTGTGAATGGTTATCCTTTGTATCGTCGACGTGATAATGGTATGAGTGTTGATGTACGTGGTGCATCTCTTGATAATAGATATGTTGTTCCATATAATCCTTATCTTCTTGCAAAATTCAATTGTCATATTAACGTTGAAATATGTACGACTGTTAAAAGTGTGAAATATGTTTACAAGTATGTATATAAAGGGTATGATTCTGCCAATGTTGAATTGAGAGTGAATGGAGAGAATGCAGTGAATAATGATGATGCGATTGTGGGAAATGAAATTCAAGATTTTTTGAATGGACGGTATGTTGGTTCGACTGAAGCTGCTTGGCGCATATTTGAATTTCCAATGCATTTTCAATCTCATACAATTATTCGACTTGATTGTCATTTGCCTAATAGACAAAATGTTTATATCAGGAATGGTAATGTGGCTGGTGCAGTCGCAAATGTATCAAGAACAAAATTGTTAGCATTTTTCCATTTGAATTCCATTGATAATTTAGCTAATGAGTTTTTGTATACAGAATTACCATTACATTATGTTTGGCATGATCAAAGTAAATCGTGGAAAAGAAGACAACGTGGGGCTGATAAAGTTGTTGCTCGATTATATATGGTTTCTCCAAAAGATATAGAATTGTTTCATATGCGTTTACTTCTGTTGCATGTTCGTGGTCCAAAATCTTTTTCTGATCTACGTATGTATGAAGGTGTTGAGTACCCTACTTTTGTTGCAGCATGTGAAGCTCGAGGTATTGCAACAAATGATAATGAATGGCGTGAATGTTTACTTGAAGCTTCAGAAATTCAATCACCAAAACAGTTTCGTCAATTATTTGCATTTATCTGTGGTTTGAATGTTCCTCCGAATGCTTTAGCTTTATGGATTGAATTTAGAAATAGTATGATTGAAGACTTTTTACGAAATTACGATGAAGATGTGTCAATTAATCGAGCCTTGATTGAAATTAATGAAATTCTTCTTACACATAATACTTCATGTGGTGATCTTGGTCTTCCGATTCCACAATATAACTTACAGATTGGCGATGTAGGTCATTTTGATATTGAAGAAGAAGCTATAGTTTTCGATAGAATGTATGAAAATGCAAATAATGAGCAACGTAGTGTGATTGATATTGTTTTGCGTGAAGCTCAATTCCATGATACTGGAAGTAATGTTTTTTTCTTGACAGCTCATGCAGGTTGTGGCAAAACTTTTGTTCAAACGGCAATCATTCATAAATTTAATTCATTAAATCTTTCGTGTATTGTAACTGCCTTCAGTGGTATTGCATCAACTCTTTTGATTGGGGGGCGAACTTTGCATAATGTTTTCAAATTACCAATTCCATTATTAAAGAATTCAATGCCAAATATAACTCCAAACAGTGTACATGGCACATATATTAATAATGCATCAATCATTATTATAGATGAAATTTCAATGTGTTCTATTCATGCTTTAAAATTAATTGATCGTTTGTTAAGAGATTTGACTCCAAACGAAGAAAATAAAAATAAACTGTTTGCAGGTAAAACTCTTTTACTGAGCGGTGACTTTCGCCAAATTCTTCCAGTTATACCGCATGGCTCACGTTCTATTTTAATTGAAAATTGTATTACATCTTGGCAAGAATTTATTAACTTTAAAATTTTGAAATTAAATCAAAACATGAGAGCTCTCCCTCATGAAATTGAATTTGTAGAATTTCTTAGAAGACTCGGTAATGGTGATATGCAAAGTTTTCCACAGTTTGGTTCAGATATCATTGAAATTCCTCATAATTTGATTGGCAATCCAGACAATATTATTGAAGACATTTTTGGAAATATTTCTGATACAATTTTATCTGATGACATTTTGAGTTCCGTCATTTTAGCCCCCAAAAACAATGATTGCAATGAAATCAATTCTAAAATCTTGAGTATTATGCCAGGAGAGGAGAAAGCATATTTTAGTTTTGATAAAGTTGTTTGTGATGACATTCGTGAGCAGAACAATTTTCCAATAGAATTTTTAAATAAATTGAGTGTAGGAGATTTGCCACCTCATAAATTAAATTTGAAAGTGAATTGCATTGTTCTCCTCATACGTGATTTAAATACAGGTCAAGCATTAGTAAATGGAACACGAATGCGTGTAAAAGTTATGCACCGAAATTCAATAGATTGTGAAGTTTTGACTGGTGTCATGCGAGGTGTACGCATTCTAATTCCACGCATTCATTTGACTTATTCTGGAACTCTTCTTCCATTTAAATTTCAAAGAACTCAATTCCCTATTATTCCTGCTTTTGCTATGACTATTAATAAATCTCAAGGTCAGAAATTCAACAGAGTTGCCATTTTACTTAAAGAACCTGTATTCACACATGGTCAATTGTATGTTGCTGCAAGTAGAGTGCGTGCGTTTGAATGTTTGAAATTTTATATTTATGATACATCTGACCAAGGTCATTTGTTCAAAGATGATAGAGTTTTCACAAAAAATATCGTCTTCCCAGAAGTCATTGTTACCTGATTTCCTCTCACTTTTCTCAAAAACCTTTTCCTCTTTTATGAGTTCTAGGAGGGCCCGGCGTGCTTCGCTACGCTTATAAATAAAGTTTTTGCGTAGACATTTTGTTGACGTAGAAGCAATGATTTCAAAAAGTGGTAATGAGAAATGCTACCATATAATTTTTAATTTTTCTTTTTAAATATATGAATAAAAATAATCAGAACTCTAGCTGATCAGTTCGGATATATGAAAAATTAGCGATCAAATAAGTTTTCAAGTAAGCTTCGTATGAAAAATTAGCATATGAAAAATTAGCGATTAAATAAGTTTTCAAGTAAGCTTCGCTAATTTTTCATATATCCGAACTGATCAGCTAGAGTTCTGATTATTTTTCATTCATATATTTAAAAAGAAAAATTAAAAATTATATGGTAGCATTTCTCATTACCACTTTTTGAAATCATTGCTTCTACGTCAACAAAATGTCTACGCAAAAACTTTATTTATAAGCGTAGCGAAGCACGCCGGGCCCTCCTAGTTAATATAATTTTGCTGTGTTTTAATTAACTCTGTTCAACATGCTGGTACAGTGAATGGGCCGGATCAAGGCGTAATGTGATCTGTGTCATTATGAGCATGGTTTGGGCCTATTTAAATGTTTGAGTTAAAATGGTACCACCAGAAACTTCTAGGTGCAGTTCTCCTTTTTTTACGCTCAAGATTGGATATATGTAGTTCTGGATTTTTGTTACTCGTGGTAACTAAAACAAAACAAAATAAATAAAACAAAAAAGAGTTCGGTGCTTTTAAGACTTCGTAAAAAGCAGTGGAAAGGAATCTAGTGACTAGGTCGATCACTGGTCGATCACTGCCATGCAAGTACCAGCACTAAAGATAAAAGTAATCGGTATACATGTGCAAGCGATTCTGGTGTTTCTAAACCTTCTTAACTAGCTAATCTGACTGAACTAAAAACTTTTTCCCACTCACAGATTACGATGCAAACACAAAGGCGGAAGGCCAAAAAATAAAAATCTACCATTTCTGGCTCATTTTACACTGAAAAAAATAATTTGGTAAATTCTACAAAACGAATTCAACCAAATTTATATTGTACAATCAACTAAAATTTAGTACAATCGACCATACGTTTTTAACATTTGATAATGCTTTGTCAAACGTTCAAATCGTATGGTCAATCATACTAAATTTTAGTTGACGCTATAAAATTAATTTGGTTAATTAATTTTTCTTGATAGGGAAAGCCATTCGGTTTAGGATGCTCAAATGTGTAAAGTCAGAGTCATTCTTGGATATGATATAAACGTACATCATACTAACTGGGTTAGCACAGACATAAATTTACGAGATGAATTGCGTCTTGATTTTATTTTTAGCAAAAATTTGTTTGTCTAAAGTATGGGCAATAGGTTCACTTTTATAATCTGCAACAGACGAAATATATTGGATGTTACATTTTTCAAACAGAGTACACTAAACTGGGTTGTTTTCAACACTCCTTATTTAATAACCGGTGTCTGAAGTTTGATTTGGACATCAGGTATTTCGAAAATCCTAAATATACGAACCTGAAAAATATAAACTGAGTCGCACCGATAGAAGTATTGTGGGTGACTAGATCCTCTGCGAAAAGCTTAAAACTCCTACTAAAAACACTTTTCTCTGTGACATCAGCGTTCATAACGTATACCAACAGGTCGAGTCGTGTCTTTCCAGATCCAATCATTAGTACCGGTAAAAGCTTGCACGACTGTTAAAACTCCAAGTACTTTAAGTGTGTAGAACTGCATTGTATCATTCTTGCAGAAATTCAAAAGCCCTTTTTCTGGTTTATTACTGTTTCTACTTTCATCTTTAAAAGACTAGAAATATTATTAGAAAACTTTTAAAGAAGTTTCATTGGATAAACAGTGTTGCAATTCCTTGTGTTCAAACATTGGTTCAATGAAAAAACCTCTTTTCTGCAATGAATACTGTATGCTCAATGAATACTATTTAGTATTTAGCCTCTTTCGTAAATTTGTGGATACCGAAAATTTTTTTATCAATATGATCGTCACTGATCAATAGGATCGATCTGCTGCCTAGGAATAGTGTGGTGAGAGCCTGTTTTGGTGAATAATTTATTCAATAATATTTTTATGAGAGGTTTACCGTAAGGTGGAATATTATTATTCCTTCTTTGCAGTTTAATCATATATTACTTGTTGTTAAGCTTAAAATGCGAGAATTTAAGGTGACCATTTATACCGATGATGTTGCTGTTAGCTTCTTTGGTAAATATCAAGGTACTCTTAGATATTTAATGCAAAGTCCTCCAGGCATCCTCTTAGACCGACAGTTTTGGATTCAGGGTCAATTTTGCCAATTCAGCAAACTAAGCCGAAGCCCAAAATTCTGGATTCAATTAAAATCATCATTGGATGAAAAGGGAAACTCAAGCCTCACGTTTTCCACAGATCATATACAACTCGATAATCAAATTGTTTTGTTGTAAGAAGTCGTGGTTAAGTAATGACCGTAAGTAAAATTATCAATCAGAAACTCTTGATGAAAGCTTAGAGTATAAAATTATTGTGTATTTTATTAGTGGAATTAAAAACCATCACTAGAATTTTATTTTATTGACTTCCTAAGATTTTTTTAGCCAAACCGATAGCCGCCAGAACAGCTGTTAAAATGAAGTTTTCCGTTATGTGAAGTTCTTGTAATATAAAGCACTCCGTCATTCAACTATTCCAAAGCCATTTTAAAATGCTAGCTTTACAACTTTTTTTTTCAGGACAACGAATGGTGTAGTTCGTGATTACTTGTATCAAAAGTTTATCGATTCTAACAAACTTTATGTAAAATTATTACCATTAACTGAAATCATAATCTAACTTAAATCATAATCTATCGAAATAAAAAAAATTCAAAAAAATAGGTGTAGTCTCTTATCTACTGGACGTTTTAAATTTTTTTTTCTGTACAAATATTAGATAATTTATGATAACTAAATATTCAAATAAACGTTTGTGATGTAGACTTTAATGTGATCAATAACTCAATAATAAAATTATCAGTTGTTGTCTTACAAATTTTCTAATTTACATTTCTTGTCAATATTTACAAAAAAAATCCAATGTTCCCTGTTTGTAAATATTATTACACAATTACATCTAGGTATGCACTTCTACCATTAAATCAAAAAAAAATCATAATTGGTTTCCGGTAACAATAGACCAAAAAATGTTTTTTTGGCAATGAGAAGACAAATACTGTTATTAGCTCGGGTGTTGTATAAGACAAGTCAACAGTTCAAAGATTGGATTTAATTTAAATTGAAAAAGCCAGGATTAATTTCAAACGGCCCTGGATAAGAAGTTCGAAAGATAACAAACTCTTGTGTAAAAATAACGCTGAAAATTCACATATGCACATTATGTTGTATATATGATCCGTGTCGAGAGTTAATCACCCCTGTGTACCAACTCTTCATTGATTTCAGGCAGTCCTATGACTCTTTCGAACAAGATACTCTATGACTCTATGGTGTCAATGTTATCACTATGCCAAATTGACAGTAGTGAACTCTCAATGCGGTGTACGAGTAAAGAGAACGAAATATCAAAGTTTTATAAAGTCGACTTAAGACAAGGTAATGCTATCTCTCCTATGCTCTTTAATTTAACCTAAAAATATGTATGCCGTCAAACGAAATTACCTGATGATGTGTCATCCTCGACCGTACTGAAGCTGTTTTGAGTGAGACTTTTAAGTCGCTCAAGATTGTTGCTAGAAAAATTGGTCTGCAAATTAACTACTATAAAACCAAACATATAAATGTTTCAAGAAGGTCTGAGATGTGTGAGATGTGACCGTCAACTAACATTAAACTCAAGTTATACAAGATATTGATTAGACCGGTGGTGATGTATGGGCAATGACGAATCACATTTATCTGTAATTGAGCGTAAGATTTAACGCTACAATTTTTGTCCACTTAAGAAAGACGATAGAGAGTACAGAACCCGATATAACTTTGAGATCAGAGACCCTCTTGATCGCTCTGATGTAATAGGTTTGTATACGTTCCAAAAGGATTGCTTGGTTTAGGCATGTTTTATGAGCTAATTCACAGTCTGGAACGATTGCAAAAATGTACGTTAATACCCAAGGAAGTGGATGACCACAGGGTCGACCACGACTACCATGGGATACGGATACAGAATGAGTGACCTTAAAAAATAGGCTGCCTTGGGGAATATCCGAAGCTGATTAACTTGGCAACGCTCCTCCACGGACGCCGCATAAAAAAATAATAAGCTGTAAATGAATTCTTCTCAGTTCGGTAGCTCTAATAGAATCTAAAATTCAAAACAGTATCAGACATTAGCTCTTGCCACAAAATGCAATAATCAACGAGTGGACTTTTCAAATTAGCGCTATTCATTGAAATGACTTTATGATTCTAAGTTTAAACAAACAAACATTTTAAATTTGCTGGAGAATTGCTTAAAAACGTAGAGCGTGAGCACTAATCGTCTTTCTGATATTTTCCATCGTCTGGTACCGAAAGGTTTGACCTTAAACAAACAAACTTAGACAAACTAAATATAATTAATTAAATTACCCACCGGTCGGTGGGTGAGTTTTCTGCATAGGATCGTGATGAAACTTTGGCAAATGATACAGGTTCACTTGAAAATGGAAGATCTGGATTCATTTCAAATTTGGACAAAATGGCGGGGGGTCTCCCGAACACTTCTAAGTTTAATCTTGAATAACTTCTGATCCCGGGTTATGATCTTATTGAAACTTAGTATATAAGGTTTAAGTACTGTTTCCAATATTTCTGCATACCAACTTCCGGTTTGTCACTTCCGGTTAAAAAGTTTTTTTTTCAGGTGTTTATCCCTACTGTAGCCTACAATTACCGATCGATTTTCATGAAACGTTGCGAAAAGCTTTTAACTAATATGAAAAAGATTTTATCAGCTTTTGAAGCACATTGGATAAATGGTTGGGGGGTCCACCATACAACAGGTGGTTTTTTCCACAAAGTTTTTAAGTTTGTTGGGAGCATAAAACATTCATTCGTGAATGAATTTTGATGACACTTTGGAAAAAGACGCAAACATGTATGACAAAGAACTGATTAGTTTTTGAGCGATAGTGAACAAAGTGGTGGGGGGTCCCTGGAGCACCTGTTTTTTTGAAAGCTCTATAACTTCTGTACCTGATAAGCGAATTGGATGAAACTTGGTACATGAGTATGTAGTACGGTTTACAATAGTTCTGCATCCCAACTTCCGGTTTTTAACTTCCGGTAAAAAAAATTTTGTTGTACTTTTTTGAAGTTTTTTCAGTGTCTTTATGCACACTACAGCCCACAATAATGAAGTGATTATGATGAAACTTATGGAATAGGGTTCCAATTAGTGTGAAAAGATAATTATCATGTTTTGGGACACATTGATCAAAGTGGTGGGGGGTCTACCATACAAATGCTGACTTTTCACACTTTGTTTTTAAAGTTTGTTGGGAGCATACAGACTTCATTCATTAATTTATTTTAATGAAACTTTAGAAAAAGATGGAGACTTAAGTAACAAAGAACTGATTAGTTTTTGGATAATATTGGAATAAGTGGTGGGGGTCCTCCCGAACACCTGTTTAATGTGTCACACTTTTTTCAATGTTTGTTGGGAGCACACAGCATTCGTTCGTGAAAGAATTTTGATGACACTTTGGAAAAAGATGCAAACATGTATGGCAAAGAACTGATTAGTTTTTGAGCGATAGTGAACAAAGTGGTGGGGGGTCCCTGGAGCACCTGTTTTTTTGAAAGATCTATAGCTTCTGTACCTGATAAGCGAATTGGATGAAACTTGGTACCGGAGTATGTAGTACGGTTTAAAATAGTTCTGCATCCCAACTTCCGGTTTTTTACTTCCGGTAAAAAAATTTTTTTTGTACTTTTTTGAAGTTTTTTCAGTGTCTTTATGCACACTACAGCCTACAATAATGAAGTGATTATGATGAAACTTATGGAATAGGGTTCCAATTAGTGTAAGAAGATAATTATCATCTTTTAGGACACATTGATCAAAGTGGCGGGGGTCTACCATACAACTGCTGACTTTTCACACTTTGTTTTTAAAGTTTGTTGGGAGCATACAGACTTCATTCATTAATCAATTCTAATGACACTTTGGAAAAAGATGGGAACTTAAATGACAAGGAACTGATTAGTTTTTGGACAATATTGGGATAAGTAGTGGGGTCCTCCCGAACACCTGTTTATTGTTGCAATGTTTGTTGGAAGCATACAACATTCGTTCGTTAAGTAATTTTGATTACACTTTGCAAAAAGATGCAAATATGTATGGCAAGGAACTGATTAGTTTTTTTAGCGATAGTGAACAAAGTGGTAGGGGGTCTTCCAAGCACCTATTATTTTGGAAGCTCAATACCTTCTGTACCTGATAATCGAGTTGGATGAAATTTGGTACATACACATTTAGTACGGTTTACAACAGTTCTGCATCCTTACTTCTGCTTTTTCACTTCCGATAAAATTTTTTTAATTTTTCCGTACAACAGAATTTATGTTTGTTGAGATACTACTGCCTGCTTTAATATTTTTATTATTAGAACTACGAAGTCCATAATATTGGTTAGCTTTTAATTAAAGTATTTTATGGATTTTAGCTCATTATATATCCAGAACACTATGTTTCCAGAGCTGTGGTGAAGTCAGCCTATGCATCAGCGTCGCAATATTTTTTATCGAATTATATTAAGAATGGAATAAAATGCGATGCACATCCTGATTACCTAAGTTGTGTCACATCAATTTAAATGACTAAAGTCACGTTGCATGCATTTTCGTATTGATGAAGTCATTTGATACGCTTCAAGTCATTTTATACTTCACTTGATATGACATTGTAATTTGTATTCGCCTCAATTTTTTCAAGAGTCATTAATTATATCGACATTAAAAATTGATAATCGCTTGTGATTTTTTTATTACATAATTATTTGACTTATAATTATTTAATTAAATGGAAGGACATAAAACGTAAGTCAACAGCTTTTTCGTCGTACCTATTTTGATATTCATTTTGCCGCCACCTTAATCTATTACCTAATTAAAGAGTTTATACTTTATTATTGGCTAATATAATTTTTGTTTGTCTGGCAATATGATAAAGTTCATATACCTATTAGTATTATTTTCACGAATTAGCAAACAGAAATGGTTATGCACATGAAGTATTGAGTTACTTTGGGTTACCACAACTGCGTTAAAGCAGAACGTCATTAATTCTAAAAGTTTACTTAGAAATATATATGATGTTGTCTTCTCTGACCTTACATTTATTGCAATTGTAATTAGGTTACATATAGTTCGGGTAGTTTTTAAATATTGTTAAGAAGTTCTTATAATTTTTTAACACGCACAATTCTTTAATTAAACCTGTCGTCATTGTTACCGTAGACAGCGGTTCAGACACGAACCTAAAATATGACAAAGTCGGCGTAATCGATAGCGTGTCTGCCCACGGATTCGAGCCGGGCACTGACGAGGGTAGGTTCGAATCCCATCTGAAACACGAAAAATGTGAATTGGAGTTTTTTTTCTGGAAAAAAAACTTCAAACCATTACTTTGAATTGAAAAAATTCCAATTACTTCTTTACTTACTTGAGTTTAATTGATCTCAAAAATCTAAAATGACAAAGTCATATTTTTGCTGCTGAATATTTCAAGGAATATAATTTATATGTGTTTTTCCTTGTCAGGAAAGCTTCAGTTGAGCTTCAGGTGGTATTGAAATCAAAAATGATATCGTGTCAAATTGAGAATGATACTTTTAAGTCATGGGTTTGTTTATCTTATGTTACCGCATGACTATTTAGGTTCTCATCTTGATGAACGTGGCTACTATTGATGTAAAAAGAGGAAAGCTACTATTGATGTAAAAAGAGGAAGCTACTAGAGGAAAAGAGTAAATTCGGATCCCAGATGCTCTAAGTAAAGTAGCCAAAGGTCAAAGTAAACAATTGTTAAAGCATAACTTTTTGTCTGTGTACTAAAGGCATGGAGGAAAGTTAGGATTATATTTATCCCAAAAACCAAGCTAACTTAAGTAATTCGAAGCAAAAAGTTTCAGGTCTATCAGTCTTTCTTCTGACTTCTTCGACTAATCAACTAGGCATCATAACTGTTAACCTGAAGGAACGACTGTAGTAGCATAATATATTATCAAGCGTGATAGTTTACGGATCGTAACTGAGAGTATACTCAGGCAGTGAATGAGTTGTCACAACGTGAAGTGCTTTTAAGTTTTTTGTTCAATTTATAGATTTCTTAAAATTTAAAGACTTCTTAAAGTGTAAAAAATAATAATTTATTTAGAGTTCCCCAATGGTTATCACTATAACATCATACAAAGACTACAAAGTACCTGAAAGTGGAAACAAGCAAAAAAAACATTTAAGAAAGAAGTTTACCTTCGTAAAATTTCATCAATAAAGTCACAGACGAAACCAAAGTTGCAGTCATTGACAAGCAAAACCTAAAAATTGATTTAAATTAAACAAATCTGCTTTTTTTTAAACATTAAGTTTTGATGAAGTTCTGCTGTCTTTAAAAAGTGGTTATCCGACTAATTGTCAGCTACGGTTTGACTGGCTTTTGTCGAATGTGATAAATGCCATTAAGAATTTAACTAATTATAGTCAGGCGGCTCTAAACCTTTTAAAAACTACAACATTAAGTTCAAAATAGTAAAACAATCAAAAAGGTAATAAAACGGTAACAAACTTTCTAAGAGTCTCATCTAGATAAATCAACTCCTAATGTAGGAGCTTAAAAAACTGCTTACATTTTCAGTAAATTACTACTACATTGAAGTTGTGAAATTTAAAAATCAGCAGTTACACAGGCTAATGGTGAGACCAGGGCCGTAGAGAGAAAAACGGGGCCCGGGGGGGAAATAAAATGCGGGCCCTCTGTACATTTATTAGCCAAATAGTTTAAAATAATTAAATACGGTGGGTGGGTGAGTTTTCTGCATTGGATCTTGATGAAACTTTGGCAAATGATACAGGTTCACTTGAAAATAAAAGACTTGGATTCATTTTAAATTTGGACAAAATGGCGGGGAGTCTCCCGAACACATCTAAGTTTAAATCTTGAATAACTTCTGATCCCGAGCAATGATCTTATTGAAACTTAGTATATAAGGTTTTAGTACTGTTTCCAATATTTCTGCATACCAACTTCCGGTTTGTCACTTCCGGTTAAAAAGTTTTTTTTCAGGTGTTTATCCCTACTGTAGCCTACAATTACCGATCGATTTTCATGAAACGTTGCGAAAAGCTTTTAAATAACATGACAAAGATTTTGTTAGCTTTTGGAGCACATTGGATAAAGGGTTGGAGGGTCCACCATACAACAGGTGGTTTTTTCCACAAAGTTTTTATGTTTGTTGGGAGCATAAAACATTCATTCGTGAATGAATTTTGATGACACTTTGGAAAAAGACGCAAACATGTATGACAAAGAACTGATTAGTTTTTGAGCGATAGTGAACAAAGTGGTGGGGGGTCCCTGGAGCACCTGTTTTTTTGAAAGCTCTATAACTTCTGTACCTGATAAGCGAATTGAATGAAACTTGGTACATGAGTATGTAGTACGGTTTACAATAGTTCTGCATCCCAACTTCCGGATTTTCACTTCCGGTAAAAAAAATTTTTTTGTACTTTTTTGAAGTTTTTTCAGTGTCTTTATGCACACTACAGCCTACAATAATGAAGTGATTATGATGGAACTTATGGAATAGGGTTCCAGTTAGTGTGAAAAGATAATTATCATGTTTTGGGACACATTGATCAAAGTGGTGGGGGGTCTACCATACAAATGCTGACTTTTCACACTTTGCTTTTTAAGTTTGTTGGGAGCATACAGACTTCATTCATTAATTTATTTTAATGACACTTTGGAAAAAGATGGAGACTTAAGTAACAAAGAACTGATTAGTTTTTGGATAATATTGGAATAAGTGGTGGGGGTCCTCCCGAACACCTGTTTAATGTGTCACACTTTTTTCAATGTTTGTTGGGAGCACACAGCATTCGTTCGTGAATGAATTTTGATGACACTTTGGAAAAAGATGCAAAAATGTATGGCAAAGAACTGATTAGTTTTTGAGCGATAGTGAACAAAGTGGTGGGGGGTCCCTGGAGCACCTGTTTTTTGAAAGCTCTATAACTTCTGTACCTGATAAGCGAATTGGATGAAACTTGGTACATGAGTATGTAGTACGGTTTAAAATAGTTCTGCATCCCAACTTCCGGTTTTTTACTTCGGGTAAAAAAATTTGTTTGTACTTTTTTGAAGTTTTTTCAGTGTCTTTATGCACACTACAGCCTACAATAATGAAGTGATTATTATAAAACTTATGGAATAGGGTTACAATTAGTGTAAGAAGATAATTATCATCTTTTGGTACACATTGATCAAAGTGGCGGGGGGTCTACCATACAACTGCTGACTTTTCACACTTTGTTTTTAAAGTTTGTTGGGAGCATACAGACTTCATTCATTAATCAATTCTAATAACACTTTGGAAAAAGATGGAGACTTAAATGACAAGGAACTGATTAGTTTTTGGACAATATTGGGATAAGTGGTACGGGGTCTCCCGAACACCTGTTTACTGTGTCAGCATTTTTTCAATGTTTGTTGGGAGCATACAGCATTCGTTCGTGAACCAATTTTGATGACACTTTGGAAAAAAATGCAAACATGTATGGCAAAGAATTGATTAGTTTTTGAGCGATAGTGAACAAAGTGGTGGGGGTGTCACATACACCTGTTTTTATTTAAAGCTCAATAACATCTGTACCTGATAATCGAATTGGATGAAACTTTGTACATAAGCATTTAGTATGATTTACAAAAATTCCGCATCCCAACTTCCGGTTTTTCACTTCCGGTAAAAAAAAATTTTTTTTGATTGTTGGCAGTTTTTTCAGTATCTTTATGCACACTACAGCCTACAATAATGAAGTGATTATGATAAAACTTATGGAAAGGTTTCAATTAGTGAAATAATTATCATCTTTTGGGACACATTGATCAAAGTGGCGGGGATCTACCATACAACTGCTGACTTTTCACACTTGGTTTTTAAAGTTTGTTGGGAGCATACAGATTTCATTCATTGATCAATTTTAATGGCACTTTGAAAAAAGATAAAGACTTTATTGAAGAATTGACTAGTTTTTGGACAATATTGGGATAAGTGGTGGGGTCTTCCCGAACACCTGTTTATTGTTTCAATGTTTGTTGGAAGCATACAACATTCGTTCGTTAAGTAATTTTGATTACACTTTGCAAAAAGATGCAAATATGTATGGCAAGGAACTGATTAGTTTTTTTAGCGATAGTGAACAAAGTGGTAGGCGGTCATCAAAGCACCTGTTATTTTGGAAGCTCAATAACTTCTGTACCTGATAATCGAGTTGGATGAAATTTGGTACATACACATTTAGTACGGTTTACAACAGCTCTGCATCCTTACTTCCGCTTTGTCACTTCCGATAAAATTTATTTTACTTTTTCTCGTACAACAGAATTTATGTTTGTTGGGATACTACTGCCTGCTTTAATATTTTTATTATCAGAACTACGAAGTCCATAATATTGGTTAGCTTTTAATTAAAGTATTTTATGGATATTAGCTCATTATATATCCAGAACACTATGTTTCCAGAGTTGTGGTGAAGTCAGCCTATGCATCAGCGTCGCAATATTTTTAGTACGAATTTTGTTAGTTGTTCTTACTCTTTTATGACAATTGAGCTTTCCGTGCTTTGGTTGATGCAAAAACATCTGTAACATCACTGAAATTTATCTGCCTCGCTAATTTTGATTCTAAGCACAGGGTCACAAGACCATCAACACGTTCTTGAGAGGAACAGGATCTGTGGAAGTTTTTGATTCGTGAAAATACGCTAAAGG
The DNA here is from genome assembly GCA_963693315.1 of Diogma glabrata. Classification (NCBI taxonomy): domain Eukaryota; kingdom Metazoa; phylum Arthropoda; class Insecta; order Diptera; family Cylindrotomidae; genus Diogma; species Diogma glabrata. Next base: position 25,030,096 of record OY856186.1, on the reverse strand, counting down.
AACGTTCGGCGCTTGCAACACTGACGGGTAAAGTACAAAATATTCTTAAGGCTACACAAATATTTGGAAAAAGAGTATCAATATTTTTAATTGCAATTGAATTCAATAAATCTAGAGGAGAAAGATTTTCTTCGAAATTTTTCGTATATATATGTTTGAGGAGAATCACCTCACTTTCCAATTCTTCTGAAACATCTGCCTTATATATTGCAACAATTTGCTTTGTACAGTTTATTATCTCCTCTTCTTCTAATGTTGAAAATTTCCACAAAAATGAAAATGTGTTATTTAGATATCTCACTGCTTCGAATCGATTTGTTACGCCAGCTATTACTGAATCTACAATAACTAGAAACGTGTTTCTTTTGAATTCTGTTTCTTGTTCAGATATACTGATGTTTTCAGGATCTTCATTTTCATTTTCAGAAAATGTACTTGTCCGTTTTCTTTTTCTATTTATCGTCAAAGAAGAAGGAATATTTAAGCTATTTGCCAACAATTTGGTTTCCCTCAAAATTACTTGATTGAGAATTGATTTCTTAGAATCTACAGTTCTGCGAGAAGACTATCAAGATTTCGGACTTCAACATCTATTGTTGTTTGTTTTGTTTGAATGATGATATTTCTTTCATGAATAGCTATCAATATTTTACTCCATATTGACGCTATTAATATACAAGTAAATTTACTCATGTACTTTTTGATTCCGTTGATGTCTTGATGGGTTTCTGCTGTTAAATTAAGATCTTTAAGATCTTCTATCGCATTTATTAGTCCTGGAAGATGTTTTGCAATCTCACGTTGCGTATCTTTGTATGCACCTTTAATGTTGCTTGCGTTATCATACCCTTGTCCTCGACAATCATGTAAAGGTATTGAGTATATTTGCAATGTATCCTTTATCATCCTTTATCAATCAAAAAAAGTTAAAAATCTTTCTTCAACTGTGTGTTTTGTTTTTTTGGTCCAAACGAAGCTAGCTTGTTCGTCATGTGAAGAATCGGGCGTTGCATCCACAAGAATAGAATAGTATTTTGCATTTTTTCGTTCAGCTTGAATTACTGATTCTACATGACCAGCGCATAGTTGAATAAACTCATTTTGGATTTCTGGTGATAAATAATGAACTTGTAAGCGATGCGTAGCTTGCTAGGAAGCTTTTACTTTTTCTAAATGATCACGTAACAAGGGATCATAGTGACTAATAAGCTCTAAAACTCCCAAAAAGTTACGGTTATTAGGTTCACCAACCATATGGCTGTCTACCCTCAAAGCCAAACCCCTTTCACCTAAAAACAAAATAATGTTTAAAATTCTTGTTCAAATTTGCTTCTATATTTTTACTTGGTTTTGGATTTGATCGCAAAGTAATTTGTCGATTGAAAAAGTACGCATTATTTTATCTTCCATTTCACGCCACTTTATGTAATAATGAATGTGCTCTCGATTACGTTCGTGTGCCGGTAATTTTTCCATGGTTGAGCTTTAGCTTTATCCTTGAGGACGACAGAGAAGAGAACAATTTTCGTTTATATTTGTGCTAAATAATCGACACGGCAGGCAATAAAAGGCATCTTTATCGGAGCTCCAAACTAACCAATCTCGTTCTATTTTTTCTCCATTCGGTAAAATTTTTAATATGAGCGACTTAGGCAATGGTTCATCCAAACGATCACGAGAAAACCATGTAGGCATCTTCATATGCCCTCGTCGAATCACATTTTCAGTAATATTTGGCTTTATTATTTCATCTTCTAAGCTACCAACATCAAAATCATAGCAAAACCCTATTTGGTTTGGTTGGTTTACTACTTGAAATGCACAAGCTGAAAGAATCTGGGATTCTAATGTTGGACGTCCAGAAAAATCTTCTGTAGCTGAGGAATCTGAAACTAAATTTGTTGATGTTTTACAATTCCTTCCTGTTTTTTCTGTTGTAGATACCAGCTGGTTACTCGCTTCAGTATCATTTAGTGTTTGTTTTTGACTCAAAGTCGAAGAGCTGCTTCCTAATGAACAAAAGTTTATAAGAGTCGATTGACCTTTTTTTGTACTAATGTCTTTCTCCTCGCGTGCCTTACGTTTTTGGGAACCAGATTTATGACGATACATTTTTGCTGAAACCAAACAATATATGTATGTGAAAAAAGCAAAAATTTTGTAAAACAACCCGAGCGGAAATTCAAATCTGAAACCCTGATCACCCACGCTCTGACTGTATCTTTCTCTAACTAATTTCTGCTCGGGAATTTCTGCTGATAGACACTACTTACAATTTTGCTTAAGGGAGGGAGTATGGTTTTAAAATAATTTTTTTTGTTTTTTTTTTTAATTTTTTTTCTGAATGAACAATATGTCGAGAATATTGTGTACAAATTTTACGTCAATCTGAGTAAAACTAACGGAGTTACAGCATGTCAACAGGGGCGGGTATGGTTTTAAAATTATTTTTTTTGCATTTTTTTTAATTTTTTTTCTGAATGAACAATATGTCGAGAATATTGTCTACAAATTTTAAGTCAATCCGAGTAAAACTAACGGAATTACAGCGTTGCAACAGGGTTGCCGTTTGATCCCATTTTCCCGAAAACGTCATTTTTGAAGTTCGTGAACATTAGAACTCAAAATCTACTGAACCGATTCTTTTGAAAATTTGAACAATACTTCTTCACATAAATCAACAGGTAATCCGGAAGAGTTTTTTTTTTAGTTTTTTTCTATATTTTAATAACAAATTAAACGCGATTTTTTGAGCTTAAATCGCGTTTTTCACTTCCAAGTGCTGCAAAAAATAGAAAAAAAAAGCTCTTCCTGATTACCTCGAGAAATACATCACCCTTAAAACGCATATCATTTTTTTTGTTTCACATGATCCGGTAACGAGTTATAATGATCACCGCAAACCCACTATTTTTCAAGACGCCTCTGGAGATTCCACGTCACCGGCTTATTTATCAATATTTTTAATTGAAATTTTTTTCTGACATACTTCAAAAGTTGTACAATAATATGTAATTAAATTTAATAAAATTATATTACTCATGTCGCCGCAAAAAAATCACAAAAATATGCTTTTTTCCGTCTTTAAAACCATACCTCCCCTTAATAAATGGTCCACTCAAAAAAGTTTTTATTGTTAAATCTCTAACAAAAAACGTTATTCAAACCGTAAGCGCAAACACTGAATGTAAATTTTTTAAAAATCAATTTAATACAATATTTTTAATAATTGTTCATTTAAACCAAACACTTTTAAATGGAAATATTATTTTAACGTTTTTGTTTTTTTAATATATATTTTATTTTATTTTGCACAAATTAAATAATTAAAATACACAATTAATAATAAATTTATTAGCTACTAGCAGAAAAAGTCACTAACGTAAACTTAAATAATGATCGACAGTCGATGTCTAATTGAACGTAATAGTGATGAAATATTATAAAACTTACATATAACGGGATATGTTTTTTGTTTTATGGCGCGTAATGATTTTGGCTTCAACCAGTAGTTTAAATAGTACATTATTTAATTAGGAGCTAAAGTGATACTTTTTGTGTTGAGTCTATAGTTTGAAGGCCGACCGCAGGGAGGCCGATAATTATAGACGAAACACAAAAAGTCACTTTAGCTCCGAATTAAATACACTATTTTTTCGGCAAACGTTTAAATTTTTTATAAATATGAAATTAATACATCAAACTTTTTATAAATATGAATTTGTATCGTCATAATTACTTCCAAAAAAGAGAAAAAAACTTTTAAATTTGTATGAATAATAGTGCATTATATAACAAGGTTGAGAAGTAGGCTATTATTGACCGAGAACTTTTAGATCCTGAGGCGCGTAGCGCCGAGGGATATAATGTTCGAGGTCTATATTAGTCTTCTCAACCGAGGTATATATAGAATTTTTTTAACTACTAACACTAATTATCATATTTGCTTTCATTAGATATTTATATTAGTCATTTTCCATTTCATTTTTTAAATATCTTGAAATATCAAGTAGCCTGGAAGTTTAGTTTCATACAAATAAAACGAAACAAAGCAATGCAATTATTATTTGTTTGTGTTTTTTTGTTCATTTCAATCAAACATAAAAGAAAATTTGTCATTATTAACCTAGGTAATTGTTTGTTATTATTATTGACCTAGCTTGAGAAAAATTGCTTCTCATTGGGGCATTCGAGTAAATAATGACGATTTCTCAAGTTAGTAGTTAAAAAAATTTTTTTATCAAAGCAGCCTTTTCAAAATTTCATAATATGAGAATCAACTTATTTTTTGTTGTCATGGTTATACAATATGTTTGAAAAAATAACAAACTAACAAATAACAAATGCTGATTTACAGCCTCCGTAATATAAAATAAAAATGGCGTTACTTTTGCTGTCGCTAGACGTTACTTTTGCTGTCAGGCTAAAAAGTAAGACTTTAGCTAACTCCCTAGAGCTAAAGTTAAACTTTACAGTCGTTTGCCGAAAAACATTTTTAATTACTGGTCTTAGTAAACTATACTCTGATAAAATATTGTTATTCCGTGTTTAAATTCGGTAAAATTTTTTACTAAGTCGTTGGGTTTCGAGAGTCACTTCATAATTTGAACAATTTTTTTGTCTACATAGATGCAAATTACTAAATAAAATCTAAAAAGTGTAATTTATTACGTAAGTGTAATTTAGAAGTAATTGGAAATAAAATTGATGTATAGTTTAGTTTGTGTTAAGTGTTTTGCTTTTGTTAGAAAAAAAAAATATTTGTCATGGGTTTGGTTATGCCAATAAAAGCAGTCAAAATAGGATTAATTTACGTTGTCTTTTGAGGGGCCCTTTTCCCGAACACATAAATGTAAATGTGGACAATATCGTGAGGTTCGTATTGATCGAACGATATCGATTTTACAACAAATGAAATACAATATTGTCTAAATTAAATTCAAACAAAATTTTGAAATTCGTTTTCCTTAAAATCGTTATTGTTACCGTTAAATCTTGTGCAATGCGAACTTCACAATATTTTCCAAATTCCCATTTATGTGTTCGGGAATAAGGCCTCTCTCTGGTCGTCCATAAACATATTTTTTTTATTCAACTTTGAAATTGTCATCGCCTCAACGGCGTAATCGATAGCGTGTCTGCCCAAGGATTCGAGCCGGGCACTGACAAGGTAGGTTCGAATCCCAACTGAAACACGAATCCCAACTGAAACTGAAAATGTGAAGTGGAGTTTTTTTCTGAGAAACTTCAAACCATACCTTTAAATTGAAAATATTCCAATTACTTCTTTACTTACTTGAGTTTAACTGATCTCAAAAATCCAAAATAAATTTAAAATTCCCTTAATGTAGTCTAATGTTAATACATATAGGACTACAAATTGTCCAAGTGTCAGCCATTGATTTCACATTGATTGGAAGCAATCAATAATGACTATACAATCGTTACTTAGGATGTTAATTAGAATAGAAATGTTAGCCATTCTATGAATTCACACAAAGTATTGTCTAGAAATTTAATGCCCAAAATCCCATATAATGTAAAAACATTTCCATAATATGGAGTCTAATGACAGTGGAAAAATTCAACTTAAGTAAAAATAAATAAGTGATGAAGAAGTTTCAACTTTGAAATTGTCATCGCCTCAACGGCGTAATTGATAGCGTGTCTGCCCAAGGATGCGAGCCGGGCACTGACGAGGTAGGTTCGAATCCCAACCGAAACACGAAAAATGTGAGGTGCAGTTTTTTTCTGCAAAACTTCAAACCATACCTTTAAATTGAAAATATTCCAATTACTTCTTTACTTACTTGAGTTTAATTGATCTCAAAAATTCAATATTAATTTTATTTTAGCTCAATACTTTGATTTTTCGTTTAGTGTTAATTTTTTAAAATCGTATGATGGAATTGAGAAACCCCCCTCCCCCCCCCCTCTCTTGTCGGGCCTGGGTGAGACTATACAGAAATTGTGAGACTTGGAGTAGAAAACGGTGTAGTAGAGCGTTTGGTTCTCTCAGGAGCAGGACTCAAAAGTCACATATTGGAATCAACTGTCCATGGATTGGCAAAACATTCACCAATTGACCATTAACAAAAAGCCCTTGATCTCTAGAATATAAGGGTAACATATATGGCCCGCCAATTTCTTATCAACTTTAAAACAAATTAATACCTTCATTTTTATTCAATACAAATAATAAACCGGAAACACATCTCAAAATAGTAACGTTTTATGAAGTTGTTAAAACAAAATATTGTAACATTTAAAACAAATTTATTATTTTTGCAGACTAAGTTCGTTTTAAAAACAAAAAAATGCTGTAAAACAATTTCTCTGCTCTAAAATAAAATCATCGCAAATTTTTATCATTCAAGATATTGATGCTATGCAGAACTAATACGATAATTATAATTGAATATTCCATCGATTCTTAAAGGTGCGTTAACCATTTACAGAAATGACGGTAATCAAGAGCATATCGAGTATACTACTTATAGTTGAATTTCACTAGTTACAAATATCCACCAACTACACAACTGTCGAAAGAGTATTAGTCAGAGTGTTAAATCAGCTACAACAAATTTCCATTGAAGAACGTTGGCAATTCTTTTAATATTTTTCGTCGGTTTTACCTAAGTTTGCAAACTTATCGCAGCACACGAGAGCAACTGTAGCGCGAGTTCAACTTTTTCAACAGAGTCTCTCATCTTACCCGGAATTCCTTACCTTCATGACTTGACCCTGATAACATTAATCCTCAAAAATTTAAAGTGATCGTTCGTAAATTTTCGGATATTGATCCGCATGGATATTCGTATGGATAGTCGGAGACGTTAGTTTATAATTTATTATGTTAACACTAAACAATAAACATGCCTAACTTTAAATACAAAAAAACGTCAATTGAAACAACAAGTTACTTTTCAGAATTCAATTTAAAAGTTATGATTCACTATTTATTAGTTTTGTTTTTTACACTTAAACAAATATTATTTATTTATTAATAAGAGTAGATGATACAATACATTTTATCTTATCATTTTAGAAACAAAAATACAAATAAAGATTTAGCTTCTTCTTACCTATTTTTTCTTAAATTAATCGTGTATCCAAAATACGAACTTTGGACTTTATTCATAAAGTACTTTAAGTTATCCGGTTCTTTAAGCTTATAGTTTGGAATTGGTGAAAAATTAAAGCTACTTATTTCTACCACTATTAACACTATTAAGCACAAACTTATTAATTTGCTCATTTCAATATCTTATTCATATGCACCTTCACTTCACTAAAAATTAAGTGATTTTCACCTTTTAGTAATTTTTGTTGGGTAAGCTTTCGCTTACAAGTAATAAAAGCAATAATTTCTTATCGTTTTTTTTCTTATGTTATTTATTTGAAAAAGATAACAAAATTTTATCACACATAACTATATAAATAAACTATTATTTACTTATTTATTTTCTTTAAATAAAATTAGCTTAATGTTACTCAGTTCAAGCAAAAACTTTGAATGAAATAATTTTTAATTCAAAGCAATTAAATTTTTACAAAAAAAAAAAAATAAAAGTTTAAACGAAGCAAAAACTTGTTGAAATTTCAAAGTGGGGAATTGTCTTGAATTCTCTTGGTTTGTGTATGTGTTCATTTAGTTTCTTAAGAAATTTGTAAAAATTTTAAGAATTTTCTTTTTTATTTCGTATTTGTCATGACATCCAACGTTGTGGTGATGAAGTAAATAAATTATGAATAATAAAAATAAAAATAAAAATTTTATGTGTATAAGCGGTTTTAAATTGTTATGACATTTTTGAACGATTTTAATTTTGGTTCCTAAAATTTATGGATAGATAATAGAAAATAGTGTAATGGTGGGTAAATTTAAAAAAAGTAGTGTGTGTACCATAGTACACAGGTAAGAAGTGAAACTTCTTTATGACTTATCATTTTTCTACTATTTAGAACTTCACAGATATTGGGTAGATAAGGTTTAGGAAAAAAAACGCCGATTATTGAAAACCAATTGTTTGGTGAGTATATATCTTCGTATATATCTCTAATACACTCCAATTCACCATGACCACCGTGACCACATTACCACCATGACCAGCATGACCACCTTGACCACCACGACCACCATGACCGCCATGACCAACATGACCATCATGACCACCGCGAACACCATGACCATCATGACAACCGTGACCACCGTGACCACTGTGACCACCATAACCACCATAACCACCATGACCACCATGACCACCATGACCACCATGACCACCATGACCACCATGACCACTGTGAACACCATGACCACCATGACGACCATGACGACCATGACCACCGTGACCACAGTGACCACCATAACCACCATGACCACCATGACCACCATGACCATCGTGACCACCATTACCACCATGACCACCATAACCACTATGACCACCATGACCACCGTGAAAACCATGACCACCATGACCGCCATGACCACCATTACCACCATGACCACCATAACCACTATGACCACCATGACCACCATGACCACCACCACGGTCACGGTGGTCATGGTGGTCATGGTGTTCACGGTGGTCATGATGCTTATATTGGTCATGACCACCATGACCGCCATGACCAATATGAGCATCATGACCACCGTGAACACCATGACCACCATGACCACCGTGACCAGCATGACCACCATAACAACCATGACCACTATGAACACCATGACCACCATGACCACCATGACCACCATGACCACCATGACCACCATTACCACCATGACCACCATGACTACTATGACCACCATGACCACCATAACCACCATGACCACCATGACCACCATCTACAATCAACACATCCATATAACATTTAGTACAATACTACATAAATAACAGTGCATGCACAATGTATGAGGTTTTTCCTCATGAGATTTGAGCAACTTTTTATTATTATTTTTTAATAGAAATACAATGCTTTAAAATGTACGTAGCTCAATTCTCTACTAATCATGAGGAAAAAGTTAAGAAATGTTTAACTTTTTCATTGAGGAAAAAGTATTTCAAAAATAAATTTTGTTATTCTCAAAATAAATATTCATACAAACTTTCATGAGTAAAAGTATTTTCATTGTGGATGCTCTGTTAATAAAAATAAAATTATCAAAACAAAATTAAAATTTATAAAAAAACAACGTAACCGAAAATCGTGACGATTTTTTAAATTTTATACTGCTTTAAAATTTCTCTCATACGCCGATAAAGAAGTTTCACTTAAAAAAAAATTCAGTTTTGTCTATTGATTGGCTATTACGGTATGTTATAGCGGCATTTTTCCAAAAAATAAAACCTTGCAGCAAAAGACCTTTTGCACCTACAACTTGGACAAAAATTAGGGCTATCGTTTTAAGCATGAACAATGCAAATCCGACAAACACCAAGTGCGCCATGACAAAATTTGAATTTGCCCCCCTATTCCGTTTGGTCCGGACATGCCTCCTTTTTGCAACAAATGAAATGATTGTGTAATTTGTAACAAGTCAGTACTCAGTACAAGTTTTGAGCTCTTGCCAAAAAGACTTACGTTTTGTTAATAAATTAATTTTTCTTAATTAATTCTTTCCGTTTTTCTTATTATACAAAAGTTTTGAAACTTGCTTCTCTTTTGCTGCAAGGTCTTCAGTTATACTTAATCAATCTAATCTAAAAACTAAAGTTTTTTAAATTTTCAATAGAACACAAAAAGTTGTTGTTGTAACAGCATTTAACTGAATTGAATTCGCGCTTCATTAGAGTTTTTAAATCGGTTTTATTTTGATAATCTAAAATTGGATTATTTAAACTTTTTATGTTGTGAAATTTTGGTTTTATTAGCTGTGAAAAATTAAAAATATTTAGAACAATTATTAAAAGTGGTTACAAGAATATTTCTACTTCACTAAAACTGTAAACTCTGTGAACTGTGAAGTAATACAATCGAAAAAATAAATCTTACGTACCCCAAACATTATTTTATTGTTTTGGACTATCTCGAATGTAAATATCCAAAAAACAAAACGTATAGGTATGTGGGTGGGCAGTGTGCTTTTTTTTGTTTTTCGTAAGAAGATGAAAAGTTTCAAAAAAAACAGGAACCCGACTTTCCTAGTGCTATTCGCGGATTTTTACCGGGTAAAAACTTCTCCCTTGCTCTTGTGGTGCTGTTGTATCAGTGCGGTACCACCAATTAAGGCATTCCATCGCAGACAGGGGTTGAGTGTAGTACTCTCTCGATTATTATAGTGTGTTGTCGTGGTGTTGCTGCGTAGTGTTAAGCATGGCTGCTCTTCGTTCGTCTTGTTTCAGTCGTTTCATCATACTGGTGATGATCTCAGTCGCCTTGTCCCATTTGTCTTTTGAGCTCAGTATAAATTGCATGAGGCTATGCGAAGTGATTGACTCACCCATATGCTTCTCAATAAGTTTTCGTACAGTTGCAAACCTTCCGCATTTGATTAGCACGTGCTCTGCGTTCTCGGCCTTATTCCTTACAGTAGAGACAGTTTGGATTCGTTACTTGCTTATACTTGTATAAGTACTCACGGAAACACCCATGGTCTGAGACCATCGTTAAATGATGGTTGACATCACCATGTTTCCTTGTTGTCCATGCTTTTATTTCAGGGATCTTCACAAATGTCCATCGTCCATTGTGGAAGCTTCCCATTTCGCTTGCCATTCTATATGACTGTCCATGATGAAGTCTTCGCGTGTTCGTCGGTCCCTATTATTTTGTATTGCTATACGCAGAGCCGATACCTCTTTTTCCGCAATATCAATCGGCATCCTACTCGCAATAACATTTACAGTCTTATCAGATACGGTGAAAAAAACACAGCAAATGCACAACATAGTCAATCTATAGCCCGTTTTGATAGGTCGTTAGACCTAGGTTAGACTTATGGATGACTTATAGATGACGTTTTCAGCGCTGAGGCCTGTATGGGTGCCGCATACATCAATATTGATGTGCTGACGCTTCCGAGAAGCTTTCTGATCGGTTGTCTAGAGCCGCTAATGTTTGGCATAAGCCTTGCAAGATCAGTCCCCACTTGTTTGGCTATGTCACCAGCGTACATCAGGTGGTCTTTAAAGTTGAGTCTGTGGTCTAGAACGACTCCAAAATACTTCAGATGCTAGCCAGATTTTAGAATATATCCCCAACCTGGATATCGATACAACAACTATTGAAATGTCATATGCATAGCCGATAATCATTGTTTATTCTGGCACACGCACTCTGAGAATACCATCGTACATGATGTTTCACATAACAGTGGTCTAAGGACTGATCCTTGAGGTACTCCTACTGTTATATTGTACTTCTTAGAACCTGCTTCGGTATCGTAGATCAGAGTTCTTCCCGTGAAGTAATTGGCTATTATACGTAACAGGAAGTCAGGTACGTGCAGTTCGTTTAGGGCTCTCAGGATTTGGTTCCAATTGGCTTAAGGCTAAAGGCATTTTAACCATCCAGCGTGACAACAGCACGTTCGTCACCCTCTAGCCATCTTTTATGTGGCTGAGTGTGGAAGGGGGGGGGTGTGGATGGGTTATTGGGGTGAAAAGCGTGAAAGATCTTGATGAACCTTTGGTATATGATCCGTTGACATGAAAATGGAAGATTTGGATGCATTTAAAAATTGGGCAAAATGGTGTGGTTCTCACGAACACGTGTTTGTATCAAAGAGCAATGTCAAAGAGTAAGGCTTTGTCTCAACAAAATGGCAGCCGAGCTAACTATGCCTAGTTACGAATTGGAACATTCCTTTTATAACAAGCATGGTGTCTGTGTATTTGTTCGAAATTCACTTGCATGTATGCGAATTAAGGCTTACGAGTTGAACTCTAAGCACCATAATTCTATAGCACTGAAGATCTCAAGTGTCGATGAAACGATGTTTATAATAGGATTATACAGATCCCCAAATTCCCCCCAGGATATCCCCTATTCGATCAAATATCGGCTAATCTAGACAAGATTGCCACGAACTACCGCAGAGAAAGACTGGCCATTCTTGGAGACTTTAATATTCATATTAAAGAATGGCTTAAGTATTCATCGCGCACTGACGACGTAGGAAGACAAACCGAACTGATACTCGCAGATTATCACAGTTTGACGCAAATGATAGAGTGCCCCACTAGAATCTCAGACAATTTACATCATAACAATAATTTGGTGGATCTGCTTTTGACAAACGAACCAGATACTACGAAGACAAAAGTTGAACAACCCCTCGGAACATCGGACCATTTACTAATATCAGCAATAGTGCAATTTACATCACCGACACAAATTAAAGTAAATCCTCGTTGCGTTTGAACCTATAAACGCTTTGACTGGGAGGGACTGAGAAACTTTTATGATGAAACACCTAGGAAAACTATTTGTTGTGTTGATCAAGATCCTAGCACATCGGCAATAAAAATTTCTGAAATCATTTAAGACGGAATGCGGCGGTTTATTCCAAATCGAATAATCACTCCTAAAACTGAGCTTTGGTTCACGTGGGATGTTGATGAGGTAGTGAAGAATAAACGCAAAGCATTTAAGACGTATAACGCTAATAAAACACCTGAAACTCATAGCGCCTATAAGAAAGCCAGAAATATTAGTAAATTCAAAATAGACTTGGACAAAGACGCGTTTATTCAGAAGAAAGCAAAGAAATCCCATCTGGCTCACGTAGTTTCTTTCAGGCAGTTTAATCAGTCCAGGCCAATTTTACGCGATCCTCTATTCCAACCTTAGTTCTGAATGACATTCCCAAGAGCGACTCGAAAGAGAAGGCGGATCTTTTGGGTCGTATTTTAGCAGAAAACTCAAACATAATTGAACCTCCAAATTCTCCAACACTCATTTCCCCAGTTGTAACGAAAATGAAACCAATTATTTTTCGTTGCAATATTGTACGGAAAATGCTTCTTTCTATTAATATCAACAAATCTGCTGGCCGCGACGGTATTCCACCCCTCATTCTTAAAAACTTTGCTAGGCAGCTGGCTCTAATTTTAACAAAAAATTTCTATTCATCTTATAATAACGGAATATTTCCTGATTCTTGGAAGCTGGCCAGCGTTCAACCCATTTCAAAGAAAGGCAGTAAGATAGACCCTAACGATTATAGACCAATTGCAATTCTGTCGGTTTTAGCTAAGATATTTGCAAAATATGTTAACCACAATTTAATAGATTATTTGGAAATGTCGCGAATTATTGATGATAAGCAGTATGGTTTTCGTAGAATTCATGCAACAGATGATCTGTTAGCCTACGTATCCCATCTCTGGAACAAATCGCTGGAAAACCATGGTGAATCATTCAGTATTTCACTTGATATTTCTAAAGCATTTGATAAAGTGTGGCATACAATTCTCATAGCTAAATTAAAATATTATGGCATAGACCATCTGATACTGTCTCATGGATTCATAGTTTTCTTACAGGTTGCCAATTTCATGTTAATTTAGATGGTATCACATCCAATATTTTCACAACCAATGCTGGGGTTCCCCAAGGTTCTGCACTCACACCAACCTTGTTTCTTCTATACATTAATGACTTACTTATTTCCACAGTGCACCCAATCCATAGTTTTGCTGATGACAGTACATTGCATGCATCACATGCATCTCCTAAATTTCGATCTTATACTGCAGTTACCACTGATAGAGAGCTGCTAATTGATTCTGTCAAGAACGATCGGGATCGTATACTGGAATGGGGTGATCGTAATCTTGTTTCATTTAATCCGACCAAAACCAACCTATGCCGTCTTTCACGAATAGAGCGACATAAAAATTTCCCTATTAAAATAAACCATGAGGAATTGTGTGAGGTTGGATCAGTTAGACTTCTTGGAGTGGGTATTCAAAATAACCTGAAATGGAATAAACATGTGTTCAACCTCGCTAAATCTGCAATGCAAAAATTAGGATTCTTGTTTCGATGTAAAAAGTATTTCAATCCCGAGCAAATTTTGCTAATCTTCAAGTTCTTTGTTCGTCCATGTATGGAGTACTGCTGTCATGTTTGGAGAGGTGCTTGTCAGTCAACAATAAAATGTCTTGACTCTGTACAGAAAAAAGCAATTCGGTTGATTGGTAATACCGAACTAACAGACCAGCTTGATTCTCCCCAGCACAGAAGAAATCTGGCTGAATTGTCAATCTACTATAAATATAACTTTAGCGAATTCTCCTCTAAGGAAATTTAAAATATCCTTCCATCGTGTGCGCAGTATAATCGACAAACAAGAGCTGCAGAGTTATCCCATCCATCTGTTGTACAAATACCTCGTTGTAAAACTGTGTCCTTCCAGAACGGCAATTTTAATAGAGTATTTCTCGATAAATTTTCCCCTCCGGCATTTAAAGAAAATGTCCATCGTCATATAAAACAATTAGTATAGTTATCCCTATATCAACATTCCTTCTATTTTCCTCATCTCCTTCCTTTATAGTTGACATGGTATCTTCGAATATTCAAAGAGTCTGAATAATGAATATTTCATATTTAGTGTGCTAAACATGTCTAACCAATTAATAAAAAAAATCTAAAATTACTTCTTATGCTGGCTTTCAATCTAATTGAGACTTGATTTATAAGGTTTTAGTACTGCAGGTTCTTATATTTCTGTGTTCCAACTTCCGGTTTGTCAATTTTGTTATAAAGTCTTTTTTTAAATTTTTAAAGCGTTTCCTATACTAAAGCCTGTTGCCTTCTATCGATAATCAAGTGCTTATGATGAATGTGCTTATTGTGAATTAATGATCAGCCTAAGTTGATGGGAGGGGGTTGTCCACCATAAAATTGCAGACTTTCCCGAGAAATGACAAAGAAATGATTAGTTTTTGGACGATATTTGGATAAGCAGCAGCAGTCGATTTATGTGAAAGTTCAATAACATCAGATCCTGATAATTTATTTTGACTGAATTTTGTTAATATGCTTTGTATCAATTCTGCATCCCTTCCGGCTTTTCACTTAATTAATCCGTTGTTTCTACTTGTTCTATGAGTACAACAAAATGTTTGCCTGTTGGGATACTACAGCTTTTTTTAATGAACTGGTTTTGATGAAACTGTATCAAAAGATAGAGGTTCATATGAGAAGGAACTGATAAGCTTTTCAGCGATAGTCCCAAAAGTGGTAGGGGCCTCTGAAGTACCTGGTTTTAGAATTACAACTACGCGTAATTTATAACAATGAAGTATTTGAAGGATATAAGCTTACTATATATCCAGAAAATTTTGTTTTCAGACCTGTGGTGAAGTCAGCTTACGCTCTAGCATGTGCTGTTTATATTTTATACTATCTTTTGATTTCACGATGTTAAATCTGTATGCAAATGTTTGCTTTATTTGTATATTAATTTAACCCAATTAAATTCACTAAAATGTAATGACATCATGCAATTTGAAAAATCACATTTTAATTATACTGTTATGCCGCAATCTGACGTAGGCTAGGACCAGTAGTATTTATAAGGGAATCTACCCCCCACTCCAGAACGAGTTCAGGTTCTGTACTGGTGAATTGGAGATAATGTATGCTTTGGTAGTAAGGTTTTAATATAACCAACGAACAGTCAAAGATATATTTCTCTCCGGTCGCCACACTGTTCTATTTTTCTCCCTTGTAATATGACTACTTGGTATTCCTATCAACATCCGCAAATACACATAACAACAAACATAATATTATCGACAATGCATTACACTGTTCATTATTCATACAAATTAATAACATTATACAGAACCTATTAATCGCGCTTCTTCAGCAACATGATCATGTTGTTTCGCGTTCATTATCAATTTCTTTTATATTTACTCTGTTGAAAACAAACATAAGAAAAATCTAAATTATCGCTAATATTCTCTGATACGATCTGATATGGAAATTAATTTAACCTTGTTCATCTAACATGTTAACGGTTTATTGTCATTTCATAATTTATTGGCAATTTTTTTATGATTTTAATAACTGAAACAAAAACAAAACCAAATTATGTGTGGTTGATTGTTTCTATTTATGATTGACGATGGTAAGATGAAATGGAATGTGACTCCTAAACAAGTTTTATATCGCGATTTGTTAAACAATTTGAAACGGTTAATGCAACGATAACAGAGAGGAATGTACGACTGTTTTGAGCA
This sequence comes from Diogma glabrata, assembly GCA_963693315.1. NCBI lineage: Eukaryota > Metazoa > Arthropoda > Insecta > Diptera > Cylindrotomidae > Diogma > Diogma glabrata. Next base: position 25,013,897 of record OY856186.1, on the reverse strand, counting down.
ATCATCTCGCTTACATACCTGAGTTTAGAATTATTTATAGAATGCGTTTTGCATAATTCCAGTTAGTTAGATTTTGGATTTTGACAAAATAAAATTAACCAATTAAATTTCGTGCAGTCCGTTTTTTTTGCATTTTATGAAAAAGAGTAATATTAAAGTAAAGTTTGGTTCGGGGTATAGTTCAAAGATGAACAAACTAAAATTATTGGAATAGCGATTTGTGGATAAATAAGAAAAAGAAATGTTTACTGAAATTTCATTCAGACGTGATTTATGATCAAATAAATGTTAAAATAGAAATTTTAGTTTACCATTAATGAGATATAAAAAGAAAAATTTGGTAAAAAGAAAAATGGACGAAATTTTATTGTGCATGAAATTAATTAAATTACACTAAGTTCATTGATGAAAAAAAATTGTTATTATATTGTTTATGGAGAAGAATAGAAAAGAAAAAAATATAATTTAAAAAAAAAGTAAAAATTACATACTAACTATTTGTGTCGCTCTATTTATTGTGTCGTGAAGGTCGATAGAGGTAATAAGCAGTACGTTCGAGATGTGATAAGATGCAGCCTGGGTGAGATCGTTCCTTATTAAAATTGCAAATTCATATTGATACCTATAGTTGGACGTTGATACGGACGTCGGCACGTTGGCTGAATTGATGATTTTGTTATTACAATTCATACGTCGGATCGCATACAAGTGGATTGTAGACTAGTTGATGGTGCAAAAATTGCTACAGTTATAGACTGTATATGTGTAGGCTAGAGGTCATTACAATTGAAGCTAACCACGACGTTGAATGTGTGCTATTACTGCAGGGTGACTATGCAAGAAGAAAACGACAAACAACTAATATAAGTTACATTGTTTTTTTGTTATTATTATTATTCTTGTTTTTATGATACTCTGTATCTAATTTTTCGTTGATTGCATGTTCGGGATATGAGTTATTAATAATAACTCACATTAGAGATTTTTTCTGGGTAAAGTCCGCGCATCCATCCGTACATTTTCTGTAACATTTTTAAATGTTTAATAAAACCCTTGGATAAATAGATGCCTTGAGCATCTATTGTTAAATTGTAAAGTCCAGGCTTTACAATACTAATAATAGAAAAATTACCAATACTAGGGTAATTATCACGGTAAATTATCACGAATATTTTTTTTTTTTTTTATGAAATATGAAATAATAAAATTATAATTAATTCAGTAAATTATTTGTGATATAACACCACCCCGATGGAAATTGGAAAATATCCCATCAAGAATAATATAAGAACTGATTCTAAAAAATTATGGTGCAAATTATGAAACTTTTTGCAATCCATACAATTTTCGGCCGATCTAGTTTCGAACCAATGAGAAAATTTTAAACTTTAAAAAAGTTTATCATTCTCATCAGGGATAGCCGACTAGATAAACTACTAAAAAATGTCAACGCTAAATATAAACCAAAAATTAGGTTACAACTCTAGCGAAGTATAAAGTATATTTAAAATTTTCTCATTGGTTCGAAACTAGATCGGTCGAAAATTGTATGGATTGCAAAAAGTTTCATAATTTTTTAGATTCAGTTCTTATAATAGAATTATAAATTAATAAACGTCCTCTGTTTAGTACTATCCGTAACATAATCTGATTATCTTATAACATAACTTCTTTGTACCTCTATATCACACGCATTTTGTTGTTAAACCCAGGTCTTGAAACGTTTGTATGTGTTGACAGAAAACTTTTTTTTAAGAAATCTTAAAATCCGTTCCAGAAAAACTGTTATGGTGCCGAAAAAGCCCAGCCGCAACGACGAATAAAATTGATCGGCAGTTTAAATCTTACCAATGAGCTTGATTCCTTGCAACATAGAAGAAACGTCGCTGATTTGACAGTATTTTACAAGTATGTTATGAACGAAGGGGCGTCTGCAGAGATCAAATCGATTTTGTTTGAACCAACAAACTTCGCGCGTTTCACCAGAGCATCAATAGCAGCCCATCCTTAACAGATAATTTTACGTATAATTTACTCAACATTCAATCACAATCGCCCGATTTAACAGTTATATATTTCTACAATTACTCAACCTTCATCCACAATCGCGTGATTCAACAATTATATATTTATACAATTACTCAACGTTCATCCACAATCGCTTGGTTCAACAATTATATATTTTTACAATTAACTATTCAACATTTAACCTGGGGGAGATGATCAACTAATCTTGCAGGGAATGAGGAGTGGGACCCGTTACCATCATGGGGTGAGTCATTTATCTTTACTATACATGGTTGAGCATTTTGTGTGGGTTAAGCTTAATGTCTCACTGATCTATTATTTGTTAATGTGGTTTTCGTGACGGTCGCGGCTTCTTCGACTTTGAGAGCCTGTGGTAGTCCCGTGAGGGAACAGGTTTACCACAAATAAGTTTTATTTAGTTATAAAAGTTTAAATGTACTTACGGGTAGCATTCCCCAGGCTGATATCTTTCTCACTGGTCTAATTATAATGAAACTAGATTTATTTAAGTAATTTTAACTATAGATATATTTATCCGAAGCACTGGTTTTGACTTGTTAAAACCTAAGTATTATTTGTTTGATAACGGTTTTACTTCGCAGAGTAATTTCTTAATTTATCTGAGTATTACTTAACACAATTACTTAACACAGTTTGCACTTGAACACACACGTTACTTGGGTTGGTTGGGATCTCGATTTCTCGACGATTCGATTTGAAAATGGTTTACTCGACCGAACACGTAAAACTGAAGACTGAAGACTGACTTTTTTTTACTGAAAAGTCAGTATTATATATTTTGATTTGAGAATTTTCGTTTGGTAAAACCAATTTGACCAATAGGAAAATAGTTTTCCATAAAAAAAATAAAAATATAAATGACTGAGTAAACGAATTTTTGTTTTAATATTTCTTTTTGTCGTTTTAATAGAAATGTAATTGTTAGGGTTTTTTATTACTTTCCTGTAAAATTTATTTTATATTTAAATATTCGATTCTTGGCTCGTGGTAGTTTTAGATTTCAGAACCACAATGGAACTATTGTTGTAATTAGTTTTAAATAATTTGGTTGTTATTTGGATTTAGTAAATGGAAATTTTTATTTGAATTGAAAGAATGTATGGATTGTTTATTGGATGTAACCATTTGGACTTTGGATTATAGAAATTTGTTATTTCGATTTAGTAAATGGAAATTTTTGGAAATTTTGGAAATTTTGAGTAGAAAGAATATATGGATTGTTTATTGGACTTTGGATTATAGAAATTTGTTTACCAGCTGCAATGTTAGCAAATTGTTTGGATTGTGTGCTTGGAAAATAAACATAAAAAATACATTTGTATTTTTTATGAGGAAATCTTTGAGAAAGTTTTTTAATTTGAATGATTTTTTATGTGGTTTAATATTACTAATATTAATTGGAATTTAGTTTGGAAAAATGTTATCAACTGAAAATTAATTGCGGGATTTCAATTAAAGATATATTGTGGGAAGATGTAGCAGCTGCGGGTTATTATGTCTAGACTTTTTATGATGATCACTGAATCGATCAATGGGTCAATTGTTTGGAATAATTGTTATCGAATGAGAATATTGTGGGATTGTTTGGGTGTTTGTATCAATGGGGTGGATCAGCCTGGTTACTGGTCCACCACAAGTCGCCGGAGTCTCCTTTTTGGTTCCTTTCTCCTTATTTCCAATCTGTTTGATAATCGAAATTTGCGCACAATTCAGTTAATTTGTACTGGGCGGCAGGTATTCTCCCTCTTTCCCACATGCGGAAACTAGCTTCGGGTTGTTAACCTCACTAGGTGCGCGGCCTGCCCTTATGGTTCTATTGGTTCGCCAATAGAAGCAGTTCACCATAACAAAACGTAAAATTCGGTAAATATGTGGAAGATTTTCATTTCATTCATGATTGTGTTTACCAGATGAAAGATTTTCAGTAGCATATTAAACAAATTTTGCCAATTCACTCTTAAAACTTTCGCTTAATTCGGAATCATATTTCACATCTAATGGATTTCATCAAATTTTACAAATGCTCAAACGATCTCAAAACTGCATCTAGAAAATTTAAATCAAATCGCTTGTTCTTATCATAAAGCTCTGTCTTAGGCCCATAGAATAATGGAAAAAGATATGACTTACGTGTTGTTGTCGGTAACAGGTCAGAAATTTTTTTAATCTCTGGTGTATGGTGCTCACATAATGGACATGCCGAGTCCACTCGCCCGGCACCTGGGGACTGGAGTTATTCAACAAAGTGTGCTGGAAATTTTTTTCGCTTACAAGGAAGACACTACACCCTTTTAATTCCCGTCAAGCAGATTGCGATCGGATGAAAACTCAGACCTTGCGGCCTGCCCAAAGTTAACAACCTTTTTTAAGGCATTAAGTACAAAATGGAACTGTGCAAAAACTATCAAGCCAAATGAAACGTTCTGAAGCGTTTTTTTTGTTGAGGTTTCAGCTACAAGATAGAGGAGTCAATTATGTTATAGACAATTGTTTGCAAATAACTAAATTCAATTGAAAAATATCGACTTTTAGACATTTTTCGCGAAAAATTTGCAACAAAACAAATTATTTTTGTTATTTTTTTATTTTGAGTTATAGAAAAATATTTAAGGAACAAAAAAAGTTCCATGGCACTAGTATCCTAAAGTGCACCATTTCCGAGTTATATCGCTTACAAGGAAGCAGAGAAAAAATGTCCAGCACACTTTGTTGAATAACTCCAGTCCCCAGGTGCCGGGCGAGTGGATTCGGCATGTCCATTATGTGAGTACCCTACTCCAAAGATTAAAAAAATTTCTGACCTGTTACCGACAACAACACGTACTAATCCGTAATTCTATTGGCCTATTTATTCGAACAGATATTCCATAGGAGAGGCGAAAAAATTAAAATTGAGAACAAATATATACTACACTGCAACCATTTCGACTCCATTGTGTTCAATATTTGACGGTTGCAATCAAATTTTAGAATTGTTTAAAAAATATATCAAAGCTTAGATCAATACGAATCGTGATCCACATATAACTGATTGATCAACATTTTTTATAAATTTCAGTTCAACCTAAATTTGATTTTTGTTTCGGACAAAATTTTTTAAACCTAAATTAACGTGTGAATGTTTACTTCAAAAAGTTCTTCACAAACTGAATATTATTCCACTTCAAAACGATCGCATCAAATTTTACAAATTTATAAATTGTTTGCTGGTTTTATCAGAAAAGTTTTTTTTTGGTGGAAAATAGGCTATACCAGAACAAATCGGTCAATATCTCTTCATAACAAGCTGGCCCGTGTCCATGCAACTAGCCGGGTCCGTGTTTTGTATGTAAAAGATTTCATTTCAATTAGGATTCATTCAGGATTCCTTTTTAAGGTGGGAAAAAATATTCAAATTGACCAAAAATTTGCATTGCCACTGCAGAAAATTTGTACTAACATAATCACATACAACCCGGATTTAAAACGTCACGTCCTTACCCGACAAACAATTTGATGATTTCAGTCCAAAAATTAACCAAACATGGACTGACGACCGAGTCGGTGATTGTCCGACAACAGTACCATGAAATCCCCGATTTTGGGAACACCTTAGTCAGGTAAAATATTCGAACGAGGACCGATATGGGTATTTTACAATGATTTCAACCCGTGTTGTGATCGGTCTTATATCAGTGTATCTTTCGGATATTTTGTGGGCGAATTCTTCCATAAATACTTGGTCAGTATTGAAGGGATATATCGGTCTTAATTATGGAACTGGTCATGACTAATATCGAGATTATTTTTCAAAATATTCGGTAAATTTGCAGCGTTTGCTGCGGACTTCATTATTAGTATATGCCCGGTAAATATAGGTTAATATAGTTGTGAAACTGTGCAGAAAACGATGAGAAAACTTAAGTATTATAGTCCGAATGACTATACTTAGCCATGTAAAATTAGTTTTAGTCTTAGCCAACATTTAACTAACCTTAATATATCTGCAAGTAAATAACGATATCTTCAGGAATATAGTGAATAATTTTTGGTAAATACATGGTAAGGATTTGTGTCATAATACTGATTAAATTGTATTATTGTATATTGTATTATTAAGTATTGAGAGAAAAACTAGACAAAAAATTTTAATTCATTAAATTTATTTATTACAAAAAATTATACTGATTACCATTATTCTTTATTTTTGGGAAGTTTATTAACTGCGGATCTTTTTAAATATTCCTACACTGCCTTTTTGATTTCAACTTGGCTTATTTGCTGGTCCCTTGCCATATAGTTTACCACTAGTTCCATCAAGTTTAACAATAAACTGTACTCAGCAAAAATGACTTTAGTTACTTCTGAGAAATAAATATATAAATATGTATTAGTGTATATAATTTTTTAAGAGATAATAAACGTCTTACTTTTTTCTAGCCCTGCCTGGCCCGACCAAGAATATTTACGGAGTAAATGTGGATCAAATAAATGCTCAAAAATATATTTGATAGTTTTATTTAAAGATGGCGCCTTAAATTTGAAAAGTCTTACAACCTATAAAAATGAAATTAGAATTATTATTTCATGATAATATTTCTATTATAACATATTATATCCAGAAATAATATAATATGCTCCAATCATGCGAGTACCTAATAAGAATATAAATCAGAGCTTTAACAAACAAAATTGACAAGAATACTATTAAGATCCCAGGATTGACTTAATAGCAGGTCGCACAATCAACTGATTACCAGAAATCGAGAACGTGATAAGAGATCAAATAGTTAGTACATAAGACGATCCACTCATGAAGTTTAACTTTAAATGCCAAATTTAAGGTTTCGTAGGAGCAATTTTTCACAATTCATATGGTGCAGATATGGGGAAAATAGCTTAATTACATAATATTTTCAAAGGTATACTGAAAGCTAGGGATTTCCCGGAAATTTGGAAAATTTTGCTGATCATATTGCTCAGTTAACGTGGTAAAGATGGAACATCAGTAGACTCGTGTTACCAATCAGTTTACTATCAATTCTGTCAAAACTTCTTGAACCAATGTTTCATAAAAACCAAATAATTCTGCAAGAACAGAGCATTTTACCTATCACCAGTTTTGATTTAAAGAATATCATGGCACCATAGAACAAGTGCATAGGATCGTATCAGAGATCAGAAACTCATTAGAACAAAACAAGTTTTTAGAATTTTAAATAATTATTTTTTAACTAACAAATGAATAATAATAAAAAGAAGAACTGCTCAGCAGCATTATTGTAGACATTGCTCAAGCTTTTGAAATAATATGGCATGCAGGACTTTTACGTTTAAGCCACACCTGCTAATAAACTATCATGCGTTAAAAATTACTTGCAAAACTGGAAATTTTTTTTCCTGCATATATTTTAAATAAAATATATGCAGGAATTCCGCAGGACAGTGGAATAGTACCACAGTTATATTTAATTTAAACAGAGGGCCTTCCTTACTCAAATTATGATAATTCTGAACCGTCAACAATTCTGCAGGAACACTTAGAAGAAATAAATAGCTAAGTGGCTTTCCAAATGGAGAATAAAGGCAATCGAGAAATAATCGACACATTACATTCATCCTCCATAAACAAACCTGTTCTCCTGAAGCTAAATAACATCAATCTACCCAAATGCGAAACCATTAAATACCTAGGTTCACATCTAGACAGAAGATTGACATGGTACTAAAACCCATCTGGACTTATGGAATACAATTGTGGAACTCAGCCTGTGCCTCAAATACAAAAAATTACAACATATACAATACTATAAAGGATTGTAAACGTACTTTGGTACATATGTTAGACGACACACAACGATCTCAACATCGACACTGTAGCAGATAGCACAGTAAAAATTGTAAGCAGTAATTAATTAACCCAAATTGCAACTAAATATTCAAAAATGTTCTTACCATTTGATCCATGAAATGTTGGTTGATTAACTGGCCCTCGAATAATTTAAGTTGTTCGACTGTTTGAAAAGGTACTTCAGGATAGAAAAATTGATTGTCCTTGACTATAGCCGTAGTTTTTGTTTTATTTATAGAGCATACCAATCCAGTCAAACATTCATGCATTTGATTTTGTTGTTCTTCAACACGCTTAATTTTCTTTTGCAATTTATTTGTTGAATCTTGTAATACTTCCATTTTATTAGTAAGTATCTGCAACATATGTTTAATGGAACTTGATTCGGATTTTTTCTGTTTTTTAACCAGTTTTATAAGATGGCTGCAGTTTTTTCAAGACTCGTCAACAGGATCGTTATTTTTAACGGCTAAAAAAAATTAAAAGTTATATTATTAGTTTATTTCGAAAACTATTTCATATTCATTTTCGTATTTGGAAAACATCAAAAGAAAATGAAACATTGTACAGTACATATATATTATTAGTTCATTAGTTACCATATTATATTACCTTTAATAATCATATCCTCAGCATTCTGACGGGCAGAAAATTCAACTAAAGGTGGAAGTTCACTGGATTTACCATCATTATTTAGCTCTATTATTTTATTTTGGTTAGCTGTAACTACACATTATACATAGTGTATATTATTAGGTCATTAGTAATCATCGTTTATATTACCATTAGTTCTCATATCCTCAGTCACCTTAATTGTGGACAATTCAGCTAATGTTCGAGTTTCATTGAATTTACAGTTACTATGCAGCTCCATTATTTTATTCTGGTTACCTGTAACCAAACGTTATGCCATATTTGTTATTAGTTCATTTATTACAATCATTTATATTAGCATTACTTATGATATCCTTAGCCTGGTTATGTGCGGAAATTTCCACTGAGGGTGGAATATTATTGCATATACCATCATTATCCAGCTCCTTTATTTCATTCGGGTTCACTGTAACTAGTTCATTGTTAATAATATTCAAATCAAACTCCTCGGTAAAACTGGTTTTAAAGTTTGTTTTTGGCTTTTTTAAATATAAACCTTCTGATTCCGAATTTGTCCATACTTCATAATGTTTTTCTGCTTTTCTGGCATCTAAATATTTTTCTATGTTTCCCTTTAAAATTCTACATTGACACTGTTGCCATGTGAAATCAACGTTAATTTTTTGTTTTATGGCTTTGTGGTAATTATCTGGCCAGAAAACGATATCTGCCACAATCCACCAAGAAAGTACTGAAGCAACTTCTTTTCTCCCATTAATGTTTGTTGTTTCTACAACTGAGTACATGGTAGCTAGAAAGTAAAAGCAAAACTATTAAACAACAAATTAAATGTAAAGCCGTGAAGCATGCTTTAAATCCAAAAACCAATATAGATTTCCTTTTAAAGAAAGTAGCTACAAACAAAATATTAAAAAGCAGGATTAGAAAATAAAGATTAGATAAACAAAAGCAGAAATTTTCTCATCAATTTATAGTAGTATCAGAAGAAACTTATCTGTCTGAATAAACATTTTTAATAAATTTACGAACCTGGGAAATTATTTAGTAGAATGTAGCAAAGGGAAAAAAACATATCCATTGATTTCTGGATTCTCCATCGCAAACAACTTTTTTTCGACTAGTTCTAAAGGCCACATATTAGATTCACCATCCATACCAGTTTGATAAATGTCAAATCTACTTGATGGAACCGGATTTTTATAAAAGTCAACTGGGTCTTGCATTTCTGTTCCATAAATAAATGATTCATTGTTTATAATTTCCAAATGTTGAAATTTAATAATTAATTTGTTTTTAGTTAATATCCATCGATTCCTGTTACCATTATCTATTTCAAAATTTTTAAAAATAATCTTCTGGTACATAATTTTTTAATCTGCGTTCCGAATTTTTTTCTTGAAAATAGGGTATTGACCGGAATCATAAATATCCCCCTTTTTAAATTTATTTCGCTCAAAAATACGGTTGCAAATTTGGGCTAGTGGCTGATTTGGTTTACGAAGAAGGCGTTTAATTACACACATATAGCTTTCAAACTCAAATGCTGAATATTCATCAAGTGGACCAAATTCCTCAACGTCTTCTACTAAATGTGTTAAACAATGAACATTATAAACAATATGATGTCTACCATATAACTGAGCTGTACCATTAACAAATTCTTTTAACATCGATGCGGCGATATTGGTCCTGTTATGGGCAAAAGTATGGTTGCATAATATTAATATTGCAGTGTGTAACAGCATAAAATGGTTATATTTATCTGACGATAATATATCTTTTAACACAAACGGTCCAGAGTATAATATAAATACTCTAAATTCGGAAGCTTTAAAATATGATAATTCCGAAAGTGGTCTAATTTTTCGTTGGAATCCTGTTGGCTGTGTTTCTGATAGTTTCCTCAGATTTTCTGATATTTTGTTGATCTCCCAGTTTGATAAAAGTGATTTCGTATCTCCACAAACCCACATTTTCATTACTTTTTTTACGACCCCCAAACAGACCAGGTGCATGTAATCTAACGGGAAATGTTTTATCATATCGATGTTTAACTTTTCAAGGATCGATGTGTAATTATGATCTCTTCGGCTTCTGAAAGATTCATTAGTTCGCTTCCTTGCGCTTTCGTTTATTGGATAGGTCATCCAGGTTTTAACATAATCACCCTCTACAGTACATTTTGAGCATCCAAAATATGCACAATGTGATTTTATTCCTAAAATACTCGATCTCGCCGGTGCATCGCAAACAAAAGCCCTTATTTTAATTAAAATTTTTTGATTTTGAAATGTGTATCCCTCAGACATTAAAATTTTTAGCTCTTCAACAAACGGCCTTAATAGGTCATTAAAATTATTTGGTTTGTTGTAACTATGAAATATGCTTATTACAAATATTGGCCTATTTTTGATATTACAAGCCCTAGCCAAAGTAGTCCAAAAGCAACTTTGATCACTTTTCGTAATGGGTACGCCATCAATATTAATGTCGAATATTATTTCTTTTGGAACATAACTTGTTGTGGAGGTTATTTCCTCAATGGCAGGCGAGAATCCAATATAAACAAATTTACCTCCAGCACAATCCATGCAATCTCTGGCTGTTGGAGTTTGTAAAAGTGTTCTGCTATCAATAGGAATATTATTAAATCCGTTTTTATTTAAAAATACTAAAAGTTTATTTAAAGCATTGGTTTTAATATTAAACTCACAGGCCCAACTTTGGAGAAACTCAGTAACATTTTCTAGTTTAATCTCATTTTCATTAATATCATCATCGAAATCAGATAATGTTTCTTCGCAATCACAAATTTCTTCTTCGTGATAATCGGAAGGTTTTTTAAGATGTATAATGCCTTCATTTGACGTCCCACTTTCATTTTCCAATGTAACACTTGCGCAAGCTTTATTCAAAGTACTAGTATTATTTGAATTGTCATGTTTTTCATTCTTTATTGATGAGAAGCGCCGTTTTATTGATTGCTTCGATAAATTATGTAACTGCTTGTATTTTGGCATAATAATCTGAATTTCGATAATCAAAAAAATGTTTAGAATTACATATTTTCAAAACCAGACAAACCTTCGTTTTAAAAATTGTACTAACATATTTTGTTTATAACAGAAATACATGAATTACCCTTTTGGCATATAATGTTAAAAAGCCAAATTCTCTAAGTACGAGTAAATTTAAAAAAAAATCCGAAGAATTTAAGAAACGGCATAGCTAAGAGCAACGGCGTTCTCAAGTCAAGAAATGTTTTTATATACAATTATTTTCATATCCCGATAAAACTAAATTATCAAGTAACAACAATGTTCGGGCGTCAGGTAAAACTAAGCCAAATTTTCCGATATTTTCTCTAAGCGATCAAAATATATTGCAAAAACTATACAATTATTTTGACATCCCGATAAACATAACTAAATTACCGAGTAACAACAATTTTCAGGCGTCAGGTAAAACTAAGGCAAATTAACCGATATTTACTCTATGCGATCAAAATAGATTATCAAACGCAACTAATAAAATTAAACAAAATTCACCGAAAAATACCCAAAACACGTGTTAGCTATCTGTTGTATAAACGATTTCACTACTTCTCTATACTTTTAATTTCTTGAATTATAAAAAATGGCAACTCACCTTGGTTTGGAACACTATACAAAATCTTTAAATTAACTTTTATGTTTGCAAAATGCAAATCAAAACTAGGTATATCACCAAATTATATTTTACACCAGTAATTATGTGCACGGCAACACGTCTTCTTCTACCTTTATTATCAAACGCAACTAATTAATAAAAAATATTATTATGTAACTCAACGGCAACAAACACATACACATGTAAATATGTACACAAAATGTTGTCGAAATTATGGTTTTTTGTTTTATTTTATTTAAATCTCTATGTATTGCGAACAACTGCAAAACAAAAATCATTTTGATTTTGTTTTTCTATCTCGTATTGTCTTCGTTAAGGAACTCGTGCATTATTTTTTGAATTTTTTACCTGACTGTCAGGTAAAATGGGACCGACGTGGCTTGTACGGGTAGAAATTTTTTGTCGGGTTAAAGGCTTCGCAGTAATCCATTAAGGCTCAACCAAAGGAACAGCATAAGAAATATGTAGAAAGTCGAAGTCAACTCATATGTCAATAGCAGAGACTTGATCAATAGCAGGGACAGTTCTGCGTACTCCAGTATGCGGAACTGTCAATTTCCGTAGAAAAAAAATTAGAAAAAAAGTATAATTAAAAAAACTAGAACCAAAATAAATTTCTGTTAAATTGTTAGAAAATCCCGCAATAAAACCAAAACTATAATTAATTTTGGATTCGATTTATTATAGATATTTTTATCTTAAGTATTATTCATATTTAATAGTTAGACTTTTCTCTCTGTGATCTATTGTCTGTTAATCCTATACTGTAAGTTAATCATGCAGACCTAAAACTTAATGGACTTGTTAAACTGTTATCAATCTACAACCGTTATTGGTTTTTGGTTTATTTTTAAATTAATTTTATTTCTTTTTAATTCCGGGTTTATGTTACTGTTATTTTGAATGAATCATGTTGTTGGTAAGAAAATAACTTTTCTTTTATTTGAACGTCGATCATTGTTGATTTATTCAAATGTTTTTAATCCTACCATGAGAATTATAATTAGAATAACGATTTATTTTATCAAATGTATCGTTAGCTGTACATTATAATGTACTGTTATATGAGCGCATAAAATTATAAAAATTAAAAGGGTTCATCAACCTGCTGAACCCAAAAATCGGTAAGTAATATTGATATATTTTAATTATGATCACAAAAAATCATTGTCATATTTGTCTATTCAAAATTGATTATCATTTGAATCATGAACCAGCGCACTGAGTTTACATAAAGTAAAAAAACAATGATGTTCACTAATGAGTAGAAAATTGAGTAAATATAATCGCTAATTTTCAAGAGAAGTTGGCTTCTACATATGGAATTCAACTGATGTTGAAATATTTTAGCAGAAAACATAATTTCTGTAATAATAATAAATTTTTGTTCCTTAATTTTAAGACATACTTTTTCTTCTTACTTATATCATATACATATCCTAAAAACCAACGTTTTTGATAACATCAAAACACAAAAGTAATAGTGAATTTTAAACAAACCGTTAACCGTTTCTTTATGGATTACAAAGTAACTAAAATATTTTACGAACAAAACAAAACTATAAATTTATTCAACAAAAACCACAACCGGTTTAAGTTGTAAAAACAGCATTAAACATATCTTGAATATTAATACTAAATATTGTAAGAATATATTCACATAACATATTCTTGTGACCTAGAAGTGTGTTTTGCTGAGTCACTTTAATTAGTAAGCATGTGACGACATATATGGAGTTATTTTTGTTGATTTCGCAACGCTGTATACAAATAAAATCAAAACAATAAAAAAAATTGATTAAAAATATTAATGGTGACCCTAGTTGTGGTCAACTTAAGTAATAATCACTTACGTACAAATTCACCACACCCAAAAAATTAAATATCAGTTTTGTTTATAAATTTAGATGTTTCGATTAGACATTTAAAAAATTTCGAGTTTAAAACTCGACTGATAACAATATTAATAATAATAGTATTACTTAACTTAGTGTGTGAGTATAGTAATTTTTTTTAGTTAATGATAAACATGTAGTTATTAAATGTGTTGAGGATTTTCTATGAAATCTATGAAGAAAAAAAAATGTAGTTTTAATTTCTGACTTAATTAAGTGAATTGACATATTTTTTAATCGGTTAATGATTTGATTGATATATAAATTAACGTACTTGAAATAATTTGACTTTTTGTTTATGAATTTAGTTTTCTTTTTGCTGGTACTCAACAATAAGTTTCAAAAGTTATGGTAGTAATGTCATCACATGGACATCGCCTTGCTGTGGTAGACCCCTTACTAGATTCAATGATATTCAGACAAAATCGGCTTCTTAAATCAGACTGCTAAAGTCTGAAAAGAGAATTCATACTAAGATGTTCCACAGACTTTCAGTATAAGCTATACCAGACGGGTCACAAGTCAAACGTAACCCCTGTTTCTATATTATTGTTAACCACCAAAACGATCGCAAGCTGGGAGGGTATCGAATATCAAATAAGGATCCCGAACCATATATTCTCATAAAATGCAGTGGTGTGGCAGCTTTGCCGAGGAAACTTCAATTGGTTGATGGTGATCTTCATCAGTCGTTAGCGGCACAGTTTAGGGCTCTGTTGCTCTCTGTAATGTTGCGACTCGGTCAAACAAGGTGGCTTTATTTGGCTCGACTAGCTTTCGAGCTATTATTGTTGGAAACAACTGAAAAAAATAATCTACAACATAAAAAAAACACCAAACACACAAAAACTTAAACAACCCCCAAAACAAAGCCAGACTCTGTGGACGATGAAACGTTCTGAGAGCCAAAATATGGCACAACCTTACCTCTACTCGGGGAGCTTGTAAAAAGCCTATGTTTCATGTCACACATAACTCTTGGAGATTTAAAAAATCTGTACTAAGTCTCCATCTGATACAACTGGAATCGAAGGTCAGCAAACCTTAAAAATAAACATACTTCTAAGACGACTGTTACAGTTGGGCAAAGAGAAAGTAGAAAAAAGCATATGGTTCAGTAAAGAATGAAGCTAAAGCTTTCTTAATTGCAGAGCTAATACCTCTAACCAGGCGCGCACACAAGGGGGGGTTTTCGGGTCCGGACCCCCCCCTAACTGATAATTTTTCAGTATTGTTTTTTAAAGTTAGACATTATTTAGGGTTAACCACAAGAAATTATAGATTAATATCTCTGAATTTCGTAAGATACGATGCTAACTATGGGATCTAAGGTTATTCACTATTGATCAATTCTCTTTGAGGATTTTTTGAACGCTATTTTGAAAGGTTTGTGGATTACAATTATCAAGGAAGACCCACGTCAGTAAGGCATTCCAGAGATGCTAGATTCTGTTAAAAAAAATCTCTTTGAAAAGCTACATCTTGTCACTCGAACCTTAAAAAGATGAGCTGCTGTTGATACTCTGTTCAGGTAAAATTGATTTGATCTAGGCAGACACACGCGTTCATCCATAATAGTTATTTGTGTACTTTCAAATCAGCAACATACATCAAATCAAGCTCATTAGTAAGATTTGAATTGCTGAGCAGCAATGCAAGTCTCACCAAGGTTTTCAACCGACTGTTCCAGATATGTGTGACAAAGAAAGTAAATTTCCCGTCGCTCTTCCTTTACGGAAACCGCATTGTCTTTCATTAAGTATTTTTGACGACTTAAGAAGCTCATAATATTAAAATTAATGAACTTCTCACATATTTTTTGCAACAACCAACAAGATTGATATGGGTTTGTAATTTGTTGAATTCGTGTTAGCAACTTTTTTGGAATTGACTGTATACTTGTAGCGGCAAAACACTGAAATAATTACATTTCAAATTAAATAACAACGACAACACTCGGCGAAACAAAATAAATAAACAGGTCCAACATTAGCTGAATTTGCCTTAATAAAAATATAATTATTGTAAATAAAAATTAAAACGTTTTACAGACATCACTCTGAGTTTTGCGTTCGGTCGAACAACAAGTAGAAAATCGAAATTTAAAATTGTAATAACTAACACAAAAATCTTGTTGAAATAAATTAAATCTAAATCTTAAATCTTAAAAAAGGTCTTGGATGATGTCATCACGCCAGCGTTGTCTAGGGTCACATAGTGTTGCTTTATAAATTAAAACTATACAACTAAAATTTTTTTTTAACGGAAACAATTCTACTGCAATTTGCTTTTTAGTTTAGCCAAGTTTTTGGCATGACCAGGTAGAAGCTTGGTTTTTAATTGTCGAAACCACTTTTAAAAATAACAAAATTGTTAAGGACATCAACAAATTTGATGCAGTACTAACCGCTCTGCCACAAGATGTTGTAGTTAACGTACTGGACGTTATTAAAGCATCCGCCACAGCACAAAGTCAGTACGATTTTCTCAAAAATGCACTTTTAGAGCGACACTCTATAAGTGCGGCTAAGCGCTTAGATAGAATTTTATCAGGTTTTCAAGAAATTGGAGACGCAAGCCCCTCAGAATTTTACCGCAAGCTTCAATCTGAAACTGGCGACTCATCATTGGTCAACGATGACCTTCTTAAACAGCTTTGGCTTAAGCGCTTGCCAACTCTTCTAAGATCATCTGTGGCTCCCTGGGCAGATAAGGATATTTCTGAGATCCTTCCAATTGCCGACAAAATCTGGGAAGTTACTCAACCCACGTCTTCATCTATTGCTGCAGCTTCGCAGTCAACATCCCAAAGCAAGGCAACGTCAAGTGATAGGGATAACGACCTTGCCAATCTCGAGCATAGACTCGTCACTCGAACAACAATTCAATAAACGTTTTGACGATCTCTGTAGCCGATTGTCTCGTCAAGACATAGGTTACAGAAGTCGGCCAACAACTTCAAGAGCGAATTAAAACTTCAGACGCTCTTCCAGATCTCGTCATCGATCTTCTTCTAGATCACGAGATCTGTGCTACTATCACAGAAAATTTGGCAACAAAGCATGTAAATGTTTAAGACCGTACAATTACAAAGAAGCAGACGTAACAGCTTCGCAATTTCAGAACTCGGGAAACTAATAAGTCCCGCTGTTACTACGGCTAACAGTGGGATCTACAATTCACGCCGTCTTTTTGTTAGGGACGATGAAAACTTATTACAGTTTTTGATCGATAGTGGTGCTGAAGTCTCAGTACTATCCCATACTACATTTCCACACGGCATTAAAGATCCCATCCAAACGCTAACTGCTGCTAACGGTACAGCAATTTCCACATATGGTACTAAGTTGTTGAAATTAAACATCGGACTTAGGCGTACATTTACACACACTTTCATACTGGCAGATGTTAACAGGCCTATAATAGGTGCTGATTTCCTCTCCAAATATGACATTCTGGTCGACCTCAAAAATTGGAAGTTAATCGATTCAAAAACATCTCTTCATGTGAATGCAATTATAACCAACCGTAATACGCCTACTCCTAAACATTTCAGCGTCGACAATCAATCCGGCACTCTCCTGAAAAAGTTTTCGTCACTTACCGAGGCACCAAACTATGGCCTCCCAATTATGCACAATGTAAAGCATTACATTGTGACTAATGGAAGACTTCCATCCATTAATCCAAGACGTTTGGACCCGACAAAACTCAAAGCTGCAAAGACCGAATTTGAGCATATGGTGGAACTAGGTATTTGTCGTCCTTCTAATTCTCCAGTCTCCTCTCCTTTGCACATGGTTCAGAAAAAGGACAAGGACTGGCGACCTTGTGGAGACTACAGACAAGTTAATGCTGCTACTGTTCCGGATAGATATCCCATCCCAAACATACAAAATTTTTCCTTGCAACTAGCAGGATGCAAAATTTTTTCCAAAATAGATCTGGTAAGAGCTTATCACCAGATACCTATGGCAGATGAGGATATCCATAAAACAGCTATAACTACACCTTTCGGATTGTTCGAGTTCACTCGTATGCCTTACGGTTTACGAAACTCAGCACAGACATTCCAGCGCTTCATCAACGAAGTAACAAAGCAACTGGATTTCGTCTTCGTCTATATAGATGATATCCTCATAGCTAGTCGCTCCGAGGCAGAGCATCTTCTGCACTTGGAGAAACTTTTCACTCGCCTAATTGAATATGGTATAAATATAAAAGCTTCAAAATGCATCTTCGGCCAAAAATCACTTGATTTTTTAAGCCACTCTATTTCGGAAAACGGCATACTCCCATCGAAAGATAGAGTCACTGCCATCTCCAACTTTCAAGCTCCAACATCAATCCGCCAAATACAGCAATTCGTAGGTATGGTGAATTATTATCACCGCTTCATACCACGTTTAGCCGAATTGTTAGCGCCTATTCACGGGCATTTGGCATCATTGATTAAAAAAGGCAAGAACAAATCCAATTTTTCTTGGCCAGAAGACTGTAACGAGTCTTTTATTAAGGTCAAACAATCTCTTGCCGCCGCTACTCTTTTAACACATCCGTTGGACAACACACAGTTCAACATAACATCAGACGCTTCGAACACTGCAGTCGGAGCTGTACTACAACAGTACAATAATGGATGTTGGGAGCCACTTGCATTTTTCTCCAGGAAACTCACTCCTACTGAAGCAAAATATTCTGCGTTTGATAGAGAGCTATTAGCAATCTATCTCGCTATTAAACATTTTCGCTATTTTGTCGAAGGACAAAATTTCTCTGTCTATACTGATCACAAGCCTCTGATCACAGCAATTTCATCTAAAACTTTAAGAAGTCCACGACAACTACGTCACCTAGATTTCATCGCACAATTCACTACAGACATACGACACATCAAAGGCAAAGACAACGTCGTCAGTGATTGTTTATTACGTTCTGGTAAAGAATCTTCAACAGAAATCTACACTTCTACTTTCAACTTGAAAGACTTACCAAAATTGCAACAGGAGGACGATGAACCTAAGAAATTGATTGATCCTGACAAAGCGTCAAGATCATCAAAAGTTAAACTTCAGTTCATACAATCATCAGGCAGCAACGACAAAATCTGGTGCGAGACATCATCTGGTTATAATCGACCATACGTCCCACACAGCATCAGAAAAACAATTTTCGATAACTTGCATGGTTTATCACATCCTGGCATACGTGCAACGCGAAAATTAATTACTTCGAAGTACTTTTGGCCTCGAATGAATGTTGACACAGGGATATGGGCTAAATCTTGTGAATCGTGTCAACGAAAATCCACAGGCACACAAAATCTCCAATTGGTAAATTTGAATAACCGAATTGCAGATTTGAACATATCCACATCGACATCGTTGGACCACTACCACAATCAAATGGATATAGCTACATTTTGACTACAGTAGACCGCTTCACACGTTGGCCAGAAGCATGCCCATTAAAGGACATGACAGCAAGTACCATAGCATCAACATTTTTACAGGAATACATTTCTAGATTTGGTATTCCTTCGGTTATAACGACAGATCGTGGCGGACAATTCGAATCCAATCTGTTCACCGAGCTCACTAAGCTTTTAGGATCTCATCGAATCCGCACAACTGCTTAAAATCCAAAAGCAAACGGTCTTGTCGAACGCTTCCATCGTCAACTTAAAGCACCGTTGAAAGCACGATGCAATACCGTTCATTGGAGCACAGAACTCCTAATAGTATTACTTGGCATAAGAACCTCTTTTAAGGAAGACCTCAACTGCACACCTGCAGAACTAGTTTTTTGGTCAAACTCTAAAAGTCCCCGGCGAATTCTTTGTCGACTCTCCTACAGCCAACACTTCTGACACGTCTGAGTTTATTAAGAAATTGCGAACAAATATATGCAGACCTTAATCCCTACTCCTTCTAGGCAACCCAATCAGACCGACATCTCCATTCCCAAAGATCTCAACAACTGCACACACGTTTTTGTCCGAGTGGACAAAGTAAAAGGACCCCTTAGTACACCTTACGAAGGGCCGTTTCCAGTTGTACGCAAACTGCGTAAATTTTTCGTCGTGGACATTCAAGGAAAGAACACGACGATCGGCATCGACAGGTTAAAACCAGCCTACAGCATCCTGTCGGCAGACAAAAGTAGGCAAAAGCAACCAAAAAAAGTTCATTTTAATTTGTATCGATCTAAAAACTCATAATTTTTGATCTGGTGCGGGAGTATATGTAGCGGCAAAACACTGAAATAATTACATTTCAAATTAAATAACAACGACAACACTCGGCGAAACAAAATAAATAAACAGGTCCAACATTAGCTGAATTTGCCTTAATAAAAATATAATTATTGTAAATAAAAATTAAAACGTTTTACAGACATCACTCTGAGTTTTGCGTTCGGTCGAACAACAAGTAGAAAATCGAAATTTAAAATTGTAATAACTAACACAAAAATCTTGTTGAAATAAATTAAATCTAAATTAAATTTAAAGTGCTTGTTTTTATTAAATAATAAAACATATTGTGAGAGGTTAACCCTTTTAACCGCTTCATACTGGCCTTTTTTTTAAAGAGCATTTATTTTAAATTTTATTGCTTCTTCACATTTACCCGAAACATAAAGATCAGCCTTCAGAACCATCGATCGGAATAAGCCTGCGCATACCCACGTGTATTATTTCTGAAAAATTAGAAGCAGAAATGAACGGCTGAGTAGAAAAAGGATAATATTCCAAAAATACGAAAAATTAACTAAGATAGCTATTTTATAGTTGAATGTCGACTTAGCTTAATCAGCGTATAAAGAATTATATTCCATTGAAACTACGTTTATAAATTTAGCCTTGAGTTAACGCTGAGTGGAAAAAAGATAATATTCCACTCACTGTCGTACTAGCTAGTACGTTTGGTTTATCTTCGTCTATTTTTAGTAATACGACGACACCAACGACAATGATTGTCGTTGTTTTTTTTTATATTTTTGCAGTTGTCAGTTGTCATAAGTATTTCAAAAAAACAGCGACTGATATAGAAAAAAAGGTGAAAAGTGCAGTATAAGCCAGTACAGACACTTGGTATATAAAAGTGAACTAAAAGGGTATGTGAAGGCAAACCTTTATTGAAACCTTTATTGACGGTCTAGTAAGTTTAACTTTTAAACTCAATAAAACAAAAGAAGTGCTGTTCCCGGAAGATAAAATCTATCAAGACAAAGTTGCAGTCAACCCCAAAAAGATTCAGGACATATCAAAAGTCAGACAATACATCCCTCGAGAATATCAAGGATTCTATAATGAAATTTTGAACCTGCCCACTTCGAATGGAGCAACTAGTGATGATGATGATGGACATTAAGATTTTAGAAACCTATCAATTATTATTTTAATGTAACAACTTCAATTATTTTTAAAATGTATATTATATTTAAACTAAAATAACATAAGACAGTACTTTAAAATACTTTTTTTTACTACTTGCATGAGAAATTTCAATTATTTACTCAAAAACCCAAGACAAAAGTTATTTTTCTCAGCTAAGGTTACTAATAATTATTCCCCACACCTAATAATAAGTATTTTAGCACCTTAGTAAATAATGAAAATATAATTTTTGTTCGTTTGTTACTGAGTTCATCTTTGAATTTTTTTAGTTTCTTCCTAAAATAATAATAATATATTAAAAAATAATAAGCGTTTTGATTTTATTTTAATAATAATAAATAATGAATGAATGGAAAAATTTCTTTGCAACTATAGTTTAGTTTATTTGAAATTTTAATTCGTGTTAAACAGAATTCTGTAGAAATTTAGTTTAGTTGTGAGTTGTAGACTAAAAAAATTCTAAATTTGGCTCAACAATATTGAACAGATTTTTAATTCAATTCAATTCATGTCAAAAATAAATAAAAGCTATATTTTTTAATGCAAAGCATATGTGATTTTTATATAGTTTTAAGAAAATTCATTGAAAATAAATTTCTAACTAAGCAGCCCTGAATAATAAATATCCAATACGCAATCCAATGATATGATACACAATGTTTCACCAAATCAAAATTTTTATTTATTCACCATTTGCTTATTAATTGACATTTTATTTTGTGAATAATTAAGAGTTTTAGTGCATTTTTTATATCAAGTAGTAAAAAAAATAGTATATAAACCTCGGTGAAGAAAATTTTCTCCATTTCGGTGCTTAATTCGCTCGAAACTTCGTTTCTCGCGAATTAATATCCACCTCAATGTAGAAAATTTACTTTATCACCTCGGTATATAATGTACTATTGTACTAAATAAAGCCTTTTATTAAGAATAAAATGAAGTTTTAAAATTATTTTAAGATCTTATTATTACAGTGAGGGGAAAACGAATAATATTCCAGCACTTTATAAGTTTTATATATATCAAAAAAAAAATTATCACGATACCATATTTTAGGAGGTTAAAGGTTGGATACAAATAAGTATTTTTTATTCGCCTATATATTAAAGTGTTACTTTATTACTGTGATTTGCGGCTTTAAAGTATCACTTTTCAACTATTTATTTTGTCGTCATAGCTACGTCCAAAAAAGTAAAAAGCATTTGTATTTGTTTAAATTCTATGAAAAATAAATTTTTTTATCAAAGCAACCCGCAAATTCAAAATTTCATTATCCAATTAAAATAGTTGTTATCATTTGTTGTCATAGAATTTGGAAAAAATAATAAATATTTTTTCAAAGGTTACTTGTTCCACATATTTTTATTTTAAAATTTATGAAAATAAAAATGAAGATAAATAATTTTGATTTAGAATAAACAACTTTTCTTAAAATATTTTGCTTGCGGCGAATAAAAAATAGTATATGATGCATGGACGTAAGCTATTTTGGACTTAATGTGGGTGCAAATCTCGGCTAGCGCCTCGATTTGCAAACTCCACATCCGTCCAAAATCTTTAGCTTTACGTCCTAGCATCATAATGTACTATTTTGTTTACATAAAATTAAAATTCAAATAAAAATGAACGAAATAAAAAGTTTTTTTTAATTTTCCGAAAATTGGGTGTTGAGGAATATTAACCTTTTTCTACTCAGCCGTTCAAATGTTTGAATTAAACATATATCTCTAAGCCCTTTTCAATCTGCCACCTTCCAAATAAGACTAGGATTAGATTGAAACTGTTTGGGAACTTGTAAATTTAAATCAGCGGATATCAAATTATGATCTGAACCACCTAAAGGTTTTGATACTTTAAATTGTACCAACGAAAGATCATTTATTAAAAACAAATAAAGCAATTTGCTAATTTGACCAGGAATGTGAGGAGCTCTGGTAGGTTGTTTGGCCATTATATCCGAGTGAAAATAAATATAAAAATAAAATAATAATATAATAATAATATGGTATAAATTTTGTTTGACTAAAATGTTTTTTTTTTTTTTTTTTTTTTATTCAAAGTTAGGCATGTTTAGTGTTAATTATAATAAATTATAAATTAACGTCTCTGAATATCCCAGGATACCATGCCAACTAGGGATAAGAATGGAATGTAAATTAAGATTCTCTGAGAAATTTATGAACGTTAACTTTAAAGCCTTGAGGATTAAATTCATCAGGGAAAATCCAGGAAGGTAAGGCATTCCAAAGATGAGAGACTCTGTTGAAAAAGTCACGTTGGAAGGCTACAGTTCTACATCTAATTATTTGAACTGTAAAGGGATGCGCTGCTACGTTTGCTCTGGTGTGACGCGAAAGGTTTGCTGATTTAGGTAAAATCGATTTGATCTCTTCAGAAGCTCGTTCATCCATAATATATTTATAAAATATAGTCAAATCAGCAACATTTCTTCTGTGCTGCAAGGAATCAAGACCGTTAGTAAGACTTGGGTTACCAATGAGTTTAATAGCTCTACGCTGTACAGAATCAAGGCAGTTGAGACTACTCAAGTAAGCTCCACCCCATATGTGAGAACAGTATTCCATGCAGGGACGTATAAAAGATTTATAAACTAAAAGAAGTTGTTCGCTATCGAAAAACTTACGACATCGCCCCAAAAATCCTAACTTTTGAACAGCATTCTTAGCCAGATTAAAAATATGAGAATTCCACTTCATATTATTTTCAATCTCAACTCCTAGAAGTCTGACAGACTCATTCTCTAAAAGATTTTTGGGGCCAAACGTTAATGGAAAAGCATTGGGTGTCGTTATCCTAGAAAAATGACAAACCTGTGTTTTGCTTGTATTGAATTCAACACTGTTAGCAATACCCCAATCCATAATTGTTTTAAGATCAGTGTTAAGGGAATCTATCAATTTTGACCTACACTCACTAAGCGCTAAGGGTGTATATAATTTAGGTGCTTCATGAGACGCATGAAGCGTGCTATCATCAGCAAAACTATGTATAGGATGAACCGTTGAGTCCAACAAATCATTAATATAGATAAGAAAAAGAGTTGGTGACAAAGCGGAACCCTGAGGAACTCCTGCATTAGTTGAAAAAGTATTCGATGATACACCGTCAACATTGACCCGAAATTTTCGATCAGATATAAAGCTCTGTGTCCAAGATATAAGCTGCTCGTCTAAACCATAGGATCTTAATTTGCATATAAGGTTGTTATGCCAAACTTTGTCAAAAGCCTTGGAAATATCAAGAGCAACACCGAATGTTTCTCCAAAGTTTTCAAGCGACTTGTTCCAGATATGAGTGACAAAAGACAGCAAATCTCCCGTCGCTCTTCCTTTTCGAAATCCATATTGTCTCTCATTAATTAATTTGGAAGATTCTAAGAAGCTCATTAAATTAAAATTGACATATTTCTCAAAAATTTTAGCAACTACCGATAAAATTGAAATGGGTCTGTAATTCGTAGGATCAGTCTTACTGCCCTTTTTTGGAACTGGCTGTACACTAGCCATTTTCCAAATTTCAGGAAAAATTCCTTTCTTATATGACAAATAGAAGATTTTAGTGAGGATTGGTGCTAGCTCCCTAGCAAATGTTTTAAGTATAATCGGAGGAATAAAATCAGGGCCTGTTGCCTTGTTAGTATTGATTTTTAAAAGCATTTTTCGAACAATGTTTTTCCGAAAAATTGTCCGCCTCATTTTATAAGAAACTTTAGAAATAGGTTTAGGTTGGAAATTAGGTTCTTTTAATGTAGAATTTAAAGAGAAATAATGCCCAAGCAAATTAGCTTTCTCTTTTGGATCAATGATAGGGATATCTCTATTAACAAGAGGCGGTAGGGAAGATTTACAAAAGTTGCTTTGGACAGCCTTTGCGGCTTTATAGAAATTGCGTGAACCAGTTGGATGTTCTGCGAATTTAGATGCTTTTTTCCTATTAAATAGATGTTTCTCTTCATCTATTAACTTACGACATAAATTTCTCTCTTTACGGTACTGTCTAAGGTTTTCATCGGTTTTGTTTTGATTAAACTTTCGAAAAGCCTTTTTTTTAATTTCTATAGCTTTTTTGCATTTACTAGAAAACCATAGATCAGTTTTCGGAATGATCAATTTATTAGGAATAAATCTGTGCATACCATCAATTACAGTTTCAGAAAAATTTGATGCAGCTATGTCTGGGTCTTGGCCGGTAAGACAATAGCGTTTCCAAGGAAAACATCTAAAAAAACTTTTAAGTCCTTGCCAATCCGCAGCTTTGTAATCCCAAACTTTGCGAGGATTCGCTTTAAATTGTTTTGGAATTTGTATATTTAGTTGTGTGGAGATCAAATTATGATCTGAACCACCCAATGGTTCTGATATTTTAAATTGAACCAGATATGGATCGTTTGTCAAAAATAAATCAAGTAAATTACTACTTTGACCAGGAATGTCAGGAACTCTGGTTGGCAGGTCTATTATTTGAGTAAAATTGTGATAAAGAGCAAACAACTCAGCCTGTCTACCAACCTCATCAGTTTTAGAGCTGTGTGTAAGCCATTCTTTATTGTGGACATTAAAATCTCCAAGAACTATAAACTTTGCATTAGGATACTCAACCAACCTATCTATCTTCTCAGATAAGTCATGAAATAAATTAGAGTTCTCAGGTGAATTAGGTGAACGGTAAAGTCCAAAGACAAACAGCGTTTGACTTGGGCAACTAATTTTTAGTGACACCATATTGTGAAATTTTGCATTTAATTCAAATTTATTTAATCTCACATATGGTATAGTATCCCTAATATAAGCACAAACTCCATGCTTAATGTAGAAAGAGGATTCAAGTTCATAATTGGGACAAAGATATCTGTTTTTATCTAAGGTCACAGCACAAATTCGTTCCTTTCTCAATAATGAGACCCCAACAAAAATATTTGTTTTCCAGTCAAATTGGCCCTTAGAAACACACAAAAATCATTTAATATTTGGTTCCATAACAAAATTACCTTAACGATTTAAGTTCTAATATCTATACAGTCCAATAGTATATTAAATCAGATAAAGGAAAACGAAAAAAATAGAAATTGACAGAGCGAGAGCGGCAAAACTTTCTACCAAGTCCATTTCTGACAAAAAATTTTACAGTGCCATTAATTCTTCAAAGTTTGGTACCAACTCTTATTTTTCCTATTATTGACGGTGATTTAATCGTCACTGACCCATCGAGAAAAACCACATTGTTCGCGGAACGCTTTGCTGTGATCTCGACTGTTTTAGAAACTCCTAAAGAAAAACCAAAAATCCAGGCTTCAGGAGTTAATATGAAAGATCTTTATTTCGAACCCAAAATTGTTAAAAAAAATCTTAAGGGGGTTAACTACCTGCAAAGTCTTCGGGCGGAACATCATTCCTCCTATTATTCTAACAACATTTTCAAAAGAACTTGCACCTTCTCTTACCAAAATTTTCTACAAATCCTATAGATCTGATATATCACTTTCGTGCTGGAAGTTAGCCAATGTCCAGCCCATCTTCAAAACGAAACAAAATGTGATATTTCAAATTGTAGATCGCAATACCCTTGCTCTCAGTTCTATTTAAAATATGTGAGCATTATATTAATACACAGAAGTAGTGCCAGATCGGGTGATTTTTTTTTCCGTTTATGGGATATTTCATTTAAAACAGGAAAGCGGACAAAAACTTGGCAAGTGCGGGCTTTTTCACAATAAATTGTAGAAGCGTTTTAAATTTCAAACTTATTCGAAATGATCGCAACAACTATTTGTTACTATGCTTCCAGAAAGATCTTGATTACTCAATAATTTTGTTTAAATGAATCTGCCATTCATCGCCTTCATAGTATACAAATAAAATCGATGAAATTTCAGCCTTCAGATGTTGATGTTCTGATATTTCTTAGGGAAATAGAAACAAACGTTTCGAAAATCCCAAAAGCAATAACATATTTCTGAGTTTCAGGAATGTTTTTACACTACGACACGAAAAATAAAATCACCTGCAACTAAAAGAATGACTCCTCTCTATGCATCGATGCATTTTGAACATATTAAAAAATTGGGTTGTTTTGTATCATTATTTCAATTATACGTATCGAAAAAGAGGTATTGCAATTTTAAAATTTTTTGCAAATCTCGAAATCAAGGCATACTTACTTCTTTTGAAAACGTCTTTTGCAATTTTGATAGATTTAATGCACGATTTCATAGAAATACTATCTTATTCCACAAGGTGTCTGAAGAATCGAAACAAATATTGTTATAGTGGTGGTTTTTGAAGTTTTTTCCATATAAACAATTGGATTTATATGTATGTATATTTTTTTTAATTGAAAGCTTGATGGGAAGTATTTCCTTAAAGAAACGGTAAAAATCGGGAAGTTTTGATACGGCAACGGAAAATTTATTTTTCAAAGTCTAGCATCACTGATGCACACATATAAAAATTTTTGGAAGACAAATCTGACAGCCAATACGTTTTTTGAAACAAAAGATCAACAACCGATCGAAACACACCGATCTACATCGTACAAATGAAATGCTTAGTCCGAATCAACAGTCCTGAAGGCGTACAATCCACAAAGGTTTAAAAAGCGTTCATCAATACCTCAACACATGTTGTTGTTGGACCTAGGTCTTAAAATGTATCTATGTGTGTTGTTGTAATTCCTACACAGCACTTTTTATTTTAAAAAAATTCGTTGGACCCCCCCCTAAAACTTTTTCTGTGTGCGCCCCTGCCTCTAATGGTTTCTCTGCGACAAAATCTACCTTGAGCATGAGGGCTATGAGGATGAAACGGTCCGCGACACAAGGTGATCTATCGTATAGGTCATATTAGGGCTTCATGTAATAGAAGTTCAAATTATACAAAGATAAGGCGAAACAACTCACCATGAGATCTTGAATCACAAAACCGAAAAGGTGTCGGGTGATAATGCTTCAAAGATGCTAGAATTGTTGAAACAATCGATGGAATAATCTGCCAGGACTAATGCAATTTATGCAGCCAACAGGCAATCTGCCTACGTTTGAAGGGTGATCGTGGGAAAGAAGCAAGCTTTTTCCGATGTTCAAACGACCGTGTCTGTGATCTTTCTAAGATGAATCTGGACAAAATCTGGTTGCCGAATTCTAAACAATCTGAGACAATCTTTTCGATGGCCTCGGACGTCAAAAAGGTTAGGCTTAAGCCGTGCATTCACATACAATAGAAACAGAAACCGAAACTGAATTTCATACAAATTTGACAGCAACTGAAACAGAAACCGAATTTAGAAACTGAAACAGAAACTGAAAATTCGTCCGTTTTGTCTGAAACAGAAACAATTAAAATTTAATTCCAGAAACTGTCTCATGACCAGAAACTGTCACATAATATTAATTATTATTTTAAATTTTGATAATAGAGTTTTGAATTTTGAATAGTTTTCAATTTCTGTTTCTGTTGTATGTGAATGCCCGGCCTTAGACCGAAAACTAATGCACATTCGTTTTAATGAATATAGAGCGACAGTAATATCTAATCGGAACGCGAATCTTTTCTTCATGTGAGTTTCAGTAGATGAATGGATCGAGTTTGAAGATATAGGTGATAACTTCCGTCATGGTAGAACTGGACAAGCTTTAATTTCGATAAAGAACACTGAAATATAGTATAAGTTGGTCATATAATCTTATGGTCATTTTTGCTAAAAAGATGCATATGAGCTTTCACGCAAGTTCAGCAAATTTTTTGGGAAATTTTGACTTGACCCCTTTTAATTTTGATTTTTTTTGTTTATACATTGTCTTTCATAAATAAAAAAGTCAGGCAAGTGCGAATATAATTCGCTCGCTGAGGGTTCCGTGTATATAATATGAGAAAAAAACAGTTTTTGTAAGTATAGTTTCAAGTTGGGTTGAATCTTACCCAAAGCTGTTTATGGTGGCTAAAGAAAGCTTCAATAACGCCAGCTTCTAAATTATTTATATTGGAAAATACATTATCAATTGTGGTAGCCTCAACTGTTGTTGGTTCATGAATTTTTCTTTGTAAATTTTTTTGTAGAAAATAGTTTGAGAGCCAGTTTTGAGGATTTTTATTTAAACCAACGGAAAAAACGGAGAAAAAGTGTCGTCAAATTATTTCCAACGAGTGCATTGTTAACACAGTCGAGTGATTTGTCTACTGAACATTGGGGAGATCGGTAAAGATCGGTATACTAATACCAACAGGATTTGTACTTCAGCTAGTTGAACATTCACAATGACTGCCAGCAGAGCTAAACTCAAAGTGGTGGTGGCTACTATTTTGCTGCACTGGTGGTACTGTATCAGACTTAACGAAAAGAACAGATCCCCAACCTCGATTAACTTGACTGTAACAATTTTCTAGTTCAACAGTAGTTCAATAGTTCAAAAATTTCAAAAATGTTTGTAATTAGTGATCAACTTCACAGAGAACATTTGCAATGCAACCATATTAATGATAATCTATCAAATAGCAAACAGGTATCTGGTATGTTATTGCATAATTTTTCAACCTAACGCCTTTCGCCTGAAGTTTAGTTCATCTGACTTGTTAAACTGTGTTGATCTAATCTGATCTTGTTTGTTCATTTCTTTACTTCGTTTCACTCAATATTTACTATAATATACATTTCCTACAACGTAGTAAAATTTATCCTCTTCTAAGATTATTTTACGTGAATAGTCAGTCCTTCACAAAACACAATTTTAGAATTTTAATCAAATGAATCAAAACCGAAAAAAACGAAAACTACAAAAAAATAGTTTTGGACTAGAAAAAAATTCACCTTTCATATGCCGAGTGGGGGTCAAAAATTATTTTTTGTCAAAATTTCCACTCTCAACCCCCTCAAAATAACATTTGAAATGATGATCCGACCGCTATAGTTTTCATTCAATCTTTACAACATTGCCCATAACCATGAATATTTTCAAATATTTTTCTTTTGTAATGTTCGAAGTTAAGGGGGAGGACAGGAATTTTTTTTCACATTTTTTAATATAACTCAAAAACTGCGCTTTTGAAAATTGCATAAAAAATTGTTTTGGACTAGAACAAAATCAACCTTTCATATGATACCCCACTCAACAAGGTCAAAAATAATTTTTTTTCAAAATTTCCACCCTCAACCCCATCAAAATAACATTAGAAATGATGAGCCAACCGCTATAGTTTTCATTCAATCTTTACAACATTTCTCATAACCATGAATTTTTCCAAATTTTTTCTTTTGTAATGTTCGAAGTTAAGGGGGGGGGGACAGGAAATTTTTTTCACATTTTTTTACATAACTCAAAAACTGCGCTTTTTAAAATTACATAAAAAATTGTTTTGGATTAGAAAAAAATCAATCTTTCATATGACACCCCAATCGACTTGGTCAAAAATATTTTTTTTTCAAAATTTCCACCCTCAACCCCCTCAAGATAACATTTGAAATGATGAGCTGACCGCTATAGTTTTCATTCAATCTTTACAACATTTTCCATAACCATGAATTTTTTCAAATTTTTTCTTTTGTAAAGTTCGAAGTTAAGAGGGGGGGACCGGAAATTTTTGTCACATTTTTTAACATAACTCAAAAAATTCGCTTTTGAAAATTGAAAAAAAAATTGATTTATACTTGAAAAAAAATCACCTTTCATATGACACCCCACCCAACAAGGTCATAAATAATTTTTCTTCAATATTTCCACTCTCAACCCCCTCAGAATCACATTTGAAATGATGAGCCGACTGCTATAGTTTTGATTCAATCTTTACAACATTGACCATAATTATGAATTTTTTCAAATTTTTTCTTTTGTAATGTTCGAAGTTAAGAGGGGGGGACAGGAAATTTTTGTCACATTTTTTAACATAACTCAAAAACTGCGCTTTTAAAAATTGCAAAAAAAATTGGCTTGGACTAGAAAAAAAATCACCTTTCATATGATACCCAACTCACTGAGGTCAAAAATAATTTTTTTCAAAATTTCCACTCTCAACCCCCTCAGAATCACATTTGAAATGATGACCCGACCGCTATAGTTTTGATTCAATCTTTACAACATTGACCATAACCATGAATTTTTTTAAATTTTTTATTTTCTAATGTTCGAAGTTAAAGGGGGGGGGGGGGGACAGGAAAGACAATACCCGTTTATGGCAATATCAAAAAAACTAAGCAGTCGAAAAATCATTGAAATTTTTTTTTGAAATATTTTGAACTTTCTCGATTTTTCTAGACCAAACTCGATTCCTTACAAAAAACTTTTGTTTTACTATCTCCTTATCTATGTTCATAAAATATAGATTAAAACAAATATTTGAATTTTTTTGTTATCAGTAGGCGTGGAAAAACACGTTTAAAAACTGTAGAAAATTTCAAATTGATAGCACTTATAGTTTGTGAGTAAATTGATTATGTAGAAATTCGGACGGACACCGAAGTCTCACCAATAGGGTACCGTTTTTACTTTTTTAAAGTACGGAACCCTAAAAATACAAGTTCTCTTCGAATTTTTTGTTTCGACCTGGGGGTCAATTCTAACTTGATGACTTCAAGTCATATGACTTGAATTTCGAAAATGAAGTCACAAATCTCGATTCTGTCTGAGTCATATGACTTTTTCCAAACTCATTTGAAATGTCAAAAAAGTCATTAAAAAAAAAAGCTGTGACTACCGTTATTTATTAAAAATTTCGAATGATAAATTTAAAAAAAAGTCAGGTAAAACGCCCACAAACAGCCAAAAGGTTGCTTGATTGATTATTTAGAAATTAAATTGATTTGGGAGGAACATTTGGAGTTGGCTTTGAAACCAATTTTCATCTGCAGAGGATGAAAAAGGTAAACTTGAAGAGCAATGATACTATTCTAGAGCTAGATGAAGTTGAGAGCAAGAAGATAGGCATTATCACATACGATGTCGTGGAGGGAGATGGTTTTACAGAAGAACTGGGAGTAAAAACTGAAGATGCTACCTCCTCTGCGATAAATATCATTCGAAAACCATCGAGCCTGCCGCAAAAACGAAAGAGAAAACTTGAAATGCCGAATGCAAAAACAATTTGCAGCTGTGAAAAACGATATATTGAAATGTACAAAATAATCATTAAAATTGAGAAGCAATTTGATCCCGAAACTCCTGCCTACTATTAGAAAATTTACTGCATTTCTTGTATTTACGCTCCCTAATTTTCCTGCGTCTTTTTCGTATTTTATTTCTAAAATAAAAATTGCAGAACGTTTATGTTCATTTTAAATCGAGAAACATATGTATTTTATCTTACCGAACAAAATTTCTATGATTTTCTCTTATTTGGCGCCTAACAAGAATATCTATTTTTTATGAAAGTTTAAATTATGTACCATAAACAAACACAAATTTACATAAAATTGACAGTAACAAAATTCTGTAAATGTCAAACAGTCATTCTATGAAAATTAATTTGAAGTCACTCACTTTTTGACTTAGAATCGCAAAACATAGAATTTTGAGTTCGAATAAATGAGTGACTTGAGTTGGATTTTTTTAACAGTCATATGACTGAGTCACCTCATCAAGTTAGAATTGACCCCCAGGGGTCTTCACAGGGTGCCCCTCCA
Organism: Diogma glabrata; assembly: GCA_963693315.1. Classification (NCBI taxonomy): domain Eukaryota; kingdom Metazoa; phylum Arthropoda; class Insecta; order Diptera; family Cylindrotomidae; genus Diogma; species Diogma glabrata. Next base: position 24,980,815 of record OY856186.1, on the reverse strand, counting down.
TTTTTTGTTATTTTGTGATGTGAGTGCATTTTGACGAGCGATTGTAGAAAAACAACTCAATCGATTTTCATAAATGATATGTCGTTGAATAGGTATTAGAACAAAGTTTTTAAAAATATAGACTGTTAATTGTTTGAAATAATTTTTAACGGTGTAACATAAGAAAAAAACGGAGTAACATAAGAAAAGATGGCGCTACATCTTTTTTTTTTTAAAACTAAATTGAAGCTTATTTTATATCTAACAACTTGTGAAAGTTTAGGACTAGCATTATTTTTTGTTTTAAAGATAAAATTCGTTGTGCATATGACTGTCGGGAATCAGTTTTTTTAGTTCTGAAGGAAAATTATAAAAATGGCGTTATAAACAAAGAAATTTTTTTTTTGTTAAATATCAAATATTTTATTATTAAATGAACTTTTTAAAATATTATAAAAATTATATATGTACAATAAAGAAAATATGAGCAATTTCAGCATAAATCTACAAAAGCGCTTATTGTTATGTACATTAAATGAAGCTTATGTGGAGTTTAAAAATAAGCTTCCTGGTGTGAAAATAGGATTTACTGAATTCACGTCCCTAAGACCACAAGAATATATAAAATTTTCCCAAGGAGTTCATAATGTGTGCGTGTGTACCATACATCAAAATATAAAACTAATGATTCAACACTCTAAGATGTCTTGGATTAATGATGCTGCTTTCCAGAATTATAAAACATTAATCGGCTTTGTTTCATGTGGTGAATTAACAGAAGATTGTCATACTTTGAAGTGCAATGAATGTTTAGAAAAACTTCAACAACTGGAAGAAAAATTACTAAATGATTTTGACGTTAAAGGAATCCTTCAAGTCAAATATCAACAATGGATTACCACTGATCGATGCAATTTGGATACTTTAATAGAAACTGTAGAAGAATTTATGAAGAAATTTGCTTACCGTTTACAAATTTTGATACCACACAAGTTTATAGCAAAATAGCAAAATAGCAATCTACATTCATTGAGGAAAGAAAAAAAAATTAGAACCAGGAGAGTGCTTCGTTCAAGGGGATTTTTCTGAAAACTACGCCTTCATAATTGAGGATTTGGTTCAAGGTTATCATTATAATAATTCACAAGCTACTATTCATCCATTTGTCATTTATTTTAAAAGTGCCGCAAGTAAATATATACAGCACCGAAGTGTTATACTCATTTCGGATATCACAACAGTACTACAGTCCATCTTTTCATTACAAAACTTATTGAATTCATCAAAACGCATATAAATTCTAATTTAAGAAAATAATTTCTAACACCGACGGTGCACCTTCTCAATACAAAAATAAACCACCATAAAAAAGACTTTAAGGTTGATGCAGAATGGCATTTTCATGCTACCAGCCATGGAAAGAGACCTTGCGATGGGATTGCTGGTACACTGAAGCGTGCTGCACACCGTTATAGTATGGGGAGCAGGGATATTATTGATACACCAAAAAACTTTTCGAATGAGCTTTAAAATGGGAATCCACCTATGAACTATGAACTTTGGATACGCCGATAAAAATGAATATCAATTAACAAAAGAAAAATTACAAAATCGATATAAAAATGCGATAACTATAAATGGAACTCAAAAATTTCATTCTTTTGTACCATTAAATACTAAGAAAATAATTTCAAAAATGTTTTGCAACTCAAAAGAATCTTTTGAATGTAAAATAAGTAAATAATTTTTAATAACTATATTTATTTTCTTTAACCTACAAATATAATTTGTATGGTATTTTAAAAAGTTTATTGAATAATAAAATATTTGTAATTTAATGTTAAAATACAATCTTTTACTTTATGATTTCATAATAACATAATACGAACATAATGCTTCCCCAGTCAAAAGTTCCTAAATAGATTTAGTTATTTATACGGCTTTTTTGTTTGCAGTCGAGACTGTCAAATTATTTTTTATAAGAGTGATAAGTGATTACTAAAAGTGATAAATAAACATTTCATTTTTTTATGCCATTTTATACAAAGAAAATAATTGCAGAAGTGTTTTCCTATTCAAAAGAAACTTCTGTTTGTAAAATAAGTAAATCATTTTTAACAATTGTATTTATTTTATTTATTGTACTACATATATAATTTTTATAATATTTTAAAAAGATCATCTAATAATAAAATATTTGATATTTGCTTATAACGCAATTTTTATAATTTTCCTTCAGAACAAAAAAAACTGATTCCCGACAGTCATATGCACAACGAATTTTATCTTTAAAACAAAAAATAATGCTGGTCCTAAGCTTTCACAAGAAATATGAAATTGTGTATAAATCGAGCCTGATGAAACCAGAACCAGCATAGCGTCACATAAAAGTTTTCTGGATGAGTTATCCTCAGGTAGCTTATCTGTAGGAATGCTCAGTAACGGAGAAAAAGTGGATATGTAGGGGACGGGGGTAAGACGGGGTTTTTAAGATTTAATGCCCAGTAAAACTAACCGTATTGTATTTTAAAATTCGTTTTATTTGAATAATCATCTTTGGTAATCGGTTTTCATTATTAAAGTCTTTTTAAGAATCTAAGTAACATATTAAAATTTAAACAAATAAAATACTGAAACAGTCCATTGTTCCCACCTTACACCTCATGGGGCAAGATGAGGCATCTTTTTTGAGATACACCTTACTCATCCATTTTAAAATACAGCCCAACCAACACTGGTTGCACATTGCTAGCACAAAGTGATCACGCGTGTCATGGTATGTTGTCACTTGGACGTCCAAGTGCATCCGCATATTGGTATCATAGTACCACCATAGTATGATGACACGGTGTGGCAGCAAAATGCACACATCATGCTCTATATTTTGTGGCATCACTCGAAATGCATAACGCGCTTTTACCAAAAGCAGTATATAAATATCCTAACCTAATTTGACTTTTGTTTCGAATAAATAAAAAATATTTACCGTCGACCATTCTCTGAAATCTGAAATCTTGAAAAGTATACCTGCACAAGAAACAGTATAGCTACCTTAAAAATTTGTAAAAATCTTTGTCTTGAAAGAGCTCTGTCACAAAGAGCGAAAACAAACGGCTGCGTTTTAATATTTTTAGTTCAAATCACTGCATACCAAATGACAGCATTCTGAGTTATAGTGTACGCTACAATCTTGTGAACCTTCTTCCACGGCAGGTAGCATCATGAGCGCACTGTGACAGCACGGCGTGCAAGCATAGCGTGGTAAATTTATGACGTTAGTGACGGTACGAGGGGCACAATGAGTGCATAGTGCCGGCATGTCAGCACGCGGTGGCAAATTCATGGCTCATAGAGTGTTTGTTGAGAAAGCATTTTGAGATTGTATATTAAGATAAAAAATATTTGGTAGACGATTATAATATTAGACGATGTATATAGACGATGTCTAGACGATGTACAGTATATTAGACGATGTATAGACGATAATAATATGAGCAACACACAGAAAAAGAAGTTCTTACCTGTTGGCGAAGATATTGTCACATATGGAAGAAATTTAAATTTTTTCTGAGATCTTGTTACTTCAGTACATTTACACTTTCTAAATTAAATGAAGAAATGACTAGATATTTTCAAAAAACTGTTTGCTCCAAAAAAATTAAACCGCGTGGTGTTGTTTATAGTAATGGCCAATATGGCAGCATGACGTCAGGTGCTAATATGCATCTGATTTGTTAATTATTTTGGGAATTAAACCATTTAGAAGCGGCACACAAAGTAATATCACAATTACAGCAGCAAATGGCGATATTGATGAAGGCATCTAACCAATCTGATGTGTATGTAAGTAATATTCCACTACCGAAACCATTGATAGTCCATGAGGGAGATTTAAAGGAAAATGTAAAATTTTTCAAAGAAGCATGGAAAGTTTAAAGCGTCGCAAGCAAAATCAATGCCATGCCAGAAGAGGAAAAAATAGCAATACTATTAACTATGTCAAGGTGAGGATTTAATGGAAAAACAACTGAAATCTTTAAATTTAGGTGCAGGCGCACTAGTTAAAGTGAATAAATTTGGTAAGACGAATCTCGATAGAGGTCCAAAGTAGTTTTAGAATAAAAGAAGCATAGCAAAACGCAAATATTGTGATTTCAATCATGAACCAGAGCAAATGCACAGCAAAAGGAAAAACATGTTTCAAGTGTGGTAAAAGAGATCATTTTGCTAATGCATGTAGATCATCTGGAAACTACAACAAAGTCAAAAAAATTAATCAGGACGGGGAATGTAATAATGAAGAGAGCGATAGCACTGAAAAAATTTGTTACAAAATTTCGTTTCAGAACAACAACAGCATATTTGTTCAAATGGAGTTTGAGACAGACACGAAAGGAAAGCACAAAAATATCGAACGTCAGCTTGACACCGGTGCTTCTTGTTACGTGATCGGACACACGAAAATTAAAGAGCTTTTAAATGAGAATAACATATGCCATAAACATATTGAAACGTAGGACCTTTCACGTTTGGAATAGATGCCTAAGGCATCTATTATCCAAGGGTTTTAGAAATTTCGGAAATAAGCGAATGTATTACGGTTTTCCTTTTGAACGAGGACTCTACAGAAGAACGATCTCTAATTCAACACTTTATAATTCATAACCTATTTACACTTTTCGAAACCAATTAAAACATAACAATAGTAAGTTAACAAAAATGAAGATAAATAAGCTTACGTTATTTGTGTCTTGAATGTTGTCTTGATAATAAGCCACAATTCTTTTCCGTTTACCCAATCTAACTGCACAAAGAACAAACATAAACTTCCCAGGTAAGCAGAGAGGATTGTTTTGACATTGAGCCAAGCTTGTTTTAAGGTCGAACAATCTTGGGACAAGCTTTAAAATAAACTTGGTTGAATGTTGTTTTAACCTTAAATGATAACCACGTACCATTATTATTTTTAGACATTTGAACAATATTTAAATACAATGCTGGCCCAATACTACCCAGGTAAGGACAAAGGATTGTTTTTACATTGAGCCAAGCTTGTTTTAAGGTTGAACAACGTTGAGACAAGCTTTAAAATAAAATTGATTGAATGTCGTTTTAGCCTTAAATGATAACCACGTACCATTATTATTTGTACACATTGGATCAATATTTAAATACAATGCTGGACCAATTCTAAAACAAATAAATCGAATTCATAGCTTTTTAATTTTTTTTGCAATGTATAATTCACTATATGTGTTGTTATGGTTTTCCATATTATTCACTGTTTGTGTGCTTTTGTCACTTTTGAATTAAAATGCAATATTTAAAAATATACTTTTTTAATATGTTTATTTTTAATTTTAAATTTTATTAATAATCATATAAACTTCCTTATAGTAACAATTTGAATTTGATTTTTTATTTTAATGAATATCGATTTCGACTTACGTCATCCTCAGTTCTTAAATTATTATTACAATCTTTGCTTAAACTAATGTCTTATATATATACTATTTCAACTGCTATTTTTTATTATTATGTCATATATTTTATTAGTTTTAGGGGTGCTTTCATAATTTAAAATTTTGTTATTGTTTTTATGTTTATGTATTTCTATTTCTTCCTATCTATCTAGATGTTGTCCTTTTCTTTTTTATGTAATATTGTTAAATTTGTGTTGATATTGGTATATTTGTGTTTTTCTATTTTTAGTTGTTGGGCATATATGGATTTTGGATCACTTTTATTAATTTCACTGGTGTGTTCAATAAATCTTTTTGTGAAGGACCGCCCCGTTTGACCTATATAAAATTTGCTGCAGTCATCACAGGTAATTTTATAAATACCTGTGTCTAAGGTTTGGGTTTTTAGGTAATTTTTTATTTTATTTTTGTTTTTTGTAAGCTGCAATATATCCATATATTTTTAAAGTTTTTTGCTTTATTTTGAAGGTTGTTTTATTATATGTTACGCCTATGTATTTTTAGCCTGCTAAGTTTTCTTTATTCCTCAGTGTTGTTAGGGTTTGCAAATTTTTCTTGTTTTTATGTTTCTAATGTGTCAATTATTTATTTCTTCTAATGTGTCAATTATTTCGTTTTTATATCCGTTTTTACTGGCTATGTATTTTATATTATTTAATTCGTCTAGATAATTTTCTGCATTCATTGGTATATTGTTCAATCTATTGATCATGTGGTTGTATGCAGTTTATGTTGGAATGGATGATGTGATTTAATATTTATTGTTTGATCCGTTTGGGTTGGTTTTCGGATCAAATAATAAATGGAATCAGTAAAAAATGATATGGAAAGCACATAAAAAAGAAAAGTGAAATAAAAAATTGAAATTAAAAAAGTAAGTAAAAAGAATCAAAACTAATAGAAATGGGAACTCGTCATATTAACATAATAAATCAATACAGACCGCCACAATATTGCAGCTTACAAAAACAAAAATAAAATAGAAAATCACCTAAAAACCAAAAAAACCCAAATCTTAGACACATGTGTTTATAAAATTGCCTGTGATAACTGTAGTAAAGTTTATATAGGTCAAACGGGCGGTCCTTCACAAAAAGATTTATTGAACACACCAGTGAAATTAATAAAAGTGATCCCAAATCCAGATATGCCCAACATTTGAAAATAGAAAAACACAAATATACCAATATCAACACAAATTTAACCATATTACATAAAAAAAGAAAAGGACAACATCTAGATAGATAGGAAGAAATAGAAATATATAAACATAAAAACAATAACAACATTTTAAATGATGAAAGCAACCCTAAAACTAATAAAACATATGACATAATAAAAAAAATAGCAGTTGAAATAGTATATATATAAGACATTAGTTTAAGCAAAGATTGTAATAATAATTTAAGAACTGAGGCTGACGTAGGTCGAAATCGATATTCATTAAAATAAAAAATCAAATTCAAATTGTTACTATAAGGAAATTTATATGATTATTAATAAAATAAAAGAAATAAATAAAAAAAAAAATAAACATATTAAAAGAGTATATTTTTAAATATTGCATTTTAATGTATAATGCAGTATAATCCTTGGCTAGCTAACTTTGGTTACAGTCTGGGCCAGTTGTGAATGCCTAGACTGAACCAAGATTCAGTTTATTATGTTAGGCATTATTTACTAGTCTAATGTAGTGTAAACATGTGCAAGCCATATTAAGTTTTTCTCTAATTTGATAAATGTTACTCTTTCAACAACTTCTTTCCACACATTTAAAGGAGGTCTGGAAAAAAATTGGTTTGGTAGATCTAGCCCAAGTCTGATTTGCCAGACATGGCCCAAGGACGTCAGTCCAAACTTGGCACAAACTTGGGCCGTTTGAAAATATTAAGTCTGGCCAAAACCCCGAAAGCTGTTGCTTGGTGCAGGTCTGGCCGCTCAGCCTTTTATTACCCGGGTATTGTAGTGGAATTTCCTCATATATTGTAAATTTGTTGGTTACAGTCCATCATTGCACAAATGCTGAAATTATATAACAATTACAATAAATTTGTTTCAACATTGAACCAAGCTTGGCCCAAAACTAAATATAGTAGTCAAAAGATACAATTTACATTTATTTATTTTAACCATTGGCTTAGTATGACAAAATGTATCAGACTAAGGCTTGGCCATGCCTTGATAATCATTTCTTAGTTTTCTAAGCTTGGGCCAAGCTTGGCCCATTCGATAAGCCTTGGTTTTTCTAACCTGGGTTTATATTTTTTTTCTTTTAAATCTCTTTCTAATAACATTTATTAACAACAGCAAAAATATTTCTTTTGTTACATTTTCAAAACTTTATTCCACAATAAGGAAAAGTAATTTTCATATATATATTACCGCACGCTTTTAATAAAAAGAAAAATTTATTTAAAGAAAAATTTGATTCTTAAAAATTAAATATTTCAATTCATTTTGACACAGAAAAATGCAAAGCCTACCAAAATTTGTAAACTATTTGCATTTAATTTATATTTAGTAGTTCATTTTTTCAAGTAATTATATGCGTTTGGACATTAAAACAAAGTCGTAGAAAAAGTATATAACAAATCTCGAGTTGTAAAGCATTTTCCATGCTCGTGAAGATCACGTTACGCGTCTCGTGCGCAAAATTTTCCCTAGCATGTAAAATGCTATTTACAACTCTATAGATATGTAATATACTATCTTACAAACTTATAATATATATATATATATATATATATATATATATATATATATATATATATATATATATATATATATATATATATATATATATATATATATATATATATATATATATATATATATATATATAATTAAAAAACTTTTTTGGTTAAAGCCAATTTTTGAATTATTTATTATTTATGTATCGACAATTGTTTCGGTTTATTATAAAACCATCTTCAAGGATATGTTATAAACAAAAACTTCTTTTACAAAAAATAAACCACTAATAATATTTAGACAAAAAATTGACATAAATATCAAAAAAAAATTAAATATTGTTTTGAAAAACTGACAATATAAAAAAAAAAAAAAAAAAAAAAACGCTAGCTATAATTAAAAATATAAAAAAAGAAAAACAAACAATTATACAATGTAAAAATTGAAAAAAGACTAAAAAATATGGTACTGACGATTGAAAATTTCTTTTCCAAATTACAATTTCTCAATATTTTAAAAAATTATTTTTAGTTGCGTAGAACAATACCTCTCCAAAATTTTAAAATTTTGGATAGAGAAAAAAACCTTAACAAACGTCGGATTTTGGAAATGATACGTATTAAACAACATAATAATTGTATGAACATACAAACTGATACAGATTTTTTAAATAACACCTATGATTTTGTTCTACGCAACTAAAAATAATTTTTTAAAATATTGAGAAATTGTAATTTGGAAAAGAAATTTTCAATCGTCAGTACCATATTTTTTAGTCTTTTTTCAATTTTTACATTGTATAATTGTTTGTTTTTCTTTTTTTATATTTTTAATTATAGCTAGCGTTTTTTTTTTTTTTTTTTTTTTTATATTGTCAGTTTTTCAAAACAATATTTAATTTTTTTTTGATATTTATGTCAATTTTTTGTCTAAATATTATTAGTGGTTTATTTTTTGTAAAAGAATTTTTTGTTTATGACATATCCTTGAAGATGGTTTTATAATAAACCGAAACAATTGTCGATACATAAATAATAAATAATTCAAAAATTGGCTTTAACCAAAAAACTTTTTTAATTAAATAATTTGCAAGCCAAACATCATATCATACATAATACTCCCATTTGGTGAAAACATGGGTTTAAAAAGAAAAAATTTAAACAAAAACTTTTTTAAATTTCTAAAAAGAAAAACAAACATTGATATAATGAAAATAGTCGCTCAATTTTTTACTGAAAAAATAAAACTAGCAAAAATTCAAAATAAGAAGTATCTTCTTCTGCGTTTTAGAAAACAAAGAGTTTTACCCTCAAACAGACGTCTCAAAAACACTTCCAAAATAGATGACAAGATTTTTGAAAATGCTGAACAACGTTTTCTGTTCACAGTACTAAGTCAAGAAATTACCGAAACTTTTGGAATTATTAAGAAAACTGAGAAACATATTGAAGATTTGAGAAGTTTTATTATAATTAATTTATCTCCTGACCTGTCATCCATGATTTTTGAACGAGCAGAAAAACAATTCAAAGATGTTTTTGAAGAAATTAAAATCAAACATCGTCGGAAAATTGACAACATTTTAATGCCAAAACGAATAAACTTAGTTAATGTAAGAGAAAACATCACCCATGAAATGGACCTTGAAAATTCGACTGTAGAGGACACTCAAGCTACAAATTTATCAGACGGTAAGTGGTTAGTTAACCTTTCACAACAACCAATACCTGAAAATATAGAAAATATTTTGAAACTCGGCGAGAAATTTGCTCCACCTGTTACTTCTAAAACAATACCTTTTGACAAGATAGTATGCGGTGTTGAAAGTGTTCTGCTTAATTGTGAAGACCGTTTTGATGATTTAACGAAGTCTGATCTACGTAATCGTTTGGTTAATATTTTGACAAATTTTAAAACTAAAACTACCCACAAGAAATTACTTTCTAATGAAGAACTAAAGCTACTTTATGATTTAAAAGAAATTCATTTTTAGTGAATAATTATATAAAATTTATTATATTTTATGTCCTTAATTAACTCACAAATTTTTTTGTGTAAAAACACCCACGCCACAATAATAAACAAATTATTAAAATTTTGATTTTTAATATTTTAAATTTTGACTTTACAAAACATACGTATACGGCACAATTTAATAATAAATAGAACATAGATCGTTTAAAAAATAAATAAAAATTAAATAAAAATTAGCTAGGTTACATTTACTATCACAGAGTTTAGTATACGCGGTTTTTTTATCCCGTCATGTGGCGTTTTATTTTATAAAAGAGTTTATTCAAAACATGTTTCGGTAATATTGATTACCATCATCAGTTGTATGTAAAATTAAACTCCTGAGTTTAATTTTACATACAACTGATGATGGTAATCAATATTACCGAAACATGTTTTGAATAAACTCTTTTATAAAATAAAACGCCACATGACGGGATAAAAAAACCGCGTATACTAAACTCTGTGATAGTAAATGTAACCTAGCTAATTTTTATTTAATTTTTATTTATTTTTTAAACGATCTATGTTCTATTTATTATTAAATTGTGCCGTATACGTATGTTTTGTAAAGTCAAAATTTAAAATATTAAAAATCAAAATTTTAATAATTTGTTTAAAAGAAACAAAAAATTTTGTGAATAATAACCAAAACAAAATTGTTGTAAAAGCCGATAAAGGAAATATCACTGTTGTTATGGAAAAAAATGATTATGAGTTTAAAATACAAGCTTTATTACAAGATGAGTCTACTTATCAGAAAATAGTAAAAGTACCAATCTCTAGTGTACAAACCATTCTTAATAAAATTGTAATGTCATGGGAAACAGAAATGCGAATAACTGAACAACAAGGAAAATGGTTGAGATCGTATAATGGTATTCCTGCTACTTTGTATGGTTTACCGAAAGTTCATAAGATCGGTATACCTCTTCGTCCAATTGTAAGTTCTATTGGAACCGCTCTTTACAACTTATCATCATTTTTATCTGAAATTTTAAATAAATTTGTGGGAAGAACTAACACTTTTATAAAGAATGCGGAAGATTTGAAAGAGAAACTATCAAAATACCATTTACCAGAAGACTACATTTTAATATCGTTAGATGTCGTATCTTTGTTTACTAATATTGATAGTAATCTTGTTGTTCAGCTTGTTAAACAAAATTGGACTGAAATTAAAAAACTTAATAAGCTTAAATTAACGAAAATGCAATTTGTGGAAGCATTGGAGTTAGTATTAAATAATTGTGAATTCACATATAATCAGCAAGCTTACAGACAAATTTTTGGTAGTCCAATGGGTTCTCCTGTGAGTCCCTCTTGTGCGAATTTGATTATGGAGTATGTTGAAGAAACCGTTTTAAAAAATATGGAAATAAAACCACCATTTTTCTTCAGATATGTTGACGACATTTTAGCTGCTTTACCAAAAGATAAGGTTCAAGATTTTCTTACTAAATTTAATTGTTTTAACGACAAGATTCAGTTTAATCTTGAAACAGAAGTTGATCGTTGTTTACCGTTTTTGGATTTGGTCATACACCGATTAAGTAATGGACAGCTAGCTACTGATTGGTTCCACAGAAAAACATGGTCAGGTAGATATTTAAATTTTGATTCGTGGCTACCACAATCTTATAAAAGAAACACGGTTACCTTAATGGTCCAAAAAATTTTAAAATTATCTGATCCAAAATTCCATAGCAAAAATTTTAAATTACTTTTTGAAACACTTGAAAAAAACAATTATCCAAAAAATTTTATACGAAAATTAGTTAATCAACAAATTTATGGCAAAGAAAGAAACATATTGGAAGAAACATCTATTAAAAACAATAATAAAATTTATATGACTTTACCATATGTAAAATGTCTTTTTGAGCAAATTAAACATTTGTTGAAAAAATTTAATTTTGAGGTCGTGGGAACAGCCAACAAGACGTTACATAACACTATTTTTACAAAATTAAAAGATAAAATTCCTATTAATCTTCAATCGAATTTGGTTTATCAAGCTGATTGTGGATGTGGTAAATCATATATAGGGCAAACAAAACAGTATCTAGGAAAACGAGTCAAACAACATCTTAATGACGCAAAAAAACAAAATATCGATAATATGAGCGCATTATCTAGCCACAAAAGAAGCTGTAGCGTAAATTTACCTCTCCAAAATTTTTAAATTTTGGATAGAGAAAAAAACCTTAACAAACGTCGGATTTTGGAAATGATACGTATTAAACATAATAATTGTATGAACATACAAACTGATACAGATTTTTTAAATAACACCTATGATTTTGTTCTACGCAACTAAAAATAATTTTTTAAAATATTGAGAAATTGTAATTTGGAAAAGAAATTTTCAATCGTCAGTACCATATTTTTTAGTCTTTTTTCAATTTTTACATTGTATAATTGTTTGTTTTTCTTTTTTTATATTTTTAATTATAGCTAGCGTTTTTTTTTTTTTTTTTTTTTTTATATTGTCAGTTTTTCAAAACAATATTTAATTTTTTTTTGATATTTATGTCAATTTTTTGTCTAAATATTATTAGTGGTTTATTTTTTGTAAAAGAATTTTTTGTTTATAACATATCCTTGAAGATGGTTTTATAATAAACCGAAAAAATTGTCGATACATAAATAATAAATAATTCAAAAATTGGCTTTAACCAAAAAACTTTTTTAATTAAATAATTTGCAAGCCAAACATATATATATATATATATATATATATATATATATATATATATATATATATATATATATATATATATATATATATATATATATATATATATATATATATATATATATATATATATATATATATATATATATATATATATATATATATATATATATATATATAATTATGAGTCTTGGATCATAATTAAATAAAAAAAATCAATTTTTATTTATTTAATCAATTATTCCTTTATTTTGTCTTGTTAAATGCTGACGTTGATATTTATGTGTGAGAATTGAATGTTGGAATGCGATTTGTAATGGAATGCTATAATATAACTCCTCCGGGGGGTGAAGAAAGGGCGTCCTTTGGTGTAATCCCACATTCTTTCAACAGATCGGAAAATTTTGTGATTTTCTCCGTATTGTGTCCTGCTGTTGCCGTTTTATTCGAGTTTTTTATTGTAATTCTTGCATTGCTTCTACGACTGATGATGTAGAACAGTAATATGATGATGCCTATTGATGATGCAGATATGCTTCCTGTCAACGTCCAGATCCAGGTTTGATGATTCGCTTGTCTCAAATATACGTGGTTTAGCTTTATCCTGTTCTCAATGTTTTCTTGATTAATGGTTTCTATATTCAAGGTTGATATAAGCTTTCGTGTTGTTCGGATGTTATGCAGAGCACCTTGAATCTCTTGTATTTGACTTCTTATTTCGTATGAATGGAATTTTCTATTGTTAAACGTTATTGTACAATTCCAAAAATTTATCAGAAAGTTTCCTGTAAGTGTTCGGTTGTGAGGTCCGCAATTTGAAGATAAACTTTCGTTCTTAGCATTATTTACTAAAAGTTTGTCATCGGAAATGTATTGTATTGATGTATCCATCTCTGCTGTCACATTGCATTGGCTGTATTCCCATGATTAATGGCTTAATGCAGTTATCTCGAAATTCTTTAATTTTTGAATGTTTTTGGACGTAATCAGCATAATTTAGCGTTGTAAATATTTGTTGTCTTGATTTTATTACGTGTTGTGGGTAGTTATTAATGATTGTATTATTAATAACCAACGGTACGATCATTATTGCTGTTGATTCTTCTTTCTCCAGTTTTGGCACTTGTAGTATATAGAGTAGTGTTTCATGATTTACAGCAATTTTAGGGATAACATACTGTAGAGCTTCATCTGGTAATGTTATGTTAACACCCTGGTCAACTAATAAATCTTTGACAGAGAGGATTTCCTTCAAAGACAAAATTTTGTTGCTTGGTAGTTCTAATTTAGTTCTGACTATTGCATCTTGGATGTCTTCTAATATGGTGTTGATGGTGTCAATATTAATTATTGTTGCTATCATCTCTATTTCGGACAGAAGTATTTTGTTAGATATCACTGTAGATTTTACTGCTTTATTAACTGTATCTGTAAGGAGTTGGATTCTTTTATTAATCTGTTCATTTATTTTCCATTGTTGGTTATTTTCAGTAATCAGCTCGTTCATTGTACTATTGATTATTCGTAGATCTTGAGCATCTGGGTTGCCTGCTAACCATTTCCATGCTGAACCTAAAGAATCCCATCTTCTATATCTTCCATGTTGTATAGGTTTTATTTGGTTGAAATTATTGAGATTGATTATTTAAGGGTTAACGAGAATTACCCGAAATTATCTCATTTGAACTGAACTTGCAGAGGAAAGCATAAGCTTCCTCTACATTTTTCGGCTTTGCAGCTTGTGCATATCCGAAATATGGTTTACGTAAACCAGAAATAAATGCTGCTAGTGCATCTTCGTCAATAAAAGCGTTTATTGCTTGCCACGAATGATTATACAAAACGTTTAGCTTCTCTAATGCTTTTATGTTTTGTATATTTTCTTTGATTTTATTATAATACGAGTGGGCTGATAAAGTATCACCCTGTTTTGTCGCCCATAATTGCGACTTATAGTATGACAACTCTTGTTTATCACCTAAATTTTCTAAAAGAATATCTTTTATTTCTTGGAAACTCTGTGGATTTCCTGCTAAACATAAAGCATCTTTAGCTTTACCTTTAATTTTATTACTTACAGCTTGTAAGTAAAGTTTGAACTGTGGTTTGCTCACCAGAGGCATAAACACGTTTAGTGTATCCTCGGCAGCTTTGAGCCATGCAGTTAATTGTCGTCTATTACCATCATACTCTGGTATAGACTTAATTGGATCTGGTATTCTGAATAAATCAAGTATAAATTGTTGTTGACGGTCAGTTTGAGGTTTTTTTGCTTCAGAATCATCTGTTTTCTGTTGCAAATAAGCTAACATTTAATCATGTTCCTCTGCTTTCAACGTCATTAACTGTAATTGTCCGACAACAACTTTTAACTGATTTGTTAATTCGTTAACCATTTCTTGATCCATTGTGTGACTTAGCGAAATACCTCGATTATTTATAAATCTTTAATGAAGTTTCACTTTAATTCACTTTTAATTCACTTATTTTTTTCTACCGTGTCTATCTGGTTGTGCACGGGTTATTTAAAGGTAATCACAAAAATATAAAGCATAAAAAAATTGCTTACCTTATAGTTATAGAAATAACTTGATCCACTTCTATCTGGTAGTGAGTGTAGTCGAGCTTCTTTCCTTTTGTCGTGGAGATGTTGGTTCCAAAGTGTAGGAAGATGTTGTAAATTCGGCGGATCCTCAAATCTTCACAGCGGTTGATGGTTATCAACCTTTAGCCAGAAAAGTCACTAATTTTTTAATTGAAAAAAAATTCTTAACGGGATCACTGTTCTAAGTAGTTTTTATTTACTACTTTTATGCACTGTTTTTAACACACTTCTCTTGACCACTTAGACCGCACGGCTGCGCCAATTATGAGTCTTGGATCATAATTAAATAAAAAAAAATCAATTTTAATTTATTTAATTAATTATTCCTTTATTTTATTTAGTTGTTTACACTTTTAAAGTTCACCTAAGACTAACTTAAACATTATTTCTAATAAATTCATTTCAATTTCAAAAATGCTTAATTGCTAAAGTTAGTAATATAATATTTAATATAATAGTTATGGTCTTTACAACATTCTTTAAGGTTCATGTTCTCAACATGTTTTGTCTTGTTAAATGCTGACGTTTATATTTATGTGTGAGAACTGAATGTTGGAATGTGATTTGTAATGGAATGTTATAATATAACTATATATATATATATATATATATATATATATATATATATATATATATATATATATATATATATATATATATATATATATATATATATATATATATATATATATATATATATATATATATATATATATGTATATATATATATATATATATATATATATATATATATATATATATATATATATATATATATATATATATATATATATATATATATATATATATATATATATATATATATATATTTTTCCTTTAACAAAAAGGTATTTCATTTTGCAAATAAAAAAAAAGATCATAACAAAAAGATTCAATTTTTGAATCACATATCTATAAAAAATCACAATTTTATTTTTACGTTGCCAACATTACACTTAACCCTAGAGTTAGAGTTTAATTAATTTTTTTTGATTAATTTTTAAATCTCGATTTCGAGAACAACGTTTTAATTGTTAATCTTAATAGCAACTCTACCAAGTTCATAAATATTTTTAGTATTTATAATAATAAAGATAAAGTAAAAAAGAGAATGATTGTTTGTGCATGACTCTCCCGTTTCGTTTTATTTAGCAAAGAGATAAAATATAACAATTAAAATTCGAAACATTTTTGAGAGAATTAAAACATATAAAAAAACTATTACGCCTTTGATGTTTTTTACAGGAAGTCCAAAAATTATTGTTACTGATTGTTTGGTTAATGGAAAAATGTAAGGTAGCCGTATTATACATTAAAAATGAAAATGTTTGGTGGTTGAACAGGAATTTAGTTTCTGCTATTAGTTTGTTGTTCTAGAGTTGGCGTAGATTTCTTATAAAATGCTACCTGTTAAATATCGCGTAATTTGGCGGGCATAACATATTTAAAGTAAAAGAAATCGCTAGAATGAAATGAATCGCGATTGAGGCTTAATTAAAAAAAATGACCGCCATTATAAATATATATGAAGAACCACTAATTTCAGGTACAATAGACAACATTACTATAGTTAACTATGGAAAAATATGCAAAAACAATCAGTAAAAAAATTAACTTAAAGAAAAAAACAACAAAGAAAATAAATTAAAAAAAAGCTATAAGAAAACTATTACAAAATGAATTGACAGGGATCTATGCTACCACTAATACAAAATAAGTTAACAGAGATTTAAAAAAAAATGAGGGGTCGTATATCATTGTCACAGTGAAGACACTCTGGCACACCGTATGCTAGAATAACTTTATTCCAAAAAAAAAAATGAAATGCATTCACTGAAGGTGAAGTTACACTTCTGAAGAATTTGATTAAAATGAATTTAGACAGATGATCAAGAACAATCAAGTCAACCGTGTTTCCGAATCTAGATCTGGCATATGCATCCGTATATACACTGCCGTGGTCAAAAAGCGACAAATCGGCATTGCGTTGGTGCACAATATCCAGTTTGTTACCTTTTTAGGTGACGAAGACCCACCAAAATCTTCTTCACCCTTACATGAGCAGCTATACAGTTATCATGATATTCACTTCATCTAACAATGGACATTGAACAGGAAAAATTTTCAAACCTTTACTTATATGAAAAAAACACTAACAAAAACACAAAACTAATAACCAATCCAATGAAACAAAACCAAACTAACAATACCATGTATACTTTTATACATTATACATTTATTAAAATCATAAATACATGCAATTTTCATTTTGCGACGATCGATTAAGAGAAATTAAATACATACAAAACGATAAGTTCAAAAAAATATTCTAACGAAAAATTTATCATAAGAACAAAAATCTGAACGGTTCGAAACCAAAAGAAATGAATCATAAAGAACAACTGAACTAACTGAACGAGTGAACTAACTGACCTAACTGAACTATAAGCAAAACACAAAATGATGAAAATCAAAATAAACAAAATTGTAAGTTCGCTCGAAAATAATAATATTGCTGCTAAGAAGTAAGAATGATTGAACATAAAGAATGAAAAATAAAATGAGATTTTTTTTTGAAGAAAATATAAATAAATGCTATTGAAAAAAAAGAAATGGATTGATTTCATTCATTTTTTACAAATTATGAATTAGTGAAATGAAAATGGAAAAAAAAATTGATTATGAAGATGATTGTTTGTAATTTGTATATATATATTAATTATTAATGATTATGAAAAAAAAAATTGTTTGTACATATACATATATGTATTTAAATAGTTTTTATTATTATTTTTAATTTTTGTTGGTGGATGGATGATGTCTATTGTCTAATTACTAATAGAATTAATTTCATTTAAGTTTTTCAGATTTAATTTAATTTTGTATGCAATATTTGCTGTGGGAAAAAAATTGTTTGTTGTACCTTGCCTTAGCTTAAACTTTAGTTAAAAATTAAAAATTTACTACATGTCAGGCCTTATACATTATATTCCTTATTCTATAGTGCAATTTTGTAATATGGAATCGATGGGGATTTTTTTTATTGAATGTTAATTACAGGATGAGATGTTAGTTGTTAGACTGTATGGCTCATTAAAATGAGATTGCAACAAGTTATAAAAGAGAATCCTTTAAGGCAAACGGTAGAAAACAAACAAATACAGGGTGGCTTAAAATAGTAGATGTACTATAGTATAAATCCAGTATAGATTTTTAAGCAATGATTTATTAATATTTTAAAATAAATTACATTAGTATGAGCAATATTTTTTGTTTAAACGGAAGAGGCTTTCTTCTTTATTTCGCTACTCATCCTCTTTGCAAAAAGTTTTGAATATCCTTCGCAACTTTTTAGACGAATTGGTCCTAGATTTATAGGGATTTTTGCTTGTTAATAAGGATGTGGTTCTTGACCTATTAACGAGGCATTTTTATTATTATTTTTAACTGAAATATGTAATATTTTTGCAAGTGACCGATTGAACGAAGACCGATGTTTTTAAATCGTTCAGTGCAATTGAACGATCCGGTCTGAACGGATCGCTAATTTAGCTAAGGTTACCCATCACTACAACCATATAATATTAGCTAATTTTGATACAACGGATATCCAAAGCTTCTCTACAGCACATTTTTTCAAAAGAATTTTTGAACCAAAAGTTAACCTTTGCTTTTTGAAGTCAAGAGAAGTAAGTTGTCACAAATCTTGGCCAATGACATATAATCTGAAAGAGGAGACCAAAACATGCACCACGCTGATCTTTAAGGAGGCGATTGCGTGAGTTTTGTCTATTTATGGTCAGTTTTATGTAGCAACCAATTTTGGCTAATTTTGATAAGTTCACCTTTGCTTTTTGAAATCAAAAGAAATAAGTAGTCACAAGTTTTGGCGAATGACATATAATCTGAAAGACGCTACCAAAACATGCACCTTGCTGAACTTTGATATTAATCGTACAATCTTTTTGTAACATTATTTGCTGCAAAATTAAGGTTGCAGATCAAAACATTATACCGGCAGTTGAGCAACCAGCAAAGACTCTCAACAAAGCTCTGATAGGTCATGCGAATATTAGTTGAAAAAATGTTAAAAATCATCACCACAAAATACAAAGCCATTGTTAACCATTTATTAATTATGCGACATTCATCTGGTTTTTCAGAGGTGATTTAAACAATATGAAAAGAATGTCACTTAATAGCTCATTAAGGTCATCTTGATGAGAACTAAATTTTAACGAGCAAAAACGGACAACGACCTGTTGACTCAGAAGATTGATCACCAATGCGTAGAACTGATCCACAAACCACAACCGCTGGTACACATCCAAATAGGTTCTCCAATCTCAACAAAGATAAACCTTATCCTACACAAGAACAACAATTTCCCAACTTACGTCGGGAAGAAAACATTTGCTTATTGTAATTACAAGAATATAAAATTAAAGAATTACAAGAATATAAAAACAGACATCATGGATTTACGATATTGATCCAATGATATATGATATTAATCCAAACAATATCTGTGAATTGTTTAAACTGCTAAAGAAATTATAATAATTTAAATATAAGATCATCAGGGACAAAATCAAAATTGGACATATAAAACATTACAAAAGCAACAAAAATGTCTTTATAAAAAACATATTCCTTCGAGCCGGATTTGAACCAGCGACCTATGGATTACTTTTAGCAATTACATCTACAGTCCACCGCTCTACCAACTGAGCTATCGAAGGTTCAATAATATAACAAAAAAATAACAACACACGAGTAGAGATAATATTTTTTTCATTCAACCGCTTTTAGTTATAAATTTTACTTTCAAATTTAATAATAATCTTGTTCGAATTCATACGTCATAGTCGATTCTTATTGTTTAGATACTTTTCCTGGAAACATTTGTGGTTTCTTATACATATTTGTATACAAACAAATATTACCAATTTCTAGATTATTTCCGGTGAATCATATGTAATTGGTTGACATACAAAATAGATTCGATTGTCTTAAAAATTCTATTTTGAATTAATCTACATAAAAGAAATACAAAAAATTAATTTAAAAAACGATGATAATAAATCATAACAAAAGTAATTATGATTATTACGAACTCGCTAAACTATTTAATTTATAACAGAATTAAAGTAAATTTAATGGTTGGTTTGTACGTTTAAGTTTTAAGTTTACGTTGAATCATCATCGTTACCATTTCAAAATAAACAAATCGTTTATGCGGAATTTTTTAATTTTTGCTTTTTTAAATAATCGAAAGTGTATACTTAGTCAAAAAAGTATTTTGATAGGAATAATTAGCTCTGACTTATAACACTTTGGCTCTTTTCATATAATTTCATCTGTGGTTGGCATATGTATGACGAAATACTCTGAAATATTGTGCTCCATTCCATTATTGTCATAAATGTATTTTGACAAACTTCACCAACAATTTCAAAAAACCTTTTATTTCAAGAATACTTTTATGATCAACTGTATTTTGATACATATAAAATTCACGTTAAATTGACGACTTTATGTCTGTTTGTCTGTTTGCTGTGAAATGAAGTAACGATTTAGAGTTTCATAGTAAAATAATTTAATAATAAAGTTATTAGTAGAATGTTGCTCTTGGCTCCAAAACTGTAGATAAGTTGAAGGATAAGATTACAGTAACTGTTGTAGGGCTGTATCCCATGTTTTGTTAGAACCACATGTCGTTTACAGCCATATCTTACAATTTAGGCACAAATACTGGCGACTGTACTATACTTGTCTATTCAACCCCATTTTTACTGAAACATTGTAAAACACATTTTATAGCTGTTGAAATGATGCGCCCCACAAACCATCCATAGATTACACTAGTTTACAAGAAAAATCTCCCGAAATAAAACCCAACTTTTCTTATAGATTTGGACCTCTTGAACACGAATATCATATTCATTTTTTTTGGTTAGCTCTTGTTTTTGAATATTCACGAAATACCAATTTTTTTGGTGATCAAAAATGTTGTTTCAGTTTTTGGGTCTCATATTTTACAAAACCAATAAATTAAAAATATTAATGAAACAAGTGCATAGTAAATATACCAACAAACATTTTGAGCTATATTTTGTTAAAATTCATTAAGAATTCTGGAAGTTATAGTCGAAAAACGTTGAAAAAATACGAAAAATTCACGTTTTTTTTAAATTTTTCCATTTTCAACGCCATAAATTTTGAACAAACAAAGAAACTAATTTTTTTTAATTTCTTGAAGCCTATAGTAGCTTCAATTTTCTTTCTTTTAAGCTAAAAGACACGAATATTGGTGCAGTTTGCACTAAGTTATTTAGGTTTTCCCAATGAAAGTCAAAACTCAAAATTTGGAAAAAATAATTTTTTACTTAATTTATTGTGCCATAAATAATAATGTTATAAGTTCAGTCGTTCTCAAACATCAGTAAAGAATTATTTTAAAATAGTAAAGGATAATTTCCATTTTTGTTTTCCAAGTTGGGAATTGGATCGATATGAGACGTATATTGAAAAATATAAACAAAAGATAATGAATTGTGAGGAGATGTAAAACATCATAACATCAGAACTATTTAAGTTAGTTCAAGCACCATAAAGTTAAGCCCCTATTTATGTCTATTAATACCTGTAAGGTTTTTTTCTTTTCTTTTTTCTCTTTTTTTGTTGTTTTTTGATAACGTAAATTTTTTTCTATCACCGTCCACCTTGTGTTACTCCTAACGTTTATGATCATTTTAAGTTTAATTTAAGAAAGCAATTACTTCTCTTTTTTAATAGCTTTTCGGTTTTGCCATCTTTTGTTTTATTAGTTTAATTTCTTTTTAAGTAGATAGTTGTCGTATGATTAGTTGCAAATATAATCTCTCTGAGGATAAATTTAATTCCAAACATTCAAGTGAAAATATTAATTAAAAACGAAAAAATATTACAAATATAAATTTTAAATAGTGTATTGTTTTTAAGAATCAATAAATCAATAGTGATAGCTGCCTTTTAAAGCAAAATAAATTGTTAGTAAAGTGTAAAATGAAGTTTATTTAAATGGCGTCGTCAAGAAGTTTCAAGTGTAAAAATAGCCCAAATTCATTTTGTTTAATTTGTGGAAGTTACATAATACATACTGCTAAATCACCCCATTTATAAGAACTGCCTATCTTCATTACTAACTGATATTTTCCAACTCTCAAAATAAATCCGAGGTAAGAGGAGCTAGATCATGTCCAAAAACTTCACAAAAAAATCTCAATTTCGAGAAAAATCATATACAAGCAAAATACAACTTTTGTCAAAAAAAGACATTTCATAATCAACTAACTGTTATATTCCAAATCCTTAAATAAGTCCAAGGTGGGAGGAGCTAGATCTACTTCGAAAACAACTTATATATAAATCAATTATGTTGCAGAATTTAAATTATTCTTAAAGTTAAATTTTTATTCCAAATTTTGAGTTTTGACTTTCTTTGGGAAAACTTGAATAACTTGGTGCAAACTCCACCAATATTCGTATCTTTTAGCTTAAAAGAAAGAAAATTAAAGCTTCTATAGGCTTCAAGAAATTAAAAAAATTAGTGTCTTTATTTGTTCAAAATTTATGGTGTTGAAAATGGAAAAATTTTTTTCAATTTTTTTCGACTGTAACTTTCAGAATTCTTAATGAATTTTTACAAAATATAGCTCAAAATGTTTGTTGGTATATTTACTATGCACTTGTTTCGTTAATATTTTTAATTTGTTGGTTTTGTAAAATATGAGACCCAAAAAGCGAAACAACATTTTTGATCACCGAAAAAATATATTTTTCGTGAATTTTTTGTTTTTCCATATCGGCTTATCACATATAGTCGTTTGGCATCAAAATTTTTCCAAAATTCCGAGATGAAGCCCATTGCAATAGATAGATTTTTATATGAAATCTACCTAAAAAAATGAATATGATATTCGTGTTCAAGAGGTCCAAATCTATAAGAAAAGTTCGGTTTTATTCAGGGAGACAAAAAAAGTTCAAAATTTGTAAACTAGTGTTAAAGAAGTGGAATAAATACATCCACTGCCTTCAACTTAAACCCGTTGTGAGACTAATAAGCTTTATTAAAATGCCATCTCTGTTGAAGATGAATCAATACGTGGGATTTTCTAAGCTACCTTTTGGATAACTGGACCATACTGAGAATGTGGAGGAGTGCCGTAGACATTTAAAAAGAATGACGCGGTATTTTGATTGATTGATTGATTGATTGGACTGTAGGACCAAGCACTAGGCGAGACTCCCGGATTACGGCCGGGCCACTTCCTACAGTCGTTTTACATATAACAATAGGTAAGGATAGGTAGGTAATTGTTAGTTAGGAGTGAACGACCCGGTTACAGACACCTGGCAAATCGTATCTAGCTACTACTGTTACGAGACAATCACAAGGACAATCACCTATAGATATAATCTGCAATCGCCAATCAGCAATCCCGTATCTAAAATTTCTCGCCTGCAATCTCCAGTCAGAAACCTGTTATTCATGTAATTTATTAGTATAATAGGGTGATGACTAAATTGTAGTCCTCTGCACTCTCCAATCTGAATTCATGTTATTAAAATCAATTAAAACAAAAAAATTAATTGGTGTCCGCCTATTTATATCAACGGAGCAAGCGCCAAATCTATTTTGAGTTTAATAAAAAAATTTCTCGAACGAAGTTAATATAAAAATCCATAACACGGGTTATGGTAAATTAAAAGTATTTCTAGATTCAGTAGATATCCACGCAAGGACAATTAATTTTTTTTAAAGACCGAAAAGCGGACGCTTTTACGTTCACGCCTAAAGAACTGAGAAAGGAGATACTGCTACTTAAAGGAATAAGTGGCGGATATACGGAGGAGGAGCTAAAAAATGAAATGTTGGCGGAATGTCCGAATATAAAGTTCTCTAAAATTCAACAATTTACAACTCCCTATACAAAAAGAGCTAACACACAACTGAATATGTACACCTTACAGCTCGAAACAGGTCAAAACCTCAGTGAATTGTTAAACATTAAATACCTGTTTCACCAGAGGATTCATTTCGAGAAACTAAAAAAACAGAAATCATACAATGCTTCAGGTGCCAAAAATTTGGGCATATAAGCCAAAACTGTGCATTTAACAAGAGATGTGTGAAATGTGGAGATAACCATGAAGCAGGACAATGTGCAAGAGAAAAGGGAAACCAAGAAAATAAAGCGGCTGCCTGCATAAACTGCGGCAAGGAAGGTCACCCGGCAAACTACCGAGGATGTGAAGCATTTATTAAATTCAAGAACAACCGGGATATAAACAAAGGAAAGGTAAGAGACCTCCTAAACGCTAGAAAGGAAAGTGTCCTTAAGACCATAAACAACTTCACAACGCCAAACAGATCATTCGCAGATGTTATCAACCCAAATAGAGATAAAAACCCTGACAACAGCGAAAACTACATTTCAGACTTCTTTAATGAGTCCAACAAATTATTCTACATGCCTCTTGGTACTTTGTTAGATAAAATCAACCAATTCTGGCCGAATTACATGAGAATCGAAAACAAAGGTCAAAAAACAGCTGAATACCTACAATTCATCATTTCTCTTACCCCAAAAATAAATATGAGCTGTAACAATATTTCAATTTTAGCTTTGAACGCCAACTCAATAATATCCAACCACAAACGCCTTCAACTTTTTTGAAACAATTAAACACATCAACCCGACTGCAGCTCTAATCTCAGAAACCCACCTTAATGGCAGACACAAGCTACACCTCGAAAATTTCAACATCATCAGACAAGATAAAAATGTAGGCACAGCAATATTTATAAAAAAGAACATAAAGTTCAAAATTATTCCATTCGAGAGCCTGTCAATATCGGCAACCTTTATAGACATAAATTACATAGATGCTCAAAAGAGAAATCGCTCTCTGATAATAGGGGCCATCTATATCCCCAGTAACCTTGGTCAAGGTATGAAACAGGACCTAGATAACATTTTGAATTTATGTCAGAATAAAGACGAGGTAATCATTGGAGGGGACTTCAATGCCAGAAACAAAAGATGGGGAGATAGCGTAAATAACGTGAATGGCAATCAATTATCAAATATACTTGAGGAACCAGACTGGATGAACTTCGAAAATGTAAACCCACCGGACCCAACGTTCCCGAGATCGGGTTCCTTCATTGATATATTCTTAATATCGTCCAATTGTCTTCATAAAACAGACAATCAATTAAACTATAAGTGCTCTACTTTACCAGGAATATCTGACCATTTTGCAATACAACTAAACATCACAATTAAAATTTTTAACCCGTTAACAAACACTAAGAACCACATTTTATCTTTCAAACAAACAAACTGGGATATATACAAATCTGACCTAAGCTTTGCCCTCACAAACTTAAAATATCTCACTCGAGGAGTTTATCTAACGACGAAATTGAAAAAACTATTAATGAGATCAACGTAGCAATTATTAACACAAATCTTAAACATGCCAAACAAATGAGACCTAAGGATTTAAAGTACGCCAATCTATCTGAAGTTGCACAGAAGATGCTCAAATTAAAACAAATCTGGTCCACCAAGCTAAAGAGGATATTTAGCAAACACAAAAACAAAATCAATGCCGAATACAAAGAACTCAAAGCGAGAATCGATTGTCTCAATACCTGCCTAAAAGACAAAATTTCGAGTGAACTAAATACTAACTTCAGACGAAGACTCGAGGCCATCAAACCTTCGCCTCGACTTTTTAAGGAAATTAATAAGATTACCGTAGGGAAATGCGACAAAATAAATATATCAAGAGACCCAATCAAAAGAGGTGATAACATCTATATCGACCTAAACGAAAAACTAAACGCGTTTGCCGAATTCTACAAGGAAATATATAAGGAAAAAATCCCAACTTATAATCTAAACACCACAAATGAGGTCATAAATTTATGGAATAACATCTCAAGAGACAACGAAAAAGAATTGACGGAATTCTCTCAGCAAAACTCTGCGCTGAATCCGGGTAATCTAGAACTCTTCTGTAATACAAAGATTACGTCGGACACAATAAAAGCCCTAAACAATTAAAAAATCGATGGGACCGGACAATATTTCAAACTACTTCATCAGGAAAGGTGTTAAACAACTGGCAGAGCCCCTAACGATCATTATAAACAACTGTTTGGATAACGGTTTCTTTCCAAATGCATGGAAGATAGCGAAACTTATACCTATCCCTAAAACTAACGCGTCACACGACATCAGAGACTTCAGGCCAATTTCGATGCTCTCAAATATGGGAAAAATTCTGGAAAAAATAATAATGTTTAAATTGCTTTGATAATTTTGATATCATCCCTGATGAACAGTTCGGATTCAGGAAAGAACACTCTACAGAGCATGCGCTCTCATATCTCCATGACAATATCGTCAAAGGACTAAACAACAGAAAATGCACAGTCTCTTGCACTTTAGACATCGAAAAAGCTTTTGACCTCACATGGCCGAAAGGTCACATATACAAACTGCACAGGGCCAACACCCCGCCTTACTTAGTCCGCATTATAAAAGTTTCCTCACAAATAGAAAACTTTTTATTGAAATTGATAATCAGAAATCTAACACAATACCAGTGAATTCAGGAGTTCCGCAGGGATCCATACTTGGACCCTGGTTATTTAACACTTATATTCATGACATTCCAACTAGATTGTCCAATAACTCCAAAACAGTTCTTTATGCTGATGACACTATAGTTTTCGCACAAGACGAAAGACCACATCTTGCATTAGATAAGATCTTAAAACACATTACATTCATACAAAAATTCTACAAAACCTGGAGAATAAATATTAATGTCGAAAAATGCCAATTAATTTGCTTTAGAAACTCAAGTGGAAGAGGACACCATCTAGCTGTACGAGAAAGTAACAATTAACTCTCCAAATCAATAATAGCGAAATCAAAACCGTCGATAAGATCAAATATCTAGGTGTTAATATCCAAAACAAAACTGTTTCAATCAACATATGAGAGCCACTATAAACAAAGCTAAAGGTGCAGCCGCGCTGCTAAAACCAATTCTGTCATCTAACAATGTTGAAAGCAAAACTAAGCTTCTTGTATATAAAACATTAATAAGACCTATTTTAACTTACGCTTGCCCTATCTGGTTCACAATTAGTCCCACAGTAGCTAAGGAACTCCTTGTCTTCGAAAGAAAAATCATCAGACATTGTCTCTCCAAATTTAGAAGGAAAAATATAAAATATATACACAACAAGATTATTTATAAAGATTCGGGAATAACCCCTATTCTTCAATACTCTTACAATCTAGCCGTCACTAGACTAAAAAGACTGCAACATCATCCCAACCCTCTTATGAGGAGCATTTACCACGACAATGTCACAACTCCACTGGAAAACGGTACCTACTACGTATCACCGATCAGTTTAATAAACACAGAATCTCTCGTGTCTTTGAAAGCTAATAACTGCCTAAATCTTAATAAATTCTACGAATCGAAAAATACCAGTCACTTGAGAGGTTAAAGTACACACCCTGGCTTCGTGCTCCGTGATCTGAATAGGCGTGCACCAACTAATCTAAATTAGTACAATACTTTATTGTTCCCTGTAAATATGTAAATAAATTAGTTTTAGTTTTAGGTAGCTCATAAACAGCGCTCAAATGCTGAAAAAAACGTTTCATATAATGCCCTGAGCAAGCATACATTTTTCTAGTAAATAAGATACAGTTCATAATAAGTTGAATTAGAGAAAATACTGTAAATTGAATTAAAACAATTTTCATATATCAAAAAATCAATTTTTGAAAAACGGTAGCACTTGACAGTTCTTGTCAGTGTATCCAACATATAAAAACAAACTATGTTTAGTTTTTTTTTTGTAACCGCTGTAAAATATACTTGTAAAATGAATGTTTCTAAAATGTCTCAATAAAGGAATTGAATTGAATTGAAATTAACAAAATTCAACACTCAATTTCAGTGTCAGCTTCACAATTCAAACAAATTTTATATATATTTTTTTGAACACACTAAAGCAATTTGACAGTCTGTATAAACATGTATAATCACAAAAATAACTTATTGAAAACAAAACAAACAATTGAACGATTAATTTATATATAACAAACTACATTGTATTAAAACATATACCTGATAAAACTTTATAGTATAAAAATGTTGATTTTTCTGTAGTTGTTGGTAATCCACTTTGATATTTTCTCATTGTAATTCCATCATGATTTTCTGTATCATTTTTTATTACAACAATATCATCATTAAAACTGTTTGAATTACATAAATCACATTTTTCCTCAAATTATTAAGATAATAATATGATATTATTCAATAAATAAAATAACCAATAAATTATTAATAAATGAACAAGAGAAAATTTAAATATTTATTTTGTTTTATATTAATTATATTAAGAGCAAAAAATTTACACGTCTATTCACGATGAAATCACTTTCTCCTCCCACTAAGGCTACTTACTCCTTATAAGATCAAATTGGTTTGCTCAAAACGTACTAGATATACAAATGCAATTTGTTTAATTATTTTTTTTATAAAAGTTTAATTTTGCAGCTTCGTTACAAAAAATCTTGTATGAAACACGTTGCTAATTTGTTGGAACAACCTAATTTAGCAACTTGTTTCATAAATAGCTATTAAAATCAAAAAAAAAAAAAAAAAAAAAAAAAAAAAAAAAAAAAAAAGAATGACGCGGTATTTTGATGGTAAAAAACAGATCGGAGTTATTGGTTTTTGAAAAGGAGACCAATGACGATGTAGTCATAGTTTGACTGCATACTTTTAAGTATTTATTGCCATCCTCATATTTCAGAATTGAAGACATTCTTGATGATGGTTTTAAATAATTTGCTCGGATAGGCCTTAACGGTCGATTTTCAAAAATCTTTCTTCTGTTGATAGTCTGATCCCAACACGTGACTTCGACGCTCAGAGAATAAAATCGGTGTGTTGGGTTATTTTCTCCCAACCTCGTCCTGTTATTAAACACATAATAATGATTTGTTGTAGTAGTTCCACAATTAGTCTGCAGTCTGAACGGCAGAATTTGTTTTTATGACGAATTATGCAGCTCTTGCATGATTTTCATCCAGTGTTCAATCTGTTTAGATGTCAAACATGCTAGCTACACTGCCCGATAAAATATTAGCTTCAGAACAGTCCTACTTCATTGGCAATATAAATATGTATGCGAGAGAGTAAGCCTTTGTGCCGCCTCTAATTTTTTAATCGCATTTCCAACAAAAGTCTTCGAGAGTTATGCAAAAAAGTCGTAGTTCTAAAAGGGACGCAACTACTTTGTGTAGGTAATAGACTATATCATCCGGAGTTCAAAAACTAGAACACAATTTAAGAATCAACAACAACTGATCTCTTCATACGGAATAACCCAACTTTCGTCAGAAGGGGAGACGTTTGCTTAGTAATCATAAGAATGAAATGATAACAGATATCATTGATGTCCTATCTGTGATATTGAGAAAAAATCAAAAAGATACCGAGCATTATTTTAAACGCCTAAGGAATTATATTAGCTTAAGTATAAAATCATCAGGAAACTCTAAAGATGTGAACATAAAATCAAACAAAAATATCTCTGTATAAAAAAATTTTCCTTCGAGCCGGATTTGAACCAGCGACCTATGGATTACTTTTAGCAATTACATCTACAGTCCACCGCTCTACCAACTGAGCTATCGAAGGCTCAAAAATTTAACAACAAAATAAACAACACACGAGTAGAGTTAATATTTTTTCATTGAACCACTTTTAGTTATTTAATAGTTCTAGTGGCTCATTTGCACTGACTACATCGGATGTATGGCAAAAGTTCGTCGATAGAGTGAAAGGAAAGAAAGTAGGTGGGAAGGAATATGGCGTTGGGCGACTGTGAAAAAGGGATAGAATTTATGAGTATGATGGGTAATGTAGATAATAATTTGAATGAGAGTCTCTTGAATGCTAATGGATGTGAAAGTTATGCTATGAGAGACCCTTTTGAATGAAGTGAGTTCTTAAAGGTATTCGACAGCACTAAGTCTAATACCCTAGAGACAAACAGCGTGAATTAAAGAATCATTCAGAAATTGGGCACGGAAGCAAAACAAAATTGGTTTTTGTACTCAATGGAAAGAAAGCAGAGTGGTTCTAGTACTTAAGAAGGACAAAAATCGTGAATTGGCGTTAAGTTATAGGGGTTTATGTATATTGAATGTTTTGATGAAACTAGTGAAACAGTAGAGTATGTGGAAATGTTTGTATGGAAAGTGAGAAAAGATAACACAAAGATTATAGCGGTATTTTTGGATGTTCAGAGGCCAGAGGAATATATGGTTCCAAGGAAAATAAGTTTTTATGAACTTGGGTTTTTCAAGGAAATGGATTGAATTATGTATGCTTTTATTAGTGAAAGAAAATAGTTATAAATAAAAAACAATTGAGTGGGGAGGTAAATTTAGGACTACCGCAAAGTATTAAAATTTCACCGACTTTCTTTAATCTTTATACACAGGAAGTTCATCAGCTCAGCGAAAACGAACTAATCATCCTGAAGTTTGCAGATGATCTCCACACGAAGCGATTCAGGGAGCACAGCATGGTGTAAATCAAGGTTGTGTTAAAGTTGAAGAGCTTAAGAGTAATTTTTTTGGACTCTTTTGATATTTGATGCCTTTGATTTTCCTAAAATTTTTAGGATATGTTAGTAGTACTGTGATAAGAAAAATTTACCACCTCTTAAATCTGGCGCGTTTGACCTTGAATAGAGGTCAAAGTTTAAGATCACGGGTAAATCGTATAAATTATAAGATTATTTTACTCTATAAAACCGTAAGTGACAGTGAGTTTAATATGGATTCTACTTGATACTAAGTAAGTGTTAGCATAAATAATTTGGTGGCTCACTCATGGCTTTGGCCTTTGAGGGCCAAGTTCATTCGAAAATGTTGTTTTCGTTGCTTTTTTTTGCCTTGTTATGTGGCTAAATATCTGGTAAGCCCATGTAACATGTGACCCACAGTAATAACTATTGGATTAATTACACAACATATGAAAATGGTTAGAAAAATTTAAAACAGCTTGAGATAACCTTGGCTTTAGGAGCTAAACGGTCTGAAAGTTGATAATTTTTCATAAAAGATCAAAGTTCAAGGTCAATAACTCTAGAAGCCATCAGTCAAAAAGTTTGAGACATAGCTGTAATTATACTTTATTCTATGTAGTTTAATGTCCAGGCTTAAACTACGTGGTGGAAGTGTTTGTTAAACAAAAACATGCTTTTTTTCAAACGTCCAAAATGCATTTTACAAAATGTAACATTCATTATATGCACATCTTACATATTTCTCAGGCTATTTTTTTTTTATAGTTCGAGTTAATCACTTAGGTTATTGACCTCTAATGCTTTACGCACGTGTTAACGATAGGAAAGGAAAGTTAAAAGGTTGGTATTTAGGGATTTGGGATAGGACTGGAGCGATAGTGTTGATGTACTGCTGGTTTAAAAGCTTAAGGATTGTATGTAGCAGGGAAAGCATTTTTTGGTAATCGATTCCACCAGTATACCAAACGTGGAAGGAAGGTGTTATTATAGCTAGATATTCTCACATATAATACCTCCAAAGTATGCTTATGGGAATGCAACGATTGCCTTGTGGCTCGTGAAGATTTGCGTAATGGTGGTATTAAATCATTAACTTCTTTACAGCATTTACCGTAGTAGTATCTGTAGAATAGTGTAAGAGCTCCAACCACTCTTCTATGATGGAGAGAATCCATACCCGATGTTATCATTGGATCATCAATCAGTTTTAAAGCACGTCTGTGAACTCTGTCTACAAAATTTAGAGAGGTTTCAGGTGCTGCAGCCCATAAATGGGAGTCGAATTCGAGGATTGATCGTATATATGCCTTATAGATCGTAACAATTTCAGATGGAGAGAAAAAGCTTTTACAGCGACGCAGGAAGCCAAGTCGTCGGGATCCCAATTTTGCAACAGAAAGAAAATGATCATGCCATTTTAGTTTGTGATTGATATTAGTCCCCAACAGCTTAAGCGTAGGCGAGTTTATTATAGGTTGACTGGAAAACGTTGCATTGCAGCCATATAGCGAAGTTTTATGAGACAAAATACACGACTTCGTCTTCGTAGCATCAAATGTCACAAGATTCCGTTTACCCCAATCCAGGATTAATTCAAGATCTACATCCAAGGATTCAACCATTTTTCTACGATGCAAATTGGTGGTTAGACTAGATGGCTGTTTTTTAAATGAATAGGAATGGAAGAAAGTACTGTCGTCGACAAAGCTGTATATTGGGTTGGTGGTGATAGATAACAAATCGTTGATAAAAATAAGAAAAAGGGTTGGTGATAGAACCGAACCCTGGGGAACACCGGCTTGGATTGGGAATTTATCCGACATGGCACCATCCAGCACTACTCTGATAGATCTTTGGGATAAAAAATCTTCTAACCAACAGATCAAGGTCTTACAGACTCCAAATGAAATTAATTTATAGTTAAGGGCCCGATGCCAAACTCTGTCAAACGCCTTGGATATGTCAAGGGAAATTATATGAGACTCACTAAAGTTATGAATTGTTTGGCCCCGTTTCTCCATGAGGACTGACATGATGTCAACAGTAGACCGTGTTTTACGAACTTGATATTGGCGGTCGTGGAGAAGATTGCTGTTTTCGAGATATGCCATTAGTTTATAATTAATAATTTTTTCCATAACTTTAGCAAGTATCGAGGTTAATGCAATGGGACGATAGTTTAATGGGTCCGACTTGTTGCTTTTTTTCGGGACTGGTTGAACATTAGTGGGTAAACCCACATTGATGGGTAAAGACCCGAGCTTAGGGACAAATGAAAAAGACTAATAAGTGGGTAGACCAGGGTATCCGAGCAACGTTTTAGTACAATATGTGGTATACCATCCGGACCAGCAGATTTGCTAAGATCTAGATTAAGCAATGTTGAGCGCAATATTCTTGGACGAAAGTAAATTTTGTTCATTGAGGATTGGATAGGTGGAATGTTAGGCGGATTTATATCGGAATCATTGACCACAGAGTTAGCAGCAAAACTTGTTGCAAGTAGATCTGCCTTCGCTTTGATTTCCATTACAGGGTTTCCTTGGTTATCCATTAATGGTGGAATAGAAGATTTGATAAAGTTATTGCCAACCTCTCGGATAAAATTCCAATATGACCGGCTGCCTTTTGTAGCGCGTAAAATTTTGCGCTTAGCATTGGAATTGAAAAGAAATTTAGCTTTATTAAATATACTATGACAGTTGTTTCTAGCCCTGATATACAGAGATCTGCTGCTGGGAGATTTATCACTCTGGTATTTATCAAACGCCAGCATTTGGTTGATTTTGATTTGATTTGCCATAGAACATTCATCAGAAAACCAGGATTTGGCCCCATTTTTCTTTTTCACAATACTGGTTGGAATAAAAATGTTCATACCCGGTAGAATAATGAATGTGATCAATACAGTTGCTTGATTAACATTTTTACTCTGCAGAAACAAACGCCAATCGATTTGGTTGTAAAATTTATTGAGTTTCTGCCAATTACATCTATTGTAATGCCAAACCTTTCGAGGAGCAGACAATTTTACACTTGACTCTCGAGAACTTATTTGAAAATAGGCAGAAACTACACAGTGGCCTGTCTGATCTACCAAGAGGAGCATCGACCGAGCAAAATATATTTACCGGAATGTGTTGTCATGAAAAGATAAAGTAGATTAGAAGAATGGCTGGCAATATTAGGAATATGGGTTGTCAAATCTACTAGTTGTGTAAGCTGATTAGAATCAGCCAAAAATTTAGCATATTGCCCTTCTAAAGATGTTTTGGTTGAGAAACGTAGCCAATCTTTGTGATGGACGTTAAAATCACCGGCTAATATAATTTCTGCATTAGGTACTGTAATGAAGATGTCGTCGATTGTGTCTGTAAGAGAATTAAATGCTTCCAGGGTTTGATTATTGTGGTATAAGTAACACATATAGATGTCGTGTTTGTTTACGATGATTTTGAGCCAGATAAAGCAGAATTCAGAAATACTACTTGTTTCATACAGAAATAGCCTTGTATATTAAACATCATTTCGCACAAATATCATTACACCACGGTGGTCATAAAATGCAAATTCTGGAGAATGATTGTTACAGCTGAATCGTGCATTATCAATATTTGAAACTTGCGTTTCACCTAGCGCAAGTAAATGAGGTTTCTTTTGGTCGAGATGGTATTGGATGCTAAGGAAGTTTTTTGAGAGGCCCTGGATGTTGGTGGAATCGATTACAAAGTTGGAGTAAGAAGTGGGCATTGTATATTAAAATTAATAATGGTTAAGTTAAAGATTAATAGAGAAAATAATAAAATCCAAAAACCAAAAGGGACAAGATAGAGTAAACACAACAATAAGCCGCAAAGAAAAGATTGGCATAGGCCATAAAGTTTTTTACAATTCTGAGCGCTTTCACTATCCCACCGGCAATGGTAACAGACAGAAAAGAGAAATCTATTATCATATGTTGATGATTGAAAGGAGTTTATTAAGAAGTTTATATTGATTATAAATTAAATTTTTATTAAGGCCATAATTGATTTAGTGATAATTTCAAAATCGGAATCCCCCAGTACAGAGGGAGTATACGGAGTGACGTTCTATATGATCCGCATGACTGTGCCAAAAATTCTATCAGTCGTAAAAGATGTGTTTATGGCAAAAATTGAAGCTTAGTTTATAAATCTTCTTATGCAGTCTGGCATATTCCTAAAATTCAAAATGGCGGATAAATATGGCGGCTGCAATTAATAATTTATCGTGAAAGAATATTTTTTCTGATGTTGCACTTGTTAAACTCATCAGAACTTTTAATTGAAACCATTTTATGATGCATCTTTAGTTGCTGAATACGAATTTAATATTTTTTGTTTTGTGATCGTTAACCCAAAACACAACTTTTTTGAAAGTTTTTAAGGTTAGGAACAAAACAGAGGATTCTAACTCCGAAAAAATATTAAATTCGTATTCTGCAACTAAAACAACTATACACCATAAAATGGTTTCAATTAAAAGTTCTGATGAGTTTTACAAGTGCAACATCGGAAAAAATATTCTTTCACGATAAATTATTATTTGCAGCTGTGGGGTCTAAAGTTTATCATACTTTACATTACGATGCGTACACACGGTGTGCGGTAATGTAAAGTATGATTTACTTCATGGGTTCGTCAATATGTGTACGCACCTT
Organism: Diogma glabrata; assembly: GCA_963693315.1. Lineage (NCBI taxonomy): Eukaryota > Metazoa > Arthropoda > Insecta > Diptera > Cylindrotomidae > Diogma > Diogma glabrata. Next base: position 24,944,968 of record OY856186.1, on the reverse strand, counting down.
AAACTTTAGTCGAATTGAAGAAAAATTGAAATAAAAATATTTATGTACTTTAGTAGTTACTTGAATTTAAAAGAAAAATAAATAAAAATTGCTAAGAAGAATTTTTGTGTTTGAAAATAAAAATAAATTATTTATTAATTGGGTGATCTGTGCATGTGTACTATAAATAGTAATCAATCAAGATTGTTAAGTGGAAATATAGCACTAGAATCACCAAAGTGGTGACCAATTACGTGAATCAAACACGCAAATTGCATCAGGATACTGCAAATTGCATCAGCATACAATAAGCAATAGCAATAGCTTATTATATGTTGGATTTAGACAACCAAAATACTATAATAGTAACAACGTTATCACGTGTTATGGTACATAAAGAATTATCTGGAATCGTCTTATATTGATGAATAGAAACGGCGTCATTATAAAAATAGCAATAGCACGAGTTATAATTAACCAGAATACAGAATAGACATTAAAGTAGTGGATTCAGGAAGGCAAATTCAACACGTGATATACAGGAAATTCAACACATGTGAATAGAAAAATGAGATCAATAAGTAAACTAGGAAAACGAGAAAATATCTAGAAGCGGAAGGTATAAAATGGCGGATATAACATGTTTACACAGGTTTTTCGAAATTTAAATTATTGTATTATATTTTTGATAGTTGATATTTTTTAAATAATAAGTTTTTTTATATTATTGTGTTTTTTTTTATATTATATATACATACGGACATGAACAATATAGTTGTTGTAGTGAATTTGGATTAAGTTAAGGTTAAATAAACCGCATAAGTAAAATTGATTTTTATAAAATAGAAAGTAAAATTTTTTTGGTTGAAAGATCTTTCAAGATTTAAATACAATTTCTGTGAATCGGATAATTGTTTGTACAAATATTGTGCCGGTACTTTAGATTTATTTTCGGGTTAATTGATTGGAATACATAAAAATGGCGTCGCGAAACATGTCGAATGTAGATTGGATCAATCTAAGTGTCAACAATTTGGACGATGCTTTACGACAAATCGAAATCCAAAAGAAACATGATACTTTTAAAAATTCCAACGTTTCAACGAACCCGTTTGTTACTTGTGAAGAAACCGGTGTTCCAAGTAACCAATATAGACTAAAATCTTCAACACCAACCAAAATACAGACGCATGCAACTCCATTTATGACGCAAGTTGATATCAAACCGCAAGTTAAAAAACAAAATATTAATTCGAATGACCCTAGCAAATTTGTGACAGTTAATAGAAATTTTTTTAATGATCTACCCGATTGGAAGTTAAAGGAGTTGAACGCGTTTTTGCCGAATAATGAAACTTCTATTGGGGATAATTATGATTTCGATTTTACTAATAATAATGCAATTTATACGAAATTGAAACCCAAAATAGAACAATATGACCCTCGCGAGCCGCATACTATACAACCTAGGCAAGTTTTGTTTTCAGAATCAGCTAGTTTTAAACCTATGAAACTTCCTGATTTCTGGAAAGACGCTCCAAAGGCGTGGTTTGAGTTTGTGAACAAACTTTTTGTAACACATAAGGTATTTACAGATGAACTGCAATTTTTGAATTTAGTAATATCTTTTGGGTCAGATATTCGTCACGAAATTAAAGATTTGATTGAAAATCCACCGGAAAATAAAGTTGAAGCTATTAAGATCAGGTTAATCGAAGTTTTCGAGGAATCCGAAAGAAAAAGATTAAGTAAATTATTATCCACCGTACCGTTGGGTGACAGAACACCATCGTATTTGTTTCGGCAACTAAGAGGATTGTCGGGAAATAGATGCTCCGATTCATTTTTAAAGGAGATTTGGGTTGAGCGTTTACCACCAGAGGTACAGGCCGCAGTAGCAGGTTTATCGGAAGAATTGTCTGTTGAAAAAATTTTGAAAATAGCAGATAAAGTTAATTATTACCTTTTGGGAAATCGAATACATGAAATTAATTACAACCTCACGGAAGACAATAGTGAAAATATTAAATCAAACAGAGTTTTAGAAGATTTAACTGAAAAAGTCACCTCGCTTACATTGCAAGTAGCTTCACTTATTAAAGCAAACGAAACTTGGCAGACCCAAAACCGACCATCAATAAATAACAGAACAAGATCACCTTTACAGGGTCGTAGAAATTTAAGGTCCCGAAGTAGATCCAGGGAGCCGTATGATCCAAATTCAACAACCTGTTATTATCATTGGCGCTATGGTAAAGATTCAACTAAGTGTCGATTACCATGCGACCAAGCTAATTCAGCGGAAAACAGGTAAGCCAATCACTAGTTGCGGCAAGTGATGTCGGCTCAATATCCTGCCGCCTCATTATTTACGACAAGTCAAATTCCTTAAAATTACTGATTGACACAGGTGCTGATATATCAGTGTTGCCGGTCAACGATTTAGTTGAAAAACCTCATACCTCTGATGTGAAATTATATGCAGCAAATGGCTCAATTATTGAAACTTTTGGTAACAAAACATTAACATTAAATTTAGGGTTGAGGCGTGATTTCAAATGGACATTCGTAGTTGCTGAGGTTCAACAACCAATTTTAGGGGCCGATTTTATAAAATATTATGGAATTTTAGTAGATTTACAGAAACAACGTTTAATAGATCCATTAACTAAACTAGAGCAAGTCGGAACGATATCGACTACACCTAGTTTATGTTTATCGACAAATAGAAAACACGAATCGCCATTCGGTAAGGTTGTTTCTGAATATCAAGAGCTTACTAGACCAATATAAGGTACCCAAACGATAAAGCACGATACTGTGCACTACATAGAGACCAAAGGACCGCCTGTATCAGCAAAAGCACGAAGGTTGGACCCAAAAAGGTTAGTAATTGCAAAAAAAGAGATCCAGTACATGTTAGAGAATGGAATATGCAGACCTTCCAAAAGTCCTTGGTCGAGCCCATTACATATGGTTGCGAAAGGAGATGGAGAATGGAGGCCGTGTGGCGATTATCGTCAATTGAACGCAGTCACCATGCCAGACCGTTACCCGATTCCTAACATGCAGGATCTTAATCAATCTTTGTATCGGAAAACTATTTTTAGTAAGATAGATCTACAAAGAGCATATCACCAAATTCCTGTCAGAGAGGAAGATATAGAAAAAACAGCAATTATAACTCCGTTTGGTTTGTTTGAGTTTGTCCGGATGACTTTTGGGTTACAAAACGCAGCTCAAACATTCCAACGATTCATTAACGAGGTATTACGAGGCCTAGATTTTGCGTACCCTTGTATTGATGATATTTTAATTGCTTCAAATACTGAGGAACAACATATAGATCATTTACGACAAGTATTTGAAAGATTGCAAAAACACGGCATATTAATAAATTCGAATAAGTGCGAGTACGGTCAACCTGAAGTGAAATTTTTAGGACATGTAATCAATGCAAGTGGTATTCTACCATTGCCTGAAAAAGTAAAAGCAATTGAAGAATACCCAGAGCCTAAGGAAGTAAGAGGATTACGGAGATTTTTGGCTATGATGAATTTTTACCATAGGTTTATCCCAAACGCAGCCAAAGAACAGATACCACTGTTGGAGTACATGAAAGGAAACAAACGCAACGATAAACGAAAAATAGAGTGGAACGATGAAGCAAGAAAAGCATTTGCTAATTGTAAGAAAATATTAAGTGAGGCCTCGCTTTTAGCTCACCCGGCGCCAGATCAACAATTGTGTCTTTGTGTAGACGCTTCAGACGACGCCTTAGGAGCTGTTGTTCAGCAAAATATAGAAAACAAGTGGGTCCCGCTAAGTTTTTTTTCCAGAAAGCTAGCGACGGCGGAACGCAAGTATAGTGCATATGATCGAGAACTATTAGGCACCTACTCAGCTGTTAAATATTTTAAACATATGTTAGAGGGTCGAAACTTCATTATATTTACAGATCATAAACCGCTTACATTTGCTTTTCGTCAAAAACCGGAAAAAGCCACACCAAGACAATTGAGACATTTGGATCTGATAGGGCAATTCTCTACCGACATACGCCATATATCTGGAATAAATAATATAGTAGCCGACGCTTTATCTCGATGCGATTTGAATGCGATTGAAAACCCACTTGACTTGTCAAGCGAGAGACTAGCGGAAGCACAATCTACAGATGAGGAACTTGCACAGTTGATTTGTAAAAACGGAAGTTCATTGCAGTTAAAGACGGTAGTTTTGCCAGATGGAAAGAATTTGTATGGTGACATATCCACTGGAAAACTCAGACCATTTGTTCCACGTAATTTAAGGAAAGACATTTTTGACATTTTCCACAACCTGGCGCACCCAGGAATTAAAGCTACCACCAAACTTGTTAGGGATCGTTATGTATGGCCCTCAATTAGAAAAGATTGCAATAATTGGGCAAAGTGTTGCATAAACTGTCAACAAGCCAAAATAATAAAGCACACCAAGAGTCCGTTAGGAGAATACGCTGCACCGAACGACCGATTCCAACATATAAATATAGATATTGTAGGACCGTTACCAAACTCAAACGGGTATTCGTACGTTTTAACATGCATTGACCGTTACACACGTTGGGTTGAAGCACTCCCATTAGTTGATATAACGGCTGAGTCTGTTGCAAAGACATTATATAATGGCTGGATTACAAGATTCGGCGTTCCCTATTGGCTTACCAGTGATCAAGGGAGACAGTTTGAAGCATCTCTATTCGCGGAATTAGAAAAGATTATGGGAATTAAACATTGCAGATCAAGTCCTTATCATCCACAGGCAAACGGGCTAATTGAAAGGTGGCATCGTGATGTAAAGGCTGCCATAATGAGCTATAAAATCCTAAATTGGACAGAAGTCTTACCAACAATACTGATGGGGATGAGAGCGGCATATAAAAAAGATCTTGGAGCATCGGTATCCGAAATGGTATATGGCTCTACAATCGTATTACCAGGTGACTTTTTCGATCCTAAACCATTAGAAGAAGACCAGCACTCGTTTTTAGTAACTTTGAAGGAAAATATGAATAAATTAAAGCCAACTCCAATGTCGCGTCATGGAAGGGAAGCAATATTCATTCACCCCGATTTACAAACATGTTCCCATGTTTTTGTTAGAACGGACGCGGTACGTGCGCCCTTACAAACTCCTTACGAAGGCCCGTATCCAGTGGTCGAGCGGTTAGGTAAAACGTTTAGGGTTAAGTTGAAACACAGAGAGGCAATAATATCCATCGATAGACTCAAGCCTGCTTTTATTTTAAGAAGTACCCATGAATACGTGGAAGAAGAAGAGTTTTCACCTCATCCACTAATATCTTCACCTCGACAAGAACGCACGTCAACTGAAATAAATTATAATTTAGAAACACCATCAAACGTATTAGAAAAACCAATAGTCATGACGCGGGTAGGACGAAAAGTACGATTCCCGGCACGATATTTGGAGCAAATACATTATTTGGTGTAACTCGCAAAGTTTTTAGTATAAATAAAATTAAGAATAAAGCATTTTAATTTTAAGTTTAAAAAACACTTTTTAATATGTATAAGTTTTTTGTTTGATTGAATTCCAAATAATTTCGTACATATGCTAACTAGCATTACCAAGGATATTCCTAATCTGAAATAATATAATGTTAGAGATAAAAAGTTAATGTATGGTTTAAAAAAAAGGAGAAATTTATACAACACCATAATGAATTATAATTTAAGTAAAAATAGAATCTTATATATGTTAATGTAATATTATAAATATTTAAACTGTAAATATGTAACGTAGATTAAAAATGTGACCCGAGTAAAAAATCACCTCAGAATATGCGCGTAAAAACATCTTTAAAGTTTTTTCTGGTGGGGGAGTGTTGTGGGGTCTAAAGTTTATCATACTTTACATTACGATGCGTACACACGGTGTGCGGTAATGTAAAGTATGATTTACTTCATGGGTTCGTCAATATGTGTACGCACCTTAAACTTTAGTCGAATTGAAGAAAAATTGAAATAAAAATATTTATGTACTTTAGTAGTTACTTGAATTTAAAAGAAAAATAAATAAAAATTGCTAAGAAGAATTTTTGTGTTTGAAAATAAAAATAAATTATTTATTAATTGGGTGATCTGTGCATGTGTACTATAAATAGTAATCAATCAAGATTGTTAAGTGGAAATATAGCACTAGAATCACCAAACAGCCGCCATATTTATCCGCCATTTTGAATTTTAGAAAAATGCCAGTCTGCATAAGAAACTTTATAAACTAAGCTTCAATTTTTGCCATAAACACATTTTTTACGACATAGAATTTTTGACACAGCCTTGATCCATTTGACGTTGGAACGTCACTCCGTATATTCCCTCTGCACTGTGGGATTGTGATTTTGAAATTATTAACAAAATCGATTATGATTATCGATTATTAACCCTAATAAAAAATAAATTTATAATCAATATAAAATCAAAAATAGCCTGAAAAATATGTAAGATGTGCATAATGTTACATTTTGTAAAACGCATATTGGACGTTTGAAAAAAGCATGTTTTTGTTTAACAAACACTTCCCCCACGAAGTTTAAGCCTTGACCTTAAACTACGTAGAATGAAGTATAATTACAGCTATATTTTTGACTGATGGCTTCTAGAGTATTGACCTTGAACTTTGACCTTGTATGAAAACTTATCAATTTTGAGACTGTTTAGCTCCTAAAGCCAAGAGTAGCCCAAGCTGTTTTAAATTTTTCTAAGTATTTTCATATGTTGTGTAATTAATCCAATAGTTATTACTGTGGGTCACCTATGGGCTTACCAGATATTTAGCCACATAACAAGACAAAAAAGCAACGAAAACAACATTTTCGAATGAACTTGGCCCTCAAAGCCTAGAGTGAGCCACCAAATTATTTATGCTAACACATATCAAGTAGAATCCATATTAAAAAGAAATTTCATGGGTCACTCATGGTTTTATGGAGTAAAATGATCTTATAATTTAAACGATTTACCCATGATCTTAAACTTTGACGTCTATTTAAGTTCAAACGCGCCAGATTTAAGAGGTGGTAAATTGCACTTTTTCTTATCACAGTACTACTAACATATCCTAAAAATTTTAGGAAAATCGAAGGCATCAACCATCACACGCTCATACAAAGTGTCCATCCAACTTTTAAAAAAATGACTCTTAAACTTTAAGGTGAATGTGAGTAATTGTAGCTGTATGAAGTTTTGTATAGGACCACAAAGAGTGTTAGATATTATAATTGAAAATTAAATATAATTAAATATTTGGATCGATCGGAGCATGAACTTTAAGAAACACATGGAGTTCCTAACCGATGAGCGTAAGAGAAGATTGAATGTGATAAAAAAGTGAGCATTGAGCAAACCCAAATAGGGAGATCACCCCAATGTGACTGATGTGTTATGAAAGCCTTTAGTTTCCACCAAAATCGCGTATATGCACCCAGAGAAATCAATTCATCTATTATTCCGTTAGCGTATAATCCATACAAATATTATGTGTGAAATTCAACCCTTCCTAGCATTGGAACAGTTTATACAATTAATGCATGTTTTATTCCTATTTTGATAAACACTCATTATTCCGAATAAAGTATAAATCCTACAAAAAGCTAAAGATATACTATGCATAAAGCCGCATGATTTAATACAAAGTATGATTATTAGGAATAATAAATTTATGAACGGATTACATAAAACATTCCTTTTTAGCGAAGTTTTCATGAACTGAAATCATGATATCCATGAAAGATAGGTGGCATATAATATCCCTTATTAAGTAGTTTTTGCTCTTTGAAATAGTGATTAGCGATTACATTATGCTAATGAAGCGAATAAATAAAAAACTGTAGTTTGCTGGTAACATAAATTTATTATCAAGTTCTTTTTATAATTTAATTCATATTAATTCATAATGAATTTATGACAATTAATTTAAATATTGTTCAAAATATTAAATTAAAAGATTTAAGTTTAACATAAAGTTTGTAATATAAATAAAAATTAAAATTAAAGAACTCTAGGTAGAAAAAACTGTTCTTTATTATAAAGCATATGAATTTCAAAAGGTTTTTTTGAGTTTAAATCCTTAATATTTTTTAGTAATATTTCATTTTTTGATGTTTTATAAATTTTTAAATGCGGATCAAAATCAACTATAGCAATTTCGTTTAAAATTAAAAACAAAGAGGATTCATCATATAACATTTCAACAATTAAATATAATTTATTATCTTCATAAACGTAATAGTTTTTTTTAAACAAAGTTCCTTTATAAATCAAAACAGTAACAGAAACGATAGAAGTAATTTTAAGGTTTTGTTCCAATTTTAGATCATGATAATTAATTTTACTTGGGTCAAAATCTTTTAATCGTTGAATTATTTCAATATCAGGATCAATCATATTATTTTTCATTACATTGTAAGCAAATGAATAACTACATTTTTTACTAAGTGAAAAGGGGAGATTAACCCGAGAATTGCAAACTTTAGAATATTCCTTAATAAATTTGTTTTTACTTTCAAGCCTCATACAGCTTAAAAGTTTTAAGGGACCAGAACTTTCGATCAACCGTGGATAATGGCATATAAAATGGTGTTTTGGTTTAAGGTTGGATTAAAACAAAATTTGTAACGTGTATGGTGTTTTTTTATTAAGTCCCGTAGATATAGAAGTTCCACTTCGCTATAAGAATCTTTCAGAAGAAATTCAACTAGTTCATATAATATGAGAACGTATTTCCAGCATAAATCGTTCCTTGGAACAAAGCGACCTACAAAAGCTGGAAAACAACGTAGAAAACAATAACTCTCTCTAGCCGACATGTGCAAATTTAAATTTTTTACATGATCTTCTTTAATAAAATTTGGTCTGTTTTGCACTTCAATTTCACCATAACCGAAGTTTTGAATAATATTGTTTAATATTTCTAAATCGAAATATTTTTTTTCAAATATAAAAATGTTTAAAGCTTGAGCGAGACCAAATTTAATTATTCCCTCAAATACATCATGCATTATATCACAGTAAAAATTCTCTGTAACATCAAAATACTTAAGATCATTAAATATAGAATTAAACTTTACTCCCGTAGATTTAAAGTCTTTTTTTTCTAGATCTAATTTGTAGTTGTCCTTGCTTCGCAAATTATCCATATTTTCAACAATTGATAGTTCCATCTTAGATTTTGATTCTTTACAATGTCTACAATAAAAGTTATGAGAAAAGGAAGAACTATACCCCATTAACGAGTTTAATGCAAGGTTATCTCCTATGATAAGACCTAGAATGAATTTGACGTTTTTTGTTTTATTTGATATAATTAAATCGATTCCCTGGGTTTCGATTAGCTTCAAACAGTCAACTAGATAGCTTAAAGATTGATTAGGTCCAAATTTTTTAAAATATTTTGTTTTCATTAAAAGCGCTACGAATATGTTATTTAATTTTAAACTTTGGGAAGGCAAAGTTGGAAAAAAAAAATAAAATCCTGCAATTGATTGAGAGCCTGCGTGGGAACCTAAACTGTTTCCTGTTTCGAAATCATCGTAATATAAAATATAAGGTATGACGATTTGATTTGGCGAAAACATTTTTAACTTATGCTTCCATAATTTACCTTGAGCGAAATTTTCTAGTTTATCCATATTTGAGCTACATAAACGGTTTGTATTGTCTACAGTATTTTGAAATATATTTGAGAATTCAAAAAAAAGTTTTATTTGATAAACTATAGGTTGCAAAACACAATCATAAATAAGATTTTTTAAGCGCGGTTGGCCATGTTCTAGAGCTTGATCTATTTCCATATGAATTTTATATTTTTGTGGAAGTTCAAACTGCATTTTACTTTTTAACTCTTTAATTAATAAAAATTCAGATTTTACTTCCTCAAAAGTGCTTGGTCGATATTTAAAGCTTCAGATATATCAAACTTAATATTTGTAGAACAATTCAAAATATTTGTTAGAAAATCAATTATCACTTGTAAAATACAGTTATTAAAACCTTTTATGGTTTTGTCTATGAGCACAGTTGTCATATTGTTTTTAGAGTACAATTCTAATACAAAAAGCAAGGCTTGATGTTGCAATTTATTTTTGAATTCTAAATTATCAACAAAAGGGAGGTTTACATTTTTTTGAGGTTCTGGTATAGTAGTTTGCATTAAATTAGTATTTGAGGCAATGCAGTAATTTTCCGATTTTGGCCCAAATTCTTGCAATAAGGGTTGGGGACTTTGACTTAATTGAGATTGGTGTAAATTTATGAGATGTCTTTTAAAAGTGCTTCTGTTTGCAAACAATTGATTACAATTATTCTGCGAACAACGTAAAACATCCGTTGGTTTTAGATAGTGAACATGAGCCAAATGAAAAATTAAGAGATCTATTTCACAAAATGAGTTACAACATTTAAAACAGATAAACATTTTTAACTGCAAGGGATTTAAAAGGACTATGTTAACTTATCTTTAGAACTTTGCACAAAAATTACGGATATAAAGCTATGATTCAAAATAGTTCTTCAGAGCTAAATAAATTCTTAATTTTCTAAGTCGAACATTATGTCTATAATATCAGGCGTTAAATTATCAAATTTCGTTGTAATATTGTAAAAATGTTTTTGTATAAATAACCAAAACTTTTCCGATTGCTTTGGATATTTTAAATTAAAGGTAAAAAAAATTTTGAAACAGATATCTAAAGCAGCTAAAAAGTTTGGTGTACTATAAAATACCCCCTCATACGTTACACAAAATTCAGGTGATGGCAAATTTAAATAAATAAGAAATGGTTGCAGCTGAAGATTTCTTTTTACACAAAACTCTTTCATTTGATTGATTTTGATTTTGATATCAGACGAATCTGTTGCTTCAACAACAAAAGACTGGATTGAGTCACTTATTGATATTTTCCAAAACTTTTTGTTATCTAATTTAACTTTACCGGCAGGTTTTAATATGTAATGCATTAATTTGCAAATTTGTAAATTATGTATATCTGTAAAAATTACATTATAGAATTAATAATAGTTCACTTGAATATATTGTAGTATAAACGTATACCTTCGATATTTGAAAGATGTTTAAATATTTCTAAAGTTGCTTTGTGTTTGAGTTTTTTAGGAAAAATTGTTTTTATTTTTAAAATGAATTGTTGCCACGAGCCAAATAAATTTTGCGTTTGGTTAGGAAACTGCTCCTGAAAGTCAATTTCAATCTGTAAATTAAACGAGAAAATTTATAATATATTATGAACATTAGATTAACTTATTATGCTTACCAATCTAAATCCATTTGCATTTGTGTATAAAGTCCATTCAGTAATGAACGCGTCAATAGTTTTCAAATTTCTAAAATCAGCTTTTCTAAGATGAGAGGTCTCTTTCCATTTTATCTCAACGACCTCCCATGGAGTACAGTGTAATTTTAACCAATTTTTATTGTCGATATCAGAAAAACTTATGTTATTATTTTCAACAATAGTGCATTCGGATTCTTTAAATAAATATTTTGTTAATGGGAAACCATATAAAGATACGTATAAAAAATGTTATACCTGAAAATGTACTGCTATTTGAACTTCTTCGTCGCTTATGGTCGCTGAAGTATCCAGCTTTTGTTAAATTTTTGGAGAGAACTCTATATTTATTATAAAGTTTTCCGGTTGGATTGCCTACTTCTTTAAAATAGTACTCCTAAAGTTGTAAAAATTGTAATTTCAATTAAAGTATGTATGAGAAAATAGACGAAAAGTAGTTTAGAGCTTAATTTTTAATGAATATTTTTAAATTAATTACGTTACTTTAAATAAATGATTGTCAAACCACATTTGCAGAAATGTGTTTTTAATTATATTGAAATTCCTATTTTACCCATAGTGCTTATATATGCATTATTTTTCGACTTACACCATTTTCTTCTGGAAATAAAAGTTTTATTTGTTGAGTTACTTTGCGAAATACATCTAGCGTCAGTGCTTGGTTATTGTCGACAAACTCTCTGACAATAAAAGTACTAAACAAATCTCTAGTTGCAGAAGTGAACCCAATTGGTGTGTTCGAATCATACAACAGTTTTACTCTTGCACCATTTGGTTTATGCAGAAATTTATTCAGGTCCTAGTTGTAAAATTTAAATATTTAAGAAATTGAGACATAATTCATAAACCTTTAATCTATTTACAAAACTAAATTTATTAGTTAAAGTCCCGGATGAGCAAGATGTTCCGGATGAGCAATTTTCTGTGTTCGCATATGGTTGACTCGTATCACGTTTAGGATTATTTATATCGTCTTCAATACTCTATTAAAATATAATGTAAAAATCATTCGGACATATGAAAATATTTATAAAACTCTATTCCTACATGTTTTTGTTTCCACTCCTTTAGACGAGCACGAAATATGGCTCGATTCCCTAAAGCTGATTTAAAAATATCACTGATGTCTTTTTCCGTAAGATACATCAGACTCAATACAGTAATATTAAACTCTTGAACAAAAAGTATTACAATTTAAAAACTTAATACATAGATTCACTTGTAATGTTACCTAGTAATTTTGGCAGAATCGGTTCCATTAACCATTCTTTCATTAGTTTTGTCAGATCACAATCAATTATTATCACCTCAACTTCACTATAATCCGTTGTAGGCTCAGTGAGTGCCTTTTCATTGTTGTGATCGTCCATTTTAATTCTAAAACTATGAATAACAACGATTAATTTAACACCGATTAAATTTATAAACTTTATGTACATCCAATAGCACATTTTCGATTTGTAAACTATCACATTTCTCAGTACTATATAAAACAACACATGTTTCCTTTTTTCTATAAATTAATTGTTCTAATTTAACAACACAAAAATGTTACCTCAATTTTCTCGTTCAAAGAATTTTTATTAAAAAAATCCTTAATTTATATATATGTATATATATAAATATATAATCGTTCAATCAAATTTATTTTAAAATTTAGCACTAATTAATCACAAGACCACTTCACACAAATGTTTTACGGATATTAAATATTCTATGTAGAAAATTTCTATTGGTTTTAAATCACAAGTCAAAACATGTTTGTAATCATAACAGTACAATCAGGTAATATTAGGGATAAATTATGTATATTAAGAATAATTTAATCTTTATTTGCGAATTAACGTTATATTTTTATTTCAATTGTCTTTGTTTTCTGAATAGTAAGTTATTAATGAAAATCATGATTTATGTACTATAAAGAATTTTTCCTTACGCATGTAACAACCATTGTAATGTAAGTTAAATACAATATTAGGAATAAAATGATCATTTCTGTCATATAAAATGATTTTGAGGAATAATTGATATTATTATTAATTTTATGTCATTCCTATACGAGTATTCCTATGATATGTATAATAAGTGATTATGCTTTTCTCTGGGTGTGGAATAGGAGTGTGTGTTGATGGTTCTGTAGTTGGTTTTCGTAATGAAAGTCGATGAAAGTCGAGAATGAATGTGTGACAGTGGTATTTGGGGCGATGAATTCGACTTCAATCCACTGTCTTTATTTGGAAGCTGGTGATTCACCTTTTGATTATAAGAGAGAGTGTGGATCACGATACGAGAGATATATGGAGAATTAAGACGAATCAAGATCAACTAATTGAGAAAATGTTGACATGGTTACAAGAGTCAACCCTTTTTTAAGAAAACCTATGGACCCGCAGTTTTGAGAGAAAACTTAAACGAGTTTTTTTCAAGTAGTTAATTTTACATGATTTCGAGATAAAAACAAGCTTCACGTTCAAAGGAACTGAAAGCCAAAATCTGTATAAAGAATCTCTCCAAACACACAGACAGGAAAGTGGTGTTGAAAGATTGCTGTATATGTATCCCTCTTTGAAAAAGTGTAAGCGCTGTTGTATATACTCTTAGATAATTAGTCCTCGCAACAGGATTCCTTTTCAAGACACTCATTAATGCAGACCCTCTGTGATTATCATAATCGACTCACAGTTTTCGACAGTCCTTTATTTAATTTTTAAATTAACCTTATGGAAATATTTTCTTTCTTCACTGTACAGAGCCGAATCGGATTCATAAGTTCTGTCCAAAAGTTTATTTGATCTTTATTTTAGTTTGTCAAGGTTATTGTTTCACCATAACACTTTGTGTGATCCACATTGTCTCTTTTGGGAGCGCAACCTTTCAAAAGCCTGAACGTAGAGGTCCTTTAGCTAGTAAACTGCCTAATTTAAAACAAGCACCTTAAAAATGAATCCCCATGCTCGTTCTTCCACTACAAAGCCTCTTAAGTGCACCCAATCCATCTTTTATGGATGGCGGTAAACGCAACTCTCCACTGGGAGCGCCTCTGGAAATCAAGGAAAGGAAATCAATATATGTATGATCGCCCTTCAATATTTACGTAGACACTCTCCAACGTTTAATTTCTTCTCTAAGAGACCTAGAACATAGACTGATCCCTTTGATATCTTGCAGCCATCCGTAGAATAATATTTACAAATGATTAACAGCCAGTACTTTATAACAGATTGACATCTACTATTGATATTGGGGCTTCACCAGCCTACATCTTGTGATTTTGCGTCACGGCCGACTATAATATCCAGGCGTTTTACATATTCATTCACGAGAAATCTCCACAGCTGATCACCAATGGTTAAATTCCCTTATAAAATCTCAGTCAGAAGATACATATAAAAGTTTATGTGATTCAATAGAAGTTCTGGCATGATCAGAAATCTCTTTTTAGAGAATTTCCGCATCCTTTAAAAGATGTGCTGATCTTCAATGCTAACTGTTTTAGATGAAATTTGTTTCTAGAGACTTGTTTAAATATCCAAGAACTATGTGTAATGCAACTGTTAATTTCTGGAGTAGAGGTAGATGCGCTTCCAGATTTTAATCAAATCAAATCGTAGCACCGGTCTTTAGAGGCTTAGAGGTAAACCAGTTACATTTAAACTGGGAAGACGTGTTTTGGCCAAATAAGTAAATACTCGAAATTCAAAATTCCTCTATTATATTTGGATCTGTAGGTGTTGTACCGGTTATTGAGAGAGATAATCAAAACACAAGACTATCATATCAAACGTAACAATAAAGTTGATTTTTTTTTATATATTATCCAAACTTATCTTTAAACTGTTTTAAGAATATCTTCAACTAAATTATTCTAAGACAGATAGCTCGCTTTTCCGGTTTACAAATCAAGAGTAGGTTATGATAAATAAAATATTTAAATTTTTGTTCGGAATTCTAATCAAAATATAACTTAATTTTTTTAGAATTCGGCGATGTTGTTGGTTTGAATTAAATATGTGTTGATATAGGAGAAACTCACTTTCTTGAGTAGATACTCTTTTATCAATTCTTGTAAAATTATTACTGACCTTAGTAGTTTTTCAATTATATAACTAAACTTAAATCATTTATGTTAACACATAGTTGATAAAGTTCAAAGTTGTAAAACATGAAGATAACGTAATTATTCATTATCATTACGATAAGACAAGTGAAATTATTTTAATGTTTCTATTTTTTATTACTATCCTACGTAGTCAAAGACAACGATAAAATATCAATTTCTATTTTATTTATAATCATTTGGTTGTTGTTGGAGAATAGACAGGAAGTTGTCGGTGCAGTCAGGAAGTAAATTGCATATAGTAATGATATTACTCATCGGTTGTTTGAAATGTAAAGGCTATCTTATCTATATTTCTATTATGTTATACATAAGTCTTCATGAGTCAAGATTTCATAAGTCTTCATTCATGGTTAGTTTTAATTTTACACTAAAATAAATATTTACAACACAAACTGGCATACGGTACCTACATGTTTTGTTCTTTTCTTTAAGTTAATATGTCATCCGCCAAGATAGGTGAAAACCAATTTTGTTGGCTTTCTTAAATCATTTATGAAGCCCCTTTCCCATTCTCCAAGTTCTTATCGATTTTTTTTTTCCATATCAAAATTGACAATAGAAGCTTACACAAAGGTTGAACATCCCTAAACATTGCTACATAAAACTAATCATAAATCGTCAAAACTTCATATAAAACGAAACGAATTTTTGACTTAAAAGTGTAGTTTTTCAGAACTTTTAGTGCAGCTTGGCTATCAGTATAAATGTTAATGAACTTGCTAGACCACTTAAACTCGATTGCTCGCTTTAGCCTAAAAGATTTTGTAGCATTCGCAAAGTGGACATTGCAGCCCAAGGTCTATATCTCGGAAGTAGACCGCAACTGCTACACCATGTTTAGTGAGTGGTTCATCTGTGAAGGTGTTCAATGTAGTGGTCGCTCTTCCCGATAGAAAATCAGCTATAGATACCGCCTTGGCAAGGCAGCACTGTGCCATCAGTCGACACATAAAAATCTATCAGATGTGTTTTCAGATCCCTCCATAGCGCTTTATAACTTTTATTACAACCCCTGATAGTTTTCAAGCGTCGAACATTTTGAAGCTTCCATTTTTACAAATACATACTGGGGAGGAAGATCTAGTAACCTGCAGACCTGTTGTAGGCATTGTTCTGAAAACACTTCAGATGTACATAAACAAGCAAAACTTTGTACCGCCTTCAGTATTTTAATCACATTCCCAACAAAAGCTTCCGAAAATCATACAAGGAATCTTTAGCTGACAATGTGCCTGACAATTACTTTAAACAGCCAGTAGATTTTCTGAGTCAACCTCCACTTGACAAATTGCACAGAACCGAGTTGACCCGCTTGTTGTCAGGTACTTCACATTATATTGGAGTGTTAATGTATTATTACCAATTGAAGGAATAGTGAAGTTGTTTAATTTCCTTCAGATGGTTAACGAATTCGTCGTAAAACAATTCTTTCGAAACCAACGATTGATACTGGCCAGGATATTTAGTAGTTTTCTGCAAAGATGGCATATATTGTCTTCTTTCAAAATATATCTAACATCATCGGCATAACCGTTTAGTCCTTTATCATTCAATTCAAAAGGAAGCTGGTTAGCCACCATGTTCTAAGCAGGGGTGATTACAACCTATTAGATGACATCAGATCGGGACCGGAAACGGCTTGCCCTACTACTAATAGGGACCAGATCAGCCACACTGAGCAGGCCCTGAGCAGTAATATAAAGCCTCAAACTATCCAAACCGGATTATGCAGCCCTACTAGAACCGGAGCAGGCCCGGATCATTTAAAATAGAAAATTTACTACTATACATACATTAGAAAAATTAGACAAATTTTCCACTAAAATGTTTATAAAAATATTTTAACTTTATACTTACTTACCTATATGTATTCAATAACGCAGAGAAGCGATAACTTAATCTAAAATATATGTGAAATTTCGGAAACTATGCATACCAAAAACGTACATGATATAAAAGAAAAAATACATACTTTAAATGTAAAAAATCATTAAAAATGAGCTAAACATTGAATTCATACAGAATAAGTATTCCAATTCATAAAGGTATGAATATAATCATTCGGCTATGAATTGTTCAAACAAAATGTGAATCTATGCATAATATTAATGAACGACATTCCCAAACTGTTTATGGATTTATTTTTTAGATTAATGAATATGTTCTTACCATCAAAGTATCGATTCGTTGTTATCAAGCATTTGTTCATCAAAAATCCACAAATTATGTGTATCGTTTCTTTAGTCTTATGTTTTTTTTTCTTAAAATATGTGTACTTTTTTATTGGAGTTTTTACATTTTCATAAAAATTAATGAACTTTTTCATGGTTTTTATGAGTACAATGAGTACAACTTATAGTCCTAATATAAGTAGACGTTTCGTAAAATTAAGGCGTTCAAGTATAGTGATTTTATAAATTATTTCATTGGTGTTAAGAAACACATATCAATACATATATAATTTTTTTGTTATTTCTGCTATGCTAGTTATTTATTTTCGTTAGACCTGATGATAGCTTTGGTGAAAAGCTGAAACGTCGTCAATAAATAAATAAAAGAAAATTTTAAACAAAATTGATTTTTGGACTACAACGATTAACAACAATTTTTTACATATATATGTATTTACATCAGTATTTTTATTTGGTTTAAAATTTCAAAGGTATTTACATACATACTTTTACATTTTATTTTTTTAATTCTTCGGAAAGAACAAACATTTTCGAAATGTTTTTTGTTATTTTTATTCCGTAAAAATGGTTTTCTATAAATGCCCAAAATTGAAGGCATGGTATTGGATATTCTAAATTGAATAACTGAAAACATTTAAAACAAATCTTAGAAAACTAGTAAACATGAATTTTATGCCATCCATATATACATAAAAGGTGGTAAAAGTTTTGAAATTCTTATCACCCAAAGCCAGCAAAAAAGGCTGAATTTTTTCACATTTATCTTTTAAAAATTCAATGTGATCGTCAATATCTTGGACGCTCGTACCTATAAAAATGAATGATTCCTGAGAGCTTTTTATTGTAAACTTAATTACTCTCTTTTTTCCAGTATTGTCCTTTTGAACAGATTTTTGGGTCGGAAACAAATATGCGTGCAAGCACCACATAAGTTTCACTGCAGCATTGTCTATATTTAACAAAGAAAAAACAAGAAACAGATAAATTAAGAACTATAGATTTTTATTAATGTCATTAAGTAAAAATTTACCACTTCCTATGTCGGCTTGATGTATTTTTTCCAACATGTCTTTCATTTCCTTATCCTTTATTCGATTTTCTTTTAAAAGAAAATGTTTAAGTTTTCCAGATTGCTCTGGCCATTGGTAAAGCAATCCGGAGCAATTTTTAAAAATGACTCCAAAGTCTTTGTCAATCTAAATATAAATAAAAAATGTAACACTTATTCTTAATTATTAGTATTTCTTACTAAACGATATCCGCTTGGTTTCTTGTACTGTGGCCATTTTACGAAAATATTTGATAGAGACTCTGCTTCCTTGATTTCTTGCAGTCTATATTGGCTACATGATTGCCAACAACTGTCAAACTCAGCGCTCGACAAATCGTCATATTTGAGCCTTCTAATATATTCCTCAGCATCAGCTTCAGGGGCTAAAGAGTGTTAAAGTTCAAACAAAACAAATGGTTATATGCTTGCCATTAAATTTCATTATATATTGTTTTTTTTAAACAATATGTTGAAAATAAAAGTGACTTACTAAATTCAATAGGACCAAGCGTTTTACTAGATTCCCTATGTAAAGCATCAGCATCCCTGGGTCGCTTTTAAACTGTTTTGCAGCTCTTTTTGGTGTTACAGTATTTTGCATAGAGTTTACCTCTTTTCCCAACACGGTAATATTCTACCCTTTCGGTAGGAAATCTATTTATTAATTCTGCTTCGAGTCTATAACTTGTTGCCAGTGACAAGTGCAAGTTATTTTCCTCAAAGTAGGAACATATCAAGCTTATAAGTATATGCCTGTGCTCGTCTAGAAGCTTAGAGTTCACCTCATAATATTCTGTAACTACTTTTGATTTTTTGTATTCATTTAAAATACCCGATAATGTAACAAAACTGGCTTCAGGTGAAGCCGGTCCTGATGAGGAACATGGCGATGAAGCATTTGATAAGTTTAATGCCGGACTTGACATTGAATTTAGTCTTCCATGTATAGGCAAGTTTTCTTGTCCGATGGATGACAAGCTTTTTCGCCATTGAGTCAAGCTATGTTCGAATAAAACTAGATCACCTATATTTTGTGATTCTTAAAAAGCATTAAAATATGATGTTGTTTTATAATTTTCAAGATTTGAATGTTAATTTTTTCAGCTATAAATAAAAAGTAAGAAAATTATGAATTTCAATTTTTAGCCTTGAAGAAAAAACTCACATAATAAAAAATCTGCAATATGTTCCAAATTCCAGCTTTTAAGTAGCGATTTGAACTCCTCGTCCGTATCAACATAATCTGTTGTGTAGGTAATTATACAATCTGAAGCTGATTCGGTGCAATTATTATTTTCGTACTGGTGGAATAAGCTCGTACTCGGCTGATCTAATAGTTCGTTTTCTTTGGTGTGATTGGGCGCTTCTAAGACGGATATGTTTTGTGCTGATCTACTATATGAAGGTATCATTTCTATGAATGAAATTATATTCAGTTCATTGTTTGTACTTTGTATGTCAGTAAATTCTGTGTTCTCGGCCATTGTTTTTATTTTTTATTTTAATTATGTGATGAAACTGTAATTAGGTCAATATTTATATTATAATTTGGTTCTGGGTAAATTTTTAACAACATGTTTACAAAAGGTTAATGTAAAAAGTATTCATTGATGCGTATCATAGTTTTTCCTTTTGCTGTTATAATTATTGTTGATGGAGGTCCAGCGATTTCGTCAAACTTTAAAATTTTGTATTCACCTAAACTAGAAGGGTTGATTTCAAATGCCATAAAGTGAGGATCGTAATGAATTTCTTGTATTTGTTGACAAAATAATACAAGTTTTTTTTCGTACTCAACTAAGTTTATTACCTTCAAAATTTGAAACTCATTCGAGTATATCGAAACATAATAACCACTTTCATATTTTATGCCATTAAATAACGCCTTGTTAAAATATTTTAAATTTTGTTCCATAGACCCAATTAGTTCACTTATTATAGAACCTAGCTCAGTTTTAGTTATATTTTTTGGCCACACAATATATTCAGAACTATCGACGTTGAAATTTAAAATTCTGTTCGCAAACTTTAATTGAAACTTTTTTGCCAGAGTGAGACAAATATTTTTTCGGGAAGTTATAGCATGAGCATATAATTTAAAGCTTTTATGCTTAGCTTCATATTTGAAACACCAAATATTTCGTAGTGGTCCAGAATTTTGTAAAATTGTTGAATAATGGGTCATAATATGAAATTTAGGTTTTAAGGTATCTTGAAATAATTTAAGATATTGTTCGTTATGTGTTTCGATTTTAACCTTCAATATATGAATTGATTCAACTGTTGTCTCAAAGCGAAGAACCATATTAATTATTTCCATAAGATTCAACAAAAAACTCCAAACTTCATCATTTATAGGAATTAAATCTCCTACCATCAGTGGTAAAAACTGAAAAAAAGTAAGCATTTCTCTGGCAGACAATCGTAAGTGTCGTCTTTTTAAGTGATTTAAAGTTATTTCATTTGAAGCGTTACCTATTTCAATTGCACCGTATTGAAATGTTTGTTTTCTCTTGTTCAATAATTCTAACGAAAAATATTTTTTTATTTGTGTAAAGTGGTGTATTATATGGCACAGGACATAGTGGCATACACCTTCAAAAATATCATGCATTACATCAACACTAAAATTTTCCACAACATGAAATGAAGGGATCAAATTAAAACAGCTTTCATTGACAATACCAGTTTGTTTTGGATCTGCCTTCTTAACATCTATATCGTAGTTACATACATTTCGCATTTGGTGTTGATCTTCAGTGCACAATGTAATACATTTTTCTTTTGGTAAACGACAAAACCGACAAAATGTACCAGAAAACGACTTACTGTAACCTAATAATGTGTTAAGACTTAGGTTATCACCAAGAATAAGACCTAGAATGAAATGAACGTGATATATTTGATTATTGGCCATAATGTCGAGCCCTTCTTCCTCAAGGAGTTTTAGTTCATTAATAAGAGGTCCAAGGCACCTATTACTTCCGTATAATTTTATGTCTTTTGTTTTGAATACAGCTGCTAAAAACACGTTTTCCAATTTCGCTTCATTAATAGGCATGCATGCGAATGAATAGTAAAAGTTACAGATCGAATGGATTAAAGAATGTGATCCAAGGGAATTATTTATTTCGAACTCATCCGCATATAAAAAATATGGAATCAATAGTTTATTTGGATACAGCTCTTTCTTTTTCTTCCACAAATCACCTTGAATAAAATTTTCGAATTTTTTTCCTTGGCCTAAAAAGTCTATATGTTGTAACATTTTAAGAAGCAAGTTGTCTGCCTCGAGAAACAATCTCAATTGTGAACGTAACGGCAAAATAACACCTTTCACAATTACTTCATCTAAATGTAACTCTCCCCTGCGCAAAACCGTATTTATATTTTCATTAATAACAAATTCTTTTAAACTTTCCATATACCCGGCGTTCTCTAGTAGTTTTGATAACTTGAAATCAGAACCACACTTTTTAAATGGATCCTTGCACATATTTATAATACTATATATTTCATTTAAAAGGATATCGTTTTTTGTTAATCTTTTTTTGGCAAAGCTTTCAAAAATTTTTAGAAGTTGATTGACTATCAGAGTTGAGACACCTTTTTGAATTTGGTAAACGTCTTTTTTTGAAAAATTATTATTAGAATGTAATGATAAAGAAAATTGTAGTGAATAATGAAACAATTTTTCTATTTCCATCTTAAAATCCTGTTTTTCAAATGATATTTCAGGATTAACTGACGTAGATGATAGAGGTGGATTTTCCTTAACTTCCTCATTTATTGTGTTTTCGTCAAATGGAACAGTTGATGTTTTGAGAACTGACTTATTTGGTGCACTCTTCTGCATTGTTTTTACATTTGGAAAAATAACTGTGGAATGTATGCGTAATATATGCCGCTTATAACTCGAAGAGTTTGCAAACAATAATGAACACTTTTCATCATAACAACGATATGTACTTTTTGCATTTAAATCATGTTTTTTTTTCAAATGATGCATCAATAACATAATATTAGTAAACGGACGTTTACAAAGAAAACAAAACATTTTTTTATCAAAACAACTATATAGAAGCTATCGATAATAAAATATTTACTAAATTTTGAAAATGCTACCTTTTCGTATAAATAAAAACTGTTGTCTGTGTTCTAATATATTTGTAACAACCTACAAACAAAGTTATAATATTATACACACACTATGTTTTCAAAACAGTTTACTTACCCGAAGAAATAAATCACTTTAATTTCACTTAAATTAATTTTTAAGATATTCAATTTTATATATTTCACAATTTAATGTATTTTAATTTAACTATTAGAGCTTGCTCTTCCGAAATAAAATCGTAAGTGATTTATATTTTCTAACCAAGCAATGCAAAAATATATTGTAACTGTAACTACATTGCAACAGTAAATTCATAAAAGTTAACATGAAAAAACCAGTTTGTAGATCTCTAAACATACAGTTTATGTACAAATACATATTTCTAACGTATCACGGTCAATTGTTTGTGATTTGATACATACATTGAAATGGTTAATGAAATCAAATTATCGATGCCTATAGTGATTATGAATACATATCTCTCTTTCTTTAAGAACTGTTTTCCTCAATTTAACTATTATATTCGTTTTTTAAATCTTTTTTTTCTTTAAAATCATAATCGACAATTGCATTAACAAATTGACAAAATCGAGAGTTGCATGAATAGTTCATACGGTTATGAAAAAAATCTTTAAAATTAAAATCATCAGTTCATACCTAAAATGTTTCATACAAATAGTTTTATGAATGCAGATTCATAGGAGTTATGAATTAATCATAACATCAGTAATTTTTTCCAAAGAATTGTGCATAAAATAAATGAATATTCATTAAAAGTTAATGAATTTCGATGTATGAATGTCGTTCATTAAAATTATTTTCAATAATTTTTTCAGTGTGTATATCTAAAATGAATAATACTCTAGTGAATTTTAACCCAATGAAATTTATTCAAATGAAATGGGGTTCAGATCAGGACAAATAGGGCATACCATAATTAAAAAATTATACATGATTTTGATCTGGCCCTGGTCCGGTATTTACTACTAGGGATGATATAGGTCGTCAAAATCCGGGCCGAATCAAGACAAATTGAAATATGGCCCGCCCTAGTAGTGAAATCAGGTATGATTTCTAACAGGCCGGATACAAAAACCCTATTTTAATTTACCTTATTACACCCTAATCCGGACCGGATCATAATAGGACGAACCTGAACAAATTTCTAGTCGCAATATTGCTTAGCTGGTCTTTTCTTCAGACAAGCATTTTTAATGTACTTGTCGACCACTCTCGTTAAAGACTTTAGAAAGTATGAGGAAAGCCAGATCTGTTTTAAGTTTTTCGCCTTGCAATAGTTAATTTTCTCTGGTTTTGAAATAAAGATCTTGCGTTTCTCCAGGTTTATGCTACATATCCAAAAGCTATGCAGGCCATAAAGATTCTTGAGAACCTATTTCATTTTATTTCCAAACACTATTGTAGCATAAAAGGCCAAATCCTATCAGGATCAGAATATTTGTGTGGCTCAAATGAACTGATAGCCCCAGACATACCATCAGACAGGCCATACAATTCTTTTTGTCATAATCCAGATCATTCAGCTTGGTTCTTCTAAATTTACCTTTTTCTTCTCTTCAAATACGCAACCAACAGATTGGTGGTGAAACAATTTTGTATATCCTATGTCTCTTCCTTCTTCTCGTCTCCTACTTCTTCAAGTTCCGGCGATGGCGGGGGACTAATGTAGTCGAACAGAAGATAGGCAAACACAGTAGGGGAAGGGGACACGACCGGACACTCCCGCCATCTTGAAAGTTACTTTTGTTTTTTTCTTATTATTATTTTTTTTTTTATTTCCTCTTTCTGCTTTCTGATGGTTCAAACTACACCTGACACCATGTTTTATGTTTAAATAATACACTTTTATTATTAAACATAAAAACATGGCTTTATTTGACTACGATCTTATATGTGTCATGTTCCATGTGATGTCTAATTTACATTGACATTTCTTTTTCTAGTTTCGTATCACATGAAGCTAGTTACATAATATAACAATAACGCCTCCTATAAGATCAGCGTGGTGCATGTTTTCGTCTCCTCTTTCAGATTATTTGTTATTGGACAAGATTTGTGACAACTTATTTCTCTTGACTTCAAAAAGCAAAGGATAACCCCTTACTTATTTTTAAAGTTTTTATCGATATTTTGGTTCAAAAATTTTTTTGAAAAAATGCGCTGTAGGGCTCTGGATATCCATTTTATCAAAATTATGTGGTTACCACATAAAACTGGCCATAAATCGACAAAACAGTAATTGACATAAGTTTTTCTAGTCCACTAACCACCAACTTTTTATTTTGTCCAAACTTTCCATTCCATCTATAAGTAGAATCAACACGAACCAAGTTACAAATAAATCAATGTTAAGCTGAATATAGGAATATTCAAACCAATCCACCAGCACAAACGTGGAACATAACCGTTCGATAAAGTTTCAATAGTTTTTTGTGTATTGATCTCAAATATTATTAGATTTCGACTCTCTGAATCTAATTGTATGACTTACCATTAACCACATCACACATCTCCGTTCCACAATCTACTCTAACCAAATTCATTTTCAATAAATCAACAAGAATTTCTAGTTCAAAAATTGAGAATTTTTATTAATTTTATTATATTATTAATTACATAATTAAATTTAAAAAAAAAAAAAACAAAAAAAATTAAATTAAATAAATAAATATAATCAGTCAAATTGTTTTTTTTTTTTTTTCAATACATAAATAATTAAAAGTTTTTTGTTAGCAACAAATTGTTTCCATTGTATTATTCAAGTAACAAACCAAATGTTTCTTATTTTTATAGGTGAGGTGAGTATATGTCACCACACCACATAATGATGCTAAACCAAAATTTGGATGAAAACTTTAAGCGAAATTTCTTAATTTCTAAAATAATTTAATATGATTAACAACAATAATATATAGTTAAATAATACACATCTTCTTTAATTAATTATTAAATAGAAATAATTAGTTTTATTATTATTATAATTTAGTTTATTTATTTTTCTAATATGCAATCCTAAAAGCTATAGAATTTTAATAAAATTAATTTTTTATAATTTAGTATTAATAATATAAATAAATAAATTTTAGAATAAATAATTTAGAATATATAAGATCAAATTTGTTTTATAATTACATTTTTTTTTTTTTG
Source organism: Diogma glabrata (assembly GCA_963693315.1). Lineage (NCBI taxonomy): Eukaryota > Metazoa > Arthropoda > Insecta > Diptera > Cylindrotomidae > Diogma > Diogma glabrata. Next base: position 24,918,970 of record OY856186.1, on the reverse strand, counting down.
CTAAAACTAGAAATTTCAATTTGTTTTTTTTTTGTAAATTTTCTAAAGCTTTTTAAAATTTTCTTTGCTAATAATTTAAATTTTATAATATTCGAAATAGAATTAAGGAAATTTAAATTTATTTGTTTTAATTAACAGCTTTTGGAGTATTTCGCAGAAATGATGATATGCTTTTGTCTGGAATGAAAAAAAAGATAAACTTAGATTAGATTTAAATGTACAAAAAATGAAACATTTGTAAGGTTTGTTTTATAAATTAAAAAAAAAAACGTTTACGCCGGAATGTTTGCTTTTTTAAAACAATACAACAGCGAGAAACATAAGAATTTAAGAAGGTGATCCAAAAAGATATGGTTTAGTTTGTATTTGTTTTACAATTCTGATTCTTCTACGAAAAAGCGTTATTGTTTATAAACTCACCAGTTATTAACGATTAACAGTCTTCCGAGTATAGACGGAGGGGCTTTCAGTATTAGTTATTACAAGGGACGGCTGATAACAACATTCCTACAAATCGTTTTCTGCCAATTCACAGAGCTGGATCACGTTGTTATTTACACAAAGTCTTAGATTTGGTTGATTGGGGTTCCAGTTATTACATATGACATAAAAATTCAAACACTAAACACAATATGGTAGATTTTATACCATTTATTACTTCTAAATCCAATAATTACAATAATTACAATATTAATTAAATTTACTTTCTTTTCTTTTAGATTTTTCCGCGTCGGCGTTGTCGGAGTACATCGGTGTGAAGTTGTATATATTTCTAGGTTTGTATTTTATCGGCGCTACCAACATTAAATAAAAATAAAATCATACATTAAAGAGATGATAATAGATGGAGCTGTTCCTCAGCTTATAACATTCGGCCTTCCTGACAACTGGATTGCCCTCAATCCTCTTCCGCACTACTGCATCCAAACTCATCATCTGGCCTATTTACTAAACGTAGATGATCCGATGGGACAATTCCTTGGTATCGCCGTTTACCATCACTTCCTTCGGGCTCTTCAACTCTATAACGATCCCCAAACAACACACTTGTTATCACATAAGGACCTCGGAATCGTCGATTTAATTTTCTGCTTTCCCCCGTAGCAGGCGGTTCACGAAAAACTACCACATGGTCCCCTACTTGATAACTCCTCGGTGTCTTAAACTTTAAATTGAACCTCTCCTGTTGTTGTTCCTGGCTAATTTTTATTTTATTCGATGCTTCTTCTCTCATTTCCTCTCTTTTCTCCATATTGAAACTTCGGTTTACTGGAGACTCACCCAATAACTGAATCGTTAACTTATCGCCATATATTGGTTTTGGAGAGTACCCAAAAACTAGTTCATTCGGCGATTTTTGTGTGATGGAATGTGGTAAACTATTTAATGACCACTGAATTTTTAATAAATGGTCCTCCCATTTTTCGTGGTGTGAATCTGACATGGTTCTCAGAGCGTGTAATAGCGTGCGATTATAGCGCTCCACCTGTCCATTTGCCCTTGGAGTTGAGTTTGCGTTCTTAACATGTGCTATATTATTTTTCTTACAAAATGACTCGAATTTCTTTGAAGTGAATCCTGTTCCACGATCGGAGATTATTCGGTTTGGAATTCCAAAAATAGTCGCGTATTCCTCGATAGCTTTCACAACGAATCGAGATGAAGTGTCTTTGACTGCCTTCGCCCAGATATATTTGGTAAAAGCGTCGATGAAAACCAGGACATAAGAATGATTACGTGTACTTTTTATAAAAGGACCCAAATGGTCCAGGTGTAAGGTATGACACGGAATAGGTATTTTTTCAATCGGGTGTAACGAAATTCTATTAGCGTCACGATTTTCCTTATGGAAAAGACACTCGCAGCAGGTGCTAATGTACTTTGCTACATATTGACTCATCCGAGGCCACCAGAAAGTTCTACGGAGCGCACCCAATGTTTTTTCCACACCATAGTGACCCATATCGTCATGACATGTTCGCAAAACTCTACTTCTTATACAATTCGGTACTTAAAATAATAATTCATCTCCTACCTTCCTATATAACCTACCATGATCAACAATGAAATCACCATATTTGACATCATTTAAGTTTTGTTTAATTTTAGTTACTTCAGGATCACTGTCCTGCAATACGCCTATCCAATTACTATCCATGCTCTCTATATTAAACACGTCTAACGTTGCTGGCTGCACATCTTTAGGTAATTCTACGGGGTTACGACTAAGTGCGTCGCTGTGCATCATCTGTTTCCCACTTCGGTGTTTGATATCGAAATCATAATCCTGTATCCTAAGCCACCATCTTGCGATTCGGGGCACCATGTCCCGTTTTGATGAGGCTGTCCTTAACGAACTACAATCCGTCACTACTGTAAAACTCTTGCCTAAAAGGTAACACCTAAAACGATCTAACGTTTCTACAACCGCAAGCGCTTCCAATTCGTAGCTATGGAATTTCTTTTCCAAATTCGTAGTTTGACGACTAAAATAAGCTACTGGGTGGAACTCACCATCTTCTTCTAATTGCAACAAAACGCCACCTAATCCTACCGCGCTAGCATCTGTATGGACTTCATGTGTTTTATTAAAATCGAACAACACTAAAAGATCTCGTCTAATTAATTTATTTTTAAGTTTTCTAAACGCTTCGTCCTGCTCGCTCGTCCAATTAAATTTTATATTGTTTCTGGTCAACCTTGTCATTGGTTCGGCTATTATAGAAAAACCTGGTACGAACTTGCGAAAATATGAGGCAAGACCTACAAACTGCCGTATTTGGTGGGCATTAGTCGGTGTTGGGAATTTGTCTACGCATACAATTTTGTTATTTCCGGGTCTAATTCCCTCACCATTTATTTCATGGCCTAAAAATTCAACCTCTTCGCACATGAATTTACATTTACACGTCTTCAATGTGAGCCCATATTCTTTTATTTTAACTAAAACCCTGTGTAATAATTCTATTCCCTCTTCGACTGTTTTACTCGGTAGTATTATGTCATCAAGATACACAACAATTTTATCGTCTAATTCGGCGGCAACTTGGTTCATTAACCGCTGGAACACAGCAGGTGCGTTAGCTAAACCAAACGGCATTCTCTCAAATTGGTATTGGCCATCTGGGGTCACGAATGATGTCAATTTTTTTGAACTTTCCTCTACTGGGACTTGATAATATCCAGATGCCAAATCTAAAACCGTAAAATATTTATTATTCGCCAATCGTTGCAAACAGTCGTCCATGTTCGGTACTGGGAACCTATCTTTGATTGTTTTCTTATTAAGCCGGCGGTAATCTACGCATATACGGTCTTCACCGTTCTTCTTCTTCACTACGACGATAGGTGATGCGTATTCGGATTCGGAAGGTTTAATAATTCCTAGGTCCAATAACTCTCTGATATGTCTTCTTACATTTTCCCTTTGTGGGACTGAAAGTCTATAGGGATGATAAACCACTGGTTCAACATCGTTTAGATTTATTTTTATACTGGCCCTATTTGTCTTACCTAGCTCATCTAATTTGAAAGCGAAACATTCCCGAAAACCCTTAACTAATCGTCGGATTGCGTTTTTAGATTCGTCGCTAATATTTGTATTTACATTTTTACTATGAATTTCATCATCAATATCGTTATATTTCGGTGCTTTAGATTCAACTATCAACACATGATTTTGCTTAACACCCGTTGTATTTGTGTGTTCTTTATTCGAGAAATCGGAGAATTCAAAATATTTTCCTATACTATCACTAATTTCGGGTTCACTTAAATAATCTTGAAATAAATCTTCGGTGAAACAATAACCAAATTCGCTGTCATAACTTGTTTCGTCGATGATTTTACCACTGGGAAACTTTTTACACGCATCGTCGCTGTTGGGTTTCGAAATGTCAAAATTAGAAATGTCAGTTTGTTTCGGTGAACCAATTTCCAATTCAGACTTATTATTAGTTCTTAGATTATCTAGTTTACTATTGTATTCTATATTAGAACAATTATTTTCAAAAACTACGTTATTTTCAGAAACGTTAACCGACGAGTTTTCGAAGGTATTAATGTTTTCTTTAATTTCAGGTACTTTTAAAGGAGTATGTATATTTACTTGCATTTTAAAATTATCACCGCCGTGATCAAAAACAAATTCTGAATTATTATTCTTTAATTTCAAAATTTTCATAACGTTGTTTGATTTAAAAACCATTATCCCCTTTTGGTCCAGTGCACTCCGCCCTATCATTAAGACTTCGGTTTGATCGTGATCGTTTACGACTAGGGCTTCCAGTCGTCCCGATTTCGGCGGGATTGTCCCGCCGTACAAGTTTTGTCCCGACGTCCCGCTTTAGCAACGAAAAATCCCGCCCAACTCCAATCTACCAAACTTTATAAAAAAAAGATCCTGCGGTGTATATATATATTGCTTGCTGTCTGTCGCGGTTGAATAATTTTCTGATGGTTGTGTTTTAGACTAAACGATAAACTACAAAATACAAATACAAACTACATATTTTTATGAAAAACGCTCAGCGACAACGCTATAAATCTGTGAGCAAAGTATGATTTACATATACATATTCTAATTCGACATCCGATGTATTTTGTAGTTATGCCTTTAATTTTGTTTGGCTTATTATTAATTAATTCGTTTTATTGAAATTGAAAAAAAGAAACAAAGTAAATCTTACATTTTACTAAATGACGTGCATGAAAAGAGTTTTTTGTATAATGCCGATGTGTATAAGAAATAGACATTAGAAAAAAAAATTTCTACTAACCGAAACCAAGCAAGAAATCAACAGTTGGAGGGTTTGAAAATTGAAGAAGATGTAGTAGCAGAGAATGATGATAATGAAAATTGTCATGAAGATATTTAGTTGGTAAAGGTGATGCTGTTGATGTATCCCAATCCGATATTGATGAAGAAAGTGCTACATCTTTAACAGCTAAGAAGCATAAACTATCAAAGCGGCATATAAAGTTTAATAAAAATTGGAGCAAGAACTTTGATTGACTCTTAACTGGCCCAACATAAAATGACATAACTAAAAATGACATAAGCATGCTAAGTCTCAACTCTCAACGGCATATTAGAAATTTGAAAGCAAGTTTATGTAAAAAAACATCATTTATACCAGCAAATAGAACCATTGGCCAAATAAATGTCATTGTCGCTGTGACGGGATTTGTGTTTTATGTTGTAATGCATTCCCAGTCTTATGTGGCTACCGATTGTTCAGGAAAATTATTTTCTTCATTATTTAAAGATTTAACCATTAGGTTGAATTCAACCATTAGCTAGCGGTAACTGGTAAGGAAAAAATATGAAAAATTATTTCTAAAGTTTTAGGTCCAGAGTCTAAAAACTCCTATTGGATAATATTAACAAATCTTTATATTTTTCTATAAGCATTGGCGCGTCCCATCATTATTACGCTTTTCGATAAAAATATTGGTACAACAAGCGGTTTGTTGGCATTTTATAGTTTGGATAACCAAAAATCAGTTAATATAACTGAATCGCTTAAGAGAATATTTTAACAATCTTTTTATAGATAAAGTAACAATCTGCGCAGAATATGATAATGTTAATTTTGGTAAAAACCACACCGAGAAAAAAACGTGTAGTAAAAAGTTAACTACGCTGTAGCTCAACTTACAACTGTCCTTTAAGTTGTGAGATTTAAAAATGTCGGTAGTAAATTTGATTACGCGTACTAATTTTAATGATTGACACATTTGTTCATAATATAAAAAATAGTGAAAATAAATAGTTTTTAAATCTAATTATTTTAACTAAAACTTAGTAGTAACAATTAATGCCTAAAATGATAAACCAATACTGGTGTTACAATTTTTATTACAAAATATAGTTAACACAACTGCATTATAGATTATTAATGTTTTCTCTGGATGTACCAAATTTTTCTAAAACAAGGTTATGTAAAATTTGAGTTTAAACGTGGAAAATGGTTAATAAACAATCTAATAGTGTTTTAAATGTAGAATTAATTTAGAAAATTTCAAAATTATTATGAATCATTTCAAATATAATCATTTTATTGAAAAAATAAATACTTATCAATGTAAAATTGATAAAGGTGATCGTGAACAAGTGAACTTTTAAGCAAACTCTCATTTGTACAATATTAATACATTACATGGTGTTGTAAATGACAACATCAAAACTTTTATTAGAGATCTTACTGAATACTAGGGGGTATCCCGCGGGCTTCGCTCCCCCCCCCCCACTCTCCCTCCCCCACCCCCTCCTCCCGCACGTCAACGCACTTAATCTTTTCATCCAACTTTGTTGTATTGTCTCTTTTATTGTAATACCTCTTTATATACTATGTTAGGTGTATTATTGCCATTCGCCAAAATGAAAAGATTTGCGGCATCACTAACACGTGAACATGCTACATACAATTGTCCATGGGTGAAGCAACCTTGGTTTAAATCAACACCAGCTCTCTTTAAAGTTTGACCTTGTGATTTATTAATAGTCATTGCGAAGCTAACATTTATGGAGAATTATGGGGAATTATGGGCAATCTTTTAAATTGAAATGGATAATTTGATGGGATGATAGGTTTTCTAGGTATAAAAACCATTTTGCCTTTACCACAACCGGTAATAATGATAGCTTCGATTATATTCTTTCGTAAAGAAGCTACGCGCAATTGAGTGCCGTTGCAAAGTTTTGGTGGGTTTAAATTTCGAAGCAGCATAATGGGAATACCAACTTTTAGATCTATTTTATGAAGTGGAAGACCAGGAGCAATGATACTGTTCAAAAATTCTACTGGATAATGCACTGCTTGTTCTGTTTCGCATATTGTGTTAATGGATATATATGAAGTTGACTCACCAGGAATTTTTTCCGTTATATTGAGTGACAATACTTGGTCATTTCTTGGCGCTAAAATAGATCTTTCACACAACCATACATCCTCTTTTGTGGTAATATTGTGGATGTCGTCATAAATATCAGATATTAAAGCTTCGGTATTCGTAACAATTTGGCATAGAGTAGCTGAAATTTCAATGTCATGATCAGCATTAATCTCTGCATATTTTCCTTCACCAATATCTAAGAAAACTTCATACCGAGAATTCCATACCTCCGCTTTGCGCTCTCATATTTTGCTTTAAATGGAGTGTTTTAAAATGTCTCCATAGTACTGAGCGTTTCAGACATGCATTGACCTCATCTGCTCTTGTACCTTTAACGACAACTGGCAACGTTTGCCTGAAATCATCTGCGAATAAAAAGGTTACTCCAGCAAATACTTGATTATTATTTCTTAAATCCTGCATTGTTCTATTTACAGCTTCAATCGATACTTTGTTTGCCATAGTACACTCATCCCACACTACGAAAACACAATCATGTAGGACTTTAGCTCTGTGGCTATTCTTTGATATACCACAGACTGGATTTTCCATACGCTCAGCTTCAATTGGGATTTTGAACATAGAATGAGCTGTTTTTCCTCTGGGAATTAGAGTGGCAGCTATCCCTGAATTACTAAATAAATAAACACACATTCGAATTCTTCTCTAAATAAAAAATCTTCATAAACAACAAATGAGAAAATCTTGCAAGTCAGGTTTTAAAACATATACAACAAAATAAAAAATGTGTCTCTATATAATAAAAACTCATATATAATTAGAACACTTATAATTAAACAACATTTAGGCAAACTCGTTGCTATGAATTATACTCATAATATATATAAATATTCGTCATGGAACTGGGAATTATTAGAACAAATAAAAACCAATTGTATGAAATCAACATTTAGGCAAACTCGTTGCTATGAATTAAGTAATGGAGAATTCTATTATAAAAATTATATATAAAAAACTATATATTCTATGAAAATAAGTAGCCTATGACATTCCTGACATTCTTTTCTTTATGTATGTCAAGTTTCATCTAAATCAATTCAGCCATTTCGATGCTTATCCCGAACAGACAGACAGACAGACAGACAGACAGACAGACATCGAATTTTATTTATATAGAAGAAGATAGATAGATAGAAGATGAGGTTAAGTGTAGTTAGATTATGGAATATTTTTATAACTTTTTTGTACAAAAATAAATAAATAATTAATTTTGACAAAAAAAGTTATTGTTTTTACTACTTTCCATATAGTTGAAATTACTACCAGTAGGCAATACAAAACACTATTTGTTATTTTTTATTTGTTATTACCACGATATTGTATATGGTTGTGAAAACTAGTGATCTCAACAATTGTTTATACTGCCATCGTATTAAAAATAACTCTCTAGAACTTTTAATTTATGCAACGGTACATAGTAAAGTCAATTACAGCTTAAAATTATCAAAATTTTTCGTATTTAAAATTACTACCAGGAAGACAAGTTTTACAAAATTTTGTATTTAAAATAATAAAAATGTTTATTACTTTTCAACACAAAGTTTTGTACATACTACTACCCTTGTGTATTTAAAACAACTAAATTTAACTACGGACGTAGTTAGTCAATTTTAACTACCAATCTATTAATATTAATTACCATTTTTATTTCAACCAACTATTTTTTTTTCTCGATGCAAAGTGTAATGACAGAATCAGAAAAAACTTATGTGAATTCTTTTCAACTGTTCCGAACAAATTTCAGTACAGTTCGAACACCGAATAATTTTTTTTGTATTGAAATTCAATCCAAAAGAATACAAAATTCGATAATTCGGTGTTGGACTTGTTCAGTCGAAAAGAATTCACTATAATAAAAATATTATTCCAATTGGTTGTAACTGCCACATACTTTCTAATTCCGTAAAAAAGGGCATTTCATCTTTTAAAAAATTTGATGTTGATGTTAACAAATTGATGTAATTGTTAATAAATTTTAGTTAATGTATTCAGTTCTTCAGTTCCTCTTCTAATGCACCACAGAACTTAAAGAAATGTTTGAATGGATCGGTACTGAATTGTCAGAACTACTTCGTCATGTGTCAACAAAATGGCTTAGTCTAGTCTATCTCCTGCTATAAAAAGATTAGTTACAAATTTTGAGCCTTTAAGAAGTTACTTTCTGACCGAAAAAAATGTTTCTAATACAATTAAAATGTTTTTTGAATTTTTAATTGTTTTTCCATGCCAAAAAACACATTAAATTAATCTATATTTTGTTTAACCCTGCTTTTATGGGATAGTTAATTATAATTATTAAAAAAGTAAAATTTAAATAACATGTCTCTTTTCCAACGACTTTTCCATTTATGTGAGGGTGCTTAATATTTTTGTACATATTGTCCCGCCGAACAACTTTTGAAAACTGGAAGCCCTATTTACGACTAATGCGTCTACGTTAATTGTAACTCCGTCAATGTTAATATCGATATTTATTTTGCCTAGAGTATAAGTGGAACCGTGACCAAAACCTCTCAATTGTTGGCAATGATTTTGCCATTTTAATCCTAAATTTAAAGCTAAGGATTTGGTAATGGTTACACAATCCGATCCTAAGTCGATGAATGCCCTAATATTCGAAGTATCATTAACTTGAACATATTTTACATACTCATTTTCTAATGTCTCAATTCGTAGGACTTTGGTTTGTTTTTTGGGACATCCTATTTCATAGTGTCCTTCCTGACGACAATATGTACATGTGACTTTGGACCTTTTATCGCAGTCTTTCGAAAGATGATTGCTTGAGTTGCATTTGAAACAACGTCGACTATCCCTATCTGAATTAAACCTTTCGTTTTTATAAGTGTTAAAATTAGTATTATTGTACACATTGGATTTGTTACTTGGATATGAATCACTTCGTTTATTGTACTTATCAACAGTATGATTCTGCTGTCGTATGCTCAATACACTTTCGTACTTTTTAATGCGGTCAATTAAATGCGTCACAGATTGGAAACTTTGTATGGCAAGCGAGCACTTTAATTTTTCGTCACATTCGTTAAGGCCAGAAATAATATATTTAATGATAGTGTCATCGTCCAGGTCGATTTCACTAGCTATTTTCCTAATTTGGTACGCGAACTCCGTGTAACTTTCCGTTGGTTTTTTCTTTCGATTCGCTAACGCGCAATGTACGTCAGCCACATCCCGATTTCTATCGAATTCACGCACTATATTTTCCCGAAAATCTACCCAATCGCGAATCATACCTGCCATAGACTGATACCAAAGTTTCGCTATACCTTTTAATTTAGTTACCGCGGCGTATAGAACTATGAAATCACTGATTTGATACGTTCTCTGGATTTGTTCGATTACATTTACCCAATACCTTACGGACACACCGTCTCGATTCGTTGGATCAAATTCGGTTATTAATTCCGATATGTCCCGTGGAGAAAAATTAGAATTAAAATTTTTGTTACCTCTGAAATCTGGATTCACTTCTCGAAATTGTAAATTCGCCGGCATTGACAGCTCTGGTTGTTGTGCGTATGTTTTCGGTGCTGATATGTGCTGCATATTTCGGTGAAGTTGATATTCTTCCGTTGGATGTTGATGAGTGTATAGGTTTGGTGGTGACTGATACTGAGAACTTTGTGGTTGTATAAATTTGCTTGCTGTTTGTGCAAACCCATTCGGTGGTTGTACAAATGTATTTGGTGTTTTTGCAAATCCGGTCGGTGGTTGTACAAATGTATTTGGTGTTTTTGCAAATCCGGTCGGTGGTTGTACAAATGTATTTGGTGTTTGTGCAAATACGTTCGGCGGTTGTACAAATCTGTTTGATGTTTGTGTAAATACCTTCGGTGCTTGTACAAATTCATTCGATGATCCTTGGTAGTATTTTAATTGCGGTAGTGGTTGGTATTGAAACATATTGTGTTGCTGTTGATGAGTAAAGTTGAGGTTAGGTGAAAACCCTTCACTGCCACATGTTCCCGGAAAACTACCTTCCTTTTGATCTGCAACCATTTCAATTTGGTGTGAAACTGTGTTGGAAATTTCATGACGTGGGGCCCTTGTATACTGCGATGATAAAGACGCCCACGTATAATCATCCGACATTTTTATTTTCTATATTGATCTGCGGTGGATATTTTCTTTTTGGTTATTATCCCACTTCTGATATATTACATATGACATAAAAATTCAAACACTAAACACAATATGGTAGATTTTATACCATTTATTACTTCTAAATCCAATAATTACAATAATTACAATATTAATTAAATTTACTTTCTTTTCTTTTAGATTTTTCCGCGTCGGCGTTGTCGGAGTACATCGGTGTGAAGTTGTATATATTTCTAGGTTTGTATTTTATCGGCGCTACCAACATTAAATAAAAATAAAATCATACATTAAAGAGATGATAATAGATGGAGCTGTTCCTCAGCTTATAACACAGTTAAATAGCACTGTCGCAAACCTATAATACGTGTCACAACTACCAAAAACCGATCAGGACATGGTTCTGATCCAGGATCCGTAGGCATATAAAAATTCAATATCAAAATCAGCAGAAATATAACGGATGCCATTATATGTGACTAGTTTTACCTCAGGAAAATGGATTGGCAACCTTTTGCTGCAGTTTTCAGAGAGGATTTCTCTCAAATAGGATTGAAACTCCCACAGACCATCAACCAACTCGGTAGAATTATTCGGCATTTAACGACAATGTTTAACAAGACTCTAAAAATGAGTTTCGACTTCTAAGGTTACAACTGGATTGACACCAGAATGAAACAATAAAGTTCTTTCACATAATGTACATCATGACAACCTCAAGCGAGTAACAAGACCTTTTCGAAAATGGACTGGACGGCTATAAGAGGAAATTTTGGGTGGCCAAGAAGAATTTCTGAAAAACTGAGCTTCTAGCTAGGATCAGAAAACACAACCAACTAAAAAGTGCAATACTATTTCGTTGCTAGTTTTCTGCAGTTATTGCTGCAAGTACCAAAACGTCCTTCATCCGTTTGAATACCTGAACGATAGAATGAATACCTGATTTATAGAAATACTTCAGAGTTGATTATTGGTTGGCTGAAAACAATTTTTACAGCCTGCATTTAAACATTCATGTGCCTGTACTATGTGATGATGTCAACGTAATTCTCATAGCTAAGGCGAGAATAATAAATTTAACTGGCTCCAAAAGCCATTACACCCATTAGTCTACCAGCATTTCTTGGATAGAGGAACAACTGATTATATGTTTACATTAGTCAAATCATTGTACAGTAAAGAAAAAGCCGTATAAACCACTTTGCACTCCTAAGTACGCAAAATCGAAAATATCATAGCGTATATTATCCAAGTAGACCTTCAAGTCGCTTGAGAGTAGTGCTAGAAAAATTGGTCTGTAAAATAACTACAATAAAACCAAACATATGAATGTTTCAAGAGAGACTGAGAAGAAAGATTTGATGTGCGGCGATGAACGAATTGAGGGAATTGAATCTTTTAAATATTTGGGATCAATGCTTGACTCAAACAACAGCATACTTACATATATAAAGCTCGAATCACTGCAGGTAATCGAACTTTCTACTCAATTAAACCTCTGGGTCACAAACGTGGACCCTTACACAAAATGACGAATCGCATTTATCTGTATTTGAGCGTAAGATCCTATGCTACATTTTTGGTCCACTTAAGACAGACGTTGGAGAGTATAGAACCCGGTATAACTTTGAGATCAGAGACTTTCTTTAGGGTCCTGATATAATAGGTTGTATTCAGTCTGGAATGATTAGAAAATGTACGTTAGTACCCCGGGGAGTGGGCGACCCCGCGAGGTAGACCACGATTACAATGGGAGACCGACGTAATAAATGACCTTAAAAAAGCGGCTGCCATGGTAATTATGTCGCTGTTGCGAATGACCGTGGTGATTATTCGAAGCTGATTAGCCTGGCAACGCTCCTACATGGAGCACGAACGCCGATAAAAAAAAATCATCCAAACGCAACACGGTTGGAAACTAACAGCTACTGTAGGCAATTTTCAGTAGTTGTGAGTTGTAACACTATCAAGTCTGTGTCAGTTGTTCCAAAAAAGGACGTGCTCTCAAGGGAGCGTAATCTAACCACTAATTTTATGGTTGCTGATATTCTTCTTTCAAATTTAAATGAATTTGGCTTCACACCGTAGTTTATGTCGGCAGTATACCAATCATAGTCGAAGTGAAACATCATTCTATAATTTGGCGTTATTAGAACCACAAAATGCCGAGATTAACATCAAGAAATAAGAGATCTTTTGCAAGCGAAATGAGTGTACAAGTATACTTTGGATTTCGGACCGACGAGAGTTCGAAAGAAGCCATTTCGGTGGCAGAAAATATTTTTTCTATTTTGCGTTTAAAATAAAGTCATTTCGATACCCAAATGCGTATCGAAATGGCCTTCATTAAGATACGCAAAGTTTTGTTTTTCAAGGTTGGTCACATTGGTCATACAAACGTCAGTGAAAGTTAAAACGAATAATTATATAAATAAAATTATTCTTATAATTAATCTTATTATTAAAAAATAATCTAAATTAGTGTTTAATATTTTAATTAATTAAAATAATTAGTAATTATAACAAAATATCAAATTGACTATATTTTAATAAAATACACATTTTATGAAAGCAAGTTTTGCAACAAAAAAATATATAGAAATATGATGAAACGCAGAGCTTACTATTTTGAATTGAAATTTTTAGAAATTTTCTTTAAAACATTAAAACATAAAAAATATTTTTTTAAATTTCAAGACAACAAATGCAAAATAGAAAAAATAGTATAAAAAACTCGTTTCATAAGACGTTTTATCGCACTTATCCTTTAGAAAACTCCCCGCTGCGCGGGTCGTTTTCTAAACAGATTGCGTGCGATAAAATCGTCGATTATGAAACTAGTTTCTTAATATACTATTCAACTACCGATTTGGTAAGGTCACTGTGCATGGAGAGACAACGACCGTAGCTACGGAAAGAATAGTGCAACTTCATCACCTCTTCAAGTAGCATCTGAAACCATAATTATATCCACTTCAGTGGAGAAAATTGTTACGGGAGATGCCGGAGGGAGGAAGAAGGAGCCCTTTGCTAACAATTCATAAATAGGAGCAGTAGTCTGCGCGTGACTCAAGTAAATGTTCAACACATCATAGTAGCATCAACCGTGATGGCCAGAACATTCATTAAGAAACATCTGGAACGAGGATAAAATAAGACGCAAACAACGAGGATAAGATAGTATGGGACACAAATGTAACCTTGTCTAAGGGGTGGATTATGATTAGGAAAAACATTAACTATCTATGTCTTTCCGAATTCCTCACCAGAGACCAATGGAACATGCAGATTTCTATCACACTAAGAGGCATTCGCATACGAGATGAAAATACCACCAACGGAAGCTAAAGAGTTGGTGGAGTGGTATCATAACAAGAAAGTAGTATCTAATCATCGGGTGTGCAAATGTACACAATGAGACATGGAGTAAAACGGATACAAATTAGAGAGGTCAGTTTCTGTTCGAATGCTTAATAATAGAAAATCTAAGCGTGTTTAACGTTGAGAAAAAATCTACTTTTTTCACCGGGACAAGACAGGAAGTGTTGGATCTAATGGTGGGCAGCATCGGGGTAGGACAGTTTATAAAGAACATAGAGAACAAACAAACGCCTTCTTGTAGGATTATAGATTTATTTGGTTTCACTTTTGCCAGATTTACCTTAGCAAGCAGTAAACCTTCTTTAAAGTTCTCCTAAAATAAGTCCCATATTGTATTCTTAGTGTTCTGAACCAAAGGGAATTCCTCTTTTGTACTGTATAGGAAAGAGGCATTGCCCTTGGTTTGGAACTCTTGGCACACAAAGTGAGACGTATTTGAAGAGAACTTTGAAGAAGGTTTAAAGTTAGTGAAGGCAAACCTGACAATCACCAAGGTGTTTGAAGCCAGCTGCTCAAGTGCTAATGTAAAAGAACAGAACGACGCGTTTAGGTGGAGCAAGAAGCTCTCAAAATTAAGAGCAGAAATACATACGTAGGGCTCTTCTTCGGCGCAAAACAATCCGGACACTGAGAATACTACATTAGGAGAAGCTGCCCACATATTATAGAGAATTTTAGAGGGCATAGAGAAGTAGCTTTAGAAACTTCTGTGATAATATATCTGCATCGCCTGTAGCATTGAAAGGACTGAGAATATAATTCACTTAATACGGATGGGGTGCATTAAGTGAAATTTAGTCACCCACCAGCCATACAAAGCTCCAGTGACGGGAGGAGTAGCCACAGCTCTCTTGATGTGGGACAAAATTGGCTGTTGGCGTACCTCCTGGAATATTCAGAAGCTGTTTGGTACTCGAGCATATTTCAAAACCATGGAGAACGGCAAAAGTGATATTCATTGCAGAAGTAGGAAGGAAGATGTCGCTCAGACTCATCAGTTTAACATCTTTCAAGTTCAAAAAGATGGAAAAGGTGATCCACAAGAAAATGTTCTCTTTGCTCAGTATAGTAGACACGTGTACAGAATGGTCAGATAAACGACAACCGTGCTGTTAAAGTTTAGTAGAGAATTAAAAAAAGCTGTGAACAACAAGAAAGTTGCTGTATGTGTCTTTCTAGACAATAAAGGAGCCTTGGACAACACCTCACACGGAGCTGGATATGTTAAATGGTGACAACTAGAGGAGGAAAAACTAAGACTGGTAATTATAAAATCAGCAATGGCTCCACAAAATGTGGTCTTTAGGCGTGGTTTTATCATCCCTCATGTGGAATCTAGTAGGGATGAAATTCTGACTATCTTAAGTAACCAGGGCATTCAATTTCTAGGGCATAACATCATCATTATCACCAGACGTAAATTCGAGAAAAATTTCTGTGATATTGTACAGAGAGGACTAGGTAAGTACATAAGTGAATCTGGTAGATACATGATGCACATCTATGGTACTAAAACTGAATCTGAGTAATACTACGTTGGTCTCGTTCATCACAGTAAACAAAATATCTACGAGAAGTTCTAGATAGCAAACTCCTGTGAAAAAAACCAAATGAAATCAGTGATAAACCTGGGAAAACATCCTGGGTATGAAAACACCCTGGGTTTTAAAATATTGAGTTCTAGGCCAACTATCTTAATTGTGAATGTTTACCAAGATAGTGAGCTAGCCATCATGAAAGGAACAGTCGCATGGCACAGATGAGCTCAGCTCAACTCTGGGAAGACCAAAACAGAAAAAGTGCAGAGGCTAGCCTGTATTTGAACAATTGAGATGCTGTAATGACTGGCTTCCTGTGGCTGTTATAACTGGTTCCCTGCCTGAGTTTGTGGACTAAAGACGAAATCTATCCATAAAAGGATGAGGGATGAAATTATGATATAATGGTCTTAAGCCTGGAATAACTCTATAGTCTACGGACTTAAGAAGTAAATTGGATTTTTCAATCAATTGAAAAAAATAATGTTAACTCAATTACAGGTGGTACACAATAAATCATTTTAGTGGCAGTACAATAGATCACTAAAACTTAATAATCTTATCTTCATTGCCGATGACCATAACGACTATCTACCGAAAACTATGGTACGTACAATTTACAACACTATTTAAACTATCTGATGCTTGGTGTGATAACAAACCAAAATTTTGCATAATTCCACTTACCATCTTTGCAGGCTCCACTATATTTGGCATCAATATAAAATCTTGTATTACATGAATCCTTCATCATATGACACCACGAATGGTATGTATTGTTATTCGTTCCACAAACTTTTGAATTATTAGCACGAACACCCTGAAAGTAAAACAAACAAAAATTATTAGTGTAAGCGAAACCATTATTATCATATTGGATATTTCTTTTAATGCACCAACAACAAAAAATAAATTAGCAAATTTTCTTCCTGTTTCCAATCTAACTATATATGCCTACACTTGCATTACTCAACATCATCTCTACACTACACGATATATACAAAAAAACAACAAAAATAATGATACATTATGCATCCGTTCCGATGACACCTCATTAATACTCGTAAGACTTGTCATTTTATTTATATAAATATAAATAATATATGAATTGATAGAAAATATTTTCAATTAAAATTTAAAATAAAATAAATAATTATAAAATATTTTTATTTTATTTTGATGGCTTTTGGTAAAAGATTTATGTTGATTTTGTTTCGTTTTGAAATTTTATCTTGGAATTTTCTGGAGAATAATTTACCAAAGTCAACTTTCTCTTACATTTATCGCTGAATAGAATAGGGTAGGGTGTATATGTGGACCTAGAGGACGTTCTAGTGGTACGATTGTTATCTACTACTATTGACTTTATATACGATTTTATCGATTACTTTTTGGTTGCTGATATTTTCGGACAACTGATAATAACAAAGTTTAACATCTATATCATATGAACAATAGCTTGTTAACATTGATCAACGAAAAGGTTCGGTTTTTGGACAATGGACACCCATTTTAATTTATTTGGAATTATTAATGCACTATTGCTATGGAACAAACTGGGAACGTGCGACTCAATCTTCCCGATATGCTCTATGTTTGCTGTGTGGGAACTCAACTTACTAGAAAATGAAAACGATCGATTGGCATCATTTTTTTTGTTCTAAAATGGTTATTATTGTCTTAAAGTAAGCTTTAAAGTAAGTCAATGTACCACCGACAAGCTGTTACACTAATTAAAAATATATACACTGAAAAAAAATTGAAGTTCATGACAACCTCATCTCGAAGTTGGCAGTTGATTATTCAAGCAAAGAAAAATTATTTGCAAAAAATTTCACTGTGATTGGGACAACTACACGATAACATTTTCCTAGCAACAGAATAGAAAATATAAAGTGCTATATCCAATATAACAGGAGTTGAATAATGATAATAACTATTTCCCTGAAACAAATTTTCTTTGGCCTTATATCATGAATTTTTCATTTTAAAGTTTAAGTATTTGAGATTAATTGAACTATATTTTATTTTCACATAAATATTTCGTGTGATTGTCTCAACTTCATGGATTTATAATTGTAGAGTTGTTGAAGCAATTTCGTAGTTTGATTCGCCATATGTGAGGTTGAGACAATTGCATTTCGATTGGAAATAGGACATGTTTTTTTTCAGTGTATCAGAGCTATTTTTTATGAGCAATTAAACTTGAGTTAATTAAGGAAATAATTTGAATTTTTTCAATTCGAATGTATGGTTGGATTTTTCTCAGAGAAAAACAATTCTCCTCTACGGGTTTTGGGTAGATTCGAACCTTCTTCATCAGATGCCATGGTCGAATCCATTGACAGACATTACGCCACCAATTTGATGAACATTTCGAGTTTGAAACTTCTTAGCAGAGCTTTATATTATATTTCTACTAACGCACCACTGATACGGACCGAATGAGGCACATTAAACAGGCCCTGATCAGTAATGTAACGCGTCAAACTATCCGAACAGGGATCAGGCAGCCCTACTAAAAACGAACCTGCAGCCAAATTCTGTAACTCTGAAAGTCTGAAGCGATGAAGTGTAAAAAATATCTGCGTTTCTTTTAGTCAAAAAACTTATCACTTCACCGCTTAACAGTTACAGATTTTGGCTGCAGGACCGGATCAGTTCAAATAGTGCTGTTACTACTACATTTTGTTAAAAATTTTGTAAATACATCCTTTTCAAAATCTCCAAAAAATTCGTTTGTAAAAACATTCTATATGTATATACTTACCTATGATATACGTTTAGTCATAACTCATAACGCAGAGAAGCGAAAACTAAAGTTTCTTCATTCATTTATTAAAATCGTTTACGAATAGACGTATAATTGATTTTCTCTCATTACTTAATTAAATTATTAAATACTGTTCAAGCTTAACAGCTATTTATCTGTCCAAATATTTTATTTTATTTATTTATTTATTTTAAGTTGGACAACAAACAGACTAAGTCCAGTTATATGTTGCCACATGCTACAAAAAAATTTACATTTAACGTTTAACCAATTTCTTATAATTAACATTTTAAGTTAAGTTAGGTATATTAATATCATTATATTTCATCTACACAATAAAGCGCAAAATAGTTTATTCTTAATAAATCAATACCAATAAAAATCAACTATATACCTAAAATGTTCCTTCAAAAAATCAATTAAAAAAAAAAAAAAAAAAAAAAAATATATTAATATATAGAAATATATTAGAAATATACCAAATAATTGAAAACAAAAGGAAATAAAGGAAAAAAAAAAATGAAAAATTGAAGAACATTTAACAATAGTTAATAGATAAAAAGCAATTTAATATAAATTAAATCATATTTTGGTTTTAAATAATAACTCTTAAAGTTTTAATATAAAATGATTAGTTAGAAGACTAAATTCAAACTTATTAATATCTAACAGAAATCCATGATTGATCGAGAGCACACTAATTATTACTCGTAGTTTAAAACAAAATATTCAGGATTATCGCGTTTATATCTTAGTAATAATCTATGACCAATGTCCTTTAGTTGACTGAGTGATAATAAAAATAAATCCGTTGAGTTAAATATATCATTATGACGTAACTGTAGCCGGTATAATGTCGAAGCTATTCCAGTGTTAGTTCTTGGAATCTGAGTGAGAAACAACTGGTTGAGGCGGGTTCTATAGGCTGGTGCATAGAAATTTACAAAACCCAGAACTTCCGTATCTATAAGTGAATTAACAATCTTATATAATAAGTATTCATCCAAGAGAATTCTTCTTAATTCCAATGATAGAATGTTGAGTTTATCAAGTCTAATACTATATGGTAATGGTTCTACGGAAGGAAACGAATTTCTACAAACAAATTTAGAAAACTTTCTTAGCACTCCTTCTATCTGGTTACATTGTATATCATAATAAGGATGCCAAATTTGACAACCGTATTCTAAAATACTGCGAACCATACTGTTAAACAGAATATTTAAAACTCTAGGATTTCGAAATTCCTTACATCTACGCCAAATAAAACCTACTAATTTAAATGCTCTGAGACAGATCGAGTTAATATGTTCATGAAAGCGAAATTTACTATCAAATATTACACCTAAATCTTTGATAACTGACACTTCTTTTAGTACTTCATTTCCTATTGAATAACCAAAAACAAATTTATTTATTTTTTTGGTGTAGGAAACTGACATACATTTCTTTATGTTTAACTGTAATCCATTTTCAAGGCACCAACTGTTTACGACGTTTAAATCGTTTTGTAATCTCAAACAATCGAACACATTTTTAATAATTAAGAAAATTTTCAAATCATCAGCATATAAGAGGTAGTAGCAATTTAGTATGTCAGAAATATCGTTTATGAACAATAGAAATAAAAGTGGACCCAATATTGAGCCTTGAGGCACTCCAGATGTGGGACTAAATCCTTCAGATTTATGACCATTAAATTGTACGTACTGCATTCGATTTATCAAGTAAGATAACAGCCACTTTAATAAGTAAAAAGGTATGTCAAACGATCTTAATTTTGCTATCAGAATATGATGCTGAACTTTATCAAAGGCCTTTGAAAAATCTGTATAAATACAATCGACCTGTAAGTTTTTATCAAGTGCCCTAGATATGTATTCCGAAAATTCTAACAAATTGGATAAGGTAGAACGTTTTGGATAGAAGCCATGTTGTTTTGAACTAATTTTACTCTTTACTTTGTCGAAAATCAATTTATATACTAATTTCTCAAAAATTTTGGCAAACGCATTTAAAATAGAGATTGGTCTATAATTTGTGATGTCTGCAGCATCACCATTTTTAAATATGGGCATAATAAAAGATTCTTTCCATTTAGATGGAAATACACCTTGATCTAATGATTTATTATATAAAATGGTTAAAGGTTGCACCAAATGATTTTTCAAATTCTTTATTAATAAATTAGAAATCATGTCCGGTCCTGCTCCTTTGTTAGTTTCTAGATTTTGTATTATATGCATTACTCCATTCTCAGTAATTTGGGCGATATTCTGACTGCAGAAGTTAGGGTTTAGTGGCAAAAAAATAGGAACACTAGGAGAATATACTGATTTAAAATTTTCAGCAAATAATTCACAAATTTCAGTAGGTTTATTTGATCGTTTTTCATCTAGGTGCATAACAGAAGGATATTCGGATTTAGACTGAAGAGCTTTATTGTAATTCCAAAAGGAGTTAGGCATTTTAGATAAATTATCTTCCATATTACTTGTGTATGTGTTAAAGCAAATTCTTATTTCATCCTTAACCTTCGTCCTTAAAATTGCGAAAAGATTCTGATCAACACAATTGTTATAAATTTTATATTTCTGTCTTATTTTTTCCTTCAGTTTAATGAGATGTATTAAGTAACTAGAATACCATATTGGAAATTTTCTGACTTTTATTTTTGGCCCTGTCATATGTGGTTTCAGTATTAGAAATAGACATTCGTAAAATACTTCAAGAGCTTCTTCTACATGTAAATCACATAATAAACTCTCCCAGTTATATGTGTTGAATTTCAGACTAACCAAATCGTAATCGATATTATTGCAATTAATCCCCGGAAATGTGTAGTTATATTGTTTTTTAATTTGAATAGTGTTCATACGAAAGCATAACGGGGGATGGTACTGATCTATTTTAGAGAGAAAAGAGATACTTTTATGGACATCAACGTTAACATAAGAGAGATTCGTAAGTGCCAGGTCTAAAAGTTTATCTTGTAAGTTGGTTATATGATTTATTTGAGTAAGTCCTGTAAGTTCTAACATTTCAACTAAACATTCCGCTGAACGGCCTTCATAATTTAAAGGAATTGTTCTATTATAAGCATCATTGGCCCATGCTATACTAGATAAATTAAAATCTCCAATAATTAAGAATTGAGAGTTCATACCTGAATTATTAATCATGGTTGATAAATAATCGAAGAAATGTTTATAGTCCTCAAATTTTGCACCGCAATTGAAGTAGATAGTGCACAGAAACAAACAAGAACCATTTGCTAAATAAATTTTTACCCAAACATCGTCAAATGAAGGAGAATTCAATCCAGGAATTTCTACGAATTTAAAACTCCTATGCACAGCTATTAAAGCACCACCACCATCCATTTTATTACTCATACTTAAATCGCGATCTTTTCTCATTACGAGATATCTATCATCAAAAGCTTCACAAGAGTTTATCGAGTTATTTAGCCACGTTTCAGTCAAGCATATAATTTCAAAGTTATTAATTTGAACTTCCAATTTGAAATCCTTTAATTTAGTCTTCAAACCTCGAGAATTTTGATAATAAAGTTCTGTGAATTTCATCTTAGTTTACTAAAAAAAAAAAAAGTAAATATAGTAAAAGAATTAAACAAAAAGAAAAATATTGAATAAGTAGATTATAAGTTGAAAAAGTTTAATTAGTTTAAACTTAAAATAAACTGCTGGGTAAAAATATGTTTCAGAAGTTAATTATGTAGATTATTTTCGGCAATTATTTTATTTAAATCAACCGAAGAAGAAATTTTAATGACATCATCTGAATCCGACTTTTTACAATACACGTTGCCATGATTGGCCCACACATATTTGAATATATGCTGATTGACATCTTTAGTAGGTTGGAGTGCTATCTTAGTGTCAAACAATAGCGCTTTTTTGTGTGGAGATAAGTAGTCCGCCAAGAATATTTTTGTTTCCTGTTGATATTTAATCTCCGTTGCCTTAAATGCTTTTTTAAT
Organism: Diogma glabrata; assembly: GCA_963693315.1. NCBI lineage: Eukaryota > Metazoa > Arthropoda > Insecta > Diptera > Cylindrotomidae > Diogma > Diogma glabrata. The sequence continues at coordinate 24,896,238 of OY856186.1, read as the reverse complement.
TTTTGCTGCTAGTAGAATTTCTCGCTTTTTGTATTTATTGTGTAATTCAACGGTAATTGGTTTAATATCAGATCTCGCTTTATTATGATGAACGTATTTTATTTCCCTTTCATCAAAGTCACATCCAACATACTTAAAAATATTTGTAACCACTTGTATCAAATTTTCAGATTTAATTATTGGAACACCATAAATTTGCAAATATGCCGAAAAACAATTTTTTTCTAGTATGTCATATCTCGCAATAGTAGCTTGTAAATTCACTTTTATATCCAGATTTTCATTTTTTAAGGCATCGATTTGGTTGACATTATTATTTATTTTAGATTCAAGTGACATAATATGATCAAGTTTTGCATGAATATTTGTTAACGAATCACCAAACGTTAATTGCTGTTGCTCAATTAATTTTAAAAATTCATTATGTTTATTTTTTATGATATCTATATCCTGTTTTAAGGAAGTTATAGTTTCACTTATATTAGGAGATAGTTGGCTGGAAGAGGTCATATTATCACTTTTAGCTAATAAACTTTTGACACAAGACTGGCATTTCCAATTATTTTTATTATTCACGTCATTAACACCTTCACAATGAACATGAAAAATGTGACTACACTGAGAACACGATATTGATTTATTTTTTATGGATCTATCGACCTTATCACCACATGTAAAACAGCTACTCATAATGTTATAATCAGGTTGATCGTAAACAACGGTATGGAATTTAAAACAATTTCTTAATCGATTAATTTATTTCAGATTTTAGAAATTCATTTTTTATGTTTACTTTTGTTCACTTTTTTAATTTGTAAAATATGCACAACAAGACAGATTTATTTGGTAGTAAAGTAGTAATGCACAACACTTCAATTTAAACAAAGACTACAGTACTAATAATATGAGGCACACGTAATTTCTTTTAATCCGTTAATTAACTTTCTAGTTAATATTCAGTATGATTTCCTATTATTTATATTTTTCAATTTTTTTTCTTTATAAATCAATAAATTCTTTTATTTTCCTTTGATCTATATTTATTGTCAACAATGATATGCTTTTTAACTATATATGTATATAGGATAAAATTTTAAATTGATGTTTAGTCTTTGAAATCAGATAAACGAAATAAAAAAAAAATAAATTAAATAAATAAAAATAAATAAATAAATAAATAAAAATAAATTAAATAAATTAAATAAAAAAATAATTAAAAAATATTAAATGTATAGTGAATAATTTTATTTTTTGTTAAAAGTTATTACTTATTTTGTGATATTAAAGTTATTAAATTGTGTTTTTAATTACTGTTTTGATTAAACAAATAGTAAATAGTTAGTGATATAACTGTCTGTAATGGTATGCACAACTTGCAACAACAAAATTTCTAGAAATAAGAAAGGTGTGAAATGTGCTGTGTGCAACCTTGAGTCGCATTTATCGTGTGCTGGTCTTTCAGTTTCGATTATATCGGATATTGAATCCGGAGTCTTGCAATGGAAATGTGCCTCATGTCGAGATGTATCTATTTCTGAATCATCTAAAATAAATTTAAGTGATGATGTGGATGAACCTGTTGACGACTTACAACATTCGTTAAGCTTATTTGGTAAAGAACTAACCTCATTAAATAAACGTCAAGACCACTTCTTTTCGTCAATAAACAATTTAAATCTCAAGTTCGATAATATTATAAAACTAGCTAAAAAAATTGATGAAAACAGCCACAAATTGAAATTACTTGAGGATGAAAATAAACAGCTGAAAACCAAAATATACAATATTGAACGTTCGGTGGATCATCTCAATGAAAAAGCTAATCATCTAAATTTGGTTTTGCATGGAATTCCAGTAAACGATGGTGAAAATTTACAAAACATATCTACTGAAATATTCAAGTTTCTTGACATCCCGTCAACTTCTATTGATGTATCTAATATAAACCGTCAAGTTACTCACAATAGTGGAGCTAAAAAAACCGTTGCACCAATTGTTATGCAATGCAACAATCTACATATTAAGCATAAAATTGTTGATTCATACAAAGTAAAAAAAACAATTCTTAAACGTCCTTTAAAAATTACCGATATTGGATTTAAAGTTCAACAACCTTGTGATAATAATGATTTTTTCATCACCAATCATTTAACAGTGTTTAAAAAAAATTTATTATTTAAAGCCAAACAATTAAAAATTGAAAAAAAATTTAATTACGTATGGGAGCAAAACAACGATATTCTGGTACGCAAAAACAATAGTACAAGAATTATGAAGATCAAATCTGAAGAACAAATTCAAGATCTACTTAAAAATAATATATCGTTGGAAAAATAGCAGGAGTTACTTAGTTTAAAGAATTATCGGTATATTTAGCTAATTTTTGGTAGTGTATTAAATCAATTTTTGATTTGTTTAATTTATTTGTTTAATTTTTTTGCTTGTATTTTTATTTTGTTTATAATTTGTTTATATTTAACTAAAATTTTGCAATGAATTCATTGTCAATCTACTTTCAGAACGTAAATGGATTAAGAACAAAGATGATTGATTTTTTGAACAATGTTAGGACGTGTTGTTATGACATAATTTGCTTAAATGAAACCTTTTTAAATGATAGTATCGTTAATGCTGAACTATTTACTGATAATTATATTATATACAGAAAGGATAGGAATATATCTCTATTTCCTAATAAAACTGATGGTGGTGGTTGCCTAATTGCTGTAAGTAATAAATATTTATCTTATCGACTTCCATTATGGGAGAAATATTCGGAGGAAGTTTGGATATGTATTAAACTGAGCACCACACTCAAAAAAATTTGTCCGTAAAGTTTTACTAAAAAGTGGTAGTTAAATGCTTTACGAACACATTTTAGTTAGCTTTTGCCACTTTTAGTAGAATTTACGAACATTTTTAGTTAATTTGATTACGGAGAGGTTTCCGTTTTTAGTTAAATGCTTTTAGTTAAAAGAAAAAAATTCATTAATTTACTAACAAATTGAATAAATTTCAAATTTTTGTTAGTAAAACGGAGCTTATTGTTAGTAAAAAAATTATTTTACTAACAAATTTTTAGTAATACGAATGATAATTTTTAATTTGTTTGTAAAACAGGTAATATGTTGGTAGTACAAACAATTTTTACTAACAGTCTGTAAAATAGTTTGGACTAGTAAGTAAAACGAATCCCTAAAACGAAAAATTTTGTTAGTAAAATAATTTAAGATATAATATTTTACTAACAAATTTTTCATAATACGGATCACAATTTTTAATATGTTTGTAAAACAAGGGTTTGCTAGTATTACTTGATTTAATTTGAATATTTCTTTGTAATACAAGAAATCTAGTAATACTAACAAATTTTACTAACACAATAGGCAAAAATCGGTCGTTTCGTTAAAAAAAGGCAGTCGTTTGGAAGAACTCAGTGGAATAACTTTAAAAAGACAGTGCAGCTTAAAAAGAATAATTAAACATGATTAAAGTGTTATAATAACAAAAGTAATTTAAAATAAAAAGAAATATAATAAATATTCAATATATTTAGTGATTTTATATAAATAAATAAATAAATAAATTTCTTCCTGACATTTATTAAATGTATTATTATATTATGTAGTTAATAAAAAAAAAATTGTAAATTTTTAATTGGAATTGGATTTGGTGTATATCCAAAATTTATAAAGGAAATATTGCGTAAGTGTTTTTTTAAAAATGTAACATACTTTTATTGTAAACTTCTTTACTAAATCTAATAAAAAAACTAACAATTTTCGTAGTAATACTAACAAATTTTATTAATAAACAGTAAAAAATTGAAAATGTAAGTAAATCAGTAACACGGATCCGGTAAAGTAAATATAGTTAAAATGTAACAAAACAATACTAATTTATTTAATTATAATAAATTATGTGCTTTTACAGTATTTTTAATTACAGTACTTTTCAACGGAAACCTGGGACATCAACGGAAACCTGGTAATTTGCTTACTACATATAAAAATATAATTATAAGCAAATATTTTTTAAAATTTTTAAAATTTTATTACAAATTATAATAATTATATATTAGTTTTAGGGACTTGATTTTTGTAACTTACATGACCCGGATCACAAAATGTGTGTTATATTAATTATAAAAATCTTACAAAATTTAAAATTAAAAACTTGGAATATTAAAATTTTGTTTATTTTATTATCATGAAATGTTTTAAATGTCATATATATTTTTCATGCTTGGATAATTATTTTGCTCATTTGAAATTAGAACATATGCTGAAAACATTCAGTAATTATTCTTGTTTGGAATGCAAACAAACATTGGTACTTCTTCTATTTTTAAAAAAACATATGAGAAGAACTCACGCAAAAGTATTAGGAACATGTGATACGGCCGAATCGATAATAAATAAAACAAATGATTTAAATGAAAGTTGTAGTTCACAGCCTTATAATTTCGAAAATACGAGAAATATTGTTTCTAATGATGGTAATGTATCACAAAATATTGTTTCTAATGATGGTAATACATCACAAAATATTATTGAAAATTCATTGAAGATAAATGTTACTGATAATAAGCACATAAATATTGATGATATCATAAATGACTTAAAAAATCATTGTTTAAGGTTTTGTTTAACACTGCATAATAACAACCATTTTAATCGTAAAGATGTTTTGGATATTATATCTTTAAATTCAAGATTTGTGGCCGGTATCTCAGATAGCCTACATTTTATAACTAATAATTTTATACCTGATTATTCGTTTTTGATTCTTGCAAAGATGTATTTAACTCTGTCAACACTGAATATAAATTAATAAAGAAATTAGAAGAATTAGATTTATATAAAAAACCATGTGAAATAACATTAAACCAGCAAATAACAGAAACATTTGATCATCGTCTGTTAACTTTTGGCGAAGATATTGCAAGGGGAATAATTTTTTCTTTGAAATCTCAATTTTCTAAAATTTTCAATTCGAGTTCGAGTTACCATTCAATAATTGGAATAAAGTCATGCCGAAAATAGATGAAATTTTAAAATTAGAAACTATATCGAACAAAAATATAAAACTACGAGATGAATATATTAAAAAAAAAATGATTTGATAAGCAGTAAGTATAATTATAACCATAGTTATAATCAACAAATTTGAATACTCTTCTTTGTTTAAAACTTTTATCCAGTATAGATGTTTAACAATTTCTGAATCATAAGCTCTGGTACCAAACTGTTTTTATTTATCAAACGTTCTCTTTTACAGATAACCCAAATGGTGGATCAGCTTGTATTTTAATGCTGTTGCAAGCATTGCTTCCACCTACAAAATGTGTTCGACGAACAAAAAGTTTTAACAAATCTAGTATCATGGATTCACAGAACAGTATGATTGTAATAATTAGTAATCCTTTGCAACTAGATAAATTTGTATCCAGTATCTCACCTATTCAGCCTTTTTTAACTTTTGTTGGAGAAGATATATTTTCTGTAAAATCACACTACGTCCATTTTTATAACATTAAATATAAATTGAACAATCCATTGAGAGCACTGGATGTTTGCTTCAAAATTTTTTATGTTTTCAATTTAAAGTATCCAGCAGCATCGGAAAATGTGTGGAAATTTTTGTAACATTCAAAAAATCAAGTGTCACTGCCAATGTGATCAATTTACATAAAAAATTATTTGAAACAAATTAATTAGAATTAACAAATTAACGTGTACGTATTGTATGTATATAATTTACGTATATACGTCTGGTATATACCGCAACCAGTGAAACGGTAAAGATCCCGCGCTGTCATACTGGCAGATCGCAGAGAGACTTCTTTGTCCGAACTGCGTACAAATGGAATAGTTTGCCGGAACACTTAGTCTCAGGTGGCTTCAACCCACAGATGTTTAAAAAAAGCGTTAATCTACACCTCAGAACGCCAGTTGTTGTGGGACCCAGGTCTAGACCTAGGTCTTAAAAGGTATTTATGTGTTGTTGTGACACATATTCTAAACCCTATTACACAACACATTTTATTAAAAAAAAAAAAAAAAAAAAAAAATTAAGAATGTTTTTTTTAATTTAATTAATTTTTTTAATTTAAATAATTAATTTGAAAATTAATATTAATTAATATTTGATTTAATTCTTTAAAATATGTATTAGTTTAAATATTAATGTAAACTAATTTTTTTTGGTTTGAAGCTTAAACAAAATGAAAATACTTTTATATTTAAATTATCAAAAATGTAAATATTTATAAATGAATTAAAATAAATATTATTTTAAGAAATAAAGATTAAAAATATAATTATATATTCTTTTATAAAATTAAACGTTTTGTCATTTAAAAGAATTAAGGTTTTATTTAGTTACTTCAAATAACAAACATTAATTTAAATTTACTACAAAATTAGTTTAAGTATTCGATTTTTTTGATTTTAAAAATGTTAATAGAACGGAATATTCAACTTAGTAATTTAGATAATGGTTAAGTTAGGTAATGGCTGAAGTTTAGTTAATGGTTAAGTACAATTATCTTCCATCTTCATAAATGTTTGTTAGCAAACCTAACTAAAATTAGTAGTTTAATATTCCGTTTTACTAACATTTTTAAAACCAAAAATTACGGACACTTCTACTAATTTTTTGGTAAATTTAACTAAATGTTTGTTAGTAAAACTAAATAAAATTTTTAGTAATATATTCCGTTTTACTAACCGTCGAAAAATTCATTTACGGACTCTACAACTAACTTTTTGGTAAATTTAACTAAATGTTTGTTAGTAAAACTAACTAAATTTCTAGTAATAAGTTCCGTCTTACTAACCGTCGAAAAGTTCATTTACGGACCATTCAACTAACAGTTTTGGTAAACTTAACTAAATGTTTGTTAGTAAAACTAACTAAAATTTTAAGTTTATGTTCCGTTTTACTAACACGTAGAAAAAAAATATTTACGGACATTTTAACTTATTTTTTTTAGTTAAATCTAACTAAAAAATAGTTGGCTCAAAAACAACTAAATTTTTTAGTTAATTTAACTTGCAATTTTATTTGATTTTACGAACAAATTTTTTTGAGTGCAGTTCAAATCTATACCTTAATGTACCATATATTTATCCCGGAGCTACCTCGCATGAATATGACGATTACTGTGAAAATTTAAACTCAATAATTAATAGTTTCAAAAACAATTCTCATTTTCTAATCATTGGTGATTTCAATCTACCTAAAATCAAATGGGATGTTACTAGACATAATTATACCAAACCGGCAATAATAGGTAACGGCCCTGAACAAGTCCTTATTGAAACTTTATTTTTAACAGATCTTTATCAATATAATAAGCATAAGAACTCAAGTAATAATGTTTTAGATCTTGTTTTGACAAACTTGCCACCTAGCAATATCAATGTTGTTCAAGCTTGTGATATATTATCTAAACTGGATCGACATCATCCTGCAATCGAAATAGTGGTCAAATTGAACAAATTGCAACTTTTGAAACAAACAAGAACTTCAAAACTGAATTTTGGTCGTTGTGACTATAATCTAATCAATAATCAAATTAGACTAGTTGACTGGGTATCTATTCTATCAAACCTAAACACGGAACAATCAGTTCAATTCTTCTACGATACAATTAATAATATTATTAATAATTTAGTTCCCAGAGTTCACGCTAGAAATCAGAGTGTATATCCCGAATGGTACTCAAGTCAATTAATCAAACTAATTAAAGTTAAATTCAACATGCATAAAAAATTTAAAAAGACGAATGATCCGGAGTATTATACTCTGTTTTCTAAGCTACGTTCTATAATCAAGCACGAAATAACTAAATGCCATCTAAATTACATAGCATCGATTGAAGATGCTATTTCCAATGATTCTAAAAAGTTTTCGTCCTACACTAAAAGCTTAAACAAAACGAATGTAATACCAGCTTCAATGCATCTCAACCAAAGTTATGTAACTTCTTCAACAAATATTGCTAATCTTTTTGCAACTCACTTTAAAAATGTATTTTCAAGTACCGCTAATACGTCACCAACCAACATTATCAATGTCAATCAACCTAGACCCTTGTTTTCTGTTGAAATAAATTTTGATGATGTTCTTTATGAGCTAGAAAAGCTGGATATTACTAAGAGTAGTGGACCTGACCTGTTACCACCTATATTTTTCAAAAATACAGCCCAAAATATAGCCCTTCCACTGTATCTTATCTACCAAAAGTCATTGGCTGAATGTGTATTTCCCATTCAATGGAAAATTTCCAAAATTATTCCGATTTTTAAATCAGGAGATAATACTGATGTCGCAAACTATCGTCCAATTTCAATTTTGAACGTAACATGTAAAATTTTTGAGAGACTTGTGCATAACAAAGTTTTTGAACATGTAGAGTATCTTATATCTGACAAGCAGCATGGATTTTTTAGAAGAAGATCTACTCTAACCAACATGCTCGATTTCAGTGAATATGTTTATGATTCTTTAGATTCAGGTCGTGGAGTTGATGTAATCTACACCGACTTTGTTAAAGCCTTTGACAAGGTTAATCACGATACTTTGTTATTAAAGCTCATGAATTTCGGTATTGGTTGTGATCTTATCGAATGGTTTAGGTCCTACCTAAAAAATCGCCAACAATTTGTTGAAATCAATAGTTCCCAGTCATCTTTATTTACTCCAACTTCTGGTGTACCTCAAGGGTCTATTCTGGGACCATTGCTGTTTGTTTTGTTTATTAATGATATCGTTAACATTTTTAATAGCAATGTGCTACTATTCGCAGATGATCTTAAAATATTCTCATCCATTGAGTCATTAAATGACTGTATCAAACTGCAAGCAGATCTTAATAATCTTAAAACCTGGTGTTTGCTGAATGATATGCATTTAAACATTGAGAAATGTTTTTGTCTTAAAATTAAACCTCGTTATTTTCATGAACATTTCCAGTACAATATTAGCAATATCCATTTGAAAGAGTGCAGTTCAGTTAAGGATCTTGGAATAATAGTGGACAATAAATTCAAGTTTAATTTTCATATTCAAACTATAACCAACAAGGCCTATAAAATGTTGGGATTCCTTATGCGTGTCTCTAAAAAATTTACTTGCATAAAATCTCACATTTCCATTTTTAATGGAATTGTCCTCAGTATATTAGAATACATGTCACCGGTTTGGAATCCTCAGTATCGTTGTCATGCTTATACCTTAGAACGAGTCCAAAGGAAGTTCACCAGATATTTGAATTTCAAAATGAAAGTATTTCCTTACGAACCCTACGAGGTAAGACTTTTAAGATATAATCTTAATTCGCTAGAAAACAGGAGAAGAGTAACTGATGAGCTAACTTTATTTAAACTTGTTAATACATTTATTGAGTCTAGATTAACTAATTTACTGTTTAATAGCATCAACACTAGTACGAGATATAATCTAAGAAACCCCTTGTGCTTCAATATTGATACATATTCAAACAATTATCGTAACCACTCACCATTTGTTAGATTTAAATTATTTCATAACACTTTCTTCAATACTGTTAGTCTATTTGATAATTCCTTCTTTGTTTTTAAGAAGAAAATTGCTAGTCTAATCTGAATAACATAATAACAGTGTTATTTTGTAGTGTTCTGATATGTATGATTGTGATGAGGGTGGATTAAGATAGTAGTTTATTATTAAATTTATTAAATGATAAGTAACGAATCTTTATTTTAGTTAATTTAGTTTTACTAGTATTTAGTATTACTTAGTAGTATTTTGTGTTATAGTGCTATACTAGTATTTAGTTTTAAAGTAATCAATTTATTTTGGATTTTTTTGAGATCAATTAAACTCAAGTAAGTAAAGAAGTAATTGGAATATTTTCAATTCAAAGGTATGGTTTGAAGTTTCTCAGAAAAAAACTACAATTCACATTTTTTACGTGTTTCGGATCGGATTCGAACCTACCCTCGTCAGTGCCCGGCTCGAATCCTTAGGCAGACACGCTATCGATTACGCCGTTGAGGCGATGACAATTTCAAAGTTGAAACTTCTTCATCACTTAATTATTTTCTACTTAAGTTGAATTTTTCCACTGTCATTAGACTCCATATTATGGAAATGCTTTTACATTATATGGGATTTTTTGCATTAAATTTCTAGACAATACTTTTGTGTGAATTCATAGAATGGGGAACATTTCTATTCTAATTAACATCCTAAGTAACGATTGTATAGTCATTATTGGTTGTTTCCAATCAATGTGAAATCAATGGCTGACACTTGGTCAATTTGTAGTTCTATATGTATGTAGTTTTTTGTAGTTTTGTAGTTCTAATGTATGTAGTTTTTTTCTGAGAAACTTCAAACCATACCTTTGAATTGAAAATATTCCAATTACTTCTTTACTTACTTGAGTTTAATTGATCTCAAAAAAATCCAAAATAAATTTCAAATTCCCTTAATGTAGTCTAATGTTAATACATATAGAACTACAAATTGACCAAGTGTCAGCCATTGATTTCACATTGATTGGAAACAACCAATAATGACTATACAATCGTTACTTAGGATGTTAATTAGAATAGAAATGTTCCCCATTCTATGAATTCACACAAAAGTATTGTCTAGAAATTTAATGCAAAAAATCCCATATAATGTAATCAATTTATGTTTTTTTTCAATTTAATTTTTTTATATTTGGCCTTCATTTAATTGGAATTTATTCTGTTTGTTGGTCTATAATTTGAAAATGAATCGATAAATAAATAAATAAATAAATAAATAAAGTATACGTAAAATTTCGCAAATTATGTATATCTAAAATGGATAATACTCTAGTGAATTTCAACCCAATGAAAAAAACGCGGATATTTTTTTTGGTTCTGGAATGATTGTTTCTTTTTGGTGATAAGAACCACATCCACAAATAGAATATAATAATTATTGTGATACTTGAGAGTCTCCTCAAGAATAGGCTGTGATTTTAAATAGTAAATTTGTGTTACTCGTATCGTTAATAGTAAATGAAAGATAGAAAAATTGTAAAAACTGAGAGTCCATGTGATAATTGTTATTTTTTTTTCTGTTACCATAACTTAGTAATTAACTAAATTAAATTGAATTTAAGTAACTAAATACATAACCTCCAATTACAAAAGAAAATGTTTGTAAAAATTATATTCGGAATATTAAAAAATATTTTTTTGTAAATACGGCGTGTTTCAATCAAGTATAACCAAAAATAATAGAAAGCCTAAAAGAAAGTGCCTTGTTTACTGACCCGATTCAGCATTGTGTCCAACCAAGGAAAAAAATTAATTCCACGGTACGAGGAACAGTCAACCAGTGAATTGTGATCTTTTTACGGCCGAGGAACATGACGGGCTAAGGCACATACAAGGAGGTGGAGACGCTAAAATATGTCATACTAAAATATGACTCACCCCACATCATGGGGTGAGTCATATTTTAGTTTGGTTCCATTTATATGTATGAATGATTATGGATATGTATGTAGGTGTATAAGTGTGTGTATATGGATGTGTAGACGTGGGTGAACAGGAATTTTGCATAATTATTAAAAACAAAAATTCCATTGTTATAAAAAAACTTAAAGTGATTAAAATTAAAAATGGATGGCTTACTAATATTTAATCGATAAAATGATTTAGTTTATCGTAAATTTGATGATGTATTGAAAAACAAAATTCGTGAATTAGCAGTAACGATTAGATTAGTGAAAGAAGATATTGCGGATAAAAAGGAATATATTCATTCAAATGTTACCATACAAATATTTAGCCCAATTATTGCATCTCAACGGGTAATGTTTTGTCAATTCGATAGTTCGTATTTTACATTGCAATGTGAAAATGATTTCAATATTATCTTTGGAACATTTTTGGGGTATCTTTTTTTTTATTAAGCTTGGAACGAAATCGGAAGAAATGTTACAACGGCATTTGGGGATGTGCATCTCGTTTGTTAAACATATGTGTGGTCCTGATGTGATTTTATTAAAAACAATTCCAAAACTCGGAGATATATTGACATCATTAATTGTTTCATGGAATGGGGTGTACAAGTATGATCAGTCTATACTAGTAGAAGCCGTTGAACAGCTTTTAGTAAATTCCGATGTACGAAACGTTACATTGAAAGCATTACAATCGGTTACCGAAAAGTTAAACCAAGATCCACTCTCCCAACAAAGTCATGCAGTAAATTTTGTTAAACATAAATTTTTTTTTGTCATTATACTCAAGCCGTCAAGCACAAGATCTTTCGTCATCGGATATTATTTTCCTAAACATTTGTTTTTGTCATGCAATTGAGCCTGAAAAAACTTCTGAAGGTTCAAATAAAGCATTCCAGAAAAAAAAATACAGTCTTGCCTACTATTCTACAACGGACACCAAAATAGTTGATATTCTGGTTGGACATCTCATATCATACATATGAACCCAAATCAAACATGAAAATGATATCAAGCTAATCTGTTTGATTGAATATGGTAGCTTGGCTGTATCGCGTAGTGTGAATGCGCGTATGGGTATGGATGTGTGCATGAGTGTGTGAGTGTATGTGTGTGTGTGTATGAGTGGATGAAGTGCGAGAGCATGTGAGTGTGTTAGAATTATGGGAGTGTACGTGGTGATCGCGGTTCTCTTCATACACGGGGGTCGCCAGAGTCTACTTATTCCACTTCGCTTCTCTTTGATCCGTTTCCACATCGAAATACCCGCACAATACTGATATTTGTGCTGGAGCAGCAGATATTCTTCGTTCGACCCCACTTACTGAAGCTAGTTTGGGGCTTTACAAATCTCGCTAGGTGCGCGGCCAGCTATGCCACTTCCTTGATTATTCACCGAAGCAGCTCTCCATTACAACATAAGAGCAGTCTTGTTGTCAGAGGAAACAACTATAAAAGTAAAAGATACGGTACAGCAACAGTGGGTTCAAATTTCAAGTTTATGTTATGGAGGTCAAAAGCACCGGGGTTTATGAATATTAGTTACCAGGCGGAACCGCAGGTAGAGGAAAGCGGCTAAACCTGTACGATCCGTTTGCTATCAAAACAACCCCTAAATAACTAATATGGGGTTTCGAAAAACAAAACTAGAACTTAAATTCTTTCTCCTCTCACTCTTGATAACCGTTTCTTTTCTTTTCATTTCCCTAAACCTTATGCAAAGACGAAACAAATGCACTGAGAACTGCGTCGTCAAGTGGGCGCTTGACTGTTAGTATAGAACTCTAAAGACATACGGCCGCAATTTTTCTTTCCCAGGGTGGATTTCGTAAAACCATTTTAACTTCTGCATACTTCCTAAAGGATTAGGACCGGCAACCGGACATAATCTGAAGTGGTAGGAACATTATTTAAGTATTGCAAAAATAAACTACAACATCAATGCAAAAGCCGAGCACATGCTTCAATTTTAACAATTTGGTTATTGCAAACAAAGATAGTGATCCTAATTTTAGAAATGCAATTAGACAACCAAAAAGAAATAGATGGAATGAGCTCTGCAATACGATATTCATCTTAATGCAACTCGACTTCAAAAATGAATTATACAAACGGTACATAGACCAAGCTGTATTGAGACCCTAAATAAATAATTTCAAACCCATTTCAAAGGCTTAACCGAAGTGAGCACGGCAGATACCACCAACGAAGACGTAGGTACGTCCTCTAGATCCTATAACTAAAAGTATTGCAATCATTTATCCAACACAATATTCACTCCAAAAAAGCGGGATGGGCTATAGATTCCATTGGTTCGTATAAAGTTTCGTAGTGGTATTTTTCCTATAAAAAGACATGAGAATCATCATTCCATATCGCATGATTTGGTTCAAAGCAAGTTTTATCTTTGCACACATTCTTCGGATTAGAGAAAAACTAAAATGATTTTTTATACTCAATACAGGTAAAAAAAACAAATGAACCCAAATCAAACAGACCAATAAGTCTAACATTTTTTCCATTAAAAAACAATCGTGAGGGTGCAGATTAAAATTTTCTTCAGGACTTTTGATGATATGCGCCTGCTCAGGGTGTGATAAAGCAAGCTCAAATAGAGTATTTTGCTTAGTTTAGTACCGGCTCAGGCTGGTTGCTACAGTCACTATTAGTTGTTGGAAAGCCATAATCGACCCAGATCCCAGCTTTGACACAATGCTAGTCGCCAGACTTTCGCATCCGTCATCTATACCTAAATAAAGCTCTTTCACACATGGTTAAAAGCAGCTCTTGATCTAACCAAGTTAAATGATTCTGGCTTCGATCCTGTTGAGTGTTGACTATGCCGATGACTAGATCATCATTAAACTTTAGACATTACACATACATGTGAAGTCTGTAGCGGTATTGAGCATTTATAGGCTACAACTTACAGTAAGGTTTATGCCAGGCAGTTTCACTGAACACCATTAAATCCTTGCTATATTACAACCTGAAATGCATAGGGCTAGACTCCTACATAACGCGCAGCATCTAATAAATAGATGGTCTTAGAACTAGTGTGGGCACATGAGCAGGAGTGTCTGGACCTACAATAAAATGAACGGTTACCATAAGCACCAAAAACAACAATAAATTTAAGCTGAATTTTTGACCATTTTGCGCTCTTCTATGTGCCGTAAGAAGAAACCACAACATTCAAATATATATATTATCTCTGACAACCAAGCAGCACTTAAACACTAAAATCTACCGGCTTTGATTCTAAACTAGCAACACGCTCAAAAGCACAATCCCAACATGAAATCAGGAACAAAATATTTTGACATAGAACAAATTTTGACACTCAGACCCGGAAAAATTTAGTCTGTCCTGAAGTTTCTTAGCATAGATACAAATTAACTTGGTGGCAGAAGACTAACACTTCCACTCCCGTAGCTTCAATGGAATTAAAAACGTAGAAACGAAACGAAAACGTAGCTTTAATGGAGTTATTTAATTAAAAGCCTGAATCGACGACGACTGACCAAGAAAACTACTAATGGAAGCATAATAGATCTATAGGTCGCTACATCAACTAATCGTCTTAAGGCCTTCCAACAAATATAATTTAAATCGATTACTCAATGAATTCGAATTGCAAAATGCAACGACATCCAGCGTTTATGCAGTGTTTCCATAGTTCGTATTGATTTTCGTCAACGCCAATTTTCAGGCGCAACATTTCACATATACATACTTTTATTTGCTTCGATTTCCAATGCTAGGTAGAAGGTACAGCATTTTTCGCATATCTTCTATGTGATTTTTAAGGCGCAACACTTTTTATTCAATATTTTTTCTTCGATCGCCAAGTATGGCGCAGCAGTTGTTATTTATCGTAGGTATATTTGCTTCGAACGCCTAGTGTACAAATATTTTTATATCTTTGATCGCCATTTGGAAGGAACAATATTTGAATATATAATTTAGTTTTTTTGACCACCAAATGTTAGGCGCAACACTAGCTTTTGTGTATATAAAACAAATTGGTAAATAAGAAATTTGGAAATTGACCAGTATCCATATTTACGAATCCAAGCGATTGTTTCTCTTGTCAGTGAAATTCAACTCAATTTATTCTAAGACCAATCTACTTTTGTCTACCTTCTTACATCAAGTCAAAAGGACTCAAAAGGGTAAAAAGGAACCTAGGACCTATTTTCAATATGTTGCGGTAGATACGCCCAGCACCCTAGATAGTTTGACCTTTTTTGACTTGTTGTGAGAAGTTATACAAGAAGTTTTGCAAAAGTCAAAATGTCTCTTTTTACGCAACACCCTCGATATATTTTTAAATAAATTTAAGATTTTAAAGGGAAAATGCTACTTAGATGGATAACAATTTGGTCTTCTTTTTGGTAATATAAAAAACCATGCTATTATTATATCAAAATACGTGACAATAGAAGAGATCGTTTAATAGTTCTATACTTTTTTGGACTGCCGCTGGTTATTTGTATGAATTCTATATCCGCCAGTTGACATCTTCAGGTATGCATTGCCATGTTTTTCGTTCAAATACATTCAAACTTACAAAAGAGAGGATTGCTCACTTACGCAAATTATAGAATGTTATATTGATGAAAAACGTGACCGACGCAGCTGAAAAAGTCGAGATTCGAACTTGACCATTTTTGATTTTTCTGAAACTTGGCGTGTAAGTAGTATGGACAAAATAAAAAACACTACTTATTTTACATTTTGTTAAAGTGCATGGTTTGAGCATAGGGGGCATTAGGGTGCCCTTTTTTCACACTATCTAAAAGTAGACTTTTCAAAAAACATAATGATTAATTAAAACAATCAATAATGACTATACAATCGTGACTTAGGATGTTAATTAGAATAGAAATGTTCCCCATTCTATGAATTCACACAAAGTATTGTCTAGAAATTTAATGCAAAAAATCCCATATAATGTAAAAGCATTTCCATAATATGGAGTCTAATGACAGTGGAAAAATTCAACTTAAGTAAAATAAATAAGTGATGAAGAAGTTTCAACTTTGAAATTGTCATCGCCTCAACGGCGTAATCGATAGCGTGTCTGCCCAAAGATTCGAGCCGGGCACTGACGAGGGTAGGTTCGAATCCGATCCGAAACACGTAAAATGTGAATTGTAGTTTTTTTCTGAGAAACTTCAAACCATACCTTTGAATTGAAAATATTCCAATTACTTCTTTACTTACTTGAGTTTAATTGATCTCAAAAATCCAAAATAATGATTAATGTTTTTTGAAAAAACCGTTTCCTATACCGGAGAATTTTCGTGTGAAAATGAGGTCACTTTTTTGGTTTAAAATCAAAATTAAACGCAAACATAAATATTTTGATTCCAAAAAATTACAGCGTATTAGGGCCATAATTAGGTACGTTTTCACCAAATTGTGTGGAAAAAAATCTTGGGAGATAAAAATTAAAAACAAAAAGCCCTTTTTCCTCGTTTTTTTTTTATTTTCACGGCAAATTTTAGGTTATGTGAAAAAATGGCTTGCATAAAAGTTATAGACCTTATTATTACCTACAACCTTTACTTAAAACTTTTTTCGATAGAAAGTCCAGTTTCCTGAAAATCATGAAAAACCATTTTCTACCCCTAAAAGCTCACCCCATTTCACCCCCCTTGCTCAGATGAAATTTAATTTATGTTTCCGATCATTTACGCATTATTTTCTTATATATCCAATAGTTTTGATCCTGTTACTAACTTTTCCATTTTTTGCCTGTTTTTAAGGTATCTAGACTGGTCTAATAGTTCTATTCTTACTTTAAAATATATCAAATTTACTAAGAGGCGTAAATTCGTGTTCTTGAGATATTTAACTTTAAAGATTTTTGGTCCAACTAAAATTCGAATTTTCATCATTTTTTCGAACTTCAGTGGTTAAAATTTTTTGTTGATAAAAATTGTTCGAAAAAATAATGAACAATTAGAATTTTAGACGGACTAAAAACCTTTAAAATTAAATATGTCAAGAACACAAATTATAGCCTCTTTGTAAATTTGGAATATTTTAGAGTAAAGATGGAACTTTTTTCAGAAAAAAAAAGTAATTAAATTCCAATTGATCTTCGACTCTAGCGCCATATTTAAAAACGTTTTTTTAATAGTTTTATTTAAAAAATAATTTCAAATACTATTATTAATTTTTTTTTCAAACGATTCGATTTTCAAACGAACAACTAATCATCAAACAAAAAGAGTTTGCTGAAATCGGTATAGCCGGTCTTGAGCAATTTAATTTCAAAGTTACATCGGATTGGCAGAATTTTCATTTTTCATGCATGTTGGGGTGCCCCCTATGCTCAAACTATGCACTTTAAAAACATTTTAAACTAAGTTGTATTTTTATTTTGTCCATACTACTTATATGACAAGTTTCAAGAAAATCAAAAATGGTCAAGTTTTCACAACTCGGTCTAGAACACGTTTTTTTTCTATTGGGATATAAGACTATTCATTCATCAAATTTCAGCACCCGGACAACTCTACCCAAGATTCAACGCCACTAGCAGAACCTTGCCACAGTAATCGCCACACAACTCTTGCTACTAAACTGTTTCGTGTATGCGACACTACGCGGTAGTGTCCAAATTAATTCTTTTAATGGGATTGTATGAACTCTCGACAATTAATAGGTTATGAATACACTCAGTTCTGTTTTTGCACGAATTTATTATACACGAATTTGAAATAACACGAGTTGGAGGAGAAAATTAATTTTGTTTATGCACGAAATTTTTTGAAATAACACGAATCGACTAAACCTTTAAATTTAAATTTTTTCGTCCGTTTATCCGATTTTTCAAGAAAAGAATTTTCTTTTGTTGTACCATATATATTTTTAAAATCCGCTTCATACTACAATACATTTGCACAAAAAAATAAAATTAAAATGTGGAGTAGAAATACAATAAGTATTAACACTTGTACTCTCTATTCATTATTGTACGATCCGTGATACGAACGTGCACAAACCAAGTAATCCTATTGCTGAGAACATGCACAAACCAAGCAAACCGTTAAGAAGGACGCTGATCTCAAAGTTATATCGGGTTCTGCACTCTCCATCGTCTGTCTTAACTGGACCAAAAATGTAGCATAGGATATTACGCTTATATGCAGATGAATGTGATTTTTTGTAAGGATTCACGTTTGTGACCCATACATCACCACCGATCTAATTAATGTCTCGTATAACTGGAGTTTGGTGTTAGTTGACACACAGGGTGATTCAAGGAGAGGTTTAATTGAATAGAAAGTTTGACTATCTGCAACGGTTCGAGCTTTTATATCTGTAAGTATGCTGTTGTTTGAGTCAAGCATTGATCCCAAATATTTAAAAGATTCAACTCCCTCATTTCGTTCATCTCCGCACATCAAATCTTTCTTCTCATCCTTCCTTGAAACATTCATATGTTTGGTTTTATCGTAGTTATTTTGCAGACCAATTTTTCTAGCGCCATTCTCAAGTGACTTGAAAATCTCACTCATAACTTTTTCACTTTGGCCGAGTATGACAACAACATCAGTCGTCATTTGACGCACGAATAACCTTTGCTCGTCGCCCGACTTGTTCCTGGTCACTTAAAAAGATTCGCAAAATAAGCGGCACCAGTATCTAAAATATTTCTAAGGTCTTCTTGTAGCTCCCCATCTCCGTTTTGAATAGCAGTCGATCTAGTTTGAGGTTCTTTTTTTAAGGTTTTAGCCTGTTGAAAGTAGTAACGGGTTTGATGTTCCTTATTAAAGCTTTCAATCTTCTCACATTTCCTCTTCCACCTTGGCTTGTCTTGCCCGTTTATAGTTCTCCGTCGTGGACCTGATTTCGCCAATGTTTGGCAATATAGTTTTGATATCTCTCTTCTGTTTCAGCATTCTTTAGAGATTAGATGTTAAAACGTTTCTGTTCTTTGAATTTTGGAATGCCTGGATTTGGAAAGTGGAACCTTATCTTAGCACATACAAGAAAGTTGGTGGTCACTTCCAATGTATGCACCTCTAAACAATCGCGTTACCAGATCGCTCTAAAAGAAACGTGCTGTTTCTAGCACGTGACCAATTTGATTTAAAGTTTTTTCATTCGGTGAGACCCGAGACTGCTTATGAATCGATCGATGTGGAAAATATTGGCAGTTCTTAATTTATTTGATAATACAAACTCAGTCATTATCTCACCGTTATCATTCGTCTCAAATATATCTTCCAAACTTCCCATTAAAGTCACCAAGAACCATAATGAAGTCGCGTGTTGGCATTTGTTTCATGACCTCTTCCAGTGGTATGTAGAAAGCATCCTCCTCGTCGACGGTCTAAGCTGCAGTAGGTGCATGCACGGCAATAAGAGAAAGATTGTTATATGTACCGCGTACCCGTAGGTAGCACATCCTCTCATTGACCGTGATGAATTTCATCACGATTTCTTGTATGCGTGCACCAACAAAAAACCCAGTACCAAATTCTCCTCGAGAAGGATAACCACTTCTGTATAAAGAGTGACTATCCAAATCTTGTTTTCCGATTATTGACTTTCTAAATTCTTGCAGAGCAATGATATCCATCAAATACCTCTCAGCCTCCGTTTCTAGACATATTAGAGCATCAAGTGCGCTCAGAATGCGCTCGGTAGTCTGTTATTTTTCACGTAAAGGTTAAATTCTGGTTTTTTGTCCAGATTTGTTATTGTTTGTCTGATTTCTAAATTTAATAAAGTTTTTTTCGGGGTTAGGGTGTTAACCTCAGGCCCAATCCAAATTTTCGTGAATGGGTTTTAATGTTAAAGTCATCAGAATAATCTTTTTTTTTGACACGTTTATATAACGTGCCACTTAATCCAAAATATACGCCCCCGCTCACAGCCGGAAACGGAGGAATAACTAACTCCAATGAGAAAACTAACTCCAAAACGGATTTTGGAGTTAGTTTTCTTACACCTGATCGTGTAAATCGACATGTCATCGACTTCCGCTTAATTAATATGCGAATATGCACACTAAGAATCCTCATGCAAGAATTTAATGTAAGGATCGTCAATGTTCATGCACCTACTGAATACAAAGCAGATGACGTAAAAGAGTTGTTATTCCTTGAACTAGAAGAAGTCATCAATATTCAATAACATTCCGCAGCACGATATAAAAATTGTGGTAGGTGACTTCAATGCGCAAATTGGTAGAAGTGCAGAGTTTAAAACACATATCGGCCCTAACATCTGAGCTGGCTACTATGTATGATCTAGTTATTTCAAAGACTTTCTACCCTAACAAGAAAATCTACTAGGCAACGTGATAATCAAATGACGGAAGAACGGAAAATCAAATCGATTAAGTGTTCTCAAAGAAACACTTTACAAGTGTAACTGCCGTTTTATCATACAGAGGTGCTGATATGGACACCGATCATATGCTCGTGACCTTTAACTACAAGTGCAAGCTATTATCTACCTCTAATAGACAAGCAAAAAGGCCGTTCGCTGGAATTTCGATGCATTTAAACATCCGAAAACGTTAAATAGATATCAGGAAATATTTTCTGAACATGGAAGAGCATAACATCTATTCTGAGATGCCATTAAACAAAAACGAAGAATCGCAAACGCTTCAATCAACCATTACAGCCCCAGCCCCAACTACAATCGGAAAACGACCACCGAAATCACGCAACGAATTGTTCAACGACAAAATCGAGAAAAATGGTTAACAAGAGACACCCGAAGCTTCCAAGCTGATTATCTATGCGCCTAGAAATCCTCAGCAAAACTTCTACGGAAAAGAAACGCGAACATATGAAGAGTTGTATCGAAAACATCAACCAACAATTGGCTAATGGAAATTCGAAAGAGTGTTTTGCCAATACGCAAAATTTGACAAAAGATTTCCACCCAAGATCCACAGTCGTAAAAAATGGAAACAACGAACTTACAACAAATGAACGTGATGTGCTGGCCGTATAGCGCTGAAATTGTTCCTGTTCGAGCAATTACTCCGTCAAGTGACGAGATTTTCGTCCCTTACCCAGCAATAGAAGAAGTGGAAGCTGCCATTTAAAATCTGCCTTTGTGTTTATAAACGGATTTTTTTTTTCTCTTTACACGTGTGCGTATTTTATTTTTCTTTTCTACTTGTATTAAGTATTGTGGCTTCTAAAAAAGGCATATCACCAGGTTTCGATGGAATTCCCGCAGAACTATTTAAAAATGGAGCAGAAGCTCTTGTCTCACGTATAAACGATCTAGTTTTTGCGATCTGGGACGAAGAAGAACTACCTGCTGAATGGAAAACAGCTCTCATTGTTCCGCTACATAAGATAGGTGACCGTCTTAAGTGTGCGAATTATCGTGACATCACATTGCTGCTCACTGCATATAAAATATTAGCGAATTTCGTACTTATTCGACTCATTTCGTTCGTCAAATCGATCATCGATAACTATCAGTGTGGTTTTCATCCCAACCGTTCAACCGCAGATCAATGTTTTGCATTAAGGTGGGATGATTCTGGAAAAAATGTTGGGAGTACAACATCAGCATCCACCAGATCTACGATGATTTCAAGCAAGCATATGAGAGTATCATCCGCGACAACAGCAGTTTCTGGTCCTTTCGATATAACATCAGGTGTTCGACAAAATGATGCACTCGCGCCCGTTCTATTTAATTTGGCGCTTGAGAACACAATAAGAAAAAGCAGAAGCAAATTCTTGGCTACGCAGATGATATTGCGCTTTTCGGACGTAGAACAAGAGATATTAAGGATAGGCTCACAGCTTAAAAGAAATGCTAAACGTCTTAGATTATGCATCAATACTGGCAAAACTAAACTTCTAACAACTTCCAATCTAGGAACATAGGTCCCGGAAATCTGTATACTGGCGACTATGAAGTGGAACGCGTGGAAATCTTCAAATACCTCGGGTCTGCAAAAACATCGTCAAATGACGTGCAGGCATACAGAGTTTTTTACGCATACTTAAAACTTCTGCAATCCAAATTTCTTTCGCGGTCGCACTTTACAAAGAATTAATTCGCCTACCTTCAGAATTGAAATCTGGGCACTGAATCGCACCGACTGCAGAATTCTATCAACATTCGAGAGGAAGGTCATGCGAAGAATTTATGGTCCATGCAAAGTAGCTGAAAATCCTTAAAGAATCCGAATGCATCACGAAAGACAGCTCCTTGGTATCTGCGATATAATTGGATTCATTAAATCCAACCTGATTAGATGGTTTGGTTATGTAGAAAGGGCTCCACTAGATAGAATGATAAAAAAAAGCATCTCAACAACAACCAGCTGGTGTTTGTTGGAGAGGAAGACCCAGAAAACGTTGATGTGAGGACATCATACAAGACCTTCGTGATACCGGATGTCCAAGCTGGGGTCCACTAGTCATGGAACAGAATAAATGGAAGCTGATTGCACAGACGGTAAAATCGTTTAACTTTTATGAGGAAATATACATTTTGTATGTCCTTATGATTTGGCAATAGAAAGACTTCATATACAACACAACTTTGTCAGTAATTTTTGTTATTATGTTCTTTTACGTCTACGGAACCCTCGGTGAGCGACTTTTATTCGCACTTGACCGACTTTTTTGTATTTTGTTTTCGTTTTGGCCTGACTACTGAAATTGGGATCAACAGCCAAATTCTGTAATTTTGAAGCGGTGAAGTGTTAAGAACTCACAATAATTCTGCATATCCCAATTTTTGGTTTGCTACTTTCGATAAAATTACTGAAGTTCTACTTTTATTTAACAAATTTTTCTAAAATTATAACTAATTTATGGCAACAGCTAGCATAAGCGTACTATGTTTTCAGAACTGATGGATGGTGTCAGTCAATGCAACAGCGTGTTTTATTTTTTTGTTCTGATTTCTCAAGAGTGTAACCAATCCTCCATTTTTTCATATATTCAATGTATATTTTTACACGAATTTTTTGTACACGTCTTTCTCTGGAACGTATCTGTCGTGCAAAAACAGAATTAGGTGTATATGTATAGGTAAATAAGTAAAATTTGAACCGACAGTTACTGACAGATGACTCAATTAGATCTTCCAATACCGGTATACCGTTTATCGAAATACCGGTATTGTAATATTGTTCTTTAGTTGACTTTGGAGAATTTTAAATTCAGTGATGAAACCGGCATACTAGTTTTGTCTTATTTCAATACCGCAAAACTGGTTTTGAATTTTAGTCCGGTATTGAATGCCCTACTTAATATCCCAACACACTTTCCAGATTTGATTATTCTGTTTTTCTCTTTTCGTTTTGACTTTTATTGAACCCTTATTAAATCTTGCTACGCTGTAGTTGTCCCTGAAGTAAATTATGGCAACTGCGGTGAGTTGGTTTACCGATTCTACACAGTCGATGTAATTGTAATCGTTCGTTGTATTCATGCGGCATAATGGGTTCCGTGGTTCTTTTTCTTTCATTCTTTTGCTGTCGAGATATTGATATACATATATATACTTGTATGGGGATTGAAATGTTCATTCGGTTATGGGGATTGAAATGTTCATTCGGTTTGTTATAACGATATATGCTTTTGCAAATTTTGCTTTTGGATTAGTTTGACTAACATGTTCAGTGATCGCCAGTGGATGTGGTGCAATGAATGTTTGTAATATTGTTATTAATACTGTTAAACCATCGTCCAGGACTTTGGTGCAATGTTTTTTATTATATTGATTTCAAGTTCAACGGTCGCTGGGACTATTGATGCAACTTTTGATTATTGTATTGTATTGCTGTTCATATTTAACAATCGTCGGCACCATTGGCGCAACGATTGGTTGTTATGTTATACTAACTTATAGTATATTCATTATGATTGGCTAAATTACTGAAGTATGAAGAGTTGGATCAACGGCCAATAATGGGGTGAGTGAAACATTTTAATTCTTAAATGTAGTAGTCGTAGTTGAAATGGTGTGTTCCTCCATCTTTGGGATCGTTCCTATTCTTTACTTATTTGAATCCGTCTTTTGAAATTGCGTGCAATTCAGCATTTATACTAGGCTGAGGAAAGGCATAACCGATTCACAGACTGAAGCTAGTGGAAATTAAAAATCTCATGGCACGCAATTTGTGTAAAATTTCTGATAGTTATATCACTATCAGGATTACAATCTCGTACATAACAATCGCAAACCTTCAGGACTAACTTTTGCTAGATCATCACTTGATCATAGTTTACTGATTGATTTCAACTATAACCTTATCGAGCACGATTGGGTTAAACAAAGTTTTAATTGTCTATCCATAAACTATTTGAACATAATAGTAAATTCGAACAATCTATTTTGAATTGGCAATGAGCTTTCTTTTTCTTCTATAGTTTTTGCTAGTCTGTTGCATTTCAATTAAAATAAACGAAACGATTGATCGATGACATCAAAGTTAATTGTAAATGTCGTAATTGAAATTGATCAAATCGAAAACATATGTTTGATCTAAGTCTTAAAAAAAAACAACTTGTTTGTTGAAATTAAATTTTATCAAGTTTCTTTCCTTGAGTTGTTGGAACATTTAGTTAACGTTTTAAATATTAAGTAAATTAATAACAATTTGAACTAATAGAGATCATTTTCCCATTTTCCTTTCACAATTATTTTATTCTGGTTTATGTTCAACGAGGAATTTCTCGACGAGGCAATTTGACAGTCAAAAAATTTTGTTTTTATAAACCTCTGTTATCTGTCAAATTTTTCGTAGACTAAATAACGATGACATGAAAATTTTGGTTGTCAGTTGTCTGTTTAATAGAAACAACACATTTTTCATATCGCGATTCAGCACAAAATATTAGTAGATATACAATGTAACAAAATCAAGATTTATTTATTAATTTTTTTTGCGGATACCCACAAGTTGTTACAATATTAGTTCTATGATTAGGAGCTTCGACTTGTTAATTAATTTAACACTGTGGATGTGATTGTGAACAGTATGCAACAGAAAGATTGACACGATTTAAAGGAAAATATCATTTAATGATATGCAAACAAAATCATTTTAATGTGTTTTCCGATTTACAGTTTTAACAGTTTAATTTCTTTCAATATTCTTGCGTTTTTTTTTGCCGTAAGTCTTATACAATAAAAATAACAAAATTACAAAGAAATTAAATGAACATAAATAAACGAATATACAATTTTTTTCTTCAGTTTTGTTGTTCTTGTCTCGTCTCGATTTTTTTGTTTTTCGTTAAATAAAAAAAAAAATATAATAAAAAATCATTTTGTAATCAACAAATATTTAAGACAAACTTTTTTTTGAATTTTTTTTTTGGTTTGTAAATTGACCTTTCGACATTCAACGCAAGGAATTATATGAATTAAAATTTAACAAAAAAAAAAAATGTTTAAAATTCGACTGTCTAGCGTTAAACGTCATATATGATTTTGATGACACCTCCACAAGTTTTAAATAAAAGTTTGTATGGTTGTTGTTGATTCTTTTGATGATTCAGACTAGATCATTTTTTGGGGGAAATTATAGAAAAAGATGAACGATAGTGTGTTTTTGATCGGAAGTTAGTTAAGTTATAGCTGAGAGTCTGCGCTATTATATATTTGCTGCGTGTTCACCAGATTTGGTAGATGTTGAAGTTGGCTATAGATATGATCCAGAGGCGATGAGAGTTGCTGGGGTGAGTTTTGGTATCTGGAGTTGGCGTTGTTCGAATAATGTATAGATCAGGAGAATCTTGATGATAGCGTGTTTTACAATCGAACTAGGGCTTCTCATTTCCCGCAAAATTTAGTTTCCCGGAATGACGGGATAAAATTGCATATATCCCGGGATCCCGGGATTTCTTGGGATAAAATATAGTAAATTAAAAGCCAGTTAAAATAAAATAGATATGAGATAATTGTTGGAGTGCAGTTTAAACACACTTTTTTCATATTTTAATATTTATTATAAAACTATCGATTTCGAAAACTAAGCTTTCCTTCTCGAAGAAAGCTAAAGCCTTTTATTTGAGAGCAATTCTTCAGACTGAAAAAAAACTTTTCCGAGTCGATTTATAATAAATATAGAGATGTCAAAAAAGTGTGTTTTAATTTAACTTGCCTTAATTGCTTACGAGCTTGCCTCGTAATCTGATACAGTCCTTCAAGTTTCAGGGTACAAGTACCCTGTAACCTTTTGTTTGTTAACGGGGCGATTCCTAGCATAGGTATACCCACCTCGGCCTCCACAGGCGTGGGATTGGATACACCCAATCAGTGCGCATGCCGTGACATGCTACTGGTACTGATCCGACCTGCAAGGGTATGATCACTCACCAGTCAGAGCAAGGCCTATCTAAACCTCTTACTAACTCTGCAAGTTAGCACCCGAGCTAAAAACGTAGCTCACTCGTCGGAGCACAAGACTCCTAGCCCGCGATATTGGCTTTTAACCACAGCCCCTGCGAATCCAACACCATGGTCAGAATGGGAATAATCCCACGACTCTCTGACCCCCGCAGTACAGTTTACCGCTGTAAGTTTGCGGGATCCAAGGATCCCTACCAGTTAGGCCTTCTTGCATGTTCTGGCACTGGTCAGACCAGTTCGGGTTCGTGGGGCCGCTAAACCCAAAGACAAATCAGAGCTCCCCTAGGAGAGTGCTTCCCCAGAGGACCCGGAAATGTCCCCCTGCGAACATAAAAGACCACACGCACAACAGATAACATGACCAACAAGTAACCACACAGTAATTATAACGCCACCACTTAGTTACATCACTGTACTTACCTTGTATCATATCTCACTACTTACCCACATATGTGTAATCGCACCTAGAACTTGTTCAACGCTGAAATGCTGCACCACTTCAGCGCTATTGCGTACGATCTCTGCCCTGAGACTCCTTACGCCTACGAAACACACCATTTGAAAACACCCTCATACTTGTATAGGCCTCACGGCTGTCTACAAGATGACTAACACTGCTCATAATGGCTGATGGGGCCAGCATCAGGTCCAGACGGAGATCCGCATACAGATCACATTCACTTAGAACATGCCACCAATTTTCATAAGTGCAACCACATCTACACCCACTATCTTCAACTAACCCTCGGTCGTTTAGAAAACCGTTCATGCTTCCATGCCCTGTTAGCAGGAACAGCATCTCCATGGATGGGTCAAACCAATGATGGGACTTACGATAACCAACATTTGGTATGAACCATCTCGTTATCGATCCGTTCACGAAGTGGTTCCATCTTTGCTGCCACGTTTCCTCCACAATGCAGCCCATCTTGGCAATTGCTTCACTCATTGTGCACCCCTCTACATCGTCCCTTGTCAAGAGATCGGTCTCTAGGAGACGCAAATCTTTTTTCAGGCGGTATACCGCAGATGCCTTACGGACCGTTAAGTCCAGTGGCTCGATACCCAGCAAGACCGGCATGGCCTCCGTCGAGACCGTTCTGCAGACCCTGAGTGACTTGTACAATACTATTCTATGTTTCCTATTGATAAGATTAACAGCATACCCAAACTTTAGGATACCACTCCACACGCTTGCTCCATAGCTTATACATGGAACTATAAGTCCCCTATATATGTGAACGAAAGTAGACCCCGACCAGCTCCAATCTCTTTTCAAGACACGGCCCAGCTGTCCCATGATCGCAGCCACTTTCTTCCTTAGTTCCACTAGGTGAACCTTGAAATTTAACCTCTCTCCAACAGAGATACCCAGATACTTAGTGTACACCGAATATTTTAAACTCAGCCCATCGATCTTAACGGTCGGTGGACGGTTTATTGAAAGATGTCCCTTAAGTAGCATGGCCACTGTTTTTTCTCTGGATACCTCTAGACCAACTCTTCTGCTCCAGTCTGACACAATAGACATCGCGTTAGACCCTACATTTTCCAGAATCAAGCGGTTATCTCCTTCTATAAGGATCAAAAGGTCATCCGCGTAAGCGACAACCTTGACCCCGTACACTACCAGAGCAGACAGCAAGTCGTCCATCATCATGTTCCAAACTGCCGGGCCACATATCGACCCCTGTGGGCAGCGTCTTCCTAAATCTCTCCACACAGTTTCATGTAAGCCAACCACGCAAACCCGTCTGTCGCTGAAATAGCTTTGCCATATTTTCAGGTCAGACGGGCAAGCCAGTGAAATCTTACCCAAAATTTCGGGCCACTCCAAATTGTCGAAAGCCCCCCGGAAGTCAATAAAAAGCCCCAGAACGTATTTTGACTCCGATGTGCTCACAACATCCAGCACACTATGCCATGCATCGCTAGTGCCTCTCCCCCGTCTGAAACCATACTGGTGTTCTGATTTTTGAAGAAACAGAGACTGTTCCAATCTTTCCACCATTATGCGTTCCAGCACTTTACCCAGAACAGGCAGGAGACTGATCGGTGTATATGACCGTATCTCCTTTCTATCCTTACCTGGAGACTTTAGAAGTATTATCACCTTTCCGATCTTCCGGTTAGCTGGAAAGCATCTACTTTTAAGGCAATTTCCAAACATATTTGTTAGAAATGCTGGAATCGCCCTCCAAGCAGCCCTCACCATCTCCGGAAGCATCCCGTCAACGCCAGGAGCCTTACGCATGCGCATGTTTTCCATGGCATACAGGACTTCATCCACTGTACACTCCGAACCCTCGGTAAGGTCCAATGCAGAAGGCACACCACCACTTGGAAAGAACTCATGCAGGAAAGCAGAAACAGTTTCATGCCAAGTACCTGCCACAGCACCGTTCACTCTTACGTTTCCCAGAGTTTGTCTGCTATGTCTACCTCTGCAGACCTTGTACACCGGTCCCCAAGGGTCATCATTGCCTTTATTGCGGTCAAAATTTTCCCAATGCAGCTGCTTTGTTAACCTAAGGTTGTCTTTATAGACCCTCAGAGCTGTTTGAAAATAGGTTTTATTAGTTGCATGCTGCACTGGGTCATTTCTGCTACTCCCTCTCTGCACCAATCTCCTCGCTCTTTTAACATCCTTCCTCTGTGAAGAGAGAATGTCAGTCCACCAGGACACTCTTGTTCTTCTATTATGATGATTTTTGTGCAAGGCAGATGCATTTGCAGCATTCACCCACTCCCCAACCAGCGCAGCTTGCTCGTTCGGGTCAAGCCTAGAGAAGCCGTCCAGCCCGTAGCTATTAGCTAGAGACTCAACAACCCCTCCATACTCCACCCAATCCGCAGATTTTACCCGCCATGTTGTGCTTTGCTTTGGAGAACTTCTAGAACCGCTAGCGCGGTTTATCACTATTGCGGCATGGTCACTTATACACCAATCTGGTTTTATGTCCCACCAGGTGGAATGTTGTACCCAGGCTTCGTTTGCCAGGGTAACGTCAATATCTGACTTGCCCTGTGCACTGTTAAATGTGAAATGTTCACACGCGCTGTTTAGCACCATCAGGCTGTTGCCGACGATGCACTCCTCCAAAATAAAGCCTCTCTGCTCTGTCTCCCTAGACGCCAATGATCCCTTGCTGTGCCAAAGCGGAGAGACTGCATTTGCGTCTAGTGCAATACAGACAGGAGCAGTGCCAACCTTATCCAACACTCTGTTTATATATTCTATATGTGGCTCAATAGGGTTGCCATATTGGCAATATACTGAAGCCACATATACAGTACCCTGATCAGTGCCCAGCCACGCACACACTCCGTGTTCAGATGTTAATTCGCATATTTCCAAAAGTTCTATAGAGCTATCGTTAACCACGATAGCTGCCTTACACTTTCCTGTATTACACACCACCCTCATGTCTGAGGGGAGACCTCTTACCCCTTCACCTCCAACATATGGTTCCTGCAGTAAGGCTACCTGTATTTTCTTCCCCCTCATAGTGTTACCTAGATCGTACATAACACTCTCAGCCCTTTGACAGTTTAACTGCACCATACGTAGGCTGCCATCAACTAGCACTCGCCGTCGATCCTTCGCCCTTCTCAGACAGGGACAACTAGTGTCCATAACTGAGTGCCGCCATTCCAGATTTCGTATCCTGCAGTTTCGACAACCCTCCACTGCCCCATTGCAGTCCTTGAAGAGATGCCCCTCTTCGCCACACTTCCTACAGATCGCCCCTTTTACATCGCATACCCTCTGCATATGACCAAAGCCATAGCAATTTAGGCATCGAGTTATGTCACTATGCTTCCTAACCCAGTATGAGCCGAATTCTATATATACTCTACCCTGTTTGGCAAGCCTACCGCATATATCATCATTTCCCTCAATGACGACTGTATTTTCAACAGGGCTCCTGCCAAATCTGCGGACAACCCGAATACGATCACGAGCTGTTAGCTCATCCACCTCACCCTTAAGGTTCCTATTTAGGATCTCATCAATAATTAGTTTATCTTAGAGAGATGATGGAACCCTCAGTAATTCCAATTTTGGATCAATCCCTTTTCTTCAAAACAGGCTGCACTTTTAAGTGCTTCAGTGCCCGCGCTAGAGTCAGTTTCTACCAACACTGCGCCCTTCAGTCTCTTAATGGACTTAAAACGTACATCCTTTAAGTTGTCTCCAAGTGACAACATTTTACTTTTTATTTCATCAGAGGTTAAGGTTTCATCCTGATTGATGGAACGCACCATCACTATGTGTGGCTTCCCTTGCTTCCTAGTCGGAGGAACCTTCGTTACCCTTGGTTTTTTAACCAGCGTCGTCGGAACTTCGCCATAAGCAGCGGAAGTAGCAACATCAGTGTTGCCACTTACCACCGAAGTATATGTAGCCGGCATTGGGGGTGCGGTCAACCTATGATCCAGCTGTCCCTCCATCCTTTCAATTTTTAGCATAAGCCGCATGAGTTGTTCCTCATACTGGCTTAGCCGGGTGATTAAGAATGCCCCTGCAACTTTGCTTATTTTATTCTTCTCATCAAAGGTGAAGCTCTTAATCTCTTTACCCCTAGAGACCATTTTTGTAAGCTCATCTTGATCCAGTTTCTCCTCGTGAATTTCTACCCTGCTACGTTTTGGGTTACGCGTGCAGCTATCAGCACTTGAAGCGCTATACAGGCTTCCCATTGAAGCACTTGTTATTTTGTCTAGGTTCACCTCCAGTGTCGGAGCAGATCCTTCACCCTCAGAATTGACCTTGCTCGTCACATCAACAGGAATTTCCTTAGCAGAAATCCTCTTTTGTGGAGGAGATCTTGCGAGTCCACCTCCTTTAAATACACAACCCCTATCCAAGGTGGCCAGACCAACTCCAGCATCCGCTTTCAAGTTCTTCCCTTTTGCACCTCTACTACTTCTTTTGGCACTATCTACTACCCCGGCCAAGTTACCCACCGGTGTAGTATTGCAGTCGCTTGATCTCGACAGAGGGGAGCCTGCTTGCCCACTCCCAACCTCCGCCGGTACTAGGAAGTCGCCTCCTTGCACCGTAAGTTTTGATCCTAATCCCTTCTCCATGGTTATTTATTGTCGAGGTTTGGTTCCCCGCATCACGTTTCTTTAAAGTCTGCCACCCAATGGAAAAGACTGAGGTGCTATGAGGGAGCACCTTCCCGCGACCCAGGCAATTAAGCCAAGGTCTCCGTTCCCGCTAAACATGACAACGGGTTTACGGTATGTAATAGCTCAGATACCTTGGGATCGCCAAAGCCCGTATCATAGCCTAGAAGACCATGACCCCTGAGGGGTAATCTGATACGTAATCTGATACGTAATCTGATACAGTTAAATCATTACTCGATTGTTTTTTATTAAGCACAAAACATCAGCTAAATGCAGTCCGTGTGCAATAGTTGATGCTTACTACCGCTGAACCTTTCATATTGCGTAAGTGGTCCATCAGTGGTACTGGCAACTATGTGTCTTTTCATACACAAATCAAATTTCAAAATGTGTATTTTCCTTATCAATACTTTCAAGTGTTCTTTTCATAATGCTGAATTAGAACTGCTGCCTTTTTTTGGGAAAATTGGTTTAGAATTATCATTTTATTGAATGCGAGTTTAGTAAGTGGACAACGCAGAAAAATCCTATAATTTTGAGAAAATTTTCTCATGAATCCAACATTTAAAGAATACAATAGAAGCCATAAATAAAAGGATATGTATTAAAGCATACACTTTAAGAGGAAAGGACTTATTGTTTCTCAATTTGTTTATTATTTAAACACGAAATATCCCATTGTGGGTTGTTCACAAATTGCGTAACGGCCTTAGGGTGCGAAGGAGGATTGGTACGGTTGGAAGAAAATTGTCATTGTTGCTTGTTACAATGTGTTCCGTAAGGGAGGAGAAGGTTGAAATGGTAAACATTTCGTTACGTAATCTGTAAACAGCCACTGCATATAAACAAAATGCTCCACAAAAAAAAAAATGTTATTCGTTTTATGTTGACTGGCCCAGTGAAATATTGTTTACGCGTTTTCTGTTGTAAATTTATATTTTGTGATTTTATATCAAAATTTGATTGAATTTTGTAGCGAATTTTTACTATACAAATAAAATATTAAAGCATTAATATATGTAATTTTCTTGCAACTGTCCTTTGCATCTTCAAAAAAATAGTGTTAAACATACAAATCAAACAAATTCCAGAACAACGGGAAATCCCGGGAACCACCTTGATTCCCGGGATTTCTCATGAGTCTTTTTCAGTGCGGGATCCCGGGATCCCGTTGTCCCCGGAGAAGCCCTAAATCGAACAGATTGATTTTTCTATATAATGTAACATGTAACATATAACATTGATCGTTATTTGGTTTAGTTGACAATGTCTTCACTATTTTATGGAAATAAACAATCCTCTACTACAGACAAAAATCTATACTTGATCAATTTAAGTATATTTATTATTATGTTGTAAGTATGTAGTTTGCGAAATACAAGTCACTATATAAATTATTACTAATAGACGAGGAAATAAAGCACTAAACCTAAGCAAATTGGCAGAGTAAGATGGATCGAGATGCGGTTTTTGCATTCGATTCAGGAAGCAATCAGAAAAGTTCGTGAACATATCAACTTTTCGGCAAAAAACTCTGGAGTACCTAGGGGCCAGGGCGGGTTATATACACCTCATCTCCTTGAACTTTCCATAAATTCAGCTAAAAATTGATCGAAGCTCGTTACTCGGGGGTTTTTGGGGTCGCTGGACACGAATATGATGTCGGCGATGACCCTCGGAGTACCTAGGGCCCAGGACGGGTAAGTCTAACTCATATCCTAGAACTTTACATTAATTCAGCTTGAAATTGATCGAAGCTCGTTCCTCGGGGGTTTTTGAGGTCGCTGAACACGAATATTATGTCTGCGATGACCTTTGGAGTACCTAGGGGTAAGGGCGGGTTATATACACCTCATCTCCTAGAATTTTCCAAAAATACAGCTCGAAATTGATCGAAGCTCGTTACTCGCGGGTGTTTGGGGTCGTTGAACATGAATATGATGTCGGCGATGACCCTCGGAGTACCTAGGGCCCAGGGCGGGTATGTCTAACTCATCTCCTGGAACTTTCCATAAATTCAGCTTGAAATTGATCGAAGCTCGTTACTCGGGGGTTTTTGGGGTCGCTGAACACGAATATGTTGTCGACGATGACTCTCGCAGTACCTTGGGCCCAGGGCGGATATGTCTAACTCATCTCCTGGAACTTTCCATAAATTCAGCTCGAAACTGATCGAAGCTCGTTACTCGGGGGTTCTGGAGTCGTTGAACACGAATATGATGTCTGCGATGACCTTCGGAGTACCTAAGGGCCAGGGCGGGTTTTATACACCTCATCTCCTGGAACTTTCTATAAATACAGCAAGAAATTGATTGAAGCTCGTTACTCGGGGGGTTTTGGGGCCGCTGAACACAAATATTATGTATCAGCGAGGGCCGACGGGTCACAACAACACATAAATACCTTTTAAGACCTCGGTCTAGACCTGGGTCTCACAACAACGGGTTAAAGCCACCTGAGACTAAGTGTTCCAGCAAACTATTCCATTTGTACGCAGTTCGGACAAAGAATTCTCTCAGCGATCTGCCAGTATGACAGCGCGGGATCTTTGCTGTTTCACCGGTTGCGGCAGCCGATTGCCGAGTGGAACGGGGGTAAGAATAAGTTTGAGGCATGATACCGCTGATTTCATCTGAGCACTGCTGATGACGATATTTGTAAAAAAACAACGAGGTCAGCAACAGTGCGACGATGGACCATTCTCATTTTGTTCGTTGTGGGGGACAGATTGAGAAATTGTTGCTTTATTAATAAAATTTATTGCTTTTTTAAAGTTTATTTTTTCAATATAATAATACAAAAAAAACAACTTCAACAAATACATATTGATTAATTAACGGGAATAATACTTCAGTTTTGTTTTATTTTATAAAAATTTGTTTATAATTGTTTTAATAATATGTCGAAGTGTAATAAATATTTTGTTAAATTAGATCGAAATCGTCATATTACAATATGTTGTGATGCTTGCCATAAAGTATTTCATGCAAGCTGTGTTAATCTCACAAAGAATGACATCGATTCCTTTTTTAGAGATCGAAAATTGTGGAAATGTGAATTCTGTGAGCCAGATCAAAATGCTTGCAATTCAGATCACACTCCGTTATCTTCACAGCAGGTTAATCCAGTTCAAATAACGCTTGAAATGGTTTACAATGAGTTATTAATATTTAAAAAAACTACTGAGGATCAACTAGGGTTACTGAATAATACTTTAGCAGCTCTGAAAACGGAGAATCAATCAATAATAAAGGAATTGAATAATCTTAAATTGAAACAGCAGCATTATGAACAACTATCTCTTCAAAATTGTATTGAAATTGTCAACGTTCCATATTTAGAAAGTGAAAATGTATATGAAACGGTACCAAAAATTGTTAATGAATCTGATTTAAAGTTAAATATAAAAAAATCAGATATTGATTACTGTTTTCGTCGTAAACCTTTTGTTAGTGCACCTAATTCTCAGTCTCCGAATGCATCTTCAATATTTTGTAAATTTGTCCGCCGCCATGATAAAGATGAAATAATAAAGAAGAAATCACAAATAAACATATCAAGTAAATTAGTCGACAACCGAACAAATCACAAGATTTTTATCAATGAAAGCCTATCACAAGATAACAAAGTTCTACTACGGAAAGCTAAAGAAAAACAGAAGGAACTTAATTTTAAATATTGCTGGATAAAGAATGCTGTTATTATGATGAAAAAAGATGAAAACGATAACAGAATTATAATCAAAGGATTGCAAGAGCTTGGTAACTTAAAATAAAAGCTTTATTTTTATATATATTTTTATTAAAATTTAAACTAGATAGTATTTAAATGTCAAATAAAATAAATAATAATAATCAGGGTCTTCACAAAATTAGTGCGCCGTTTTCATTAAATAATGGCTATCATAATTATAATTGTAAAAGTATGTCGGTAAATTTAAATACTTTTGAGCTAAATTTCGTGATGCAAAATATTAGGAGTGTTAGGAAATATTTAAATAGTTTTTTAGTTTATCTGGAATCAGTGAAGGAAAAGCCAGATTTTATTTTCCTTACAGAAGTTTGGATTAAGTCTGATGAAATTAATTTATATTCAATAGAAAACTATGATCTATATGAAAATTGTAATGATAAATATGCATCTGGTGGTGTTATAGTGTATAAACGTAAACAATTAAATCTTGAATGTAAGTTTATTAATCATTCATTTGTTAGTGCGGATATTCTCTCTTTTACTTTTTCTATTCAAAATGAATATTTTTCTTTTATTTGTGCCTATAGATTGCAATCAATAAATAGTAATATATTTCTTGGTGAACTAAAGAATTTATTGAGCGTAACAAGTGCTAAGAATTTATTTGTTTTGGGCGATATGAATATTAATATTTTGGGAAAAACAAATATTGCCACTGAGTATGAGCTCATCATGTGTGCTAATGGCTTGTAATCATTAATAAATGTCTCTACTAGAAATTCAACTTCTTGTATTGATCACATATTTTACCGTAAAAGCCCATCTTTAGATATAAACGTTGGCACGGCAGTTTTGGATAGTGCAATAACCGATCATTCTTTTATTAAATGTAGTATTGTCTGTAATAAACTAATTTCATTTGGTAATAATGTCCCCAAGAGCCAGAGCTTTACTAAAATTAACTATGATAATTTAAAATCTCAATTATTGAGCGAGAACTGGGTAGATGTCTATAGCCAAACAGATCCAAACATTGCGTTTGATAATTTTTCTGATATTTTAGAGAATTATGTTCAAAATAATACTGATGCCATAGTTAAAACTTAAAGTAAACAAAATTAGAAAATTAAAACCCTGGATGAGTAATCGATTGCTCAAAATTGTTAATAAAAAAAATAAACTGGTCAGATCTTTAAAAAAACATCCCGATAATGAATCATTTAAATTGTACGTTAAAAAGTATATAAAAATTACCAATAAGATTATTAATGATACGAAAAACAAATTTTACTTTAATAAATTTGAGAAAAATAAAAATATCTTAAGCAGCAATGGCAAACTGTAAATGAATTAATTAACAATAAAAAAACTGATCTTGCCATTGTCGAGATGCGAACTGGAAATACATCATTTACCAGAAATACTCGTAACGTCCGCTATATTCACCTAAACAATAATAAAACCAATTCATCTTCTGTTTCTAATTCAATAAAAATTTAATTCAATACTTTCAGTTCATTTTTACATCAATAATAATTTTTTTTAAATTTTTAAATAATTAACGGCCAGCTAAATTTCGAATATATTATAAAAATAAACGAACGTACCAATTTTATTTTCATTTCTAACGAACAGATGTCGTTACTCAATTTTTGCTGAATCTTGGTGTTGCACGATTTTCATTAGAAGATGTCAAGGAAATCACATTTTTTTGTTTTTAATCAGTTTTTTTCGATGTTAAAAATCTGAGATAATAAAAATGCATTCCGGTTTTGGTTTTTCAAAAGATCACATCTAGTCAAAGTAAAAATAGTAAAAATATTGCAATTAATATAATTTCAATATAAAAGTGATTGTATGTCTTATCATTATATTTTTTATAATAATTACTTGTGAAAAATAATAGTGAAATTTTGAAAATCGTTTAAACAAAGAAAAGGATAAATTATTCATATATGTAGTGACGAAGAAAATTTTCCTTGATTTTATAAAAATAAAAATAACCTTGATTTGTTAATGCCAAAAATATTTGTGATACGTCATTGGTCTTAAAACAAAAAGAAATAAAAAATTATTGAATAAAGGAAAATAAATGATTTTGCAATCATCATTTTGAATTGGAATAAATAAACAAAATAAAAGGATTAAATCAAATCAAATATAAATAAAATAATTAGTAATTACGTCAACAATTTGGACGTTGACCATTTTGGAGAAAGCTGTTGCATTAAATCCAAACATTTTGGATGTTTACAAAAGTTCAGGAAACGTTTTAAAGGAAGCTAGAATTATTGATTTTTACCATATAAGTATAAAGGAAGACAATAGTAATACAACCATTGGAATATTCCTTGTTGGAGATTGTCGTAGATGAGAATCTAGTTACTGGAAGACAACAGTCAACACAGACAACAGTCAACTAGGCAAGTTTATTTTATTTTTTTATATTAATTATTATTGAATTTGTGAATTTTTTTGTTGTTTGTTGCAAAATGTTAGGCTGATTCATTAAGAGATTAAGAGATTTCCAAATTTTCGATTTCGTGTGTGGGGACAACCGGTGTCTCGTAGTTAATTACTTAGTTAATACTCGTGGAAAAGAAGGTCCAATTCATACTTTAGAAATTTCGAACGTTTTAAATGATTATTTTTCATCTATTGGAACAGATTTAAAAAACTCTTGTACCGCTAATGCAGCACACAATGTCATGTCAAACGAAAGAGTAATTGAGCCTTGCAGTTTGTTTTTTGACCCAATTTCTGCTTCAGAAGTTCTTAAAATAATACTTAGTTTAAAAAACACAAACAGTTCCGGTTATGATAATTTAAGTGACGTCCTTGTTAAAAATATTATATTTTGTATTGTCGATGTTTTAACCTATATCTTTAATCTTAGTATTGACAAAGGCATTTTTCCTGATAAATTAAAATTAGCGATTGTGAAACCTCTATTCAAAAAAGGCGATCAAACATTACCATCAAACTATCGTCCAATATCCTTACTGTCCGTTTTTTCGAAAATACTTGAAAAAGTTGTGAAATCAAGAATCTTAATTTTTTTTTTATTCAAAAAAATTCTTTAACAATGCGCAATTTGGGTTTAGGAAGGGATTATCCACTGAACATGCTCTTTTGGATTTTCTAAATAATGTTTATAGTGGAATAAATGAAGGTTATCTTGTTTCCTCAATTTTTTTGGATATTACGAAGGCCTTTGACATGGTTGATCACAAACTTCTTTTGCATAAATTATACGATGCAGGAATAAGAGGAAATATTTTAAAATGGTTTCAATCCTATCTCTCTGACAGAACACAAAAAGTTAAAATTGAAAATTCTCTTAGTGACACTCGGATCGTTAACATTGGTGTTCCTCAGGGATCTGTCCTGGGGCCAATTCTATTCTTAGTCTACTTAAACTCAGTTTTCTCTCTGAATTTAAAGTGCTCTCGGATTACCGCTTTTGCTGATGATATGGGACTGTCCTATTACGCGAAGTCCGATAATATGATGTCAAATTATTTAAATCATGATTTCAAATTACTAAGGCGCTGGTTTGACGCTCACTACATGATTATTAGTGATAAGACAAAAATAATGGATTTCAGCCTAACTGACAATAGGAAAAATACTGTGGCTTGTTTCCACTCTGACCATAATGGAGATGAGTGTAACTCAAGTTGTTTTAAGATTGAATCTGTTTCAAATTTCAACTACCTTGGACTACTGCTGGACTCAAAACTAAACTGGAAAGAACATACTAAAGGCTTGTTGTCTAGAATGAAGCAGTCTCTGCGTGCTTTTTATTTCTTAAGATGTCTTTGTCCTTTTAATGTTCTAAAATCTTTGTATTTTGGTTTGATTGATTCAAAGCTTCAGTACGGTATCTCTTGGTGGGGCGGGACCTATTATAATACTATTAAACCAATTTTGATATGTCAGAAACATTTTATTAGAATAATTTCCAAAAAGAATGTCAGGACTCCTTCATGGCCTTTGTTTAAAATGCTTAATATACTACCTTTACGACATCTATATGTGTATAAAACTTTAAAATTATTTTGTAAATCTGAGAAGTTTTTCTTATTCAAAAGTACTATAAGCATCAACTTGAGAAACAACAATCGAATTCTTATACCTAGATCCTACTCCACTAATTTCGACAATTATTTTCTTAGCACAGCTCCGAAATTGTTCAAAAGTATATCAGATATTATATCAATTGTTGAATCATATTCACATTTTATTAAAATACTTAAAGAATGGCTATTTACAATTAATTATATTAAATTTTTATTTAAAGTTATCTCTTAAATGAATAAAACAAAAATTAAACTTATTGATGTAGAATAAGACAATATATGTTATGTATTTTAAAAAAATAATTAATTAATATTATTCCCCCACATCTATTGTAACTATTTTTTATAATGTTGGTACATTTGTCACTAAACCTTTGGTTTAAAAAATGTACTTTTATTTAATCTTTCTGTAAATTTTATGTTTATATATTATGTATATGCTAATAATAATGTAACTAATAATAATGTATCATAATAATAATAAATAAATAATAAAAAAAAAAAAAAAAAAAAAAAAAAAAAAAAAAAAATTTGTAGGGGATCAAGTTTTGATGTCAAAGTTCGATCACCCACAATTCGTATAGCCCGCTTTTGAACAGAGTCCAAGAGGGCCGAGATGGAAACAGAAGCAGCACTCCAAACTTGACCACAGTACTCCGCACAGGGAAGAATATATAATTTATAAACATGGAGCAATTGGTAGGAGTGAAAATTTTTTTGCGGAGGCCGAGTTTTTTAGACGCACTTTTTGCCATCGCCATTACATGATCGTTCCAGAGTAGGTCATTTGAAACTGTTACACCCAATAAACGAATGTTTTTACATTCACCCATTGGTTCATCACACATACTGAATAAAATATCTTTGGGGAACTCGGTCTTTAATCTGGAAACAATCTATATGTGTTATTATGGTTTTCCATATTATTCACTGTTTGAGTGCTTTTGTCACTTTTGAATTAGAATGCAATATTTAAAATATACTTTTTACTGTTTATATTTAAATTTATTTATAATAATAAAACTTCCTTATAGTAACAATTTGATTTTTATTTTAAAGAATATCGATTTCGACTTACGTCATCCTCAGTTCTTAAATTATTATTAAGAATAATAATTTAAGAACTGAGGATGACGTAAGTCGAAATCGATATTCTTTAAAATAAAAATCAAATAGTTACTATAAGGAAGTTTTATTATTATAAATAAATTTAAAAATAAACAGTAAAAAGTATATTTTAAATATTGCATGGAAACAGTCAACAGCTGTGTTTTGGTAGAGTTGAAATTGACAAGGTTTTGGTCACCCCAGTCGCGACTTTATTCAGGTCTTTGTTCACGTTTATGGCAGCGTCTTTCCGGGCAGGATTAATTCATTCGTGCATTTAAACTTTTGAAGGAAGGGGCTCAAACTACTTGTGCAGAGCACTATCATCTGCAAAACTATTTATTGTGTTGCTGGTGATTTTCAACAATTCGTTGATATAAATCAAAAATAGGGTTGGGGACAATACTGAGCCTTGATGTACACCAGCGTTAATTAGTTTAGACTCAGAAGAAAATCCGTCTTAGGTTACCGAAATGTATCGGTTGGATAGAAAATTTTGAATCAGCTTCACAACATTGGGATGAAAACCGTACGCAACGAGCTTGTTGATTAAGTTGACATGCCAGACTCGATCGGGCTCGGGATCGGGATCGATATGAGTTAAATATACCCGCCTTGGGCTCCAGGTACTCCGAGGGTCATCGCCGACATTATATTCGTGTTCAGCGACCCCAAAAACCCCCAAGTAACGAGCTTCGATCAATTTCGAACT
This sequence comes from Diogma glabrata, assembly GCA_963693315.1. Lineage (NCBI taxonomy): Eukaryota > Metazoa > Arthropoda > Insecta > Diptera > Cylindrotomidae > Diogma > Diogma glabrata. The sequence goes on along the minus strand of OY856186.1, from coordinate 24,854,630 downwards.
GAATTTATGGAAAGTTCAAGGAGATGAGGTGTATATAACCCGCCCTCGCCCCTAGGTACTCCAGAGATTTTTTTGCTGAAAAGTGGTTATGTTTACAAACTTTCCTGACGGCTTCCTGAATCGAATGCAAAAAACTGCATCTCGATCCATCTTGCTCTGCCAATTTGCTTAGGTTTGGCCTATTTTTGTGCTTTATTTCCTCGCCTATAATAGAAGTGATTATAATAACAGAGAAAGTGACAATAGTTTATACAAAACAATGTGTCAGTCTTCAAAATTAAAGATGGAGAGTTTGATTTTATATACTTAATGAAAAATGACTTACTTTTTACGTATTTGAAAAACAATTAAAATTTTGATTATTTAAATATTGAAAAGAAAACTAGATGAAAACATATTTTAATGAAAACTAGATTTAAAAATATATCTAAAATTTTATTAACCTATTGCTAAAAGTTTGACACGAATTTAAAAAAGATTTTCGAATAAATCAAGCGATTAAATAAAATAAAGTCACTACAAAGTACAATGTCATCAGTTTTTTAAGCAATTTGAGAAATATTTAAGGAAGTTATTTCTAAACTAACTCGTTTCAGGGAATATTAAAATAAACTATGTCTAACCGAAAGGAAAAGCAAAAGACTTATAGCTGCTTGAATATATTCTTGTCAGGACGTTGAGCAGTAGCTTGATTAAATGCTGACAATATAGTTGATTAATATTTAATTCAAATATTTCACCGGATATTTTGCCCATAAATTCGTAAGATTTCTTTTGTTTCTATTGATGATTTAGTTTTACAATCAACATTTTTCAATGTTGTTTTTCTAAACTAAAAATGATATCTGCTTTGATAGTTCCTTCAACATCAACAAATATTTAAAGACTTGTTATAATTTAATTTAACTAAATTCTGTAGTATACACTATTTATCAATCAATTTTTCAAATGCAGAATGTTCCTAATCATTAACTTGTATTAACACATTACAAACGTAGTTTGTATCTCCATTTTTAATAATTCTTATTTGTATTTTTGATATGGAAAAATTACAATTTTAATTAAAATACAAATCATGAATAATCTTCTTCAATAAAAATTTTTAAATTATTTGTTTAGTTAATTTACAATGAATTATTATTCAGAAATTACATAAAATTATCAAATATTTTTCGTGCCACAGTCCAAGAAATTTTTATAAGAAAACTAATTATTTTCTTAAATGATGAAAAATAATTATATGAAACTTTCAGTGAAATGAATGAAAATGAAAAAAAAGTAAACCATTTTCAATATACAAAAAATAAGAACTTAATTATTCTTAAAAAATAAGAACTTAATCATTCTTTTAGAAAAACGAGAAGTTTTTTTATATTTGCAGAAAAATTAGAACTGAAAAATATTTTGTTTTTTTAAAACTATAATCAACAAACATCGCATACTAAATTGAAAATTTTAAAATTTCAATTTAGATGTTCGCCACAACACTCCCCCCTAGTGCCATCGCAGTTAGGACGATATGAACACAGAAGAAAGGAGATTTAAAATGCCGTAGCAATAATAAAGCGAGCAGGAGTTCTAGTAGTTCGACCTGCTCGGGTAGTTGCGGCGGAAGGGTTAAAGCTGAACGTTTGCGGTGTTTTTTTTTTTTTTTTTTTTAATAAGAAGTGTTGTGTAGTAAGAATTACAAAATGTGTCACAACAACACATAGATACCTTTTAAGACGTAGGTCCCACAACAACATGCGTCTTGAGGTATAGATGGACGCTATTTTTAAATCTTTGTGGATTGAAAGCACTCGAGACTATTGATTCGGGCAAAGCATTCCATGTGTACGATGTACGCACAAAGAAATCTCTTTGCATTCTATTACTATGACAGTGAGTAATCTCGACAGTTCGACCGCCCGCACACACCGAATGACGAGTAAAACGGGGAAAAACATATGTCTGAGGCATTATGGACCTGATTTCATCCGAGCACTGCTGGTGACGATATTTATAAAAAACAACGAGATCAGCAACAGTGCGACGATGTTGCAGGGAATCAAGACCTAATGTTAAATCTCGATCACCAACAATTCGTATAGCTCGCTTTTGAACAGAGTCCTAAAGAGCCAGGATAGTAATTTTGCCTTTTTAGCCGTTTTAGTGGCGTTTGCGTTGTGTTTCCCAACTTCAGTGGAAGTGGAAGGTAAAGACTTGAAGATGTCCGAAGAAGAAGATTGGACGTTGTCTGTAGAAGACGGCATTTCGTCTGCGCGATTAAGATTTTTGTTAGAAGACAATGGAGGTTGAGTCGAGATATCTTCAGATTCTGACCTAAAACAAGGTTTTAATCTGTCGATTGAGACTCGCATGTGTTGACCTTTGTGATCAATGACGAAGTTCTTTTCATCGCGACTAATGACTAGGTATGGACCTTCGTATGGAGGCTGTAGCAACTTACGTACTAAGTCAGTGCGAAAGAAGACATGTGAGCAAGAATCAAGGGCTTTAAAAGCGAAAACTTTGTCGGAAGAGTGCCTTGATGCATTAATGGGACGATGGTGATCGAAGTGTTGTTTCAATTGTGAAACGAAATCAGATTGAGGAGTCAATTTGGCATTATTGCTGAAAAATTCTCCAGGAAGACGAATTTGCGTATCATAAACAAGTTCTGCAGATAAAAATTGGAAATCTTCACGAAAAGTGGTTCGCAAACTTGATTGGCTTGATTGGCGTCTTCGGACCATTGAATGACTCGTTTGACATTGAATGACTCGTTTGACTCTTGATTGCCACCAGCGTGAGGTATGAAGCGACGGTAGAAATTAATCATAACGAGAAAACGACGGAGTTGCCTAACGGTTTCTGGACGATCGAAATTGTTGATCGCATCGACACGTTCTAAAGTTGGCTTAATTCCAGTCGAGTCAATATGATGTCCTAAAAAGTCAACGTTGGTTTTTGCGAAGTTGCATTTTTCAACGTTGATTATGAGACCTGCGTTTGAAAGACGCTCGAAAACAGTTCGAAGATGTGTGAGGTGTTCCTCAAAAGTCTTAGAAGCAATAAGGAGGTCATCGATATAGATGAAACAAAAGTCAAGGTCTCGAAATAATGAATGCATGAACCGTTGAAATGATTACGCAGCGTTTCGCAATCCGAATATCATTCGAACGAATTCGAAGAGTCCGAACGGTGTGGATATTGCTGTTTTAGCAATGTCATGTTCATCAATAGGAATTTGATGAGATGCACGAACGAGATCGATAGTTGAGAAAATGTTGCATTCATATAATTGTTGAGTAAAATCCTGAATATGAGGGATAGGATATTTATCAGGAGTTGTCACATTATTCAGAGCATTAATTACCGCAAGGTCTCCACTCGCCGTTCTTCTTTTTGACGAGGTGGAGAGGGAATGACCATGGGCTGTTAGAAAGTCGACAAATACCTTGAGCCCGCATGGTGTCGAATTCGGTCTTGGTTGTCGCCAAATTGTCCGGAGCTAGTCTACGGTACTTTGAAGAAATGGGAGGACCGCGAGTTTTGATAACGTGTGTAACGTTATGTTTGACCGGTAAAGCAAGATCACATGCAGAAGTTAAATTTTTGTAATTCTTTAAAATATTGACGACAGCAGGGTCAATCGAATTGCCGATTGTAGTAAAAGTGGAGACTGGAGAAATGGAGATATCAGCGATAGCGAACAAGCTGGTAAGTAGATCGACAAGTCGTCGGTTTTCGATATCCACTAAGAGACCATACTTATTTAAAAAATCAGCGCCAAGTATAGGCATGGTAACGTCCGCGATAATAAAGGTCTGACAGAACGATCGCCTGCGACCAATATTTAATTCGAGGGATCAGCTGCATAGAGTGGGAAATCAGATAATTTAGAGAATTTTTCTTCCACAGTAGCTGGAAGACACCTCAGTATCGGCTAAAAAGGATTTTCGAGAAGTTTGGTCATAAACAAGAAGACGGAACTGAGTTTTGCTGTTATCACATGCCGCCACTTGTGACGGGCCATTTAGTTTTTTGAAAATTTTGACTGAAAAGAAGAATTTTGGTTGCTAGGTTTAAAGTGCTTGCACTTCGGGTCACAGCGTTTTGCTGGAATTTGTGGTGATAGCAACATTCACCATCAAAGATTTGTACCCTAGATCTAGATCTTGGGCGATAGCGGAATCGACTAGGCGTGTGATCTTGACTGTAGTTTAAGTCCTTGGACCTATTTCTACTTTTGTTAAAATTATTCGCTGAGATTGCGTTGAGAACAGAGGACATTGAACTTTGCAGTCAATGAAGCTATTTCATTAGCATAATTTTTTGTATTTGAGGTAACTGCCATGATAGAATTTCCTACATGAGCAGCGTAGACGCGATCAGCCAATTCGGCTGTCGTAGCTAGATCGAGATTAGCCACAGCTAGTGCTGTGCGCACAGAAGCAGGAAGTTTTTCTTCCCAGAGCAATTCGAGTACATTCTCAGAAAAAGCGTTTTGTGCCTCATGGGACATTTCCCTGAGAAGTTGTGAGGGCTTACGATCGCCGAGATCCATTCCTCTAAGCACATTTCTAATACGATCTGTAGTGCTAGAGGTAAGACGATGAAGAAGGGCGGATTTCACCTGGTCGTAAGGATTTGCTCCCTTAGGTGCATTAAGGATGTCCCAGATAAGGGAAGAAATATCTGGTGTTATGATGCCTAGAACATGACCGTATTTGGCATCTTGAGATTTAATTTTTGAAATGCGGAATTGCTCTTCCAAAATTGTAAACCAGGTGTTTGGTTGATCTTTCCAGAAAGGAGGAATGTTAATTGAAATTTGGCTAATTTGTATTGCCTCTTGATATTTTGGTTCCGCAAAACAAACGGGAAAAGACTTTGCGTTCTTCGAACATAGGTTGCAGATGTTCTTTGAGCTCCATAAAGGCTCTATCCCGTTCATTAACTAGAGTTTGGAGCTCTTCTTCCGTTAAGGAATATGTTTGAGTTGCAACATCGTCGTCTGAAGGATCCATGGCCGATGTAAACCTGCAACCGTTTTTCCTCAACCTAAAAGAAACGGCAACTAGATGAAAAGAAGTGTTGTGGCGTGAAGTGTCGCGATAGTTTAACCGAATTTTTTGCCAATAACACCTTCAATCAAATTTAAAAAAAAAAATCCCTTAATTATTTTCAAAAGTTTGTTAAAATTGATGATATAAAATAATTACTTTAAATTTATCTTATTTAAATTATAGAATAACGAAATTATTAATAATATTATTTAATATTTTTAATAGTAAAATTAATTAATTAATTAATGTTACTTGTAGCTGACTCTGTTCCTTATCACGTCGGGTGGTCACCAGTTTGGCAGTTTTTAAAATACTTGCTGGAGTGTATTGGATCTGTTGAGTGGTCCAGGAGATTAGATGTAGCCAGCGGCGTTGTTCAGATGAAATGGTGATCAATGCGAGAATTATGTTATACACGTAAATTAAACGTTACAGCCAGAAGAAGAATGTTGTTATGTTTTAAAGATGCAATGAAATTTTTATGATTTTCAGAGTTTATTTTTCCTTTACATATAAAATTAAAACAAACTGCTTCCTTGAATAAAAGTTATCAGTATGACATAGATGAGTTTAGTATAATTTTATTGTTTACTATTTTGTGTCAAAATTAGTTGTATACATAAGAATGATTATGTACATATTAATAGTTATATGTATGTTTATTTATTGTGATTACATTTATAAGTTATCCAAATTAAACATCGCAAATGGCGCTTGTACAAAATCTTCTGGTTTCAATATTTACAATCATCACATTTAATTAGTTAATATGTATAATTTTTATTTAGAGAGGAATTTATTGCACTCAAAAATATCTATTACTTTACGAATCTAATTTCGTAGATTTTTTAGAAGTTAACAAGTTACAAACAATATTTAAAGATAAAATTATTAAGGGAATTTTTTAAAAATATTTCTCAAATCGAAAAACAAGAACTCTTTTTAATAGAGGAAAAACTTTTTAAATTTTATTTTATTTTTGTTTTTCTTAAATCAACGAAATAATCATCGCATACTAAATTGAAATTTGAAAATTTTAATTTAGATGTTCGCCACAGCGATATTAAAGAGATTATCGAAAATATAAACATCGATATAGTCATTATTCATTAATATCGATGTATCGATAAGTATCGATATATTGGTGTTAAATATGGACATATCGATACTTACTGATTTATTTTGAGATATTTGATCGGCTTTATCCGTATTTTGATTAATTTTGAATCATAATTTGTAAATTATCAGGTCAGATTTTTAAATTATCAGACTTATCGATATGTATCGATATGTAGCTTTTACCTGAAGGATAGAAAATTCCCCTATTTATGGGCGAATAGAATGATATTTTAAGAGAATAGATTTTTTCCTTACTATATTTCTCCAAGTATAAGTGTCGTTCACATATCAAAGTTTATTATTGTTTCGTCATTGCTGGTTTTGCTAGCCCAGAAGTCACAACCTCTGAATATTTAAAATTTGTAATTCAACATCAGTCAAAAATTTAACAACTATTTATTAAATGTGGATAAAACCGATACATTTAAAATTATAGATATATCGATAAGTATCGATATATCGATATGTTGAGATATATCGATATGTTGAGATATATCGATATGTATTTATAAACATCGATAATTTATCATTCCGATATCGTTATTCGAGATATCGCTAAGTATCGATATATCGATATTTTTTCACGGCACCAGACTGAAATGCGCGGCTGCGGACCACGATATTATTAGTCTAATTTGTCTTTGTATAACCCAAAACGTTTGAAGATGCCATAAAGTGGGTATATTTATAGTGGGTATACTAGTTCTTCTACGTTTTCAGACGCAGCAATATCTATATTAAAAAAGCAAATTAAAAATGAATGCAACAGTAAATATGTTAATTTTACAGTTGAAGGAATACATTTATTATTCAAACCACTTGTGATTTACCATTAACTTTTATTATTATATAATAATAACTGGTGCTGAAGCTCAAGGGTAATCATATCAATTTTTTTTTCAACAAAATCAAAGAACTTTATTCAAAAACTTTTTATCATTCTCAGACAATCGAATTTGATCAAATTTATAGAGCTAAGGAATAATAAAAATTCTATCCCCGTTCTTAGTTAAAAGTATTCCAGTCGAGCGAGCAGACATTCTTATCCACAAGGTCAATCAATATGATTCAGAATAAAAATGTGAATATTGTTACAAGAAAAACAAAACAAAAATGCAAAAATTAAAAAAAAAATCTTTCTATCATTCAACTTTTAACTTAAAGTCTTTTTTATTCGCCTACATATTAAAGTGTTACTTTATTACTGTGATTTGCGGCTTTAAAGTATCACTTTTCAGCTATTTATTTTGTCGTCATAGCTACGTCCAAAAAAGTAAAAAGCATTTGTATTTGTTTAAATTCTATGAAAAATAAATTTTTTTATCAAAGCAACCCGCAAATTCAAAATTTCATTATCCAATTAAAATAGTTGTTATCATTTGTTGTCATAGAATTTGGAAAAAATAATAAATATTTTTTCAAAGGTTACTTGTTCCACATATTTTGATTTTAAAATTTATGAAAATTTGTAATTTTAATTTAGAATAAACAACTTTTCCTAAAATATTTTGCTTGCGGCGAATAAAAAATAGTATATGATGCACGGACGTAAGCTATTTTGGACTTAATGTGGGTGCAAATCTCGGCTAGCGCCTCGATTTGCAAACTCCACATCCGTCCAAAATCTTGAGCTTTACGTCCTAGCATCATAATGTACTATTTTATTCTTATTTTCTTTTAAATTCTATCACAGTCTCTCAGACATAACATTCTTAATTTAAAATAATTTTTATTATTTTTTTTTTGTAACGTCTTCCGGGTTTGATGCATTTTTATTGCGAAAATAATTTTTTTTTGTAAATTGCAGTGAAATATTGATTATGATAGCTTGGCATGTAAGTGTGGACTGGTTTTTTGTTTGTTGTTTATATTTGGGTTCTTTGAATATTTGGAAGTTTGGAGTTTGGGTTTCTGGATGATTATTATTTTATGGTTATTTTTACAAGATGATGGAGTTTGTTTATTGATTCGATTTTATGATAGGATTTAAATTACCGTTTTATCAAACAACTTTTTTTATTCGATTCGTCTTAAAAGCGATTATTAATTGTGATATTTTGTTTAAGAAATAAATAAGAAAACAAGGTCTGACTATGAAGTTTTTTATGTGCTAATGGAATTTTGATGATTGTGGTTGATAACTGTTGTTGTTTGTGATTGGGAGTGTTTGAATTGAGATGGGTTTTTAGGATATGTTGTCGAAGGTGTTAGTTATTTTATTAGTTTAAAGTGTTAATTTAAGGCAAATTAGGTGTTGATTATTCGGCAGCTGAAGAAATTCGTGGAAGACCTTTTTAAATTATTTTTCGTTTCGTTACGACCAACATTTATTAATTATTTTTAAGTATATATAAACGAAATTATTTGCGACTTACCTGTGGTCTTCTTTTTCGTGGACATTTGAAACTACATGCAACACATCGTGGCTTCTGTGTTATTAGATCAGTTAAACATACTTGTCTATCTCGACATTTAATTGTATTACAGTTGGCGGTTTCTGTAAATAAAAAAAATAAAATTACAAATTGTTTTTAAACGGTTTTATTTAGTTTCGCTTAAGTGAATAATATTAATTTTGGATTATTCCTTTTATGTAAGATTTTGACAGTTGTTATGTTTTTTAATCATAAACTGTAATTTGTTGTCAATTTATTTTATAGGTTTGAACATTAGATTTTAGTTTGAGTAGGATGTTGTACATTGAACTTAAAATATGGTTTGATGAACACATTCACCATACCACTCTGTCACACATACTGATATTTAAGCCATGTAAAGTCTGAAATAAGTTAAAGTACTCATATTTTACAGAGAGCAAATTATTCATATTTTATGTCCAAGGACAAGAATTCGACAATTGAATATAACTAATAAACCGAGTACGAACATTGGTGTTATGTCTGATTGATTGTTACGACTTCCAGCAGTTGGAAATTTTACAATAGGAAGGAAAAGAAGAGACAACGAAGAAAGTAAAAAACTTTTTTTGAAACCCGATTACTTAATGTAAGTTGCTTTAAAAAAATGTCTTAAATCGTAGAATATGAGGATGGTAGTTTAAGTGACCTTCAAAAAATTGAAAATTTGGATTTGATTTATTCTTCAGAAACAAATGCTATTAACCTATTTTCGACTACCCTGCAAAAAATGTTGATGCTTAGAGTTATTAGGTCCTATTGAAGCCAAATCCGTCATCATGAAAACTCTACCCCTACCTGTTTGCCTGTTATGCCAAAAAACAAATGTTCGATTACTCGAATTTAAGTGGAATTTTAAGGGATATTTTAAAGAACTACGCACACGACTAGGTTAAAAGTGGTGTTTTACTGCTCCTTAATTCCAGCTGATTACAAATATAATTATGAGAATTAGATGCATCGCTAGGTTTTTAATTCAACATTTATCTATCTTTCCATTATTTTAAATTTGCTTAAAAGTTTTCGGGTTGTTTAATTTGGAGCTTGGTAGGGGAAAGAAAACAAAGAAAAAACGCACATTTTCAAAGATATTGGAAAAACTTGTTGGTGTAAAATTCTAAAAAAAATTCCAACGAACCCTCGCAGAAATCCGTTAGATCATAAAACTTGCGTTCACATAAAACTGGTCTAAGCAAGACCAGCAGCCAAATTCTGTAACTGTGAAGCGGTGAAGTGATAAAAATTTCTTCGTTTCTTTTCATTAAAAAACTTATCACTTCACCGCTTCACAATTACAGAATTTGGCTGCTGGACAAGAGCAGGGAAGGTAAAACCGTTACCTCCTCTTCTTCATCATTGCAGCTGCGACAGTAATCATGACCAAAGATTCCATCTCGTTAAAAGATGGCCGACACTTCCGGGTTATTTCCGACGTGGTGAAGCTTGACTGTAGAACTTTGATTGGAGTCTGAACCAGTCAACGCGTTCTTTTGCAGCTGCAAGTTTGTTGTAACTGAGACTTAGCATTTAATTTAAAGTGGTATCTGCTTCCAAAGAAGAAATGATTATTGATATGATTAATCAATTAAAGCCTTCCTAAAACTACTTCACTCTTTTAAGTTTTTTGTGTGTAGATGTGTCATTTACGTTTCAAAAATGGTGAAACTATAGAAACCATCAGAACCACAAATTACGCTTGGAGAAATTTGATGCCGATTTCAATATGGGCAAACATTTGGACCCTCTTGGAATGAAATAAAATTGATGCACCAATCATTTCACAAATACATAATGTGTTAATAGTTATTTACATATCGAGGATGGAAAGAAGATGATTACTGTTTATATTGAAGCCCAACGTGAAGCGAATTTTGTATCTACATTAAAATGAATTAGAATGAATTATACTATAAAAATAAGTTACTATAAAATAATTTACTATGAAATAATTTTTAACTATTACTTTTTTATAGAAAAATCTCTAATAGATTTATATAAAAAAACATACTAAAAATTGTATTAAAAAATAAAGAAAAAGAATAAGCCGGTTGATGCCAAGCAGTGAAATAAAGTTGATGAAAATAAATGCTGCTAAATAAATTGAAGTATCAAATTTAAATGAAAAGTTTAAATGATTTGTTTTATTGAAATACATTTCATATTGTGTCTAGATTCAAAAACTTTAGAGATAATAACTACATTTGGTGACAGCGGTGGGATAGACTGAATTATCAATCGGGTCATAAATCTTAAAATAAAAAACAAAAATTCTCATCATAATAATTATCAAAATAAAAAAAAAAACTATCTAGATTATGAAATTCAATATTGGCGGAGCTCAACGATACTTCTATTACGAATTTACCAAGCTCAAGAGCTGATTGTTTAGATACAGTGCGGTATAGTAGAATTTTTTTGCCAGCGACCACAAAATTTGTTTGTTATGCGCATATTGTTTGCACATGCGCATGCACATGCGCATATTGTTTGCACATTCAGTGTCTCGATTAAAATATTAAAAAAAACTATTGGGGTCCCATCGAAATGGACAAAAAAAACTCATAAAAATTAATATATTACTATTGAACTAATTATAATAGAAAACCAAAAACTAGTAAAAATATTAATGATTTTGTAGGCAATGTTACAAAATTTTGATAATTAAAAATAATTATAATAAAAATAACGACGCCTATGGAAACAAATAACACAACAAACAAATAGTACGAACTAGAAGTAGAAATTTAACTAATATAATTGTTTTGAAAACAAATTTATCCCAAAATAAATAATACATCTCTATTTTACTTTTTGTTTCATCTTATATCTCTTGCTGCGTCCTAGCTGTCAGAAATTCGCTGGCAAAAAAATTTTGCTATACATTAATGAAAAGACAGCACTAAATGCTTTTCAGGAACGCTTACGTGAGCCGATTAGAATAATTGCTATTGCGTTTCGATTCAAAACGTCGAAAAAGGTCATGTCAAAAGCTTACGAAGAAGAAATGACAAAAATTTTAACTAAAAAAAATTATTCAATTGAAAACTTTCAAGGGGTGTGAAAAATATTTGAATGTAGCGTCGTTCTTAAGCTTGGTATACAGAGTCTGTTAGTCTGTTAAAGTTATGTTATCCTGATTCTAAATATGTACTCACAGGCATTTTCCAATAACTTGCGATGGCATAGTTGGACAAGAATTTCTAATTAAACAACGATGCAAGACAGATATTTCAAAGAAAATCTTAGAAATTTTAACACTATAAGTTCGTTTTCCTTGAATAGCATTGCTATTCTGAAATTAACTTCTACTCCTTCCGATTCACGGACACCGTTTTGTTCGGAAAAAGTCTTGGAATTAAAAGTTGATTTACCAGATGTTGAATATATTTGCCATCATATGAAATTTTATCTGGTGTTTACGTGTCTGGAGCATAAATAAAAGTGAAGTCATCTTTGCCAATTTTATTATTCTCAATGCTAATGACACTCCTGTAGACATTAGTTTTCATGTGATTATTGGGAATAAATTACAAAACCGTCGAGCTTTTATGATTAACAGTTTTCAATGAAGCAAACTTGTAGATAAAAGATAGGAGTATTTAGAGAAATAAATAGACACCTCTCATATGAATAATGAAAAGAGGAAAAACATTATTGAACTTTGTCAAAATTTTAACGACTCGTTTCATTTGCCTGGAGATAAAATTTCCGTTACATCTGCTGCCACTCACCAAATAAATCTTCTTTCTGATTCTAAGCCCGTTATGGTATATCGCATACCAGAATCCCTTAAGCAAGGAGCAGATAAACCTGTTTCTGAGCTGTTAACTCATGGCGTTGTACAACCTAGTAAAAGTTGTTGCAACTTTTCTTTACTGTCGGACAGAAAAAGTTTGCTTATAATGAGAAAAGTTGGCGATTGCTTATTGATTTTCGTAAGTTAAACGAGAAAACCGTTCGTGATTTCCCTTACCCAATATAACAAAGGGTATCATCAAGGGATATCATCAAGTTCCTTTATGTGACGATCGTAGTAAAACAGCATTCAGTACATCTTTAGGCCATATTTAGTTTCTATGAACAACGCTACGTCAAACTTTCAAAGGTTGATGAAAACGGTTTTATCTGGTCTGAATTGTTTGCAATCACTTGTTTATTTAGAAGACGTCATAGTAGTGAAGTAACTTTAAAGGATCACCATGATAAGCTGCAAAAAATTCTATTGCGTTTCCAAAATTTTAATTTAAAACTAAATCCTACTAAGTGCAGATTTTAAGAAAGGAATTATTGTATTTGGGGCACTTGGTAAATGATAAGGGTATTAAAGCCGATCCTGAAAAACTCAGTTGCGAAGAAAATTTTCCAGTTCAAAAAACACCCAAACACATTAAATGATTCCTCGGGTTCATAGGTTATTATCGCCGTTTTATCGAAAACTTCTCTAAATTAGCCCAACATTTGGCAGCTTTATTAAAGAAAATCGCTAAATTCATATGGAGTTGATTTTGCGAGGAAGATTTCCAGAAATTAAAGATTGCATTAGTTAATCCTCTTGTACCGCAGTACTCTGATTATACAAAAGTTTTTTTTATCACCTCATTCCGATGCAAGCAAAGTTGCAATTGAGTGAGGATGATCTACTATACGGTGAGGATGATCTACCCATTCGCTAGTAGACTTCTCAATCGAGCTTTATTACTCAACTATCGAAAATAGTTGGTTGCTATCGTGTGGTCGATAAAACTTTTTCGTCCTTATGTATATGGACGTAGCTGTTTAGTTGTAACGGATCATAAACCTCTCGTATGGCTGATTAGTTTCAAAGATCCGATTTCTCGTCTTGTCAGGTGGAAGATAGAGTTAAAGCATTATGGTTTTAAAGCAATTTACAAAGCCGGCAGATACAACGTCAATGCAGATGTACTTAGTCGCATAGAGTTATGTTAGATCCCACGTTGCTGCAATTCCATTTCCTAATTTTTAATCCTATCCAACAAGTTTATTTCCAAATCCATATATCCAACCAAACTCGTCAAAATGCGACACAAGCATTTTGATTTCATGACAATTATTTTGAACAAAATGCTTGATACATTTTTGCAAATAATAATTTTTAATTATGTTGCATAAATGTAAATATGTTTCAAATCAGTTTGTTGACTTTGAAATAATTGTTATAAAAAACGATTATTGAATATAGGTCAAAACATTTATAATTAATGGTAAATGTTTTAGCCAATTTAATAAAATAATTTGATTATATCACGCCTTTTCCTTTTATTTCCCCAAATAATATATCAAATAAATTAATATGCTTATTTGCTAACACCGACCTCCAATATGTAATAAATTGAGTTAATTTTAAGAATATTTTGGTATAGTTAAGCGACTCCGATTAAGTCCGTTTGACGGATAGTACTAAGAATTAAAATTGTTAGTATAAAATCGTCCCAAAATTATCCTTGTTCGTATAAAAATAGGTGTTTTGCGCTTCCTAGAGAACAAAACCCATTCTAAGGTTTGTGGATTGAAACCAAGTTCACAGCATTCGGTACATTTAACGAGGATACATAAAGTTCTTAGCTTTAAATTTGTGAGAGAACACCAAGATATTAGCCAAAGACGCCAACAGCCCTAAAAACCCACCCATTCTCTCTATAAGTTTCAAAGAAGAGGTGATAGTACAACGAACTTGCAAACTCACCGAGATAGGCATTGACGATCTTACTACACGTAACAGGTCAATCCAGATGACCAGTGACTCATACACCTTTAAATACACAAGCGTGAGGGCATTTCCCATAGTACATAACTCGCCAGACTTAACCATGCTGCTTGCGTGTTACCATGTTGACAACCTCGTTGGTTTAATTGAACCTCTGAAAAGTCTTCTATTTCTATTCTTTTGAGAATTTTTAAGAAACTGCTAGAAGACAAACTTTTGGACTTGAGGTATTTAAAATTGCAATGAGATCACTAGTTCGCCTTAAATATAAAAATTTCGTTTGCTTCGGTTCGGTTCGGTTCATTTTCAAGGAATGTGACATACAACAAGCCTGCTCCTGAAAAAACAACCAGGATATGGTCAGGTCAATTGTTTCTTGAGTAGGTTTGATACCATCTGGTCCTACAGACTCGAAATGTTTAAGGTTTTTAGCAGTCCGAAAGATGTACTAATGATTTGATCCGCAAAGTCAGGATGTGATTATTTGACCGTTCGGTTGAAGATAACTCGGCACGGTGGTACTAACTAAGAACTTCTTTATTTTATTATAGTAACGTCTCCCATCTTTCGCAGTTTCAACCAAATTTTATAAGATTTAAGGACCGTCCTAAAGAATCCCAGTTCGATCCATCCCTTCTTTTCTTTTAATTCTCGAGAACATCTTGCACATGTACCTGCAGTTTTTTCGTCCACCATGGTGGATATTGGTTCTACTGAGTGCCCATGAATTAAGAGTTGTTCCACTAAAATAACACTAGTTTACAAGAAAAATCTCCCGCAATAAAACATAACTTTTTCTATAGATTTTGACCTGCAGAACACGAATATCATAGTCTAAGATCCGGCTGCAGGATTAGTGCGCTCATCGATTTTTTGCTAAAACCAAATTTTTATGTTTATTTATAATTAGGAGAATATATATCTACCAGGTTGCCTATCAAAATTTGGCAGCCAGTATTTTTAATTAAATTATTTTTAATTGATTTTTGGGAAAAAATTTCGTTCACTTGTTTTTTAAATAAAATATCGTCTACATCACGGCAATTTATATAAAGATTCTAAAAATTCACGGTTGCCGTTGCGCATCTGGCCGCACCTCTTCGCAGCCATGCGTAAACAGGTATGATTTCGATACATTTATACGTTTTTAACGTACATTGATTAATTCTATATCAAATTAAAGCTAATTTTTTTCTATTTATTATCATATATGGTTGCCTAATTAAATCCGGCCGCAAATAAGGGTTGCTGGCTGTTAAAGATGATAAACATTTAAGGTAGAGTGAAAGAGAGTTAGCGCGTAACATCATTTGTCAGACGAGGATAGCGATCGCCAGCTGTGCGACGCTCTTAGCCATTGCGCATGCGTCGAATGTTAGTGTTCTCAACCACCGGGGAGTAATAGAGACGACTTAATAAATACTCCAAAAAAATTGTCTTCCTTTTCAAAATGACAAATTTAAAAATTAGAACAAAAAATGGTAGAATCCTAGTTTATCCCCCCAAATAAATTTGCGTTTTTTTTTCAGATAGGAAATTGGGATTTTTGAGATCAATTAAACTCAAATAAGTAAAGAAGTAATTGGAATTTTTTCAATTCAAAGGTATGGTTTGAAGTTTCTCAGAAAAAAACTCCAATTCACATTTTTCGTGTTTCGGATGGGATTCGAACCTACCCTCGTCAGTGCCCGGCTCGAATCCTTGGGTAGACACGCTATCTATTACGCCGTTGAGGCGATGACAATTTCAAAGTTGAAACTTCTTCATCACTTATTTATTTTTACTTAAGTCGAATTTTTCCACTGTCAGTAGACTCCATATTATGGAAATGTTTTTACATTATATGGGATTTGTTACATTAAATTTCTAGACAATACTTTGTGTGAATTCATAGAATGGCGAACATTTCTATTCTAATTAACATCCTAAGCCACGATTGTATAGTCATTATTGATTGTTTCCAATTAATATGAAATCAATTGCTGACACTTGGTCAAATTGTAGTTCTATATGTATTAACATTAGACTACATTAAGGGGCTACACTACATTATTAGATTATATTTAGATTATTAGCTGGACTACATTATTTATTTATATTTTATCACGCACTAAAATATTAAAATTTAAAAAAATACCTTGGTCCCCCCTTTGAGTTTTTAGAAGTAACTTGATTTGATTTTTGATTTTTTTTTGACTCGCTTCTGCGACCTTGTACAACTTCGATCAAAAATAGAACCGCATGTGCGACCCCCCCCCCCGCTCCGCGTCGCCTTCACGACCCCTGCGCCGCAGGGGGGACCAAGGTAAAATTGAAAGTTTTATCCTTTATAACTTTTGATTCCCTCATTTCCGCAATTTTTTTTTTCATAATTAGGATGCAGAGCACCAAATCTTTCTATTTATCTGAAAAAAAACGTAAATTTATTTGGGGGGGATAAACTAGGAATGTTCCCAAAAAATTAATATTGATTTAACTCTTCTTCACTCTACCTTAAATATTTATCATCTTTAACAGCCAGCAACCCTTATTTGCGGCCGGATTTAATTAGGCAACCATATATGATAATAAATAGAAAAAAATTAGCTTTAATTTGATATAGAATTAATCAATGTACGTTAAAAACGTATAAATGTATCGAAATCATACCTGTTTACGCCTGGCTGCGAAGAAGTGCGGCCAGGTGCGCAACGGCAACCGTGATTTTTTAGAATTGTTATATAATTTGCCGTGATGTAGACGACATTTTATTTAAAAAACAAGTGAAGGAAATTTTTTCCCAAAAATCAATTAAAAATAATTTAATTAAAATACTGGCGGCCAAATTTTGATAGGCAACCTGGTAGATATATATTCTCCTGATTATAAATATACATAAAAATTTGGTTTTAGCAAAAAATCGATGAGCGCACTAATCCTGCAGCCGGATCTCGTACTATCATATTCATTTTTTTTGGTTAGCTCTTGTCTGTGATATATTCGCGATAAACCAATTTTTTCGGTGAACAAAAATGTTATTCCGGTTTTTGGATCGCATATTTTACACAACAAACAAATTTAATATATTAATGGAACAAGCGCATAGTAAAGATACTAACAAACATTTTGAGTTTTATTTTTAAATCCATCAAGGATTCTGTTCCGAAAGTTATACGCGAAAAAAGTTGAAAAAAAATCAAAAATTTATGTTTTTATTAAAATTTTCTATATTCAAAATAAATAAATAAATAAATTTTGAACAAACGATTGTAAATTTTTTTAATTTTTTGAAGCCCAAATTTAATTCAATATCCTTTCTTTTAAGTTAAAAATCACGAATATTGGTGCAGGTTGCACCTAGTTATTCAGGTTTTCCCAAAAAAATTCAAAACTCAAAATTTGGAAAAAAAAAATTTTTACTAAGAATAATTTAAATTCTGCAACATTATTGATTTATATAGGAGTTGTTATACAGATTTTCGAGTTAAAATTGCGGGTTATGGTCAAAACCTGGTCGTAACACAACGTTAAAATGTTAAATGAACATTTTCTCTATTGCACCGTCTTGAATGTGTTAAGTTGCAGTTGACATTACTATTTTGCGGCATCCATGGATTATCTTCATTCAATTTTATGCCAAAGTAATGAAGGCATGCAATTTGGCTGTCATTTTCAAGAAGCTGAAAAGTTAAAGATTAAAAAATAGAGAATTAAAAAACTTGAACTCTAAGTGGTCAGATACTAAACATTAAGAAAATTACATTAACTTACATATAAACGAAAATTTGTAAAATACATAAACTATTATAAAGACAGCTATACTGTTATATATCACAGTTGGTAGTAACTATTATATTATAATTAAAATTTATTTTTATCATTCTTATGTACTACAACAAACGATAACGTACTCAAATAATTTAACACTTATTAACAATACAAAGATTAAAACAAGCAACAACACACAACTTTTCGATTAAAAGTAGAATTAAAGCATCTACCAGTATCACAGTTAAACAGTAATGACTAAATTAAAGAGACGGTTATTTTAACAAGAAAAAACTAAGTTGAGAGTTAATATGTAAAATGAAACAGAAAGTGTTGAGATTATTGTTGTCTGTGTTGATTGAGAGAGCAACAAACTTATGGTTTTTGCTTTATGAAATCCATATAACATTTAGCGATGCCTGCTGTATCAGTCTTTTTATTGATAGAATTCACATAAGATAAGATGAACAGTGATTCTTTGGTGACTCGTTTTAGGTGATTGCTTTCTGGAGAAAGAATTTCTGGGTTGGCCAAATCAAATACGTGAGAAGTATCAGCTGTATGGTATGCCAGAGCCGTGGTATAATCTTTTCTAGGAGTCAAACTGGGAGGGATTAAAGTTGTTAGTGTAGGAGTTGTAGAAGTTGGGATACTGTTATGGTTGGAAAGTGTAGGGATAGGGAGAATAAAGGGTATTGAAATGGTTGGAGGAAAAGAAGAAACACTTGATGGAGACGCATTGTTAGTGTTAAGAACCGATGAAGGAGATCTTAAAATTTTCAATGAAACTGATGAATTTGGAGACATTTTTTTATGCAGATATTGTGAGGATTCTCCGATATAACATGCATGGCAATCCTTACAGTTGACTTTGTAAATAGTATTACATATTTTGTTTTTTTCGGTCTTGTCTTTAAGTTTTGTAAAAAAGTTTTTATAATTAGTGTTACCAGATCAAAAAGTCATTTTGATATTGTTTGATGGTATGAACTCCTTAAGGACTCTTTCGATTTTATTAGAAAGGTTATCTACATATAATAGAGATGTGTAAAGTGCAGGTGACGTATTAGATATGGATTGGGGGGTCTGTGATGTAGCTAGGGTTGTTTGGGACAGAAAAGGAGGATGATCTAAAAGAAATTTATTAATATATTTATTTATGAGGTGAACCTTGTCTAATGATCTCACAATTTGTATACCAATATTTCCTCGAGCTCAATTTTAATGTTCTGTCAATCGTAGTGACAACGATATTGCGTTTTTGGGAATATGAGTGGGAGGACAGGAAATTTAAAATTCTTTACTTGCTGGTGGGTTTCGAATACCAATTTGTATCGATCGTTCTGTCGTTGTTAATGATAAGAGACATGTCAAGATAATTGAGGCTATTGTTTTGTTGTTGTTCAAAAGTAAACTGGAGTCTATGATGGAAACTATTTAGGATATTAGTAGTGGTAGTGGTTTCAGAAGGTGGAATAGTGAAAAGGAGGTCGTCAACGTATTTAATAACAATAATGGGAGTGAAATTTAATCGGGGGATTGAAACGTCAAGAAGTTTATTCATAATAAGATCAACTATAGTCGGAGTTAATGGGCAACCCATCGCTCCATCGAAAGTTTGTTTATAGAAAATGTTGTTGAAGGAGAAATAATTACAATCTTTACAGCAAAATTTCAACAATTTAAGAAAAAGATCAATGGGTATGGGAGTAACGGTTTCCAAGGTGTTCCATCGATCACGAATAATATCATATATTAAGTTTAGTGGAATGTGGGTGAACAGTGAAATTACATCAAAAGATATTAGTTCATGTTGCTGGTCGATAGGTCCTGTGGAGTTAAGTTTAGATTTTAAAACGTAAGAATTTTTTACATTGTAAGTCGCTGAGGATAAATGTTTTAGAATTTGCGATAAAAATTTCGAAAGATTGTATGCTGGGGTGCCAACCCACGATACTATCGGTCTAATTGGAACATCAGGTTTATGTATCTTAGGCAAACCGTATAATTTGGGTTGGTTGCTGTTATATGTTGTAAGGGATTTCTGTATTATGCAAATTCCACAGAAAAGGGATGTTGTAAGGGATTTCTGTATTATGCAAAACAAATAAAACAAAATGAATTAGGACTATTTATTCACTTGAAACTTCTTGAGAAGCCGTTTGTGAAATATTATTTACGATGCGGCAAAAAAAGAAAAGAAAAATACATAAAAACGCGGTTGAAATAAGGAAAACTCAAAATGGCTCGAAGTTTTTATTCGAAAATCTGTATAACAACTTAAATATAAATCAATTATGTTGCAGAATTTAAATTATTCTTAGTTTTAACTTTAAAGAAAGGGAATTGAATTTACCACGGGTTGCAAGAAATTAAAAAAATTTACAATCATTGTTTGTTCAAAATTTATGGCGTTGAATATGGAAAATTTAAAAAAAATTTTGAGTTTTTTTCAACTTTTTTCGAATGTAACTTCCAGAATCCATGATGGATTTTTACATAAAAATCTCAAAATCTCAAAACGAATGTTGTATGCTTCCAAAAAACATAAAAAACATGGTGGAAAAAACAACCTGTTGTATTGTGGACCCCCAACCCTTTATCCAATGTACACCAAAAGCTGATAAAATCTTTCTCATGTTACTTGAAAGCTTTTCCCAACGTTTCATGAAAATCGATCGGTAATTGTAGGCTACAGTAGGGATAATGACTTGAAAAAAAACTTTTTAACCGGAAGTGACAAACCGGAAGTTGGTATGCAGTAATATTGGAAACTGTACTAAAACCTTATATACCAAGTTTTCATAAGATCATAATCCGTGATTAGAATTTATTTTAGATTTAAACATAGAAGTGTTCGGGAGACCCCCCCACCATTTTGTCCAAATCTGAAATGAATCCAGGTCTTCCAGTTTCAAGTGAACCTGGATCATTTGCTAAAATTTCATCGAGATCCTATGCAGAAAGGTCACCCACCCACCCAGCCACACACCCACCCTTCCACACACAGACGTACACCAATTTTTTTGGCTATTTAGATAGGGAATGGTCCAAAACAAAAGAAAAACCAGATTTGGGGTATGTAAGATTTTTTTTCTCGATAGATTGCATTACTTCACGCAATTTAAAATTGTGGTCAAGTAAAAAAAAAATTAATCATACGGCTATTTAGTTTCTGCATCAACCCCCGTTTCTAAATTATTGAAAACAACCGACCTGACAAAATTAGACAGAAGTACATTAATATTTAAAGAAGCTAAAAACCTTGGCATTTAGCTGGGGGAAGGATGACTGCGCACAGATCCAGAAAAAAATGTAGTAACACTGATTCTTCGAGTATCAGGAAGTGGAGAGTGTCAGTGTTTTATTCCAACTATGTAAGTGTAGTTTCTCTTATAACAGCTGGTTAAAAAGCGTCCAAATATATTTGAATAGACTTTTGAATTCTATTACAATCGAAAAATTGCAAAAAAGCTGAATTGGGTATTATCATATCCTATTTCAAGTATCCTATTTCAAGTTATTTCGCCTCTAACTTGGAATATCTGGCAGCAACAATAAGTTTAATGAAACTTGGGGCCAACATTCAAGGTTTCTGTTTACTCTTTTTTGTCACAGTTAATTCATATGAGTTCTTATAGTTCGTTGATGAAGTTTCTCTTCTATTGACATTAAATTAAATTTGAAAAAAAAAACACGCTGGGTTGGGCCGTAGTCTGTGTTTTTGGTTTTGACGACTTCAACTTCGGTTAATGAATGAACATTCAAAATAGTAATAATGATGCGCTTACAAAAGCGATTGCAGAATAATACTAATAATATACCCACAATGGAAGGTTATTCCAAATATATAAAACGATGGGGTGTGGCGATGGTTTCAGCTACACACACATCTTAAATATTTCATTTTATTAATATAAATTCAGTAACAAAAATCATAATATATATCTGTCGATGTTAATGTCAAAAAGTCGGACAAGTGCGAATAAAATTTGCTTGCCAAGGGTTCCGTGAATGTAAAAGAACACAATATCAAAAATAAATGACATAAAGTTATGTTGTAAAGTCTTTATATCGCCAGACTATGGACGCATAACAGAATAAATGTTTAATCGTAAACGTCAATAGTAAATGTCAATCACATCTACATTGATCAAAAATGTTACTTGAGGTTAAATCTTATCCATAGCTGTTTATGTTAGCTAAAGAAAGATTTAACCAGTATTTTAATGGTATTAATTGGGAATATTTGTTCCATAAATCAACGTCGAAATATAGGGTGGTATACATACACTTACAATAGCACTTTTTTTTTATCAATAACTCAAAAACTGTACATCGCAGAATTCTAAAAAATGTTGCAATGTTTCTTAAATTAAGTGTTCCTTCAAATGACACCCCACTCGTTTGGTTCCAAAAAAGTTTTTTTTTATAAAACACACAAAAATATAATTATTTGAGAGTTCGCTATAATTTTCGTTCAAAATATAGCAAACTTCCTGTCTCTATGAATTTTTTCAATTTTTTCTGTCAATCAGTGTCGAAACGTAGGGGGTGGAAAAGTCTGGAATTTGCACATTTTTTAGAATAACTCAAAAACTGTGTACCGCAAAATTCTAAAAAAAATTGCAATGTTTTGAAAATTTAGTGCTCTTTCAAATGATACCCTACTCGCTTGGTAAAAAAAAGATTTTTTTACCCTCCTTACACCCATCCCCTAAACACACAGAAATATAATTATTTGTGAGTTCGCTATAATTTTCGTTCAAAATATAGCAAACTTCCTGTCTCTATGAATTTTTTCAATTTTTTTCTGTCAATCAGTGTCGAAACTAAGGGGGGGGCGGTCTGGAATTTGTACATGTTTTAGAATAAATCAAAAACTGTGTACCGGAAAATTCTAAAAAAAATGCAATATTTTGGAAATTTAGTGTTCTTTCAAATGATACCCCACTCGCTTGGTAAAAAAAGGATTTTTTTACCCTCCTTACACCCATCCCCTAAACACACAGAAATATAATTATTTGTGAGTTCGCTATAATTTTCGTTCAAAATATAGCAAACTTCCTGTCTCTATGAATTTCTTTTAATTTTTTTCTGTCAATCAGTGTCGAAACTAAGGGGGGGGGGGCGGTCTGGAATTTGTACATGTTTTAGAATAAATCAAAAACTGTGTACCGGAAAATTCTAAAAAAAATTGCAATATTTTGGAAATTTAGTGTTCTTTCAAATGATGCCCCACTCGCTTGGTAAAAAAAAGATTTTTTTACCCTCCTTACACCCATCCCCTAAACGCACAGAGATATAATTATTTGAGAGTTCGCTATAATTTTCGTTCAAAATATTGCAAACTTCCTGTCTCCATGAATTTTTTCAATTTTTTCTGTCAATCAGTGTCGAAACGTAAGGGGGGGGACGGTCTGGAATTTGCACATTTTTTAGAATAACTCAAAAACTATGTACCGCAAAATTCTAAAAAAAAATGCAATATTTCTGAAATTTAGTGCTTTTTCAAATGACACCCAACTCGCTGAGGTCAAAAAAGTTTTTTTTCACCCTTCCCCACCCCAATCCCTTAAAAGCACAAAAAATATAATTATTTCAGAGTTCGCTATATTTTTCGTTCAGAGTTTATCAAATTTCCTGTCTCTGTGAATTTTTTCAAATTTTTCTGTTAATTAGGCTCGAAATGCAAGGAGGGGGGACCAACTTTTTGTGTCACTTTATTGATAATAATTCAAAAACTATGCATTGCAAAATTCTAAAAAAATGGCAATATTTTTAAAATCAAGTGCTCTTTCAAATGACACCCCACATGACCTGGTTTTAAATGATGTTTTTACCCCTTAACATTCTCACCCCTTTAATAAATATAGTTATGAGTATCTGCCACTTTTCTATATTTTTTATTAAAAACCTACTCAATTTTCTATCATTCCAAATATATTTCAAGATTTTCGATGAAGTAGGGTCGGAGTTAATCGGGGCAATAAAACATCCAGAAAACGTCATTTTTCAAAATTATACAAAAAATGGTGAGGTGTAAAATTCCAAAATATATTTTTAAATAATGCTGAAATGAAGCCCTTTCATTTGATACCCTATTCGTCTCACTAAAAAAATGTATGTTTTCAAAGGCTTTACATCGTACCTCCTTAAAACAAACGAACACAACTTTATTTATTTTTTAACCCGCCATCTTGTGTGGATAGGTTAGTTTTATAAGCACCTCAAATTTTTAGTTCATCGGATTAATGGTTCACGAGATAAGCGAAATAATGTGAAAAACACGTTGTACTCTCACCAATAGTGTTCCGTATAAAAACGGAAACCTAAAAATGTTATCCGTCAAACAAACAGCTAACGCCGAGGACCGAGCAGACCAAGAACCTCTTTTATTGATAATAATCGATTATAAATAAAGAGCCATTTATGATAACCAGGGATTTTGCGTTTTGTTGAGAGAATATCAAATTAAAAATATACAGTTTGAAGTTGTGATAACGTTTACGGTTTTAGCACAAACGTTGCCATTTTCCTTCATTGCTTTTCTGGACTATGTCTGCCATCTTAACTTAAATAATCCATCTGTATGTAACTCACGAAGTTCAATGTGACAAAATTTGCTTTTTAGGAGACGCAATTAATATATTAACTTAGCTTTCAATTATTGTTGTACGGATAACCCAAAATTAATTTAACATGTTAATATTTGTTGTGAATTCAATTCAGTGTGGGATCCAAAACAAACAGAAACACACAAATCTTATCTTATTTACGAAACTTTGGTATATGATTTTGTTGTTACATGTGATTTAATTAATTGAATTAATCTTCGACTACTGTTCATGTTTTAATTAAGAAGCAGTTTTACAAAGTTGTATGTATTTTAATTAATTGAAAAAAAAATATGTGAAATTTGAAATGTTGTGAATCATTCTTTATTTTGTATTTAATTCGGGTTTAAAGGATTAAATTAATTAACAATTTTATGTAATTAAAATGATTTAATAGTTATTTTTTCCAACCATAAATATTTTTATTGTAAATTGTTATTTTACAGTAAATAAATGTAGGTTTTCATAAATAAAACAACAAATCTGGTTTATGGCGGTTAGCAATCAGTTTAACTAAATTGGAAGAATACCACTAGCAAGATCACTACTTCTGTTGTAGTAGTATAGGAAGTCAATGTGTATATAGTCGTGGAGCAAACCGATTCTCATTTAAGACTCTGGAGATAATGTGTCCACAACTTGTTGTGTAACAATTAATTGAAATGCTTGGATTGCACTGACAAAAAATTAAAAAAAGGTTGGTAAAAATATATTAAACTGAAGTATAAAAAAATAATTCACATAAAAGATAAAAGTTATATATTTTTTTTTATTTCATATAAAAATACTGGAACAAGGTAATTGGATACAAAATACTTACTTATAATAAAAATATAACACTTAATTGTCGTTACCAGAACTCTAAATACAAATTTTTAATCACTGTCTTACAATAGTCGTATGTATATGCACATTGTTGCTACAACATTAAAGCAATAAACCGTAAAATTCTAATGTAACAAGGTCATTTTAGTGTTATGACTCGTGCTACTGGGTAATTAAAATATTATGTTCGGAAAGTGTCTAATTATATCATTCATTTAAGTGTTGGATAGAAAGATTTACCAATATAAAATGCTTGATGCTGGGTTACATTAGACACTTTCCCTAATATCACAAGATTAACTAAGCTGAGTAGAATTATCAGCTACAATCAGAATGACATTCAGTATGAAAAAACCGATCACGGATGTGGTTGAAGACGTTTTTGCAGAGGATTGCAGTAGCATCGATGATAATATAACCAAAGAATATGAGAGGTTGTTGATGAATGAAGCGACAAATACGCTCCTCTCCAACAACCTCTAATAAAGGACATCCACCAAAAACAGCTAGGATTTACGCTGATACAAAAACCCTGAATTAACTAAAACAGGTTAAGAGGCCTTGCAAACAGCGAAGCGAAGGTAGTTTGATAATGTAATGCAAACTCACCTAGATCGAGCATTATGATTCAAAAAAACAATTATTACCTTCCTTTCAGATTTTCTAACCAGGGTTATATCCACTACCATCATACTAAGAGACATACGTCACGAGATAGATATTGCATCGATTTACTTTGCAGGAGAAAGGGCACAGCAGAGGTACAGGGGCTGGTTGAATGGTGCAAAACAAAGGAACCCCCTCCCCCATATCATCGGATTTGATGCAAACGTTTATAGCTGGGATTTACAGACATGGGGTAGCATGAACAAAATCTGGGAGACAAGTTTCTGTTTAAGAAATTAATTAAAGAAAGCCTAAGCGTGCTTAAATTTGGGAACACACGCAATTTTGTTCCAAGGACAGGACAGGAGCTGTTGAACCAAACGGTAGGAAGCATCGATGTAGGACAGCTTATAAAAATCTAGATTGCCTCAAATTCTGGACGCATCATAGAACTATCCTGCTGAAACAAGACAATGTACGAAAGTGGAACAACTTTGGAAAACAAGAAAAATTATCCAAATAAGGTAGAACAAATGTGAGTAACAGTTAAAGGGATAGTTAAATATTATATTTATATGTTTCATAACGTAGGCTGTCAAGTGTCTCACCTGTTTTATTCCAAATTCACTCAATTTTATGATCGAGTTTCACTTCATGCTTAATTTAATCAATTATTTTTGTATAGTGATTAGCCCATATATTATTTTATCGAATTTATCAACCAATAGGGTTGCCACGTGTCCTCCTTTCGACAGGACTGTCCTCCTTTGAAGCAAAAACATCTTCCGTCTTCATTTACTGCAAAAAAGTCTTTTCAGAAAAATGTAGTACAATATTTTGCATTGAACGAAATAGATTTTTTGCTAGATATTTATCCCAATAAACATGGATCAGCAAAATGAGTAATCGTGATTGCAGGTTATATTAAACGAGGAGAACGAATCGTAGAACACCTGGCATATTCAAAGAAACTACGATAGGCAGACTGTACACCGTGCATCCCAATCAAGATGAATGCTTCTTTCTTCGCATGTTTGTAACGACGGACTATTTTCAATTTTTACTCTAAAACAATAGTATTCATATTCAAAGAAATTCACTAATGATTTGTTAATTTATTCTCCTCAATTGTAATAAGCGTAGGCGACATTTGTTTGTACTACTGTGTAAAAACATCTTTTTTGTTGACGCTTTAGCTACGTCACTCAATGTCAATTAATAATACATGTTTTGCATAAATGATTGTTTAACGTGTAAAAAGTAGAATTGTTGTCAGTTGGAGAAAATTGCTTATTACGATACTCGAGAGGGAAACAGGAAACCTAATAGGTGTATATAAGCGATCAAATTGTTTTGATCGAAGATTAGTATTTAATTAAAATTAAAACAAATATATTATTATGTAAAAATAATGATAGAAAAAATGTAAATTTTTATTATAAAAGATTAAATTATTTGTTTTAATTGTGATATCAAAGTTTTTTATTTATTTATTTTTAATGTAATGAGTTTTAGTGAAAATTGTTTGACAAATCCTATAGTAAATAAAATGAAAATGAAAAATGAGTTTAAAACGCAAATTCAAATACAAGAACGTGAAAATATATGTTCAGGTGAAGTGATGACGAAACCGTTCAACACACTTTTTATACCCAAAGGCTACGGTGATCGCTTCATTCCACGCCGTTACATTTTCAATGCAAATATTCATAAATTTAATGTCAACCAACAAGCAACTAAAAAAGTTAATGTTATTGCTGAGCTTCGAAACACAAATAATTATTGGCGTGTAGATAAATTCGATCATACTATAAGGGATACATTTGAAATTGACACACTTAATTTAATTTTATCATTTCATGATGCTTTTAATAAAATTACGTTTAGTAAAATGAATTACATCCTACAATCAACATTTGTTCCACAAGACTGGTTTCGGGAAGAACACAAGATTCAAGAAATAAATTAATGTAAGCCGTTTTGTATTTTGATTTGTGTAATTTTTGTTGATTTATTTTTGTACTGCTAAATTATTTTCTCTGTTAGCTAATTGTGAATTGATGCCTTTATAATAGATAGTGGACTGTATGATTTTTGGTTTATGCATCAACTCCATGTATATTGATGCTGACAAAATAATTAAACTATATGTGCGTTGAAAGTACAGATGTGGCTGTTTTATTAATGGTCACAATCATGAAAATATAATAGAGATAATACAAGTGTTGCTATTTATGATGTCACTCAGGATACTTTAAAGATGAGCAATGTAATAAAATCAGCTGTTTTTGACGATGATGACGTTGAAATTCAAATGTATATTGATTCGCAGAAAAATGCTACTGAGTGACGACGATAACTTAGCATTGTCGATAGTAATGTTCGATGAAATGTGTAGGCGTGTTTAATATTAATGATGATTTACGTTACCAATGCAATGAAAATAGCGATGAAAAACTAGCATTGGTAATACTGGATCGATGAGCTGTGCACTATTGCCAGTGGTTAAAATATTGCTTAATGTCGATGATGAAATAATTCACAACCTTGTAATAAATGTTGTGTTGTCGATGACGGAATAATTCGTAAGTGCAGTCGAAATAGCGGTGATGAACTTAGCATTGGCACTAATATTGATGGCAATGTACAATTTTGTAATGAATGTTGCGACGCCGATATTGAAATACTTCACAAACTTGTAATAAATGTTATAATTCACCAATGCAGTTGAAATAACGATGAATAACTTAGCATTGGTAATAATATATCGATGAAATGTACTAGCTTATTATGGCTACGCAATGCCGATGTTGTAAACAATTCACCAATGCATTTGAAAGAATAACGAAGAATTCAGCATTGGTGTTGATATATCGATGAAAATGCACCAGCTTGGTACGATTGTTACGATGTCGATGTTGAAACAAATCGTCAATGCAATTGAAATAATAACGAAGAATAACTTAGCATTGTTAATAATATCGATGAAACTGTACAAGCTTGTTACGACTATGCAATGTCAATGATGAGCTATTACTGTTATTGCTGCTTGTGAAAATGCCAGCATTTGGTTGGTATATATCAAAAAAACACACTCCAAGGACGCACGTAGATGCACATAATTTACTTGCCCGGGTTGATGTGATGTAGAAAAAATGTCTCACAAATCGACCATACAGTGTTAATTTGGTTAACCAAAAGAAACAAAAAGATCATTAATAAACAATTATTATAACTTACTAGCTGCCTTGTAGAATCACGGCTATTCGCATTAAAATCACCAACACAAACGACTAGTCAATTAATAGGTTTATTTAACATCACTATTTTTAATAACTTAGACATATGTTACATAAATTGACACAAAATGTCTAACAGAACATAAACAATTCTGTAAAAATATCACTACTACTAAATATAAAGAATACATTCTTTAACCAAATATAAAATCGACTTAAACAAAAAACATTTTTAAAACCTGCTTAATTGAATTGAAAATAGCTCACTAAATTTAGCTGAGAAATAACTAACTAACTAACTTATTCTAGAAAAATATTCCATCATATATATAACCAAACAAACTCAAAACCTGTCTTGTCATGACATCATGACTGCCAACCTTTGGAATATGAAATTGTGTTATAAAAAAGATGTAATGAATGAAAATACTGACTGCAGCCAATTAAAACTGCTTCAATGGAATAAAATGTCAAAGTGACACATATTTGTTTTTGTTTTTGAAATCAACATAAAGTTAAGTATATTCCTTAATCTAATGATTAAATTATTTGGTTATTATTTTTATAATTCCAATTTAACTACTAATTACTTTGATTTTCGTTTTTTTTCAGCACATCGTTGATTTTTATAACATCATTGATCGAGTGATAGACTCAAAAAGGACTGTGCATGACAGTTCAATTTCTTAATTCGTTATGCAAGTGATATAATAAACTAAATGCACTTATATAGGTAAGTTAAAGTTCACATCGTAATTATATTAATTACAATTAATTTTCTATATCATTTCAGGAAATTTCAATGATTATCATTATTATTACAATAATCAGCTTAACGATAGAACGACTGTTGAGGTTTGAAAATTGCTATCAAAATAATCTTGTTTGTTTTTCTTTTATTTTTAGGATCATCGTTCCAGCGTTAACACTAATAGTTTCTTTACATTATTCTGTGATAAGATATTTGCAAGTGTAATTTGTTTATCATAGATTCATTTTTTAGATATTTTTTGAATATTACATTTTGTTTGATAAAAGTCAATTTTCTCTACATGGACCGAAACAAAGGGACCCGTAAAGTTTTTTTTAAATACCTTAACATGTTATTGATAAAAATATCCGGTTTTACGTTTTTTTGGCAATTGAAAGTTGTCAATGGTGTTACAAATAGCACTTTCCGCAGTGAATGTCGAGCTTTGAATTTATTGGGGAACGATCGGCACTGGGATGTATGCATTAATGACGCATGCAGCACGTCACATCCTAATCAAGTTCATGGTTTGTTTGCAATTGTATTGACCATCTGCTCTTCTTCATCTCCAACAGAGTTCTAGGAAAAAATATAAATGACACATCTAGCTGAAGATAGTTTACGTCGTATATCCAAGGAAAATACCAATATAAACATAGATTTCACAACAGAAATTTACAACGAAGCGTTAATAATGATTGAAGATCTGTGCTTAGATATCGTGAACAAACTTCTCAATCAATATGGCATCGCCGAATCGGTCTGCTTCTACATATTCTTTCGAAGTAGTACAACTCGAGTGTTCGATACATTACACGGATGATATTTTGTCGTATGTACATTCAAATATTCCATAGAATAGGAATCTTTTTCTTGGATGCGCTAGGGGGAATTGGTAAAACGTTCCTAATTAGACTAATTTTAGAAGCAATTCGATCACAAAATGACAAAGCTTTAGCTCTTGCGTCGTCCAGCATATAGCTGTGATATTACTACTAGGTGGAAGAACTGCTCATTCCGCTTTGAAATTGCTATTGAACATACAATTTATTGATATTTGATACGCCCACATGGAACATTTCCAAAGGATTCGGAATGGGAACAAATATTGCAGAAATGTAAACTTATTATTTGGGATGAATGCACAACGGTGCAAAAAAAATCGCTTGAACCTCTTGATCAATCATTGCAAGATTTGCGTGGAAGTACCAGACCATTTGGGAATGCATTAACATTTTTTGCATCAGAAGATTTACTAAAACCAGATAATATGCATATATTACTTAAAATCGGGGTAAAATTAACATAAAACTAAGTTCAATTTCAGCTTACATAGCAATAAGCTAAATCAACCAAAATTCAGTAGTAAAATTAACTATGCTAAGCTCTGTGCTTAAAACAACGGTAATTTTAACTAAGTAAGTGCTAAGCAAAATCAATATGTTTTTATTTAGTAAATGTTTACTTTAATATTAGGCTAAACTGTATGAAAGGCAACTACAATTTATTCAAGCAACATACAAAAACAACTGGTTTATGTTAGTAAATTTTACCTAACAAAATTCATTTTTATTAAATTGTATTTATGAATGCAGTTTTACATTAAATGAAAATTTAAAAAACTTGAGATAAAATTAACTATTCCGGTCGGTTTTCTAAATCAGTAATTAACGTTTCTATACTGCTAGAACCTTTTGATCATATTTGGTTTGTATTTCATAAAAATATAACAGCAGAAATAATAGTATTTTAGTCGATCAGTGTGTAATGAAATAGTTTATTCTCAAGCAAAAGTTTAAAATTTGGGCGATACACGAGCGAAAATTTTAAATTTGCAAGAGAATAAAATTCCTTACACACGAATTGATTACACTACTTTATTCTCTGACAAAGAATTGTGTATGACTAGGAATCACCCAGTGGCCGAAATTCGGCCATTGTAAATAGAAATTGTTAAAAGACCTCAGAACAAAATAGCTACAACATACTATTTCAGAGTTTGATTAATTGATATAATTGATTTTGAATTGTCTACTTATCTACTACTCAAGACCTTTTCAACGATATACATATTGCCACACTTTTGATGGGGCAAATATCTTAAAATTGTACCACAAAAATATTGCTTACGTATTTATATATAGATATAGATTGATTTTGAATTGTGAAACAAATAACTTGAAAAAAAAAACAAAATAACCGAACAAAAAACTCAAAAAACACACCTATCATATTTTTGCCATTTTTTCTGAAAAAAACCTCAAACTTCAAAAAAAAGTATTTTTCGACACATCCACTGACTACTCAAGACCTTTCATACAATATACATATTGCCACACTTTTGATGGAGCAAATATTTAAAAATTGTACCGCAAAAATTATGCTTGCGTATTTGTATATAGAGATATAAAATAACAACATTTCCTTCGATTAAAGCAATAAATCTTTATTGTTTTAATTAATAAATCAAATTTCTGATTAAAAAAAAACCCTGATGATAAAAAGCCCCCATCCAATACAATCAACCAAATTCAACTAAACGAAATAAGAGAATTTAACTTAAAATTTGATTTTTGAACAAAACGTATCAAAGCCACTCTGATTATAATTTGAAAATAATTTTAATAAAATCACAACAATTTGACCAATTGGAATCATACCAATTGAATAATGATAATTTTATATAGGAAACTTTTCATCATAAAATATGTTAAGTTCATTAGGCTATAGGTTAGAAAACAATGCAATAATACTATATACTATTTTTATGGAAAAAACATACAAATGGCATGGTTTCGATTGCAGTTATAAGATTTGTGCTAATTCGAAATTAATATCAATGATCTCCAAAAAACTACCACGAATGTATTTGAAGCCGTCAATTATTATAATGAATTGCACTGTATCTATTGACTTTCATAAGCACACTAACGAGAGGCTGTAAGTTGGTTTTATTAGAAATGCATTGTTTTCTTAATTTGTCCAGTTCCAGTGATTTTATTAATTTATGTGTTGAAGACTTCTTTTGGAAACGTTTGATTTGTCTAGATTGGTAGGTAGCTACATTTATTATTAAGTTTACCGATTGGGAGTCTACGACCTCGGTGTATAAAATATGTGGAATATAAAAAAATGAACTAATGACTCTTTGAACTTACTAAATTGTCCCCATGGAAAGAATATACGTTTTCTTCCAATATGGCTTTAATTTGTTTAACAGAAGGCTTATAGTTTTTATTTAAAATAAAATGATCGATTATTATTGAACATATATTTTCTCGATGTATATTTTGAATATATTTATTTTCACAATAGATATCTAAAATTTTTGTGCCAATTTTGGAATTTTTTAAAATGCTGTCAACACCTACAAAAATTAATTAAAAGATTATATTTATATAATTAAGATTACATTTATTTATGTTTAGTTATTTGTGTGGTACTTGCAACTGGCACACTTGAAGTGAGTGATTATTTATATTAATTGGTTGTTCCACATCTTGTGGTGCGAAATGCTTTTTTGAACTGTTTCTTGCCACAGTAATAAGTGATGCTCAAACATAACCCTAGTTCCGAATTTGGTTCTATTAAAAAGATAATTAAGATGACTAATTTTAGCAATTCAAGACTTTTTAAATTCAATGTGTGGTCTATAAATGGAGAAAAATTGTTAAGACATGCTTAATTGTTAATAAATACAATTTAATACTATCTTTAAATTGATCGTATAAGTACTGTAAACCCCATGATTTTAATAAATCAAACATTTCAGTCTCATAAATAATTGATGGGTGAATTGCGTTGGTTGAGTGGCTATCTGATAAACTTTTAAAACTGGCATTTCATTTTTTGTAAGGCAGTGTTTCTTTGAGCTCATTTGTGTGTAATAAGTCGCTTATTTAAGCAGATGTATTTTGAAACCCGGTATCAAAATTCATTGAATTTTACTAATATAAACATATTTCAAAATAATTATTGGTAATATTAAAAAAAATTTTAACGTAGACTACGTAAAAGTAAAACAACATACAACTGCAGTAGAATGTTTGATAGCCACCTTACGCTATAATTACTCTTGACACTAAACTCCACTTGAGCATACACAGGGTTACCAGACGTCCCGATTTCGTCGGGACTGTCCCGATTTGTACCATAGATTCCCGCGTCCCGATTTTCTTCAAAAAGTTCCGTAATGCGAGCTAGATTCAATCTACAATGAGAACACACAGATAAAATTTTGATGATGGGTCAACATACTAAAACATTCTTGTCCAAAAATAATGCAATGCTGCATGCAGGAATTGTCTTATGTAATTTTTGACTACTTTTTTACTCCAAATCTTGTAACTCTAGGACGTTAGAATTTTTTAATCTCTGTAGACATTAATACAAAAGCGTTTGTTAAAAAATAAACTTATAGTTTTTCCGCAAACACAAATACTGCGTTCATATGATTCCTTATAAAATATACTTTATTGCGTTGGTAAACATTTTTGTGATTCGAATTATTATTATTCAAACTATTTTTGTCTAAATATTTAATTGTTTGTTAACGTAATTAAGGTAAACAATATAATAATAATGTTTTAATAATGAAATAAATTATTTTGATGAGATGTAAATTAGGGAAGAGGAACCGTACCCTCAGGTCTGCAACCTACATAGCCTTACAATTTGTTTTAATTCTACGAAATAATAAATAAGATGAGACAGTAAAATCACAGGTTCAAATCAGAACTCAACATTTTATGGTCAGAAAAAAATTTCGAAAATGCTTGAGTGAAACCAGAGGGGCAACTTAGGCTTTACAAGAAGTGATACGTCTTCAATAATAAATGTTGGGCTTTAAACGCTTTTAAAATTAACAGACATGTATAGATTGTTGCTAACCTAGGTGCTAGGTGCTAGTGTAGATAGTTTTACAATTCAAGTAACACTAACAGACATGGATTTACTAAACATCAAATTAAAAAGTTTCATTTCTAACATGAAAAAATACCTACCTACCTAAAATTCTTAAGAAATTGGTAGAATTTTTTTAAAACCTTCATTTAATTTCTTAAAATTTTTTTTTTCATTTGCTCGATAGTCGATACCGAATGTTAACGCGTTTGTGGAAAGAATGTTAGGTATAATGCCCAATTTGTGTATTATTTACATACATACAGTATTAAAAAATTAACTGAAAACATATTTTTTTAGCCTTAAGAGCGGTTTATCGGTTTGGACAACCGAAAAGCGAGCTTTTTGTCTTAAATACGGACACTCGCAAACGCTTTTTAGGTTCAACAAACCATTTTTATTTAAAAGGAAAATACAAGTTTGATAGGTTTTTAACAACTAAACGGAATATGCTTTGTAAATTTTTGAGTTTTAGCTTGAAATTAATTTTATTTGCTTATTAAATTCCATTTTTTAAATTTTAACTTTTTTGTCTGGACTTTGTCAGTTCAAAATCTGGTAACCCTGAGCATACATCAGCACTCGGCGGCAATGAAACAATGTCCAGCTTGATGTGTAATATTATACTAAAAAAACGAAGTATAATAACTTACCTCCCTTGCTTTACTTACTTATACATTTTTTCTAAAAACTTTGTAACCATTTTTGAAAAGTATTAATTACTTTTAGAGATTTTTAAAAATTATATTTTATTATTTCACACAACACAACATTCAAATAACATTCACGTTAAACATATAATGAAATAAAAACAAAAGTTTTAGTTATCGACAGTCCAATTTTCAGAAACAAAAGAACATATTTGTCATGGCAAGCTTAGAACTATATATATATTTTAGACAAATTTTATATGCAATTTTAGCATGTGCATAGTGAATTTACCAAACAACATAAGTTAAAAATTGTACTTAGCACATTTAGTTGAATTAACTTAGCAATAATTAATTCAGGATATCAAGAATAAGTTGATTTAACACAAAATAAGACATAGTTCTACCAATTTAGGTTTACTTGTTGATAAGCACAATATTTTTTTTCTGAGTGATGAAGACAAACATTACCTGTAGTTTTTCGATCAACACCAGCAGATGAAATAAATGCTTGCCTGAAATACTCTACTTTTTGGCGACACGTAAAGAGGTTAAAGTTACCTATCTATATGCGTTTCCTGCTTCAAAACGATAAATCAGCTGAGGTTTTTTCACAACATTTGCTGACGGTAAGTTACCGGTTGATCTAACCTCTTTATTGCCTTATAGCTTCTGAAATTTAGTGTGGTCAAAAGAGGAATTGGTTGAAAAAGTATTTCCCATTATTCAAACTAATCATAAGAATCACGATTGGCTGAGTGGACAAGACATTCTTATACGGTCAAAAACAAAGAAGTCGAGGAATTTAACAGTAAAATTCAGTCCTATATTCAAAGCGAGAGAGTTACAAACAAGTCCATAGACAATGTCATGGAAGACAGAATTTTTGAACTCATTTGATCTGCAGGGATGATGCCGCATGTATTGCAATTAAAAATCGTGCCAATTATCATATTGCGAAATATTAATCATCCAACACTTTGCAATGGCACGCGACTTTCAGCAAGAAAAACTAATGAGCAACGTAGTAGAAGTAACACTCTTGACTGGACCTTTCAAAAGTGAAGATGTCCTCATTCCTCGCATACCTAAAATAATGCAAATGGATATGCCAATTTGGTTTAAAAGATTTCAATTTCCAATTCGATTAGCATTTCCAATCACCATCAACAATGCTCAGGGCCAAACTTTAAAAGTGTATGGTTTTGATCTAGATACTGTTTGTTTTTCACATGGACAATTATGTGTTGCCAGCTCTAGAATCGGCAAACCAGACAATCTTTATATTTGCACAGACAATGGAACAACAAAAAACATTGTATACCCTCAAACTTTATGAAATTAAACTTATTCGAAACGTGTGTGTTCTGTTTTCTTTATTTTCTTTGGTGTGCACCTTAGCTATGCTTAGGTGCATGCATACCATGATAGTAAGCCCAGGCATCAGGTCCGGAGCAGTCACATGGAACAAAATTACCCAGCCCACTTTGGGAAGGAGAAAGAAAAAGAGAAAAGGCAGCCCTGTATCTGCATAAGATCATCGGGTCATAACATTGAAAGACTCTAAGAGAGTATAGCTTCCTTGAGTTCCTTAAGGATAGAATAAATAAGCAGTTCAATATCGATGACAATACACATTGTACCATCTGAGTAACGTATAAATCATAAACCCTGTATTAAATTTTCTACTGTATCCAACTAATTCTAACCAGTCTATTTGCGACAAACTAATAACATTCAATGATCTCCTTACAAGAAATTAAAAAAAAAATTAATGTCAAATTGCATTAAATAAAATGTAATCAATGACATTAATATGTTTTAAAATTCAATTTTGTGGTCGTTTTTATTGCAATTTAATTAGCTTTACCTTAATGCAAAAAAATATAAATATAAAATTTATTTATTTTTTCTTGTAAATAGTAAAAAAAACATCTTAACTATATTCGAATAACTACTTTTTGCCGTCTTAAAAGAAATATATTAATTTTTTTTTCTATCTTAAATATATTATGTTTTGCTATGCGCGTTAATGTCTGAAACAAAAAATTTACAATTAGACATAACATCATGATGTAATTTGAGGATAACAAACATGACATTTACTTGTTTCATTGTTTAATTGTTCAACGTAACAACAGTAAATTGGTATACCGGAGTTATTGATAGTTTAAGTCTTGATAATTTTAAAGTACTGTTTTCCAATTACTGCTAAACTTACTAAACGTTATAAACCAAGCTTTTTTTTGACGTTTATGCTCCATGAAAGAGCGTTGCCGAGCTAACCAGTTTTGGATATTCACAACGTTCATTCGTAACAGTGGAATAATTTTTTTAAATAAATGTGTTGTGTAGTAGGATTACAATATGTGTCACAACAAAACATATAAACGTTTAAAGACCAAGGTCCACAGCAACATATGTTCTGAGGTGTTGATGAACGTACATTTTTTTTGTTTTTTTATACTTTTTTTTAAATGGATAACTAAAAAATATATCCTACCACATAATAAAATAAAAAGGTCAAAAGCAAATTGTTTAGAAAAATTAGCACGAACAAAACTAAAATTGGTTTTCAATTTAATCCAGCTAGTCACTCTAGTCACTAGTGGTGGTATATCCTCAATAACAGTTTTAAGTGATGTTGAGATTTCATCTTTCCACCCACCTTTCCATAGGTAAAATGAGGTTTTACTGTGACTCTTATTGTTTTCCAAAACAACTTATCAGCTCACCTTAACTTCATTGTAAAAACTAAATCGAATAAAATTCTTTTTCCAGTCCACCACTATCAATTCAATAACAGAAATTTTTCAATTCGGAGCACCAGACGTTAACCAGTAACAACAACACAAAATAACAACATAACGTATTTAAAAAAAAAAACAAAACGAAAAATTATTACATTTTCCATTGAAACAAATGGAAAATAAAAAAAAACGAAGATATATTTTTTTTTTTATATCCAATGATCTTTGCACCTGTTATAATTTTTTTTATTTCTTATGATAAAAAAAAAATAAGCTAACGAAAACAAAAAAAAAATTTAAAGAAAAGCAAAACGAAAAGTAATAATAATAATTGAACTAAAGTGAATTTCAATTTTATAGTTTGCAAAAATAAAAAAAAATTACCAAAGAACAAGGTTTCATTGCGTCTTATCTTTTTTTTTAAATTTATATCATATGTGATCTAAGGAGATTATTGCATTTATAATTTTTGAGCAAATATAAAATGGAAGATTCAAAGTATTTGAATTTTGAAAGGTTTTAGCACAAAAGAGATAAGATAGTGGAAATGAATTATATAAAATGTGTTGCAGCTGTGTTGCAAATTAACATCATCCAATAACGTCAAATGTTTTGAATTGTTTTTTAAACTTATAGATGATATTATTGCCCAGGCCCCAGGGTATAAGAAATTCAAGGAGATGCTTTGCTGATTTTAATTAATCACCGATCTCTTAAACAGCTACCATAAGAAGGATAACTAGAAGGTATGTAATCAAAAATTAGTAATATTAAAAATTTGTAACTTATAGAGATAGTAAACGAAACCCGGGAGTCTTCTTTAGACAACTAGTTATATTTATAAAAGTAATTATAAATACCGAAACTCATTTTCAATCTGTAGTAATGTAGAAATAAAAAAGAGAAATATCATTTCAGCAAACAGGGTTGACAAAAATAGGAATAAAAAAAACGATAAGTTGTATTGAACGAGCTGATTGTATTGAAAACTGTTTAGTTTGTCGGTTTGCAAAACAATAGAATTTCTCTTAAAGTTCTCAACTAGTTGGTTTGTGGACCAACTAATTAAGAACTTCAAGGGAGATTTTATTGTTTTTCAGCCCGACAAACTTAAAAGTTTTCAATACAAAGATAAAAAAATTTAAGTGATTGAAAAATGTTAATAAAAAAATACAAATTTATTGATGGGAAAGTTTGACATTTAAATTAAAATATATTTAAAATGATAGTATATTATACAACAAGGGAGAAGTGCATGTTTTTCTCCCGAGGTGTGTTTGGAGTTTGAAGGCGAAGTCTGAGAGCTACTTATCACTGAGGGAAATGACATGCTCTCTTCCGAGGTGAATATACTATTTCCACGACCACAATAACATTTTGATATTAAAAACTAAATCTAATTATTTAAAGAAAACGAAAATTATAATTATTAATGTTCATCTTAGTAGGCGGTTTTTATACAAAGTTTTTTGAATGTATTGTAAATATTTCTGTTTCCATGAAAAACTATCATTGTTGTCATGGTATGTTATTTTTTACTCCCTAGGGAGTAATCCGCTCCCGCAAATGAGGAAGCGGGACAACAGCTCGTGCCAAAAAATGATTATGTTCAATATTACTAGCGGGACGATAGCATTTTGAAAATGAAATTTGTAAAGTTGAAATGGATTGAATGCAAAGGATTCGAAACATGACATTGATGAGGTAGGTTCGAATTTTGGCTGAACCCCATATAAGAGAAATAGAGTTTTCCTCTG
Organism: Diogma glabrata; assembly: GCA_963693315.1. Lineage (NCBI taxonomy): Eukaryota > Metazoa > Arthropoda > Insecta > Diptera > Cylindrotomidae > Diogma > Diogma glabrata. Next base: position 24,814,474 of record OY856186.1, on the reverse strand, counting down.
AGAAAAACACAAAATATAGTTTCGAATTGAAAAATTTAAATTATTTCCTTAGTTACTTAGTTAATAATTCAATTTCTATTCAAAAATTCAAGTCTAGTAAATTAAAAATCCTAAACCGGTTTAATCTACATAAACAACATTGTCTTTTGTTTATACAAAAATATACATTCAACTAAAATCTAGAATTTGAAAAGTATTAGCTACAAAAAAATTAACAAAATGTTCCTTTCTTTGTGTGGGTGGCCAATTTAATTCGATTGCTTTGATTAAGAATGACGCGTTTCCAGTGGTTATCCAATCTCTAGGATTATATAAAATTTAGGCACTCACGTACATTTTTTTCCTTGGTAAGATAGAGAATGTTATAAATTGGTACCATGCCAACTAGGGAATAGAAGGGATTGTAAATTAACTTTCTTTGAGGAATTTGAGGAAAAGCTGGCCAAGGTAAAGAATTCCCCAGATGAGACACTCTGTTGGAAAAGTCGTACTGGAAGGCAACAGTTCTATGCCTTGAGGAGTTTTGTATTAGTTAAAAAGACAAAAATTTTAATCAACATTGAAAAGTTCAAAAGAAATGTTTAGTTTTTCTAGGAGCAATTGGCGCCCAAAATGAAAAGCAAACTACGGTTCTCTGTTTCATCTCACGCCGATTGATATGTTCGCTAAACCGATTGTATTTTTTATTTCCAGTTTTAGTAAAATTTTTCTTTTAGTATATTTTTTAAAAAATTTTTCTAATGTTTTTTTAATACATTAATTTTTGTGTTATTTTGTTATATTCAGCAATATACGATTGTATTTCTGTGGCTCCCAATAATTTCGTTAAACGGGATTACACCGTTCTATTTTATTTTTTAGCAATCTTGATGTAAGATAGCTTTTTAGTAAGGCTACGAGCCAAAACTTAACTGTAGGTGGATTGGTTTTTTGATTGGTCTAGAATTTAAAAAATTTAAATAAATAAATTGGGCTCGCTTTTGATTAATGATTATATATCGAGATTGGATTTGATGTAAACAAATTTAATTTACATTAATTTATGCAACTTGTATTAGTTAAAGGGAGTTAACTTTTAATTCATCTTTGCCATAGAATGTAGAAAACATTTAGGCGGAACGTATTGGTTATTTATGATTAAATTAAATTAACCCATTCTGGACGAAGTTTATTACGCTGCCCTCCATTTAGTTTTGTTCGTCCCGAACAATATCAGCTATTGCAATGGTACTGTTACCTTGGTACGGTGCCAACCTTTGCAGATGTATCACTTTCATCTTGGTACGGGGTCCCTTTTGGATGCGGTAGATAACATCATTAATTCGTTTGATTATTTTATATGGGCCTTCCCAATCTGGCTGCAGCTTGGGTGATCTTCCCTTAGTTCTCTTGGGGTTGTATAGCCATACCAATTCTCCTTCTTGAAAACCGCCACTATTTGCATTTATGTCGTACCTGGTTTTCATTTTGTCACTGGCAATCTTAATGTGGTCTCGAACCTGTTGATGGATTTTATTCATCTTCTCCCTTAGTTGTCCCACATAATCTGTTTTCGTAGATACCAGACCTCCAGGGATGCCGAACTCGATGTCACTAGGAAGATGTAGTTCTCTCCCGAACATGATATTCGCTGGCGTTTCACATGTCGTATCGTGCACTGCGCTACGATAGGCCATCAAGAATAACGGAAGATCCTTATCCCAATTTCTTTGGTTGGCTTCCACTACCTTCGACAGATGTTCTTCCATGGTTCAGTTAAATCGTTCTACCATGCCATCCGATTGTGGATTCATAGGTGTAGTTCGTGTTTTTCTAATGCCGAGTGTTCTGCACAGCGATTCATCCAATCCATACTTTCATTTTTAATTGTTTTATTTTGTAAAATTTGTTACAAATGTGGTAATAAACAATAAATAAAACAACTTGTGTTCTTTTTCACGTACTGTGTACAACTAACTTTATTGATTTTTATTTAACTCATTTCTTACACATACATATATTTCATTTACTGTTTATTTATATACACTTATTATCGTATTATTGGACAGAGGTGTAGTCAGGGAGGTAGCTTACTGCAGTTCGACCATCCTGACTACAAATCGCCTCGATTTGATTAATAGAATAATGATTTTAAGAATAACAGAATAAATTTACTTGAAATAACGGAATAATTTAAATAATTAGTTTTAATTTAATGAATGAAATAAATTAATGTACATTTTAGAATAATGAAATTAATTTAGATTTCTTGAATAATTGAATTAATTTACATATTTTCTTTCTTAATAATAGAATAATTTTGAATTTTGGAATAACAGAATAATTTTAAATTTTAGTATAACGGAATAATGATAAATTTTAAATATTTTTTTTTTTTTTTGAATTTTAGAATAACAGAATAATTTTAAATTTTAGAATAACGGAATAATGATCTAGAATGATTTGAGAGAATAATCAAATAACTGCAAAATAAAATACTAGAATAATTTGGAATAAAATTAATTTTAACGAATTCATTTTTCATTATTTTTAAGATTATAATTCAATTCACGATACGGAACCATATTGCAACACTCTATAACACCTTCATACGGAATTTGTGTTACCTGAAATTGTCCAATGTCAGCTACTACGTATCGATTATGTGGCAAAACTTCAATAATTTTATAGGGGCCTTTAAATTTTGGTAATAATTTTTTAGAAACACCTGGAGTACTGATGTAATTTTTAATCATAACAAGGTCATTAATTGAATAAATATGTGGCGCTTTTCTCTTTTTGTCTGTATATAATTTATTATAATTTTGTGCCTTTTCATTTGCTTTGATAGCTTTTTTTCGTATGTCAATTAAATCTTCTGAACTTGTATTTAATTCTTCATTCTCTAAAATTTCCCGAATTTTGTCATGATGTTCACCTTTTTGAACAACACCAAATAACATTTGGGACGGAGTAGTACCTATTGATCTATTAACAGTATTATTTATTGAAAATTCAGCTTTCTCGAAATTTTTATACCAGTAATTTCCAACACTACTATCGGTATATTTAGCTAAAATTGGCATTAATGTTTTATTAAAACGTTCTATTTGGCCATTAGCCTGAGCAGAACTTGTCGCTATTTTAATATGCTGTATATTATTTTCCTCAACAAAATCTTTAAAATCACTGGACCTAAAACTACTACCTCGGTCTGAAATAATCCGCCTGGGTCGACTGTAACATGTGAAATAACTTTTCAAACAACTTATTGCTTCGAGGGTATTTGTGGTCTTAACGGCATACAATTTAATGAACTTAGAAAAACTGTCGATTATAAGAAATATATGTTTTTTCGAACATTTGGCTTGGATATCGATTGGACCACAATGGTCAATATGAATTGAATCAAATGGAAATTTCGGCATGGGAATAACATTTAGAAATCCTTCGGACTTACCTTGAGGTGGTGAAAATGTAATACATTTCAAGCAATTCCTAATATAATTTTTTATTTTGTCTTTCAGGTTTGGAAACCAATAGTTACGACGTATTATTTCATAGGTTTTATCGATTCCAACGTGGCCAAATTCGTCATGGCTAACCCTAAGTACATTATTCTCCATTCCGTCGGGTACATAAAATAATAATCGCTTTTCGGATTTTCTATACACGAGTCCGTTTCGCATTTCAAAGAATGTATCTTCGGTTTTCTCTAATTTTTTCTTAATTTCCTGAATAATAGGATCGCATAATTGATAAATTGAAAGAGTTTGTTCGAAAGTATTCTCTTCTAATACCAGAATGTTCGTAACACGGCTAAGAGCGTCTACGTGAGTCATACGTTCGGATTTACGATGTTCGATTACATAATCATAATTTTGGAGCTCGAGAGCCCAACGGGATATTCGAGGATTAATGTCTTTTTTATTCAAAGTTTGGGTAAGCGCGTTACAATCAGTAATGATTTTAAATTTTATGCCCTGCCGGTAAACGCGAAATCGTTTTAGTGCGTAAATAATTGAAAGGGTTTATAGTTCAAAACTATGATAACGACTTTCGACGTCCGTTGTTCTCTTGGAAAAATAAAAAATAGGATGTAACTTGCTGTCTGACTTTCGTTGCATTAGAATTCCTCCATACCCATGTGAACTCGCGTCACAATGCAATTCCGTTTCGTCCTTAGGATTATATATCGATAAAACAGGTGCACTTACTAATAATTTTTTTAAATTTTCAAATGCTTTTAATTGCTCACTACCAAAATTAAATTCAATATTTTTTCTCGTCAAATCATATAGTGGCTTTGAAATAATGGAATAATTTAATATAAATTTCCTAAAGTAAGAGCATAACCCAATGAAACTCTGTGTTTCCTTAATATTTTTTGGAAGAGGAAAATCAATAACAGCATTAATTCCTGTATCGGTTGGTTTAATGCCAGTTTCGTCGATCTTGTAACCTAAATAATTTATACTGGTTTCTAAAAAACTACATTTATCAAATCTTAACTCTAACTTATTTTCTACTAATAATGAAAAAACTTTATCTAATAAAAATAAATGCTCTTCGATCGTTTCTGTTGCCAACATCAAGTCATCTAAATATATTGATATTTTCCCTGTTTTTAATAAATCTGTAAAAATTGTACTTATAAAGCGTTGAAAAACGGATGGACCATTCTTAAGTCCGAAAGGCATTTTAGAATATTCAAATTGTCCTAATGGAGTTGTGAACGATGTCAAAGGAATGGACTCCTCACACATCGAGATATGATAAAATCCATTTTTTAAATCGATTGACGTAAAATATTTTTTGTCTCGCAACAATAACAATTGATCTTCTATTAACGGAATCGGAAAGTTTTCTTTTAAAGTATTTTTATTAAGTGTTCTGTAGTCGACACACATTCTTAAATCATTGTTTTTCTTTTTTATGAGAACTATAGCCGAACAAAAGGGAGAAGAGCTTGGACGAATAATTTTATTTTTCAAAAGATCATCGAGAATAACTTGTAGTTTATCGCGCTCGAAATAAGATAGTTTACGCGGAGTGTAGAAAAATGGTTGGTTATAATTGAATGACACCGATCAATAATTTCAGAATTTAAATTCATATTAATTTTTAAATTTTTAGGAAAATTTTTATCTTCTTCGAAAACGTAATTTATTGACATTAATTCATTAATTTCTTGATCAAAATCATTTTTAGTCACACCAAAATTCAATCTATCAAAATCAACTAAATGAAAATTAAGGGCTTCGCTTGAATCTTCACCCAATATTATATCATAAGACATTGTATAATTTGGAACAATAAATAATTTTGTCTTAATAATTTTGTCATGAACTTTAACATATAATCCGATATAACCTAGAATAACTAACTTAACTTTATTAATTAATTTTGAAATAATCTTTCCTTTTATAAAACTTATGGAACTCCCACTATCAAGAAGTCCATTTAAATTATTTAAAATAAAATTACTAGGTGACTCACCAACATCCACTTTAACCTTTACACTTAGTCATTTCGGTCTTGAGATATAGCTTTTTGAATCGGGACAGTTGTTTGCCATATGTCCCATTTTGCCACATTTGAAACAAGTTCCTCGTTGTCTTACCGGTTTCTGACACTCCCCCAATCCATGGCCCAATTCATAGAAATTGTAGCATCTGACAGTCTTCCGTTCATCACGTCGTTCATAAATTTTATTCGTACCATAGGACTCGTTCTGCTTTATGTATGGTTGCTGAACACCACGGTTGAAATTCTTGTTTGGGGTAAAATTGCATTTTTTACTTTTATATGCAATTTCCGAAAACGCATCCAACATCTGCTCCACATCCTTAAACCGATGCATCCTCACCTGTACCTGCAGTGCATCGTCGTCGAGTCCATCAATCAACAACTCCACCAAATCCTCACTGGATAACCTTAACTCATTTCCCATAATAATCTTATCCTGGTAATAATCGATAAATTTCTCGTTACTCCGCCAAATACGCTGATCAAATGTTTTTCTTAAATTTATTTTGTTTGGACGTTGATCAAAAACCTTTTTCATTTCGTGAATCAGTACGTCGATGCCATATTCAACATGTTCTGGCTTGGAATAAAACCATTTCAATGCACGTCCCTTCAATTTGCCAATTATCAAAAGTCGTAAAGAACTATCGTCGAGCTCGTAGACACCACGAACAGTTTTGAGCTGTGATAGCCATGAACTGAAATTATCACTTTCGCCTTTAAACTCGAATAACACACTTTCAATATTTCCAGAAAACTTTGGAGTTTGTAATTTATTTGACTGACTGGGCTGATTTGTTTTATCTAACTCCAATTTTTTCATTCTTTCTAAGATGCTAATTTCGCGTAATAAAATTTCCTTTTTTCGATTCAAAACGTCAACTTCTGTTCTCAACACATCGAAATTAACTCCACTTGCTCTAGAAACACGTCACTACCTTCGTTACTATCGTCACTGCCATCGTCTTCAACATTACGATCAACATTTCCGCATGCCGTACTAGCCACTTCACTATTATTTTCGTTATTGTTTCTATTTGCAATCACATTTTCTTCATGTACTATAATTCTCTGAATTAATTCTATTTTTCTACCGGAATAATTCACACCTCTCCTGAAACACTCAACTATTAAATCCTCCTTCCTCTGCTCCATCAACTCATTTTTAAATTGGTCCATCTTTATTTATATTGTTTCTTTTTTAAAACAAAAATGCACTTTTAATATTTTATAGCGAACTCCCCCACACTAATATGAAATGAACTTTCCCAAGCCATATTTTTTCACAGAAACACAAAACTTTGTTACTTTGTTCTTTAAAACTTGTATATTATTAATTGTAATAATAATAATAATGAACTGTAACTTGTATATTATTAATTGTAATTATAATAATTGTATAAGAATAATTAAAAAAAACACCGGCGAACGCTAATCCCACTTCTGAAATTGTGGTAATAAACAATAAATAAAACAACTTGTGTTATTTTTCACGTACTGTGTACAACTAACTTTATTGATTTTTATTTAACTCATTTCTTACACATACATTTATTTCATTTACTGTTTATTTATATACACTTATTATCGTTTTATTTGACAGAGGTGTAGTCAGGGAGGTAGCTTACTACACAAAGCTGTTTATTCCACAAAAATTCATTTATCTAAACAACTTTCTTATACATGAATCAGCGCGTTCAATACAACTTATCGTTTTTTTTATTCTTATTTTTTTGCCAACCCAGTTTTCAATGATATTTCTTTTTTTCGATTACTGTCTCATTTTCATATGTTGTTGATTCATGATTTTTGTTATATATATGTACTTGGAGATTTGTTTTTTTTTAGTTTCTCGGAGAAACATTAAAATAAATATATTAAACTTTTTATTTTCTCACACTTTTAGTTAGACTTAATTATTAAATTACATCAAAGTTTAATGGAAGAAAGAAAAAATTATATATGTTTGTATCGTTAATAGTCACATTTATTATCAAACTTATAGTGATAACGAATCACATATTTAGTTCCAATTATTTAGTTACAATTGATTGGTATATAGTATAAAAATATTAAATTAAATTAGAGTCGTTCAATAAACTGCTTAGTTAATTTTTTTTGTAACAAGACAAATCTGGGTATATATTTAAAATCGGAGAAATATTAAAAACTTATTATGTTCGGTGTTCTAATTAGGAAAAAATTAGTTAAATTTTGTGAATAAGATTCATGGATTTAATAACATAGTTCTGTTGGTAATTTGATAGTGCCACCATGTTTATCGTAAGTAATTTGCTGTTTAAAATTGGTCTAATATAAAAGATATATTTTAGGTGTCTTGAAGTTTAATATTTTTTCTAAAATTGTATATCTTAACGTTTTAAGTTAATAAAATCATTAAACTGAAAAATCTGCATAATGATTTGTAAATGTTTTGCTAATTTTGGAGTGCAAAGTGTTTTAAAAAGATTAAATCTGGACAACGAGGTATATATCGTCAACAATATCGGGAACAATTAATTGGCCAACATAGTCAACAATTTATCAGAATAATTTATTGGTCAGCAATCAGCATTGCCAACTATTTATTAAAACAATTTATTGGTCAGTATTAACAGCAATTTCATGGAAATAATATTGCTCAACATTGTCAGCAATTTATTGAAAAACTGTTTGGTCAACATTTATTACGTCATCGTCAACAATTTATTACCACGATTTATTAATCAACATCATCAATAATTTATTATAACAATTTATTGTTCAAACTTGTCAACAATTTATTATAACAATTTATTGGTCAACATTGTCAGCAATTTGTTTGAAAACTTATTGGTCAACATTGTCAACAATTAATTAATAACAACAAAATTTATTGGTCAGCATTGTCAACAGTTTATTGGTCAACATTGTCAACAATTTATTGAGAAACTTATTGGTCAACATTCTCAACAATTTATTATAACAATTTATTGGTCATCATCGTCAAAAGTTTATCGTAACAATTTATTGGTCAACAACATCAACAATTTATTAGAACAATTTATTTGTCAATCTTGTCAACAATTTATTATAACAATTAGTTGGTCAACATCGTCAACAATTTATTAGAACAATTCAACATTGACCTACCCAACGTAGACCATTCAACATTGTTAGCAATTTATTGAAAAACTTATTGGTAAACATTGTCAACAAATTTCTCGGTCAACATCGTCAACAATTTATTAGAACAATTTACTGGTCAACCATGCAACAATTTATTATAACAATTTATTGGTCAACTATAAAATAACTATTTATTGGTCTAGCAATAAAATGAAATACATCAAAATACGTTACAATAACCTTCGGATTATAGATTTCCAAGTATATATGGAGTATGAAAAAATTCTTCAAAGGCACTCATCATCACGTGGTCGACCAACATCTGCCATCTTGTGTTTGGTTCACTCCGCCCAACTGGTTTAGCTGCCACGTCACGAAATATGTGTCGAATCAGACATATTGGTAAATCTTCTTGGCATTCTTAATATTTTGCATTCTTTGAATTTTTTACATTTCATTAACGGCACGTAAAGAAATTATTTTTAATATGAAAAGAGCAATGCAAATTATTTTTTGCCCAAAATTTGCACAAATCTGGTTTTCTTCCAAAAAAACTAAATATTAAACCTTTAATCTAGACTAAAGTCTTGATATCTTGGAGCATGAGGATTCACCCCTTTTATATTTTATAGTTTATATAGAAATGATTGTTGTTTGTTTAGCATTCACAATCTTACTAGCAAATGTTACGGTTGTACCTACAGAAGATTAATTCTAAGACCATGTTAGCTGCAGTGTATTTTTAGGTAATGTAAAAGTAATAATTAGAATTAGCCGTGTAAAACAGCGGTCCTGGGATGGCCTTGTGTTTTCCAATCTAGTCGTAATTAATAATTATGAATTTATAATGAGAAAAACATGGTACTTATTACTTGACTTGTTAGGTATCAAAAAATATTCAATTAAGTGTTGGACTTCAATGCTAAACATGTGAATGTTATTAAAAAATAAAGTCAACATTTTTTGAAAGACTGCCATTCCAGACTTGACTACCTATACACAGCTAGTTTTTTCAAATTAACTGAAAATTCGCCAATATTGTTCGAAACTAATCAATTTAAAATACAGCAAATTTCTCTAAGACTTGACTGATTTTGCTAGAAATTCTTTTATATTTGTTTCACTTTAACCACTGTTATTTTTTTGGAAAACGGGTGATTTGTGTTCAAACAAATAAAATTTACGACAAACGGTTATTTACTGTAGAAATATATTACTTAAAATGTTTTTATTTTACCTATTTTAATCATTGAATATTTTAGCATCAATTTACTATTCAATGTATATCCAGATTTTGAATGTTGTTATTTTTACTTTTTAAGTAATTTATTTATAACTGAAGTTCATAATGAATTCATTTTATATTTGCAACAGTATAAATTGTAAAAGAAAAGAATAATTTTAATCAATTAAGTTTAGTTTCAGTAATTTAACAACAAAACCTAGAGCAAGATCTACCAATTGCAAAATAACAGATTTAAATATCAGGCGAGATTCGCTCAAGGAAACAATAAGTAATGGCTCCAAATTTGTGACTTAGAACGTTAGTTAAATATAATTACTTCTTACTCTATGCAAGCCAGTAAATTTAGGCAATAAATCAAATTTCGATGGTTATGTTACACCAAGGTAGCACAAACAAAAAGAAACATTACAGGGTGAAATGATCAAATAAAGACAACCGTTAAGAGTCCGTTGGTGAACATCTAAAGATATATATACATGTGTGTTGTTAAGCTCATGGTGGTCTACAAAATATTTCTTATCATTTGACGAAAATCTCTCAAAAACAGATCAAGCTGGGTATTTCAAAAAGTGAACTGATGCTGACATGAAAACTATTACATGAAATCTTTACTAAAATAAAAATGCCTACAATTTCCTTTGTTTCAGCTTGAAACCAAACTGATAAGACTCATATTAATGCATCAAACGTATAGCTAATTTCATCAATTCTAGACCGATCATCAACCAACCGCATCATTTATCCAACCAACAAATTATAAAAAATAAACGATGATGAAAATTGAAAATTTATTATGAAAATATAAAAAAAAATTGAACAAACAATTGCACATAAGAAAAACGTTTACACAAAAAAAGTAAGTTTAAACGATACAGCAAAAAAGATTATTATTTTTTTTATACCAAAATAAAATAAAATTTTCAATTCTTTTCATTCTTCGTTCAATTCTTTCGTTTACTTTACCTGATGAAATAAATATATAATAATAATAAAAAAAATCAAAAAGTGATCAAACTTTTCAGTGCAATGAGGTAAAAACTAAGTACATAAGTTAAAATGTTCATACACAATGTTTATGACCTTCAGGAACCTTGGCAAGGGTTCACTAACATCAAAGTGACGTAGTTGAGGACACATTTTGTGTTCTTGTTTTTTGTTGTTTAATTCTTTGGTTTTGCAATTGTTGGTGTATTTGTTGTTGTTGTATTCTTTCTCTATACCTTTTTTTTTTGTTTTTATTTACAAGTCTGGAGAAAATAAAAAAAAAATTTAAGTAAAATCAAAAGCATAATAAGACAAGAAGTTTTTTTTTAAATTTTTTATGTTTATTATTGTTAGTACTGTAATCATTATTTGAACTCGGTGGACGAGGAGGGTTTGAAAAATTTTAAGACTGTAGGCCGTAGGGTAATAAAACAAAGAACGCAAACAAAGCAAACAATCTGATTGCTTACAGTTCAAACAATAACCTTAATCGATATAGTTACTCAGTTTATTCTCAGATAAATCCAAATTAATAGTTTTCTAAATTTAAAGATGAACAAATGATGAGAAAAAATCAAACTGGAATGGAATAAAATAAATTGTTTGGTCCTTCGAGCCGCATAGCAATTAAAATTTTTCATTTCAGTTTTTTTGGTCTCAAACTATCATACCACTCCCAGAATATAGATAACAGAAAAATGAAAAAAGGCAGTCTTGAGGAATTACGACAGAAGTAAAAACTTAAAACTGTGAATCAGATGTGTTTTTTTCTATCTTCCAATTATTGTAGCATTGCGAATGAAAATTTCAGAATTTTTTTAATTTATCTTTTTCTGGGCTTCACACCTACCTGCATTTCAAGCAACTATTATATACATTTTTATATTTAATAATCAAAACATATCATGGACTGACTGTACAAGCCAAGTAAAAAATACGAATAAAACCTAATTGACATAATAATTATTATACATTTTTATTATTATTATTTATAAATTTATTTTTAATTTTATAATATAGTATCATTTATTTCAACAATACTAAGGCTATTGTTACTATAAATTGCTTTTTCTTTATTAAAAAGTATAAAGAAAAACACACAAACCAAATATGACAAAAAAAAATTTTTTAATTTTGCTTAAAAATACAACAAAATCTTTACTTACTTTACCACACTTACACACTGTTATTAACTGTGAAAAACATTAAATCCAATCAAAAAGAAAAAAATAATATATGAATCAAGAGATCGAGAATACAAAAATAACAAATAATGATTTCTATTCAAAATCGCACAACGCGCCTAAAGAAGCTTTCACTTCAAAAATAGTATAGTTAAAAGTAATATAGTTGGTTGAAAATTTCATTTTTCTGTATTCAAAGAGTAGGAACATCAAGTTCAACTAAAGAATGTGTCCTAATGAATTGAGTCAACATGCAAAGATAGTCTTTAAGAAAATTCCGAACGATGAACTACTCTGAATTGCTAAAAATCAAAGACAAAAGCAACTAAACTAAAAACAATCGCACCATAGCAGAATCGTTCCAAAAATCGTTAATTTTACCTGGTTACCCTTATGGTGGACGTATATAGTTGAACTGCCTTATTGTGACGTTCACTTGATTTCTTTATATTTTATGATGGGAAGAAAGTCTTTATGCTGGGGATCCCATGGTAACCCGTAGACTAAGGCCTATTGGGCAGACTTTCTTCCAGTGAGAGGTTTAAGCAAAAACTAAACTTTAACTTTTAGATAAAATTTATTAATTGATTTTTAATTACAATTTTCGTGTTATTTATACTAAAATTAGCATATGACTTTCCACTTATTTTCTATAAAATTTCCTCCCAGATTTATCGTTATTTTAATAAATTAATCGATCATTTAATTGACGATTGATTTATTATGTAAAGATAATATCGTAAAGGTAATAAGTTCTGCAGAAAATATATTTATTTTCATAATTTTAATATTATTTCATTTTTGAAATACTATAGGTTGTAGTCATCAAATTTAATAAAATTTTATATAAGTTATGTTTCATCGTTTAAAATATATTGTGAGAATTTTGGATATACGAGCTAAGTTGAATATACTTAGTTTGTCCTATATTATTTGTTATTTGTTTTGAATGATGACTTGCTTAGTTATTTAAGTCAATTTAATGGGAAGAATAACATATGTATTGTATGTTAATTAGACTAGTCATACATATGTTACACCCTGGTCAAAATTGACATGCAAAGGGAGCTACATCGGAAGGATGTAGATAGATGAAAGGACACAGGCACCAAAAGAAGCCAGAGGTTCCGATCCGAAATGTCATAAGACTCTTAATAGAATTCGAGGTTGTTTCAAATGGCATAAATCAAAAAGCATGGCCTATGAAAGGCTCGCGTTGGTAGCGGAGTTTGCAAGTTCATTCGAGCATCTACCTACTTTCCAGATAAAGAAAATAAGAAAATATACCTCCAGATAAGCTTATTTGACAATACAGCGATAACCACAACCACTTCATAAAAGCGTGCGATACCAATACTCATCACACAGTGTAGGGTAGTCAACAACATTAACACAAAAAGTGAGTCTTTGCTCCAATACCTATATACTAATAACATGTTTATAGCTAACAAAGTCAGAAAACTCACCTTTAGAAACGCAATCAGAAACGAGGTGCTGCATCTAACTGTGATCACTAACCAAGAATTTTATCTGGTATTGGAATGTCTTGGAGGAAGCTTCAATGCCGGGTCATGCATGCATAAAACACAGATCACCAACCGGAGAATACTCTCCATTTTAGGAACCCCAATGAAACCAATTCTTTTCAAAGCACATTTTCAAGATAATGCAATAGTGAGTGTAGGATCAACTCCATAATGGAGCAATTGACTATGGGTCAAACAATCTTCAGGACGTTATCAATCAAGCATACAGTCAAAACTCTCTAATTAACCAGTTTAGAAAATGAATAAAGTTCTTAAGCAAAACACTTAGAGTATATCAATTGAATTCTACCAACTACAATAAATAACCCAGACGATCAAAAAGTATTAGTTGAAGAAAGCTTAGCGGAACGATAGACAAAAATTACTAAAATTATTTGTGGAATTTCATTGCAGCTGGTATGTTTAACGTCCGGTGTGCAGATTGAACCTAGAGGATTTGTGTGGTCAGACTGAAGCTGTAATGCAACTCTAGAGATATTAGAAAAATAAGATTTGGACAATCAAGTTGTTTAGACCGTTTAAATTCCCAGAAGGCGATGGAATATTTACTATATTCCTGCAAAAAGGTCTGACTGACATTTTTTATTTCACAATTCGTAAGATATAGAGAGAAGCTAGAGTAGCATTTATACAAAAACCAGAAAAGAAAACGATGGAAGTCAAATGATGCAGTCCAATAAGTCTCACATCATTTCTTCTGAAAACGACGGCAAGTGTGCTGGAGCAACCTATATACAAGGAGGCACTCTCATGGATCTTGCGGTCATACAAAGGGCTATTACTGAATTGATCACTAAGGAAAATTTGAACCACGTCACATGGATTATGAATATGCTATAGAAGAGGGCAATTACGGCTACACTAGAAAATACATCAGTAACTATCAAGGCTTTCAGAGGCTGTTCCCAGAGAAGGGTACTAAGGCGGCAGGATCTTCAGTACTCTAAAAAGTTGAGAGTTGAGATTTGACAGCATAGCACATCCTATAACAACATCGACGTCATCTGTCGTAGGACAACATCATGATAAGATCAATTCACAATGAATCTTTTGATTGCAGTGCTCCTTGAACTAGCTGGTCGAGCACAGATTCGGAGACTCACTAATAACGAAAATCACAGTAAATAAATAAAAGTTGTATATTAATTATTTGATTAACATTAATACTATTAGCGAAACAAAAGTGGGCAGCGATCAAAATTGTTCCTTAACAAACAAATTCATTTATATCCGACACAAAAGCATTAGATATTCCGCATATAAAGTTGAGTACTTTTCACTTGACTCTCGTACATTTCATAATATAAGTTAACAGAGAAAATGAGAGCGAGAGGGATAACAAAAAAAAAGAGTAAAATAAAAAAAAAAAAAAGAAAAGCAAAGAAGAAAACATTAAAGTGTTTTTCATTTATAATTTTGAAGATTTTATTATTCTTTTTTTTTCGTGCTTTTTTTGTTTTTTTTTTTTTTTAATGAAAACTTGTTGCTTATTGTACACGTGTTGTTTTCGTTTTAAAGAAGGAGAATTGAAAAACTTGTTGAAATCATTTCTTTTTAATTGCATTTGTTGTTGTTTTTTTGTTTTTCTTCTGCAATTTCTTTTGTCTGGATAAAAATAATAAATTGTGGATGGAAGTAAGTTAAGATATTATGATAAAGGAAATGGTGTGGAGAGTTGTATATAATTAGTTTGGTTTACATGGAATGATTATAATAATATATAAGAAGTGATTCGTATGTAATTTTTTATTTTGGATAAACGTTTTCCAGCTGCGTTGAAAAATATTGTCTGAAAATAATCATAACGGATTTCGGATCGACTTAATTCAGAGTTTTAGTTTAATTCAATTTAATTTTTATTAAAAGCTGAAATCTTTTCCTTAACGTGTTTTAATATATTCATGGTAAATTTTCTTATATCACGTTTGATTTGTCTTATTTTTTTTCAGGTTTTGCTGATTGGCCATTTCTTTAATATTTTTTTTATGATTTTATATTGGTTTGTATTCCGAATTGAGTTGAATAATTTTTTAAAATTCAATTGAATTTATTTGAAGCTTTCTCTCATTTATGTTCTTCTATCATACCAGTGGTGTTGCACAGTCGTTTTTTCTAAAATTTTTGATAGTTTGGATTGGTATATCTGTAGGAAATACATTTTGATTGTCAAAATTGTTAAATTAAAGCTCTCGATTGTTGCAACAACCAGGACAGAGCGTTGTCATAAGTAAGGTTCTCAGAACTACACATGGTTTGCTTAGCAAATTAAAGGATGATATAAATATTATTTTTCAAATTAATAAAACGACAAACTGTAATTGTAATCAACAGGTCGGATTATCGACTAAATCAATCCAAACATTTAATGGCGGTGATTTTTTCTAACTGTATTAAACTACAGTACCCAGAGTGTAAAGTACTAAGAGATAACCGGAATACGTTTCAACAATGAATTTAATAAGATATAATAATTAAATTGGAAGAAGGAATAGTAGCTTTCCTTATAATATGTGCTTGTTGTAAGATCAGGTGTCGAAGGCAAATAGCCGCCGACAATTATAATAAAAATAAACCTACGTCGGGTTTAACTCCCCAAGAGAATGAATTTGAGTTTAGCAGTGGTCCGGGAAATGCGAATGGACTCGATCAAAATCCGAAAACTACGAATTGAGCCCGAAATTTAAAATAGAGTGTTCTACTAACAAAACTTTCGATTTAAGTGCGTTGTTTTCAGACTCAAAATCAAGTCAAAATTCTGAAATTCAAGTACCTTTTTTAAAACAATCATCTGGTACAATTGAAAATTCTGAAAGCATCATAATTCAGCAAAGTGAACCTTTTCTAAATACTTCTGACTCTTCTCTTAATCGTTCACAATCAGAAGCTGGTTCTTCAAAATTTTAATGTAGTCTCATTTTCAGATAATGCTATTATAAAATCAAATGGAACCTTTCAAAACAGTTATGATACTTTTCTTGAATGTTCAGAACTTTACATAAATGATAATACCAAACATAAATTTTCTTGCAATATTGCAAACTTTAGCAACGCTTTAGATCATTGTAACTTAAATGAATTTAAATCAAACAATGGCGGTGTAGTAAATTTAAATATTGAAACCCAACATTATATGAATTTAGCAAATGTCTATGAAGATAAAAATTGTTTTAATATGTCTTTAGATGGATAACATAGATAACATGTCTTTGCTGATACTACATCACTGTAGTGTCTGTACATAATAAAAGTAAAATATGTAAATGATGGTACTATTTTAGGTAGATTTCATATAAAAATCTACCTATTGTAATGTGCCTCATCTCGGAATTTCGGGAAAATGTTGGTTCCGAACGACTATATTTGATAAGCGGAGACGGAAAAAAAAATTATATCTTATCTTATCTTATCTTACCTTATCTTATTCTTATCTTATCTTATCTTATCTTATCTTTCTTATATATATATATATATATATATATATATACATATATATATATATATATATATATATATATATATATATATATATATATATATATATATATATATATATATATATATATATATATATATATATATATAAATCACGTGTCACGATGATTGTCCGTGACGAACTCCGCAACAACGTAACCAATCTTAATGAAATTTTGTACAATGTGTGTATGATGGTTCAGCTTGAGAGATAGGATAGTTATTATTTTGATTAAATGCCTAAATATTTTTTAATTGCGAATTAAATGTTAAATATGGATGGTTCATATGCCAACTTTCAAATGGCAGCGTAAATCAATTTATTCAATTGATAGTAAACTTCAACATCTGGATAAGGCCATTATTAGACTATCGAATATGTTTTAGTAAAGAAAATTTTGTTTTATTTGATAATAAACGAAAAGCATATTATGCTAAGTCATATTATGCTTAAATACGTTACCAAAGATTATTGATGATTTTTTGCACGATCTGGCGATTGTGCATGTTTACTGATTCGTAAATAAACATAGTAAGTTTCGTTTACAAATCACAGGTCGGTAAGTAATTACTTGCCGATCATGCATGCGGTAAGTAATTACATACCAGTAAGGGTGTGAATAAAAACGATTATTAGTTAAATAATTGTGTACGTCTATTCACTAGCTTCAAATTTAAATAATATTCATTTAAAATAATTGCAATTAAAAGATTTAAAAGCAATTTATTTTGAAAAAATATTCATATATAATATCACGAGTCGTCAAATAATAGCCGATTATTTTTCATAATCATTATTACGAATGTTATTTGAGGTAATGTTGAAAAATAATCGACTAATAATTTGATGACGAGTTGTATTTAGCAGATAATTTTTTTTGCTGTCAGAAATTTTATTTTTCATTAATACAAACTATGATATTTAAACAGTAGGCTTTGTTTTAACTGTCGGCAATTCTTCTTGTCGTCGATAATTTTGCTTTGTCGTTATGAAAATTCTATGTTGTCATTTTTTCTTCAAACAAAATGAAATATAATTTCATCTTAGTAGGCGCATAAATGCTATAAATTTGTAATTTATTTTTGACAAATAAACATAAACATGCAATCATTTATGAATGAAAACGGACATTTTTATTATTTGCATTTTAACATAATTTTATTTATTATAATTATAATTTTATTTATTATAATTATTGAATAATTTGTAAAAAAAATTTATTTAGAAACTAATAATTATCTTTTAAACAAAATTATAATTTAAAAAAAATTATCTCATTAAATACCACTCTTCATTGAAATTTTTATCAAAAATTTTTCAATTTTACTCATTAAATTATTTTTAAGCAACACTGCTCAATCAAACCACTACTTAAACCACTCGTCCTTCGGACTCGTGGTTTATTGTGCGCTTTGATTCGCAGTGTTGCTAAATAATTTAATTCGTAAAATCAAAAAATTTTCGAAAAAATTTCAATGACTCGTGGTATTACAACCGACAATTTAACGAACAGAAATAGTAACATTATTTCATACAACATAATCCTTTATTGTCAAACAAAATTAAATATTATTTCATCTTAATAGGCGCATAAATGTTATAAATTTGTAATTTATTTTTGACAAATAAACAAAAACATGCAATCATTTATGAAAGAAAACGGACATTTTTACTATTTGCAAATTGCATTTTCACATAATTTTGTATATGCATTTTTGTTTTAAATTAATATATTAAGTAGGTGGAAAATATTCGAAAATATTGGCTGTTCCTTCCTACCAGAAAAAAATCGTTTTGATTTGCTAAAAAATAGTAAATGAAGCGTTTTGATTGGACCTAATTGAAATTTTATTTAGTGAGTTGAATTGTCGATGGAATTAAGTTTTGCAACAACAAAACCTATAGAATTATGATGAAACGCAAAGCTTACTATTTCGAAATGACATTTTAAGAAATTTTCTTTAAAACATTAAAACTTGAATTTTGTGAATGAATTATTTAAATAATTTTAATAAGCATTTTGGGCAGTAAGACTGGATTCCAATTGAATGCTAAATGCTCCCCAAATTCTAAATCGTGCTAAATTGAAAAATTTTTTTTAAAGATAGATTTGTTTTAGAGCTATCGAACACGTATTGATATGTTTTACTGACAGTTGTCACAGTTCTACACATATCTAGAATGCAAATGTTGCATGTAGCTCACTACAAAATCTTTATTGGTAAAAATAATTTTTCAATTTAGCAGCATTTAGAATTTGGAAGCTATTTAGCCTATTCAATTGGAATTCAGTCTAAGAGTATTACCGATTTCGGATATATTAGAGATGTCGACTTCGTCTCGATTTCAAAACATATATCCTCAATCAGGAAAAACACTCGTACTGCCATTAATACTTAAATAACTATTGTGGAGGTTATATATTAATTATAGAAGTGTCAAAAAGTATCGAAACCTGTAAAAAATTTATTGTATTAGTTTTTATAAAGTTTGAATAAAAAAAGAGTAAAAATTAAAGAAAACAATAATTTAAATTTAATTATTTATATTTTTAAATTTTTCATTGATCTTCATCAATGTTAATTTACAAAAATCAATATCAAATTGAAAAATTAAAATACTCTTATTTGTATTGCTATTTAAAATAGAACGATTAGAGGTAAAAAAATTGTCATCAAAACTGGATGAAAAACTAGCGAAGATTATTTTACAACCTTTGCACTCTCCAATTTCATCTCAGATTTTTTTTATTGACCAATATATTTGATAGTGTGATATACGCCTCATAAATTTGGGTTAGCCAATAGATGGTGCCGTATTTGTATTTAAAACGTTGTTTTTAATGTTAAAGTTTTACAAATACACTACGATTTGTGTTTTCCAATTGTCGTGTATTATTTTTTCATTGGTGATTGGTGATAATTATTTTAGTTGTTTTTTTTTTAAATATCGGTTTATACGCGTAGCTTGCTTTGATCAATGTTTTTTGCGTTGAACATAATTTTATGAAATTGAAAATTGAATGTTAGGTACGTTTAGTTTGACTGAAACAACCAATGATAAAACAAATACAATTGTATTAAATTTTTCGTTGTTAAAAATGCTTCAGTCAAATCGAACACGGCTGTTATCAAAGCGAGTTTTCTTGAATTTCCTTTCTTATGAGATACCGACAATATGCGACGGGTATAATGTTAAATAAACAAAAGTTTTACAATATTTGGTGTAAAATAAATAAAGTTTTGGGAGATTTTTAGAGTGATTAAGCTTAAACTAATTATTTTAATTCACTTGAATTTTGCAATTTTAAAGCATTTTTTATTTTCTCTCCGAAAAACTTCTTTAAAACAGTTTTTGTGTCGGGAACAAATACAATTTACAATTGTTTAATCACAGATGAAGAATTCAATTTAAATAAATATGAGATAATGAAGTTTCAATTTAGAAATTATCTGAACATGGAAATTAAAATATGTTTCATTGTTGTTTCATCCACTGTGGCTGAGTCTGTAAGAGGGCTTTGAACTATGATGTCTCTGATGAGTGTAAGTTCAATCCCGACAATAATTACTTATTATCGGGAATAATACTTTCAATAATTACTTTGAGCAATAATTACTCACAAAATCGCCCAAAAATTAATATTCCATTAATGTTGTCTATATATGGAACATATATGCCAATATATTGACCGTGTGTAAGATATTAGTTTCGCGTTGATTTGCAACAATCAATAATGACTTTAAAATGACTTAGGATGTTGACTAAATACAAATATTTCTCATCCTATGAATTCTAATACAAAAACTTCCTAATAATTCAGATTTTTTTTTGCATCACTTCTTCTATTCTTTTTTTGAATCACTTCTTCTATGCCTTCATCGAATGTATTGTCACTACATATTCTTATACTGCCCTTGCTGACCATAAAATGACATAACGATCAAAATTTTTTGGAACTTTTTTAGTAACCTACCGGTAAAGAAAGCGTATATTAAACAGCAAGAGTACTGTAAAAATTTGTGAATCGATTTTTGTTCCGTATAATGTTCTATATAGAGACTTACCTGAAACATTACACACCTGAAAGTTGATCGCGTATTTTTTATATATCTTTTGTTTTATATATAATACTATTTTTTTATATTTTACTGATCAACTAAAGTGCTGATCCTTTTACATTCACATTTAAAAAAAAAAAAATAGAAAATCATTTCTCATTACTATTTGAAACTATTGCTAATCATCAACAAAATGTATACACACGAACTTTATTTATAGGCGTAGCAAAGCACGCCGGGTCCCGTAGTTTATATATATGTACATGTATATACATATATATAAACGATATGGGATATGACGAAAACGACCGGCACTCTCACGGTCGCATTTGTTGAGGCAGATTAAAAAAAATTTCTGTGCATGTGTGTTCTATTAATATCTTGGACGAGTTCGTAAATCAGCAAAATCCGACACGTGGTTAAGAAACTAGAGCCTTTTTTCTAAAAAAATTGATTTTTGAAAACCGTTATAACAGCCGTTTAGCTACTAATATTTTTAAAAAATTAACAAATTTAGAATCTTTCGAATCTTTTTTATCAATTTACTCTAAAAATAGAATTCTGCAATTAGAGGCTCCTGAGTGAGCGGCTCCAACAAAAAAGTTTGCAAAAAAAAATTTTTTTAAACAACCGGCACTCTCACGGTCGCCATTTTTAAAGCCAGATCAACAATCTTTTTTAAAAAGGTGTGTTTTATAAATATCTTGGACGAGTTCGTAAATAAGCCACATCCGACACATGGTTAAGAAACTAGAGGCTTTATACTAGAAAAAAGTTCGTTTTTTAGATCCGTTATAACGGCCGTTTGAATACTCATATTTTTAAAAACTTTACATATTTAAAATTTTTGAAACCTTTTTTATCAATTTCTTCCAAAAAATAGACCTCTGCAGTTGGAAGTTTATGAGTGAGCGGCTCCAGCAAAAAGCTTGTAAAACACAAAATGCGTTTGAAACAACTGGCAGTCTCACGGTCGCATTTGTGGAGCCAGATCAAAAAACCTTTTTTTAAAAATGTTTGTTTTATGAAGATCTTGGACAAGTTCGTAAATCAACTAAATCCGACACACGGTTAAGAAACTAGAGGCTTTATATTAGAAACAAAATTGGTTTTTTAAATCCGCTATAACGGCCGTTTGGATACTAATATTTTTAAAACCCTCATAAATTTAGAATCTGTGGAAACATTTTAATCCATTTCTTATAACATAAACCTCTGCAGTTAGAGATTTTTAACTCGTCGGCTTCAACAAAAATGTTTGCAACAAGCCCTAAGAAAAACAATTTGCAAAAACCTTATAACAGTCAATGAAAAAAAAATAAAAAGATTTGAATAGAAGAAAAAAACTTTTTTTTCTTGGAAATAAACTATTTTGATCTTTTGCAGCAGTTGCACGACATATGATATAGAGTAGGTTAGCGTTTGTTTTTTATATAGTGTCAGAAATTTTAACACATATGTTCTGTGGTAGATCTGATACTTTTTTGTTGCAAAATTGGATAGATGTAGTTTTGCTTATGTGTAGCTAATTTTCTTTTTAAAACTTGCTTGATATCTGTTTGTAATTAGTTTGTTTAGTTTAAACTAATCTGATACATCAGATTCTACTTGTACACAAAACTGTCTGATCTCGAAATCTACCTATTTTTAGCGGACATCTTGCCGCTCGGACTTTTTTTTATCATGAAATCATAAACATTCGTGGTATATCTACAAAATCAAACAAATCACTTGGGTGCATCGCAAATATCAACTTGTCTTCTTCATATTCTGTCCAACAAAAATTTCATTTAGTACCTGATAATTACTTCGGTCTGAAAGACCTAAGTATTACATTCATGAGCTCAAAGTCAAATTCTTACCCCACTTTTTTTGATATTTCTCGACGTTTTAGGACCTCCTGATTCTAAAAAAGCAAAAAAAAAATGTATGTCTGCCGTCCGGCCGGCCGTCCGCGGTCCGGCCGTCCGCCGTCATTACCTACGCTGCAGAGAAAACCGCTGGAGGGATTTCAAAATTTTCGAATTCGAATTTCTTAAAATTTCTTAAAATAGGTATACTCAAGGGACAGGTCTGAAAGGACGCTGTGTTCGATAACTGTACCGGGAGTGTGTCAAAAAATCATTATGTGTGTCAAAAATAGCAAATTTTCATATTTTTGGCTAAAAAAACGTTCATTTTAAGTGATTACGAGTAGGAACATTAAATTTGGAGAAATCTTGATGGTCGGGATTGGTATGTGAGACCAAAAACTATATTATTGCATTATAAGTTTGTCAAAAAAATGTTGTCAAGTGTGTCAAAAGAAAGATTTTTATTTATTTTTTTACCTAATTTTTTGGAAAAAAAATAAAATTAATTGTTTTCAAACAAACATGAGATTTTATTATTATTATTGAGAATTATGGCATTATAAGTTTGTCAAGAAAATGTTGTCAAGTTTGTCAAAAGAGAGATTTTTTTTATTTTTACCCAATTTTTTGGAAAAAATAAAATTGTTTGTTTGAAATGAAATTTTATTATTATTATTGAGAATTATGGCATTATAAGTTTGTCAAAAAAATGTTGTCAAGCGTGTCAAAAAATAATTTCATTTATTTTTTAGCCAATTTTTTGGAAAAAAAATTTACCTGTTTTTATGACGCAAATGTAATTGAAAATGAAATTGAACATGGAAATTTTTGAATTTGTTATAGTTTTTTAAAATATTTTTGGAATTTTGAAAAAGTTTTTATTTTTGATTTTGTAATAATTTTTGCATTATTTTTAGAATTTCGGAAAAAGTTTTAATTTTTGTTTTCGTAAAAGTTTTTTGGAATATTTTTAGAATTTTGTAAAATTTTTAATTTTTGATTTTATTATAATATTTGGAATTTAGAAAAAGTTTCAATATTTGATTTCATTCTAGTTTTTGAAATATTTTTGGAATTTTGAAAAAGTTTGATTTTATTTCATTTAACAATATTTTTGGAATTTTGATTATAATTTTCCGGCAACGTATTGATATTTCGTGTTAGTTTTGTAATAAATTTTTAAACAGATATAAAAAATACTTGTACTTTAACAAAGAGTTATGTTTGATATACATCGCTGCCAAAAACTAAAAACCATGTCCTCGTGAAAGTTTTTTGCCGAAAACTATATCAAATTCCTTTACCCAGACCGAAGTCTTGATATCTCAGAGCTGTGAGATTTCAGCCCCTACATATTTTTCCAATACCTTATGTAGGTATCTTAGGTAAAGATTTTTTGACTCAAAATAAATGTAGGTTAGATTATCAAATAAATACATTAAAAATTCCACATGATCAATATTCAATTGTTTTACCTCCCTGTTCAATGTCGTTGAGAAATCTTATTCCTCCCAGGTCGGTTAAAATTATTACTTTGTCTGTTAATGCACTAGATGAATCAGAATTGGTATGTCCATCATGCGAACTACTTCCAAACGTTTATGTAGCTAGTTCTTTGATAAAAGTTAGAAACAATAAAACTATAGTTAGTGTTGCTAACACAAATGAAACACCAGTAGAATAAGACAAGACTTTTCATTTAAATATTGATTCGATATTGAATTATAATTTACTAAATTTTGTTGGTTCTTGGTTAAATAAAGTGGATAAAAGACTTCCTAAGTTAGAATCAAACAGATCATCTTAATATAGAAGAAAAAAATATTATATTAGATATATGCCGTTCAATACGAAAATTTGCTATTTTTGACACACATAATGATTTTTTTGACACACTTCCGGTACAGTTATCGAACACAGCGTCCTTTCAGACCTGTCCCTTGTGTATACCTATTTTTAGAAAAAACATTTTTGAAATCCCTCCACACATTTTTTTTTTTGCTTTTTTAGAATCAGTAGGTCCTAAAACGTCGAGAAATACCAAAAAAGTTGAGGTAAGAATTTCACTTTGAGCTCATGAATGTAATACTTAGGTCTTTCAGACCGAAGTAATAAATTCAATGCGGATCCTAATCTATCACTACTACATAACAATTCTGATTCCGGTATAGTAAGTTTGTCGTAATTTTTTCGATAGCGAACAACTTCTTTTAGTTTATAAATCTTTTATACGTCCCTGCATGGAATACTGTTCTCACATATGGGGTGGAGCTTACTTGAGTAGTCTCAACTGCCTTGATTCTGTACAGCGTAGAGCTATTAAACTCATTGGTAACCCAAGTCTTACTAACGGTCTTGATTCCTTGCAGCACAGAAGAAATGTTGCTGATTTGACTTTATTTTATAAATATATTATGGATGAACGAGCTTCTGAAGGGATCAAATCGATTTTACCTAAATCAGCAAACCTTTCGCGTCACACCAGAGCAAACGTAGCAGCGCATCCCTTTACAGTTCAAATAATTAGGTGTAGAACTGTAGCCTTCCAACGTGACTTTTTCAACAGGGTCTCTCATCTTTGGAATGCCTTACCTTCCTGGGTTTTCCCTGATGAATTTAATCCTCAAGGCTTTAAAGTTAACGTTCATAAATTTCTCAGAGAATCTTAATTTGCATTCCATTCTTATCCCTAGTTGGCATGGTATCTTCGGATATTCAGAGACGTTAATTTATAATTTATTATAATTAACACTAAACATGCCTAACTTTGAATATAAAAAAAAAAAATAGTAAATAATTTTGTTCAAAACCACTATCATAACTCAAATTTGTTGCAACTCAATCCAACACAAACTTTTTCAAATAAAATTATTTATCTAAAGGATAAGTCTGAAATAAATAGAATTTTATCTGAATTTCATACCAGTCCACTAGGTGGTCATCAAGGATTCTCACGTACCTATAACGTATTAAATCTTATTTTCAATTTGATCACACGTTATCGGTAATCAAAAAATACATAAGAAACTGCGATTTTTTTCCAAAACAGTAAACACTCACGGATCACCAAGATGCCGATGGAAATAACGTCTACGTCTAAGTTTCCGTTTCAAAAGATATTTTTGGATATAGTGGGACCAATTAATCCAGTCACATTTCATAACAATGTAATGAAGCGATGCTTCGGTGAATAAATCAACGAAGTGGCATAGCAGGCCACGCAACTAGAGAGATTTTTAAACCCCAAAACTAGCATCAGCAAGTGGGATCGAACAATATATACCTGCTGCTCCAATACAAATATCAGTATTGTACGCGTGTCACATGATAAGATCGGATGAAATAATGAAGCAAGGGAAAGAATGAGACTCTGGCGACCCCCATACATAAAAAACAACGATCACCACATCCAACCCGATAGGTTAATACAAATTCACACGCACTCGCACCTTCATTCACTCATGTACACACCCACCCACACACACACTCACACATGCACACCTACACCCATATCTACATACATCCATGCGCATACATCCATATGCATACATGTAACCATATATTTATTAAGTTAAAGTTACTCACCCCATGATGTGATCAGCTTCCCCTCTCCAGTTTCTTCCGTTAGTCGGTCCCCGTTAGGACTCTAAGTATCAAACGAAAACCGCAACTGAATTGGTGGCACCAAATGAACAGATGATATTCGAACAATGGTAGTAAAATATGATAGATCCAGTCAGGTGTTGCTTCAGATATTATTACGATTGTATAGGAAAATTTGATGCAAAAAAAATGGTAAGTGCTGCTGTTGCAGTAATAATAATTAAACGATGATGTATCCAGCCAAATTCAACGACCATATACGGATGTGATTGCAATAATATTGAATAAATGATGTTATATACAGCCAAATTCCATAACAATAATTATCAGGATGTTCAGGCAATAGAATTAAATAAACGATGCTATTTCCAGCCAAATTCAATAAAAATGTACGGATGTTGATGTAATAATATTAACTAAACGATGATAAGTCCAGCCAGATGTTGCTTCAGATATTAGAGAGCTGGTGTAGCTAAGTTCAATAATAATAATCGTAAGGCTGCTGTTGCAATCACATTCAATAAACGATGATACATCCCGCCAAATTCAATAACAATGTACGGATGTTGAGGCACTAATATTAACTAAACGATGATATATCCAGCCAAATGTTGCTTCAAAATGGTAAAATGACTGTATAGTCAGATTCTATTAATAGAACCGCAAGGTTGTGGTCGAACCAATAATAGTGAACAGTCTTCCACGTCACACAATCCCCGGATCGTAAGTAAAAGCGGAGTCAAGATCCCAGTAACCACCGATCGACCGCGGATAGATTGCTACACACTCTCTACAAACGTCATTACAACCAACGTGTTAATAAACACAATGCAAAAAACCTAAGTTTATTATTTCTGTAATTTTATTTAACACACGAATATTAGTTCTATGACTTTCTTATTCTAGTTTAATTAACTGGACACTAATTAATCTTATTTTAAGATGCGCTACTTTTGTTTTATTGTTTATTTTTTTAGGTTATTTTTCATTTCTTACTATAATTTAACTTCATAGCACCAAGAAAAAAAAACAAAATGGCTGAATGAGCCAACATACGAGAACAAAAAAAAAGGTCCAAGATTACTTCGTAGACAATTTGCCTTGTTTTCCTCTCGATAGTTCGACGGTACATACACAAATTACATATATAAAATTTTTTCTCTTTATGGTTTATTCTTATGTATATTAGCAGATACTAACAAATAAATTATTTTTGGTTGATTTTTTATTTGTTATTTTTGTTTATTTTATCTAATCATGCCAGTGAATGGCGTTCATGAATTTCAAAAAAAAAAGTTCACCGAGTGCAGTTATCATTTTTCTAGCACCGAATTTATCTTTTCGTTGGACATAAGGTTTGGATATATATTTGTTGGTTTTACGAACATGACACACAGGCCAGTTTATTATAGACACCCCCAAAGTTAGTCTAACGCGCACTGAATTTATTTAAAATTTTAACTAGGACAAGAATTCGGAATTCGTTACACACAAAAAATTATACTATTAAAAAAAATCACAATTGACATAAATTGTCTATTATTCTTTGTTTTATTATAATCACCAAAAAATGTTGAGGATCACAAGTTATATTAGCAAAAAAAAATTGTCATCCAACTCACTAATCTAATATCAATAAGCTCGCTTTTCTCAACGGTGATTGGCATTCCATCGAATTCTTTTGGTCATCAGCAGAAAACACCCCCAGATTACACATTACTAATCGACGAAACCATC
Organism: Diogma glabrata; assembly: GCA_963693315.1. NCBI lineage: Eukaryota > Metazoa > Arthropoda > Insecta > Diptera > Cylindrotomidae > Diogma > Diogma glabrata. The sequence goes on along the minus strand of OY856186.1, from coordinate 24,786,171 downwards.
CAAAAAAACACATATCTGCAGATGTCAAAATTTAATCAACAACAGAATAGCATGGAATGACAATAATAGACTAAGAGAGAAGACCGCTATTGGCGGATGTTTATAGTTGATTAACGTCCGTTTTTAAACAATAACAAAACGATAAGTTTGTTTCTTGGGAATTTTTTCGTTAATTATTTACCCACTAAGGAGTTTGCACAACTGACCCATAACAAACTTGAAAAAATTTATGTAAAAGATGATTACGAGCTGAATGTAAGAAATTGTGTTTGAAAAGGGTAAAAATAGCTTTAAAAGTTCTTTTTAATATAAATTTAGTGTGTGTGAGAAAGTAGTGCGACTCTAAATTACGGAGATTGGACAACAGCTTCGTAACAGCAATAAATACATTCTTACCATACAGGATGACCTCTCGAAATATTCAATCGCCGTTCCCATTGATAATATGAGACAGAAACAATAGCTAATGCTTTTGTAAATTCTTTTATTTGTATATATGGATCACCTTATTCAAATTTGGCTGATCAGGGCTCTAACTTTATGAGTCGCCTTTTTAAAGATATATGTAAATTACTTCAAATCAAAAAACTAAATTCATCATCATATCATCCTCGAAGCAACGGAGCATTAGAAAGGTCTCATAAAACTTTGGGTGATTACTTAAGAGTTTTTTGTGATAATTGAAAACTGAATTGGGATTTATGTATTTCATACGCAATGTTTCATACGCCTATAATACGACACCACATTCTACCGTTTTTGGCCATAAGCCCAACATTCCAAATTCGATTACAAAGCAAGTAGATATATAGTACAACTACGATGATTATATCACAGATATCAAATTTCAACTGCAAAATTCTTATGGAATTGCTAGCGATAGTCTTTTAACATCAAAAGCAAAATCAAAACAATATTATGATGCCCACACAAACCCCTCAATTTTTAGAGTTGACGATTGCGTTTTGTTAAAAAATGAAACACGTGAATCTAAACTTTGTCTCATTTGGATTGGACCTTATAAAGTAATTTCAGTAGAGTCTAACGTAAATACCATAGTTAAAATCGGAAAGTCTCCAAAACAATTTCATAATAACAGATTAAAACATTTTCACCTGAATGAAAGCTAAAAACATTTTCAACTATAATATTTGAAATTTTTTTTTTAGATTTCTTTTCTTTCAGAACAATCTTCAATTCTTCTTAATTTTTTTTTAAGGGGGATGGTGTAATGAAGCACCCTGTAAAAGGACTATCAACTTAACAATTAAACAAATTAACCTTTCTTGCTCTGTGCTCTATGTTTCTCTTTCTATGTTTGATATAAAGTAAAAAAACAATTGTGAAAAGGTCAAAATATTTTTGTAAACGAAGGACGAAGGTGATAAAATTATAAAATAGAAATTAATTTTCAATTAAAATTTATATATGTTAAATGTATATATTAATAAATTCTAAAAAATTACAAATAAAGTAAAATAAGTGATTATTAAAGTTAACTTTGTGTATGTGTTTCACTAAATTCGTTCTACTCCGTTGCAAACCTGTACAGTATGATGGGTTTTGTCCCATACCCACCAGTCACCACCACTGCATTTAAAAAGTTACCTTTTTTTTTGGAAATTTACTTAAAATGTATATTTAATGCGTACATAAATTTAATTTTTAATGGTTTAGTTTAAGTTCAGCAAATAAAATTAAAATGCTGCAAATAATAATAATTTTGAAAATAATAAAAATAAAGGCGAAACAGTTTTTTTCTCTTCTTGTACATGTGTTGTATATGGTTGGGTGAACATGCCATAAATTTAAATTTAAATTCACCAAAATGAAGGTTTTGTTAATGGTTTCATAACATATAGCATTAATGTTGATTATTATTACGAAATATTAAATATTCTGGTAAATGATAATCAAGCAATGAGACTGATGATCAATTCATGGTTTCGACTAATTGGGCAATAAAACCAATAAGTAATTTATATAAAGTTACAGTGCGTATCTTAAATACAAAGACATCTATGAAGTCATCCACACTAACGTTAGCAAATATCCAAAAACCTTTTTCGTCTGCATTAACCAAATAATCCATTTTATTGCACATTAACTATTGAGATTGTGTAAATTCATTTTCTTTTCATAACATCATATGTTGTTGTTATTATTTTTGTATCAAATTTCTTTTGCACAAATAAAAACAAATATTTTATTATGAAAATAAAAAAAAACAGAATTCAAGGTTCTCGTCAAGGTCTTCTTCCTATGAGTGTGTTTTGTTATTGTTTCTGATATTTGGTGCGTTCGATTTGACTGAAACAACTGAAAAAACAACAACAATTGCATTCAATTTTTCAGTTGTATCAGTTGCTTCAGTCAAACCGAACACGGCTAGAGTTTTTTTTCATTTCATTCTTGCAGATTTAAAGAATGATATAATCTTATAACCAAAACCAATAAAATTATCGGTTATGTCAAATTTTTTAAAATTATAATAATTTTATTCCTTTTATCCGTTTTTCAATATAAAAGTGGCTATTACTCTTACAACAACAACAACAACAGCAAAAGTAACGAAATTTACGAAGAAAACATTAAGCTTAAGACAAAATATAAAGAAGAATAATCAAAAATTGATTCCAGGTGAAAATGAGTTTTAAAACGAAACGTTTATCCCTTCAAAATTACGTTTGAAAAATGACTTTTTGTACTTCGAGTGATTATATTATTTTGGAATTTTATTATGTTGTTGAATATAATGTGCAATATTTTTAAAGAAAGATACCAAATATATGTGGTTAGACCAGGCCCGCCGTTGGGAATAGGTAGCAAGGACAGTTGCCGATGGTTTCGTGCTTTTGGGGGCCTCGCGTTTTAAAAGATCTCGCACTTACACTTTATATACGTAAATATTTTTAAAATTTATAATGAAATCACCAATAGGTAGTAATCAAGTCGTCGGAATATAAATTTTTTTTATATGATCCACATTTTAATCGCATATTTAACGTTTTCCTTTTAAGGATCGTGTGAATAGACCAAAAAATTATGACTTCTCTGTGATTAATTAATTTTTCTGATGGACTGAAAAATCAAATTTTGAGAAATAAATAATTTGTTTAGATTTTGGTAAAGAAGAAAATCAGATTGGGTGGGGCTACAGAAGAATTTGGTTGAAAAAAAATCATTTATTAAATTTATTTAATTGAGTCAATAGAGAAAAATTAATTTTATGTTCAATTAAATAAATGAAAATAATTTGAATTCTTTTAATTCAAAGGTATGGTTGGATTTTTATCAGAGAAAAACTTCACTTCTCGTTTTTCGGTTTTCCGACCGGATTTGCTTAAGTTAAATTTCTCTACTGTCATTAGACTCCTTTTTAGGATTTATAATAAATCCTATCATATAATAAAAGATGACAAAGACCAATATTTTATGGTAGTGTAAAGAACATAAAAATAAAAGGTGGAAAAGGCAAACTTTTAGAGAAAATGTACAAAATTAAATTTGGGTTGTAAAATAACCAAGCTAGTGGCTGGAATAAGGAATATTCCCTACCTAAGATTGAGGATGATACCGTTGACTGTATACAGTTCATATACCAGTACCTCTAATATATCACCTTGATGAGTAATATCTCACTGTTATTACTAGTGGTATGTGATTTCTTACGTTTACTTATATGTCAATAGTAGGGGGTACGCGAGGTTGCCACAACTTGTAACGAAGCTATTATCCAATCTTCGTAATTTGTACTCGCCCGGCCTTCCCACACGCATTAAACTTACATTAACAACAACTTCTGTAGTTGTTGTCGTTGTTTTTAAAACTTAATTTCTTATTCGTCGCAATATTTCTGTTTAAAATCGTCATAAAACATTTGTGCAATTCCTCTAATTTGAAATCGCTCTATTTCCTAAAAGTTAGGAAAAATCAATCAATATGTTACTTCTCGGTTACTGTATTGACATGAACTTTGGAAGTTGTTTTGCTTCTTTCCTTTAAATACATTTTCGTAATCAATTTTTCCTTAAATCTTAAATTTGATACAAGTTGGTTGTACAAACTTTTTAGGGGGTACAATAATTAACGAGAAAGTGCCCAAGAAACAAACTTTTCGTTTTGTTATGTTTACAAACGGCTACTATTATTTTATATATAGAATCCGATAGAGGGCTACCGACAGTCAGTGAATTGCGAATTTTCTAATTGGATTCTTGTTTTGGCAATTGACATGTCCATCGACAGGAATGAAAAAATTTTTTGTTAAATGAGTGAACGTGACATGATCACGATATTTGTATTAAATTTCCACCATTTTTAGTAAATGCGATTTCGCTTAGGTTAATTAAATAGTAAAATTAATCAAGTGTTTGTCTTGTGATAATATGTGTTCTTTTTTTGTCGGTTCCGTGATATTCGGCAAGTGACTCTGAATTAGAAAAATAGAAAAATGGTTGTGTTAATATAAACTAGGAGGGCACGGCGTGCTTTCCTACGCTTATAAATAAAATTTTTGTGTAGACATTTTGTTGACGTAGAAGCTAATTTTTCATATATCCGAACTGATCAGCTAGAGTTCTGATTATTTTTCTGATTATTTTTCATTCACATATTTAAAAAGAAAAATTAAAAATTATATGCTAGCATTTCTCATTACCAGTTTTTGAAATCATTGCTTCTACGTCAACAAAATGTCTACGCAAAATCTTTATTTATAAGCGTAGCGAAGCACGCCGGGTCCTACTAGTAACAAAATTCGTATCGTTTTTGTGAATCAAAAAATATAAAAAACAGAACAAAATTTTCACATGCATTCACATCAATGTACATAAGAAGACTAAAAAAAATGTATAAAAGAATAACAAAATAACATCGTATCGTTAATGTAATTTTTCTTAATCCATCGTTGTCAAACAAAATTTTAAACGCTATCACAGCCGAATATAAGGTGTTCTTAAAGTAATTCAATATGATTAAAATTTGTGTTGTATGGACAATTAAAAATATTTATATTTGGAAATATAAGGAAATATTTTATTCAAACATATCAGGCTTTTAAATTTATATGTAACATTTATTATTTCTTTTATTTGTTTTGAGAAATGAGAATATAAATATGCAAATTGTAAACAGTACCACCCAGCTAGAATGCAAACACTATCAAACTTCTCCAATACTATTACTCTTCCTTGGAAATATATAAGAAGACTAAAATAAAATACAAATTACAATGTATAAAAGAATAACAAAATAATATCCTATCGTTTTTGTGAAAAAAAATTTGAAAAACAGAACATAATTTTCACGTGCATTCACATCAATGTACATAAGAAGACTAAAAAAAAAAGTATAAAAGAATAAGAAAATAACATCGTATCGTTTTTGTGAAAAAAAAAATATATGATTTGGGCAAGTCCATTTCATATTGTATGGGGGGGGCCATTAAATTCAAAAATACATTTTAATACGTCTATAACTTTTTTATTTATGATCCGATTTGTATGAAAAATCTTTAAAATCTGAGTTACACTAATATCAGTTAGCAGTGAAAATTTGAAATGAATCCATCTGCGAATAAAAAAGCCTTAGGCTCCTCAAAGTTTTTCTTTTGTGGATTAATATATAAGATTAAACCAAAATTCAAATTTCTTGTAAACGATTTTTAATTTTATATACGGTGGATGTCGGTTCAAGTCTAATTCCAAAATTAAGGAATGTTATTAAAAATCCAAAAAGATAAGATAAAATCGTTAATTATAGTTTTGTGTTAGTATAAATTAAACAAAAATCCATTTCTTTTAAAACTATTTATTTACGGTGAATGTCAGTTCAAATTCAATTACAAAATTAATGAATGTTATGAAAATTATAAAATAAGATGCAATTGATAATTATAGTTCTGTGATAGTTTGAATTAAACCAAAATTGTTCTTTTAAATATTTATTTACGGTAAATTTGTATAACAGTAATCAAAAAAAAATTTGTTTTACGTATGAAAAATTTGCATATTAAAAATAAAAAGGTCAAAAGGACAAAGAAAAAAATAATTGTTCATATGTTCATGTGTATTAATTGTGTGATTGAAACAAAGTTTGTGAGGGGGAGATTGCAAGCTGCAGATAACCAATATTGAGTGTATTAGTCAAAGTTTTTTAGTGGGTTCTCGCGCTCTCCCTTGGAAAAGTCTTCGGTCATCCACGGACTCAACAATTTCCACCCATCATTTTTTTATATCTCAACTGTTCTAATTTCGTTGCGACGAGGGGTTGTCCAATCATCAGTTCGTTGGAGACGCTGCTGGAATTTAAAACGCTTTGGCTTTGTACACCATTATCACTCATGAATTAAAAGAAGGGAAATGAGCAGCTAAGGGGATAGGATTTGGACGGGGAGTGATCTACCATATGGGGTGAGTCAATTTATTAATTCTTTTATATGGGTACGTATGTGTGTAACTGTAGGTATGTATGTGCGAGTATGTTTAATGTATGCGCGTATGACTGTTAGGATTCAACGGGAAATATATAAACCTGAAATTGTGCATGAATATTAAAAAAAAAGAAAAAAATCCAAAACTTTATTAACTTATAAAACAATAAATTGTTAATATTAAAAACCAAAAAAAAAAATATAATAATTAGAACAAATTAAAAACTACAAAGAGATGTCGTATTGTTATTCGACATATTAAAGGATATGGGAATGATGTAAGTTGGGTGAAGGAACCACGCAAGCCATCAAGTGCAAGATCTTACAACATCTAGTATTCTTTTCATAAACATTTTTTTTTGTTTGTCCTGCAATTGAGCAAAAACAAAAAATACTGAGCGTTCGGATCGAATCGTACCTGCTGTTCTTGAACGGAAAACGGAAGAGTTCGTGTTCTAGTTGTATATATAAGGTCGTGCATAGCAACCATTATTAAAATGATGTCAGGCTAATCGTTTTGGTTGAATATGGAAGCTTGGCTGCATCAAGTGGTTGGTATGGTATGTATTTTTTTTTCTTCATTAAATCAACTACCAACCGCAATTGGCAACCGCAATTCAAGGTTGAAAATGTGCAACTCATTTATTTTTGTAACTTGTCATTATGTCTGAAGCATACCTAAAGTAAAGTTGGTTGTATGAGTGTGCAAATGGAATGGTTGATGAGTGGGGTGGTGTGAATGTGCATATGGGCATGAACGTGTGTATATGTGGGTATGTGTATGTGTGTGGGCATGAATGGTCTAGAGCGTGTGGTTGTGTGTTGAAATATGGGGTTGGACGCGGTGATCACGGGTCGTTCAGCTATGGGGTAGCCAAAATCTACCTCTTCCACTTCTTTTTTTTTTAATCCCGGATTTGTCATGAGCTACGCGTACAATATCAGTATTTGTGCTGGAGCAGCAGGATTACTTACTCGACCTCACAGACTGAAACTAGCTGGGGGCTAAATAAATCTCATCTAGGTGCGCGGCCTGTTATGCCACTTCGTTGATTCGTCAACAAAGAAGCGCTTCATTACAAACTGTAGATAAAAAGTAAAAACATACACAATGCGGGCGTTACATAGGACTGTTATCTGATACAACTGACGAGGTCATAGAAGATCTCAAGGATGTAGATAACTAAGTGGAAGCGCGTGATTTATGGTACATTTATGTAATCGTAAATAAGTTAGATGACGAAAGCAAACAATTGTGGGCACATGAAATTTCAGAAACAGACTATCGATCAACTGACATTTTATTAAAAATTTTAATTAAACGGTCTCATACCATTGAAGAAATTGAGCCTAACAATATGTCAACACAATCAAAGATTATTAGTTTCAAACCTTCAACGATGACTGCGCGTTTCTACTAGTAGTGACTGTCCTGTTTGTTCTAACTTTCGTAAGATTTTCAAATGTACAAAATTTACTGATATGAATGTTTTGGAACGCAAAGTTCTAATTCAAATGCAAGGACGGTGCTTTAATTGTTTGAGCAAAAAAAAAATATGGTATTCGCCGATATAAAGTTTATTGAAAATGCTACATTTTTTAGTAGCCAAATCAGCTACCTTTAGCTAGCAGTTTAGATATAGTACGCAAAATGTACATCGATAGATATGATACTATAAACCATATAAAAGATCCAGTAATCATTGCCGGTGACTTTAACGCTCGATCTAAAATGTGGTTCGACCGTATAACTGACAGCAGAGGCCACAAACTTGAACATTTTACCTCGCACGATAAAGTTTGTTTGTGACGAACGTATCTGGGAATCTAAGCACATATGCAGACAATGGCGAGTCGTCAGTAGACGTCACCTTAGTGTCGCAAAATATGATAAAGCGTATAAAACACTGGAAACTACATTAGAGCTGAACTTCCAGTGATCACCGTGCTATCTCGTTTGCGATAATTGATTCTGAGATTCGTTCTGCCTGCGTTTCTCGTGATAATAATACCAATAGGTTCAAAGTTGATACTACCAACTGGGAACTTCTTACTTTAAATCTAGTACTAAATATTAAGCAAGTCAAGACGCAAGCTGAAGAGATGTAGTTCTACGGACTGTGAGACGATGGTTGCTTTTCCTATCGAGGTCATACAAAACGCTTGAGAAGATGCCATACCATCCAAATCAAAATACAACAAAAACAAATGGGGTATGATCTAACTAAACTCCAAAGTGAGGTTAACCAAGTTAGAAGAAAGTACCAGAAAGAACATAATCCAGATCTCAGGCTCCAAAAGCAGGCTGCTTAGAGGAACTTTAGAAACATATACACATGCAAAAGGTTCATCCAACTTCATGAAACTAGTTACGGGAGTGGGCAACAAGGATCCATGAAGCTTCATTTATAAATATCAGACAGGAAAGCTTGCACAACGTAGAGTGCATGAAACCGTCTCTTCAAACGGAAACAATATGCACCCATGGAGTACCTCCTGCAAGGTGCTGTTTGACACCTTGCTACCAGTTGATACAGGTAACTCACCTGAGCATGCTGAGATCAGAAGGATGGCGCTGCTACCGTATGTCTCTCAGGTTGTCTCAGAGTTCACAGCCGATGACCTTAGGGAGGCTGTGATGAGTATGAAGCGAGGTTAAGTCCCTGGTCTGGATTTAATAGAAGTTGTAGTTGTTCAGCAGTCCTGGAAGGTTTTGGATCCAACTCATCAAAAGCCGCCTCAGGTATGGTATTTTCCTAAAGAGTGGGACATTGGTCGGGTTATTATAATTCCAACAGCCGGAGATAGGGACTTTAGTCACCCCAAAGCTTATCGAACAATCATGCTTCTTTCAGTTTTTGTCAAAATTTTCCAGAAAATTAACTAATAAAAAACTTTTAAATTGCATTGATTTGAATGGTGCCATGTCGGATAAGCAGTATAGTTTTAGAACGGGTTGCTCTCCCGAAGGCACAGTCTGCAAACTAATAGAAATTGTCCAATCAACCGATGAAAAGTACTGTCTTGGCATTTTCATAGATATATCGGGTGCTTTCGATAATCTGTGGTAGACCAGTGTTATGAGTTACCTAATAGGACTCGGCTATCCAGCTAATATCCTGAGATTGTTGGATAGCTATCTTAATTCGAGAATGGCAATAATTAAGGATGATCTAGATTCGGTGGAAAAGACTATTAGAAGAGAAGCCCCGCAAGGGTCTGTTCTTGGTCAAACCTTTGGACTATGGCCGGCCTTTGATACTAGTATGAATAATGTAGTCTCAGAAGTTGCAAACGCTGATGATAAAGTAATTATAAATAAAGGGAATTCTAGAAAACAATTACAAGAAAGAGGTCAAGAAGTATTAAACCAAATGACAGAAGTAACTAGTTAAACTTGTCAGAGAAAAAATTTACTATGGTAAAGGGCGAGTACGACAGATCAAGGTCACCAACTTCTAAAGTAAATGATAATCCAATCAAAATGATCAGCTCAACTAGATATCTTGGTGTTGACTTGGATGAGAGGCTGAGGGTATCAAGTCATAAAACACGGATATGCGAGAAATCTTAGTCCCTCTTCCACAGTTTCACAAGGTTATCTCACGAATGGTGGGGTCTGGCTAGGAATACACTCAATCTTATTAATAAGATTGTGGTGGAATCTATTTTTTAGTGCTGCTCAGCTGGTTGGTATGGGCCGACCAACGTTAAGCATAATGAACAGTTACTAAGCGCTTATAGAGAAAAATGTTGCTTCACATGCTCCAAGGTTACAAATCCATTTCTCAAACTTCAACTCAGGTCATTGCGGGCACAATCTTGTTAGACCTTCTTCTAAAAGTTAACACAAACAGCAGCGTTGAAAGGAAACAAATAAAAAAGAGGCTGCACCAGGAGACCCCCAATGAATGGAAGGCACGTTAGGGAGTCTCAGATACGGTAAGGCATACGTATCTCTTTATCAGCGATGCAACTTTTGCTTTAGGCACGAAAAGGCAACTCTGACTGGTCCTATAGTCCACTTTACAACTGGACACGTAAAATTTAGAGAGTACTTGAAACGAGTTGATGTTACGGACTTTTTGCACAACATGTGATGTAGATGATGCTGTATTACTTGTTCTTCTTGATTATCCTGAATACGAGACCTTAAAAAACGATCTAAGATCGTTCTTACTTGAAAATGGAATCGACACTTTAGCAGCAGATACAATTTAAATTATTTTGCGATGAAGCTCATGAACTGATGCGAGAAAGAAATCAAGTTTAACCCTTCAGGTTGGACTACTTTCTGACAGTGTTCTAAGATAGTAGAACATACAGCTATGTACTTTGTATGTAAACCATTAACCTTCTTGGGGTTAGGGATGGAAACGAGCAACTAAATTAATTTGACTGAGGTGAAATTTAACTATTTTTCTTTCTGGTGACAAATAAATGTTTTAACACAGTTATCAAAGTCGATCGATGGTTGAGCTGATGAAAAACTCTGTAAAACTTTTTAACTTGGAACAGAAGTACTTGCAGTAAAGAGCTATGGTAGTCGCGTTAGGGTTCTGCTAGCGAAATTTGCAAAAAGAAATTTTCAAATCTCTGCTCTAGATATTTTTCGTCTTACTTAAACGTTCTTACGAACCATCAATCGGAAGCGAATACGCTACCTATTTTTGACAGTTGATGCTGAGTGAATCCAGACAAAGACGAGCTTTGCTATAAGATTTAGAGAATTCCAAGAACTTTATCTCTCCTCAATCACTATAACTTCAACATTCGGTCCAGTTCTTTGTACAGTTTACTTTGCAGTTGAAACACAATAGTGTCTCTGCTTATCAGCGGCAGTATCACCAACGTCAATGTTGTGTGCAACAAATGTAGTTTTTTCAGACCATATTCGTCGAACGAGGGAAAAGAATCCTTGATCGACTAAAGTTTACCAAATTGCTCCGTACTTAGAACATGATGTTTCGATTCGTCAGGTTGAAGAAGGTACACATCATTTATCACCAAAGGAGGATTACCAAACTAGTTCCAGAAATCAATGCCTAGTTATAGTTTACCGCGCAAACTTGGAACAACATAAAGACGAATAGATTTGGTGGAACCCGCATAAGTAATTTTAGCAATTTTGTAGCCGAGGATCGAGTAAGGGGTACCATTTGCAGTTCTGATGAAGGAAGTAACTTCCCTATAAAATAGATCAGTCTTTTAGAATAAGTTGAGATTGTCCCTATCCATTATACTGATTGATGGTCCACTGTTTAAAAGACTAATTCAGTTTTTTTCTAATAATGTTTAATTCGAGATGCTGAAGAGGATCGTAATATTTACAAATTATTGATGTCGCACAAGCATTTGATAAAAGCTGCCACGCTCCCAAGTAAGAGCGAGCTCTTCATAGGCGTTTAAGAGATTTAAAAAGAGATTTATTTGAATAAAGAACTGAAGTTAAAAGGTTTTCATAGAGAAAGATGTACCAAGAGGGATAACTAGTGACTCGTTCAGATATAATGACGAGGTATTCTTATTGTGCTTTGGATCTTATGACAGCGATTCTTGTTGGAAGCCGTATCTTTCTTGTGGATCTTCGGGATGATAGACGATGTTCCCGAGCAAAATTCTCCCACACCACTAGACAACATCCCGAATTAAATTAAATGCTCGTCAAGGCAGTAAACCTTACAGGCTTTAGTAAAAATTAAGAGTAAGATGGGAGTGTATCAATACTTTAGAGTTTTGATATATTGAGGATCACAGAATACATTTATAACATTCAGTTCAAAGGCTTTATCTTACTCGAAAACATGCACGAATTTTTGTGAAAGGATTTAGATCAGCTCTAACTGGGATGACTCGGGGATATACCGAGATTAAGATTTTCTCTAGACTTGACTGTATTAAATGCATTGAAATATAGCTTTAATATTATAAGAACAGTGACATCAAAAGTTCTGTCGATTAAATTTGATATTTTAAACTCTGCATTTAATATTCCTAGGTAGGCATATGGATTAAATAAACTGTTTGGTGTAAATATTTTTTTTTAAAACTCCAACCAAGACAAATTTTAAACAAAGATGGTGATCCCATTGCCCAATAATCTATTTTCGGTTGGGTGTTTGCAGGGAATGCAAAAATATTTAGAAGATTTATGGCGAGACGAGGATTGTGAACTGATGAGTACAACGACAACAGCACAAACTTTGTTGATGTCACTAGAGTCTTAAGAAAATTTAATCAATTTTTAAAGAATAATGCGAATTCAATATTCATGAATTCATAAAAATCATTTAAAATTGATTGATAATACAGTTTTTTAAAGTTATTGCTACTGTTTTTTTCCGTTTCGTTCAAATTATTATCTTTTCGATGTTAACAAGAAAATTAATTAATTTTTGACAGGCAGTGCTAAAAATCATATAATCATACCAGTTCCGATCATTATTTTCCATGCTATTATTCCCGTGAAATAAAATAAGGATAAACAAAAACTACGAGTATGTAATTCTCTTTCAATATGAGTTGACATCTTCATCACAATAGACTGATTTAAACATTTTTTTTAAGGCTGCAGACAATTTTTTAAATTTATCGATAATGTAGTTTTTTAAGGTTATTGCTAGTCTTTTAGCACAATGTCACGTCAAAACGAAGTAAAATTTAGAAAGTATTCAGGGGATCTATATGACATCTAGAATACTTTCTTCAGTTTTTAGAAGAAATAGTTCGTGGCTATCCTGTTTTTTATACTTTTTGTTGTTGTTTTTTTATTTTATTTTTTCAATTTTCTGTTGGTGGTTGTTAAACCATTTGTTTTAAATTTTTTAAGAAAGAATGAATATCTTTTTCTCAATATTTTTGTTTGTTTGTGAATGGAATAAAAATTTTTTTTCAATAAAATAATGAATTTTTGTTTTAAATTTTTTTTGATTTACAATTAGTCACAAAATATGTAATATGTATTATGAAGAAAGTTAGAATTTCGAAAGTTTCATAGAACAGTCTATTTTTTTAGGAATAATTTAAACATAAAATACTAAAGTTGATAAATGATATTTATAATACGGTTATTAATTACAAGATTAAATATTCAATACAACTAAGTGGTTGAAACGGAATACATTTAATTTTACTTAAACCAAGTTTAAATTTATTGCGGCAGGAATCAGAACCAGAAAATTGTTCTATAGAATAAACATAACTGCATAGACAAATATAGATTTTTGATATTTTTCAAAAAAAATAATATTTTGGATATTTGTGATATTTTGGATGCAAAAAACAAGCATGTTCCAAATACTCAATACAAAATTTTGTTGTAATTATCGACGTAGAGGGTTGTGAGAAAGGTCCGGGGTTCAACGCAGACCCTATATTACTTTTATTGTTTTTGTTTATCACTTCTTTATATATCATACAAATTATTCCTTTTTATTCATAAAAATTCCATTCATGGCATTTAAATTTATCGATAATGTAGTTTTTTTAAATTATTGCTATTGTCTTTTAGCCGTTTTGTTCAAATTTATTTCATTTCGATATTAATAAGAAAATAATTATTTATTTGGCATGTAGTGCTAAAAACCATTTAATGTTTGTTTTCCATCATTATTTTTGCATAGTTAGGATAAACAAAAGCTGCTATTTCAGTATTTTCTTACTATTATGATTTACAAACGTTTGCCTAAAGAAGAAATTAGAAATATATGTCGCATAAAAATTTATAGTAGACCTCATTATGAATTTTTCTAAAATTAGCTAAGCAGAAGGTGCATACAGAACAGATTAGAAGAGCTTGGATTATGATCGATAGTAGTTGTATCAAAGCCGGATGAAAAGAGAAAGAGGGCGTTGGCGTGCGGGGGAAAGGATGAGGGGCGGAGCCCTCGGGATACCCTCTATACGGTGAATGTTTTTTTTTTAAATTTAAAACACGTTTCATATTTAAAAACTGTAATGTTTTGAAATTTTACTGCAAAATTTTAATTTGAAATTTTAAATATTTAATTTCCAATTTTTTAACAAATATAAGTTAGACAACTTTTAATTTCAAAATTTAAAATTTAAAAAAGTTGATTAATGAATCTAAGCAAAAATAATATTGAGATATTATTAGATTTTCAAAAGGAAATTTAGACTAAAAATATTAAACAAATTTATAATTTTGTAAATCTGAACTGCGAAATATTAAAATTAGTAAATTCAGAATTTAAAAATATGCATTTCAAATTTATGTATTTAATTTATTGATTTAACGTAATTTGTTTTTTCCGTTTCTTTTATGCCATTAAATTACGGTTTAAAAAATTTTTAATTTAAGTTGTGCTTTTCCAAAAATTTCCAATAAACTTAATATTAATTTTTTTTAAATTAGTAAAAAAGTAAATATGAGAGACTATAAGGAACTAATCATGAAAAATTTGATGAAATTTGCAGATCGTTTTTAAAATAAATATTTTAAATTTAAAACGTGAATTCGGGCGGGCTACATTTGATCAAATTTAAATTTGTGCTTGCTTATAAAAAAGATTTTTGTTTTTTCACTATTTTGAATTTGAAAATTTCTACCTAACATTGAATATAATTTTAAAAAATCAATAATTAATTAAAAAATGTGATAACAATACAATTTTTAAAATTCATCTGCAAACAATTAATTAGACAAAATAGTTCTAATTACAAAAAATATTAACACTTTGTAATTTAAAAAAAAATTTAAATACCAAATATTAATTATTTACAGTTAATTTCATTTTGAAATTCCAAATTTATTAAAATTAAAAAATTGATTTTTATTTTATTATTTAAAACTTATTCTGAAGGTAGAAAACAATGAAATACGCATTTTTAAAAACAGAGATTAAAAATTAAAAAATTGTAAAAATGAATATTTTTAGATTTAAAAATAGAATTGATAATCTTTTAAAAACTCTCGGATGCTATTGATTTTGGAAAAAATTGAATTTGAGTTTTAAAAAAATTTGTTTTAAATTTAAAAGTTTGTATTGACTCTTGAACTCCTCTAATTTATCATTTCAAAAACAAAACTTCAATTTTAAATTTTTATTTAAGGAATAATTTGAATTTAAAAATTGAACCCAGAATATACCAGTTATAATAGTTGATGAAATATTTCCATATCACTACAATGTTTCGTGTAATTTTCGATAGATTGGTTTATGGGTTATATTGGAAATTCGGAAAGAGAAAATTAAATTTGAAAAATTTAAACCTAATTGTAAATTAAAATGTTGAATTAAAATTTTATTTTTCTCATTTTTCCCTGTAATTCAAGCTCATCATCATAATTTTTCTCGGTAATCTAGCATGATTGTCCATTCTGGATTTAACCAAATTACAATATTAATAATAAAAAATAATAACAATAACGATAATAAAAAGCAGGCAGTAAAAAGACCTGTAAGAATAAAAAGGAAAACGGTTTTGTAAGATGTACGCCAAATTTTAATTTTTTTTATTATTATTCTTGTGGCCAATCCCCCAAAAAAGTATCGAATTATGTTACATCTGTCGGACACAATCATTTTTTTATTTATTTTAATTTTGTTTTTTATCATACACGGAATATAGCAGTGTGTTTTAAAAAAAGTCGTCAAAATAATAAAAGAAAAACTGTAAGACTGTAAAGACTGTAAAGACAAATAAAAATAAGAAAAGAAATATCAACAACTAAGAAAAAAAAACATACAAAATGTCTAGACTTCTTAATGATTTGATTCTTGCGTTGCGTTGCTGTGTTTTGTTTTTGGTTTGTATCTTTCGCGTTTTTTCCCTCAGTTTCTGCTCTTCTGTTTGCATTTTTTTAAATAAGATTATTAGTATTGTTTTGATATTAATTATATTATTTTTATTGTACTTCATACATCAGTTGTTGTTGGTTTTAATAAAACTGCGTTTAAATTTTTTTGCAGCTTGTTGTTGGTTTCATAATTGATAAAAGCACTTGCTGAAATGTATTATGAAATAATCTTGAAAATGTGATAAATTTGCATTAAGTAATGCATTTAAAAAAAACAAATACATACATTACTCTACGTGAATAGATGTTTGATTTTACTATTTTAAACAGTTGACATGGAAACTGTTAGCGATTTTGTAGGAATACAAAAAAACTCTTATAACTTAAATAACCGTAACCTTTCAGCTCAAACAATTTTGAATAGCGATGTGACAGTAAGAAGATTCTTGCATCATTCTTCTACTTGATTGAGTTTGAGCCAACATTTGCCTGCCAGCTAGCCTTAGTTAGTCAGCCAGCCTTAGTTGACCAAGAAGCCTTAGATGGACAGCTAACCTTAGTTGGTCTCCCGGTATTAGTTGGCCAGTTAGCCTTAGTTGGCCAACTAGCTTTAGTTAACCAGCTACCCTTAGTTGGCCAGAGAGCCTTAGCTGGTCAGATAGCCTAAGTTGTTCAGAAAGCCTTATTTGGTTAACTAGTCTTAGTTGGCCAGCAAGTATTAGTCGACCAGCTAGCCCTAGTTAGCCAGCTATCCCTAGCTGACCACCTAGCCTTAGTTGACCACCTAGTCTTATTTGGCATGCTAGCCTTAGTTGCCCTACTACCCTTAGTTGGCATGCTAGTTTTCGTTATTCAGAAAGCCTTAGTTGACCAACTAGCCTTAGTTGGCCAGTTAGCCTTAGTTGACCAGCTAGCCTTACTTAGCCAGCAAGGCTTTGTTGACCAGCTAGCCTAGGTTGGAATGCTAGCCTTAGTTGGCCTACTAGCCTTTGTTATTCAGCACGCTCTAGTTCACCAACTAGCCTTAGTTGGCCTGCTAGCCTTAGTTGGCCAGTTAGACTTAATTGGCCAGCTAGTCTTAGTTAGGCAGTTAACCTTAGTTGGCCAGTTAGTCTTAGCTGGCCAACTGCCTTTAGTTGGTCAGATGGCCTTAGTTGATCAGCTAGCCTTAGTTTGCCAACCAGCTTTACTTGGCCAGCTAGCCTTAGTTGCCCAGCAAGCCTTAGCTTTAAAGCTCAGATAAGCTTGCACACCAGCCTTAGTTGGCCAGATATAATTAGTCGGCTCTCTAGTCTTAGTTGACCACTTTGCCTATGATGGTAGATAGTGTTCGTTAGCCTGCTAACCTTTGTTGGACAATTAGCCTTTGTTGGCCAACCCATTTGAACGCGCTTCTCAAATGCAAAACCATTAAAAATAATTAATGAAAAATGCACAATGCATTCCATTTTTCTAACGAATATGGTAATCAAACATAAAAGTCTTGCATCTCAATTATTCTGAAACTGAAATACATAATTTTAGACCATTTCCATTCCAATCACTTAAATCCAAATCAATAAAACTTCAAAGGATTATTTCTTTCATAAATTTTGGTATAAAAATTTGTCATCATAAATTTAAATTTGATTTCACTTTCGCGAACCCAAACAAAAAAAAAACTATAAAATTTTCTTATATTCTGTCTAACATTAAAACTGAACTTCACCCCTATTAAATGTATTTTACTCAATTTTTTTTTTTATATTTTTATGACATAAAAGAAAATATTTTTTTTTCGGTCTTTTTCTTTACTCTACTAACCAAGTCAGCAGACATCCCAGACAGAAAAAATAATTTATAAGAAAATTTTGTTTTTTTTATGAGTCTTCGTGAACTTGAAAATTTTCACCTAATCTACTTTAATGATGCAGCCTTCTTGTGCTTTTCTTTAGCTTTTACGATTTAAGAAACAAAAACAAAAATTTGTTTTTATTGAGACGAGACGAGTTTTATTTTCGTATGTTTAAAAGCTTTTTTGGTTTTGGTAAAGCAAAGAAAAAAAAAATAAAAGAATTTGTTTCACTTAAGTTAATTTCGTTTGATTGTTGTTTTATTATTCAAGAGAATATGTTAGAGATTTGTTGGGGAATTGAATTAGGATAGTCTGGAAATAATAAAACACAAAAAACAAATGTGGTTATGGGATTTTGTGCTTGTTTTGGATGATGAAAATGAAAGTGATTCATAAGAATTCGTAGATATTTATCAATTTAGATGAATTTTTAAAATCTTTAGTAAACTAAGTGGATTTTGTATGTAATTTAGATGATTCTATTGATCAGCTTGAAAGGTCAAAGATTATAAGAATAATAAAATAAAGTAATGAAACTAAAGAATGAAATTTTGTAAAATCCTTACAAGGAACGATTTTAAATCGTGACGTTCGTTCATTTAGGATGTAATAACTAGAGTCAATTAGTGATGTACCGAAAATGCAAGGATGGAACTGACAACGAAATTCAGGGAATTATAGTATTTACTAGAAGGGAAAAAGAAGTAGAAATTACAACAAGTTACATTGGTGGAACTCTGTCGATAATGCTTAGGAAAAATAAACAGTTGACTGGAAATAATTTTAGCGATAAAGGCGTTAATTCGTGTTCTTGAGATATTTAATTTTAAAGATTTTAGTCCGATTAAAAGTCTAATTGTTCTTTATTTTCTCGAACTTCAGTGATTAAAATTTTTTGATGATATAAATTGTTCGAAAAAATAATGAACAAATAGAATTTTAATCGGACTAAAAATCTTTAAAATTAAATATCTCAAGAACACGAATTAATGCCTCTTTGTAAATTTGATATATTTTAAAGTAAGGTTAGAGCTATATTATAAAAAAAAAAGTTAAAATTTAATTGATTTTAAAATATTTTGTTAATGGAAGTTACTAAAAATCTTTAAAATTAAATATTTCAAGAAGAAAAATTAACACCTCTGAGTTAATTTGATATATTTTAGAGTAAGGAACTATTTAGAATAGAACTATTTTCAGAAAAAAAATTAATTTTATTCCAATTGATCTTCGATCCTAGCGCCATCTTTAAAAAAGTTTTTTTAATATTTTTATTTAAAAATTAATTACAAAAACAATTAATTAATTTTTGTTTAAAGGACTAACTAATCATCTATCAAACAAAAAAAGTTCGATGAGATCAGAATTTTCATTTTTCATGCATGTTGGGATGCCCGCTATGCTCAAACTATGCACTTTAAAAAATTTTTAAAATAAGTCGTATTTTTATTTGGTCCATACTACTTATATGCCAAGTTTCAGGAAAATCAAAAATGATCAAGTTTTCACAACTCTGTCTAGAACACGTTTTTTATCAAAAGCAAATGTCAGCGGTAGTCATAAAAGCAAATGTCAGCACAGAGAAAGCGTTATTGAGGTAATAACTTAAAATCTCGGCAAGCATTCATCGATGATAATCTAGTATTCACGGTTTTCCGATTTTTGAAAAAAAACGGCAATATTAGACAAGTTCGTAAATCAGTAAAATCCGACTCATGGTTAAGAAACTAGAGGCTTTATGCTAGGAAAAAAACGATGATTTTTTAAACAGTTATAACGGTCGTGTGAAAACTAATATTTTTAAAATCTTCATAATTTTAGAATCTGTGGAAATCTCAGAAGTTAGAGGTTTTTGACTTGTGGGCTTAAACAAAAAAGCTTGCAACAAACCCCAATAACAACAATTTGCAAAAACCAATGAAATCAATGAAAAAAAATAAAAAGATTTGAATAGAAGAAATTATTTTTTGTTCTTAGAAATAAACTATTTTGATATTTTGCAGTAATTGCACGATATATAGAGTAGGGTTGCCGTGTGTTTTTCATATAGTGTCATACATTGTCATTTGTCACACAAATATTCTGTGCTAGATTTGATATTTGTTTGATTCAAAGTTGCATACATGTAGTTTTGCTTATATGTTTTTAAATTTGTTCGATATCTGTTTGTAGTTAATTTATTTTGTTTAAACTAATCTGATACATCAGATTCTACTAGTACGCAAAACTGTCTGTCCTCGAAATCTACCTTTTTCTAGGATATCCTGCCGCTTGGACTTTTTTTTAAATTCAGATCACTTCAACCCGTATAACAAATACAACGACACAAATTATTTTTTACATTTATTTATTTTATTCACTAATTGGGCTTGCTTATGTATCTTACAAAACTTTATACAAACATTTCTTTTTTTTCTTATACATATATAACTTTTTTATATGGATAAATTTATGCTGTTACAATTACTGCAATTTTAATTTTATTATTGGAATCAAGCCGTACCAAAATTCATATATTTTCAAAGTTCAAATATAGTTAAACTATATCACAGTTTTAATTTGTGTTATTCAATCAAACCCGAAAGAAAAAACTTGTAATTTTCAAGATTCGAAACTCGATTTAATAATATATTTTCTTTTTAAATCCGAAATTGAACTTATTCAATCAAATTTAAGCAAACTTAATAAATTTAACTCCTCGGAGTTCACAATTATCTTTTTGAAAATACAAACTTCATTATCAAAAGACTAAGAGCTTTGAATAGTTCGAACTGACTCGATAAAAAAACAAATCGAATTTTTATTTTTGATTTTAAATCAAAGCTTGATTTTATTCTTTTTTTCTCGATCAAAAATCGAAAATTAACTAATTTCATTTTTCAAAATCAAATTATGACTGGCCTCTATATACCTTAAATTGGCCGTATTTATATTTTAGCTTAAAATAAACGAGAGAAAACGAATAAATAAGCAACTCTAAATTGTTTTGTAGTTTCATCATTCTCTTAAAACAATCAATATTATATCGATCAAAAAAAATTCATACATAGGGATCGATCAAAAAAAATTCATACAATTCATTCATTCTCTCATCACAAAAATTTTCATTCAAAACAAATATGAAACCACCTGTGAGGCGAATTATTTTAATATATAGAGAAAGATTTATTATCATCTTCAATTGTTGTTGTAAATCTACATGTACACGAATGAAAAGAAAACGAAAAGTTCCTGATTTTTAGTTCAACACAAAGAAACATTTCAAAAGAGAAAATATAACAAAGTAAAATTAAAACCTGCCATGAATATAAAAAAAAATAACAGCTGCATATAATACAGAAATATTGAATCGCCCGAATGTTTACACACGTTAGATAAAAAATGTAATAAAAAAATTCAAATCATTCGACATTGAAATTGCCCAAATGGTTACGTACGTTATGCTAAGTGATCAAATTTGTGTGTAAATTAGTGAGTTTATCATACAAGAATTGTATAAGCCCAAAGTTGCGGCATAACAGACGGAAAAGTGTTTTGTGCTGGAGAATGACCCTTGTCTGTTACATATGACTACCAAGCATAATTCTTTTTTGCAAAACACTATTGCACAGAACTATAGTACTCTAACATTCTTGTGTAAAATTATATATTCGTCCAAACGCTACATGTTGGTACATTACATAGTTTTTTCCAATTTTCTGAAAAACTATATTTTTCACGTCATAGAAAAAAATATGGAACTACCTGGAAAATATGGAACTATCCAAATCGAATTAGCCATTTTCGAGAAATCAGTAAACATACATAAGAATACATAAGAAATAACGTTTTTTCCAATTTAAAAAAACGATATTTTTCACATCATAGAAAAGATTATGGGACCCTCTCGAAATAAACCCAAATAGAATACAGTTTAAATCATCCAATTTGAACGAGCCGTTTTTGAGAAAACAGTGAACATACATTAAAAAAAACCACAATGAAACACAGAACCTCCTGCTTTTTGAAGTCGGTTAAAAACCAAATTGGGAGACATCACATTGCTACAACAGGATAACGACGATTGTTAGAAACTTCTGGGATTTTTCTTAAAGAAACTTTTAGACGCTAAGATAAAATACGCCACATTCGATCAAGAGCTTCTTGCAATTTATGTAACACTAAACCATTTCAGATATTTTGTTGGGGTCAGGATTTTTGGATTTATACCATTTCCGAATTACTTGAAACTTCGATAATTATATGTATAACAAAAAAAACTAATATGTGTTTTTTTTTCTTTCATTTTGACACAGGGTGACTCAAATATTTTTTAGAAATTTAATGACAAAGAAAGTTTAAAGTTAAATTGTGCTCGAAGAGGTTAACCGATATGAATAATTGTTTTTGTGCCTTTCAAAATAACTAAGGCTTTATGAAATTATTGCACTGAAAAAAAAAATTTATATTTTTGTATAATTTTTTAACTTTCATTTTTCAAATATGGAGATTTCAAAAAATACATTTTTATCTTTCATTTTTAGCATCATAAATTGGGAATTATTAATGTAATTATAAAATGTTGAAACAGAAATTAGAATTAAACAATTAGACAATTAGATGTAGAGAATTTGGACTTCGGAATTAAATGTTTGTATTATAACGGTTTAACTTTTATTACGCAGATAAGGCTTTTTTTCGTCACAACACGATTTGTCTTACACCTCGAATACGTCTCTAAGCCGGATTCTAGAGTTTTCAAGGACGAGGACAACCTACCGTCACAAATCACAATGTTGTTATTCCTTTGGCAAGTTTTTACCATTTCTTAAGTCAAATTCAACTTCGATGAATTTAGAGGACAACTTGGCTTAGACCTTTTTCGTGACGCTTTGTTTGAAAAATATCGAATAAAAACTGTTTGACTATGTCCTAATTCACAGATCCGAGAGCACGTATTATTTTATTGAAGCAAAAAAAAGGCAATTGAAAGAGATTTGAGTTAATGGATCAAATTGGAAATGGAAATGAAACAATCTATTTGTAAATCCAAAGGACAATCGTGTTTACACCAAAGAGTATAAAAGTTTGTGAATATTATTTTATCTATAATTTTTTACTTCACCACAATTTTAAATTGTGTGAAGTAATGCAATCTATCGTGAAAAAAAATCTTACATACCCCAAATTTTGTATTTTATTTTGTTTTGGACCATCCTCTATCTAAATAGCAAATGAAAATTTTGGTGTACGTCTGTATGTGCGTGGGTGTGTGGGTGTGTGTGTGTGTGTGTGTGGGTGACCTTTCTGCATAGGATCTTGATGAAACTTTGGCAAATGATACAGGTTCACTTGAAAATGGAAGATCTGGATTCATTTCAAATTTGGATAAAATGGCGGAGGGGTCTCCCGAACACCTCTAAGTTTAAATCTTGAATAACTTTTAATCCCGGCTTATGATCTTATTGAAACTTAGTATATAAGGTTTTAATACAGTTTCCAATATTTCTGCATACCAACTTCCGGTTTGTCACTTCCGGTTAAAAAGTTTTTTTTCAAGTGTTTATCCCTACTGTAGCCTACAATTACCGATCGATTTTCATGAAACGTTGGTAAAAGCTTTCAAGTATCATGAGAAAGATTTTATCAGCTTTTGGAGTACATTGGCTAAAGGGTTGGGGGGTTCACCATACAACAGGTGGTTTTTTCCACAGTGTAAGAGTGTCAGAAAATGTTTTAATAGACGTCAGATAGTTAGTCAGAAATTTGTCTTATAAAAGCTTTCAAATCAAATCTTGATGTATTATAATATGGAAAAATAAAAGCAATTGAAACAAACCATTAACAGCTTTCAAAGTAGCAGTTATAGCCACAAACGTCTTTGTAACATGATATTTTATAGCAAAAACCATAAAAATGTATAATAAAATTTCCTTTTTTAATTTTATAGCTGATTTTTAATGAATTTTTATAGTTTTCGATCTCACTGATAAAAATTTTATTAATTAAACTTTTAAGTAGCTTCGTTACGTGTTTTATTATAAAAATGGTAATATCATTTTTTTGCTAAACAAGTGATTGACCGAATGATGAGTGATTATTTGGGACAAGCAACTAAGTATCTTATAATTTTGTCAAGCTGTATTGCAAGTTTGTTGAAATCTGGAAAGAAACCTTTTGATCCTCTTTTTTTTGAGTTTTTGTCTCAATCCTAAATAAAATATATAAATAAACTCAACAAACAATTTTGTGTATAAATATTTTCAATTATTCAAGTGGCTGACTGCAAAAAATTCAAATGAATCAACAAAGTAAATACACTTTTTTTATATATTCTAAGAATAAAAAGTCCAAGCGGCACGTATATCCGCTAGAAATAGGTAGATTTCGAGATCAGACAGTTTTGTGTGCCAGTAGAATCTTATGTATCAGATTAGTTTAAACAAAACAAACTAATTTCAAACAGATATCGAACAAATTTTAAAAAGAAAATTAGCTACCTACAAGCAAAATTATATCTATCCAATTTTGCAACAAACAAATATCAAATCTACCACAAAACATGTGTGTGACAATTTATGACACAAACCTACTCTATATCATATGTCGTGCAATTACTGCAAAATATCAAAATAGTTTATTTCTAAGAAAAAAAAATAATTTTTTCTATTCAAATCTTTTATTTTTTTGACTGTTATAAGGTTGACATTGACTGTTATAAGGTTTTTGGAAATTGTAGTTGGGGATTGCTGCAAACTTTTTTGTTGAAGCCAACAAGTCAAAAACCTCTAACTGCAGAGGTTTAAATATATAGGAAATGGATTAAAATGTTTTCACAGATTCTAAATTTATGAAGATTTTAAAAATATTAGTATCCAAACGGCCGTTATAACGGATTAAAAAAACCACTTTTTTTTCTAGTATAAAGCCTATAGTTCCTTAACTAGGTGTCAGATTTTTTTGATTTACGAACTTGTCCAAGATATTAATAAAACACACATTTTTCAGAAAGGTTTTTTGGTCTGGCTCCATAAATGCAACCGTGAGAGCGCCGGTTGATTCAAACGCATTTTGTGTTTTACAAGCTTTTTTGTTGGAGCCGCTCACTCAGAAACCTCCAACTGCAGAGGTCTTTTTTTTGAAAGAAACTGATTAAAAAGGTTTCAAAAATTCTAAATTTATGAAGTTTTTAAAAATATTAGAATCCAAACGGCCGTTATAACGGATCTAAAAAACAGAGTTTTTTTCTAGAATAAAGCTTCTAGTTTCTTAACCATGTGTTGGATTGGGCTGATTTTCGAACTTGTCCAAGATATTAATAAAACGCACATGTTTAGAAAAGGTTTTTCGATCTGGCCTTATAAATGCGACCGTGAGAGTGCCGGTTGTTTCAAAAAAAAATTTTTTTTTGCAAACTTTTTTGTTGGAGCCGCTCACTCAGGAACCTCTAACTGCAGAGGTCTTTTTTTAAAACAAATTGATAAAAAAGATTCCAAAGATTATAAATTTGTTAAATTTTTTGAAATATTAGTATCCAAACGGCCGTTATAACGGTTTTAAAAAATCAATTTTTTTCAGAAAAAAGCCTCTAGTTTCTTAACCACGTGTCGGATTTTGCTGATTCACGAACTTGTCCAAGATATTAATAGAACACACAAGTACAGAAAATTTTTTTGATCTACCTCAACAAATGCGACCGTGAGAGTGCCGGTCGTTTTCGTTATATCTCATATCGTTTATATATATATATATATATATATATAAATTTTTTTTTTTTTTTGTTTTTTTGTCTCCGCTTATCATATATAGTCGTTTGGCACAAAAATTTTTCCGAAATTCCGAGATGAAGCCCATTGCAATAGGTAGATTTTTATATGAAATCTACCTAAAAATCAACCAAATTACACGTGGGAAACCGCACAGACAAACAACAATTTAATTTAATTAGATAATTTAAACAAAAACCAGTTATAAACTTAAATATTTCTGACGTAGCGTCTGAATGTTAAATAAATATTTGGTTAAACAAATCTTTGCTAAATTTGATAATAATCACAAATAAATCAAAATTAAATTTCGATGATGTGATTTAAGCTTATTTTTTTGGCAATAATATGTAACCCTTGTATCTCTACACGTTTTTATAAAGAGTTAAAAACAATTGACTGGAGTTAATTCTTTATGGTAATATAACTCAACCAACTAGTCTTACGTAACATAAACAAATAGAAAAACTTAATAACATCATAAAACTGAGAGCTCATAAAATCTGACATAAGCTCTGAAGCTAACAATTATTAGTTATTGTGATTTTATTTTTTACGATTATCATTTCACATGTCACATATATTATTTATGAACTACGACTTTTAAAATGTCGGATTAAAATTCATAGTTAATATATTTTTTATACTATTTTACAATATTTTAAACAAGTGAAATTTAAAGTTTTAAGTCTCAGTTTTGTAATCAGATTAACATTATATATTTATATCACAACGTTTTAGACATATATGGTGGAATTCTCGGTGTTACATAAAATTAACAAGGAACTGAGAAATTCGCTACAGAACGTCATAGAAAAATTAAGACAAATATCTCATACACTTTTAAATTGTTTTAGGTTTCCCTGGAAATTTATTTCCAATGTACAGTCTACGATTTAGCTGCACCTTTTGTTTCTTGATTCTCTTTGTCCCATGATTAAATTTACGATACAGTAGGAACCACAATATGTGTCACAACAACACAGAATCCAGAGTTTAAAACGTTACTTATACAACGCCTTTATTGTGTTCTTTTAAACCGAGTAACTTTAAAAAAATTGTAACACTCCCTATAGGAGCGAAAATAAAACAATATTGTTTTTACTCATTTTACTCATACATTAAATTTTTGCTTCAAATTTGATGCTTTTCAACGTAAAAAATGAACAAGTTTTCTGAGTATTTAGCTCAGTTATTCAAGTATGGTTATAAAACTAAATAATTTTCTTCTTTTGTAAATGAAATGAATGAAATGCAAATGCAATGAATAAATAAAGGAATGAAATCGAAAAAATAGTATATTCTTCAACGATGCCGAAAACAACATATTTTGAAACGAGAGGACAGTTTACCAGCCGAGGCGATAGCCGAGGTTTGTAATGGTCGCGAGATTCAAAATATGATTTTCGGCGAGTAGAAGACTGTACTTTTTCTACTACTTTTTTAAAAATTATTATTAATCATTAAACATTTTTATGTATAATTACATACAATCCACATTTTAAAACATACACTGTTACAAAATAAAATTGTATATGTGTATTTATATTTCTGCTATTAAAAAATAGATGACTCAATATGAATAAATTATCCAATTTTTATGTTATAAACCTAGCTGTCTTTAATTACAAGCCTTATTGTTTTTTTCGTGATTTTTTTGGATATCCATACATACAGTTATTCATGATGTTATATTTTTATTCTATTTACACCACAAAATCCTATATTATTATTCTATTTACTCTATAAAGTTCTTAAAATCATTAAATAACACATCTTTGTAGGTTTATTGTTATTGTATTTTTAAATTCGCCGCTAGTAGGCTTGTACTTTATCATAAACAAAATCAAATTCCAATTTCAGATTTCTAAAATAAAAATATCAGTTTTGATTTAGTTTTTGGATGGGAATGACGTTACGTAAATTCTTGATATATTTTAACACAACCTAAATTAGTTTACGTAAAATAAATATTTTATTTTCATTTTTGTTAAATAAATAGGTGAAATAATATTTTTTAAAGATATCTTAACACCAACTGTTTTTTATCATACTATTTAAAAAGAATATATGAATATTATATATTTAACTATTATTATTTTTACAATTTTGATGTAAATTATCCGTAAATAATTCGTAAATAAATTAACGTCTTCCTCCAAACAGAGACAAATTAACACTAACAAAATTATTTCATTCAAATCAATCAATTGATTGTCTTTACGGGTATTCTAGGATGGTTTATTCTAGTTAAGAAATTAGAAAATAGATGGCTTTTAAAAAATTGCTTTCGTCACTAGGTACGAAAGTAATTCGTATAGGTTTTTTTATCACCGGTGACGAAAAAGAAGTTTTCGATGCAATGAACAAACATCGAAAGTAGATTTTTTATGTTGGGTAGTAGAAAAAATATTTCCTCTTACGCGATATTGAAATTTTAAAAATTTTAATTTGTGAATATTATTTTGAGGAGTGAAATGAGTACTGGTATAAAATAAAATTGTTAACTCTGATTAAAACCTTTTAAGACCCTGAGTAGGTGTTGATGAACTCAAATCTTAATTTTTGTTTTTATATTTTTTGTTAAAGAATAATTAGCTGCTAAATACTGTCATATATAAAATTTACCATAGATTAAAATTTTATGATAGGATAGAGAAAATAAAAATAAAATAAGATAAAAAAAACAAAATTGTTTTAAAAATTTCCAGGAACAAAACTGGGTTTACCAGTATGGCGATAGCTCCATATTCCGTGATCATGTGACGCCCTCTTCCTCGATTTACGGATGAACAGAATTTGATTACTCAATATAATAGTGTTATTTATAAATAGAATTATTAACTGTAGAGTAATGTCGATTGGATCTTTTGATACAATAATTATTTTTTTTTATGTGTATAAAAATTTACTTGATAATTATAATAAATACTACGCTGTATTTGAGCGGTAGTTTAAATACCAGTAACTCTCTGTGGTGTGAATTATTTATTGGGACTTTGATTCGAGTCATATAAAGGCGTGATCAGAAGTTGTTTGAATAACGTAGAATTTTATCCATGATGGAGTGGAAGTAGTTGCCTGAGTTATTACGGCATAACATTTACAACTTGATTATACAATTTTGTCAGTGATTGCCTGAGTTATTACGGCACGACATTTACAACGTGATTATACAATTTTGTCAGGGATTGCCTGAGCTATTACGGCCCAACCTTTGCAACTTGATTATACAATTTTATCAGTAATGGCCTGAATTATTACGGCACAACATCTGCAACTTATATATACCATTTTTATCAGTAATCGCCCATTGGAGATGATTATAATTGAAATATTTTTGTTCCGAGGTAATATTTAGTTTTCCAAATACATTTTTTTTTATTTTAAATTATAGTACCTGAATTTATTAATTTATATTTTACGTAATAAAAAATCAATCCCAAATAATATGAAACCCAAACCAAAAAAAAAAAAAACAAATTCTTTTCATGTTTATTCTTTTATTAACCATATTACACATTAACCAACTATAAACTACATGTATTCAATTAAATTTGTTTTGAAATGTTTAGTTAGCTTACAAATAAACTATAATTTTTTTTTGGAGCTGGATATAACCATTTTTTTTTGGTAATTTATGGTGATTGCTAACCATCTACGGTACTTGCTGTGGGTCTTTGAGCTTAATTGTCTTGCTTCGCTGTCTGAGTGTGTGGGTGGACGTGAGCGTGTATACAGCGTGAGTGTGTGGGCGTATGGGAATGATTGTGGGGGTTGGACGTGCTGATCGCGGTTCTTTCGCAAAAGGGGTCGCCAGAGTCTCATTTTTTTTCATTCGTATTGTATCCATTTCTGTATATTCACGTAATTTGGGTACATTTCTGTATTTGTGTTGAAGCAGCAGGTATTAATCTATCAAATCCACGATGACTGAGCTTTAGTCGATTTGGCGTTAATAATCTCAAGGTACGCAACCTGCTATGCCGCTTCATTGGTTCGCCAATGTAGAAGCTCTTCAATGCAAGTTTTCAAAATTTCCCATATACTCTAGTTGTAATGATGAATATGTCCTAGTCCAGTTGATTATGTTGTGTTTATTTTTCTTCATGTGATAAACCTTATTTATTATTTTTAATTTTTAATTTTATTAAATTAATATGATTACATAAATTTTTAAAAATTTTAATTCTTATTTTTGTATATTGTTACGAAGCAGTTGTATCTGAAATAACTCCACCCACATTTACCGATTCGATTTTGTCGATGTATGATTTCTTATCGATTTGTCTCTTCATTAGTGATCCGTTCTGACCGGATCTTTCACTTGCACTGCCCAGTTTAAAAACATCGGTCATCGTTCAATCGGTCACTTGCATAAACATTAAGCATTCCAGTCAAAAATAATTATTAAACAGTTTAGTAAATAGGTAAGAACCAATTCCTAATAGTAGGGGAGCCCAAGCGGGTATTTTGCGAGTTACTCGAGCGCGTCAGAAAATCATATGGGGAGAAACCTTGCACCCTGTAATGTACTCCTACCAAATATGAACCCTTAATGTAGTGGGGTGCGTCGAGGGCAACCCGTCAGATTAGAAAAAAAAATCAACCGCCAGAAAAACTCAAGCACGTCAGATTAAGAGAAGGTAAGTTAAATACATCCAGAAAAGTATATATTTCAATAATCTTTCAATTTGACCGTGACATAAGGAAATAGGCGAGTCACAAAGGTGTAAAAAAAAACGACACCTTGAAATACTCGAGCGCTATAAACTTTTTTTTTAATTTTGAAGGTAATCCTATCAGGATTACGGAAAACATATATTCTGACAATTTTCATGGGGCGATTCAGGTAAAATTGTCAATAAAAGATGGAGCCTTGAACAGATGCTGAGAGCTGTGTATTCCACACTCTGCGCCTCACTTCTCTGTCACTCTTTCTATATCTCTTACTCTCTCGCACTGACTCCACTAGAGCGTCTGTTGGCATGACGCCATCTCAGTTGATCACCATAGTGTACACGTTTTTGGTGGCTGCTAGACGCTTTGATTAGTTTGTTGTGTTTATAAGTTATTTTATGAATTTCATGCTCGTTTAAAAATAAATTAAAAACACTCCAAAATCTAGTATATCATCGAACAGACCACTAATCCATTCACTCCCTCCATAGATAAAGACCAACTCTATAATATTTCTACTGGACAGGCTACTACCCCAGAAGTAGCTAATTGCTTGTTAAATACTGTTTCGTTTGGGATGTTTCTCCGCGATCAGTTCATAACGGAATGTAATATGGATCCGGATAGATTCCACAAATCTCTTAAGAAAAATCCGATACTGACCTTTGCAAATCTAAAGAAGAAAAAGGTTATGAAGATTGGACAAAAAGTTCATGAAGTCAAACTACAGCGGGATTTATTCGGTAGATTATTAGCTCTATCTCTGGTTATAAACTTAGATCTTGAAAAAGTACTGTGTTTTACGATAACACCAATTCCACTATCACTATGCCATATAGATGGTTCTTTTAATAAAACTGCAAAATCAGTACTGGTTCAAGAACTAGAAAAGAAAATTGAAGAAATGGAACAACCGCCACCCCGAATAGATTGTGTTATTGTAGATGGCTTTTTTTTAAAAATACTTTTAAACAAATGCCACGCAGTTTTGGCGATTTATCGAAGAAGATTTTGCAAACTCTTGTAACAACTTCAAGATTCATGATTTATGTTACGTATACTCTGTTATCGATAATGAAGTATCGCGAGTTATAGATCATGAACTGTCATGTCCCGATCATGAAGAAGCGGATACAAAAGCTGTATTTGTGGCTTGTCAAATGAAAGAAAATTCTACTGTTACTATTAGAACTTCCGATACAGACATCGTTGTAATTATGTAAGCGAACATGGAACATATGAAATCTTCTGTAAAAGTCTGGTTTGATCTTGGAGTAGGTAATGCACGCCGATATATAGACATTTCTGCTCTTTCTGCGAAATTGGGCCCACTTGTCTCACAAGCACTACCAGCTCTTCATGCGCTAACAGGATGTGATTACAACCCAGCTTTTAACAG
Organism: Diogma glabrata; assembly: GCA_963693315.1. NCBI lineage: Eukaryota > Metazoa > Arthropoda > Insecta > Diptera > Cylindrotomidae > Diogma > Diogma glabrata. The sequence goes on along the minus strand of OY856186.1, from coordinate 24,754,320 downwards.
ACGAGGCAAAAAAAGACCTTTAGAAATTTTAATGAGATCTGTAGCTTTTCAACAAGCATTCGCAAACTTGGGTTGTGAAGCTTATAATATTGAAACATTATCCTCCACCATGGAATCTTTCATCTGCCATTTGTACGGAATAAAAAAACTCGCCAATGTAAATAGTGCGAGGATAGAAATATTTAATAAAACGTACAAAGTAACTGATACATCTCAGTCCTTCTCATTAAATGTGCGTAATTACGACGCTTGTAATATGCCGCCTTGCCGATCAGAGCTACAGCAACATTTATTGCGAACAAAATACATCGCATGCTTGTGGAGAAATGCGCACAATCGTACTCTTACGGAGATGTCACCAACAAACTGCGGATGGACAAATGTGGATGGAAAATTGGAGCCAACTTGAATCCTGAATCCTGAAAACCTGAATCATACCAAGATATCGTCGTAACACCTGACATTTTCGGAGATACTTTTGAATCAGGTATGTTTCCATTTTAATACTATAATATCATAAAATGAATACATGATTGTGAAGTATCATAACCATTCTTGTTTACAGAAGCACGAGATGACGAGGAAGTCCAGGTAGTCGAAGAAGTGGAAACCAAATTTGAAGAAGAATCCAGTGAGGATGAAGATTAATTTTTTTTATTAATATTTTGTACCTACTTTTATAATAATAAATGATCAAATTTTGTATAGACATATGTGCACATATTTTTTGTATTACATGCAGTAATGAAAAATAGAAACGACAAATAATTGTCACTTTAAAATTGTCAGACGAACAGTACCCCTCCATATAATTGTCAGATTATCATCCTGGAGGACGAAGACATCAAGTTGATCCCCCTGCATAAAAATCTGACGCGCTCGAGTATCTCAAGGTCACATTTTATTTTTACATTTTTCAAAATCAGCCATGACTTTTGGTCACGTTTAAATCGTCAGTCATTTAAATAGGACACTTTTTTGAGTTCACTTTCCATAAACCTTGAATATCTGACACGCTCGAACTTTTTTTTTTGTTTTTCCTCTGTTTACCTCTCTATACGCCCACCTCCCTTTAGTTAATCGTCAGATTTATATGTATCGGTTATCAGAAAAACAAAGCGCATATACTCTATGAATATCTGACGCGCTCGAGTATTTTTATGTGACTGTTTTTTTTTACATTTTTAAAAATTCTTACCCGCTCTCCCCCCACTAAAATGGAAAACTTGACATAAACTTTTTTTCATTTTAGAACGTAAACTTCACAATCCAATAAGTCCCTATGACGCTCTAGTAACTGCAAATTTAGCATCCCGGGCTCCCCTACTATAATTAACAAGCAAAAATCCTCATAAAATTAAGACCTTTGGATCTAAAAATTAGCGAAGGGTATTCAAAACTATTTGCAGAGAGGATGAGATGGATGCGAAATAAAAAAGAAAACCTTTTGCGATTAAAAAAAAATTCTCTCATTATAATGTAAATTGTTTAAAAGAATTAATAAATATAAGGGATAAACTATAAGGGATTAAAATTTCAATCTATAAACTATAAAGGATTAAACTTTAAAGGATTTATACTATACTACCCATCTACTCATTTTAACGAGCCCCATAGTCAAACAGCTCATCCTCTTATTAACATTCAATCAAAAAATTCTCATCCATCCCTCCATCACTTTATGCTACAACAAACATTTTTATTTCACAGCAATTAATGAAAACAAAATTAAATTAAATCTACAAAACTTAAATTAAATTAATTCTTTTTTTCAGCATCCATACCATCCACAAAAATTAACAATAATAATAAAAAGAATTTATATATATACACACACAAGCAAATGTTTTTTTCCGTCTGTACAATCTGTAAAATTTAATCTTTTTTTAATCAGAAATACATATTAAAATTTTTACAAAACTGAAATTTTTTTTGTCAATATATTTGACTGACGTTCGTTTTTGTTATTCTTTATGTACAATTATTCGTTGCAAATTTTTGAAGTTATACTTCTTTGCGCTCGTTGTAAATATTTTGATGGCGTGTTAATCGAGAAACCGCTTCACGTTTTTTGAAGTTATATTTTAACCTTTATGCTGTATGGTAATAAAGACGAAATTTGTAAATCAACCTTATGCTGTATGGTAATAAAGACGAAATTACTAAATCAATCATATTTTATAATAATAAAACATTATTCGCTTAGTTATCTTTGATCAATTTTTTTTTCACTTTTCGGAATTATCATTAAAATGAATAGTTAATGTATAATGTGACAAACAAATATGTACATTTATATGAAAATTATGTTAAATTATTTTTTAACAAATACATATTTCTAATTTACAACAAATATGTTCTTATGGTTTGCAATTATATAAAATATGTACATATTTCTATGCATTAGCTTAGCACCAATACGATACATATAAGCACTGCTTATATATGATTAAACAAACCTGCTTGCATTAGCAGAACTGCCATCACATGTTCCAAAAATTGGAAATTGACGTTTCTTTTCCTCTTCTCAGAAACATTGATGAACCAAGAATTTGCATTGGAACCTTAGTACCGAAGAAAAAGATTACGAACAATATCAAAGCTACAGGTTTAACGTGTTTTACTTATTGAGTGAAATATGCTTCTCCATTGCTTTGAAAACTATTATTGTTATTGCAAGGGGTCTATATGCAAATATGTTAACAAATGTTGTGATTTGACTGTTTTAATAATATAATAATATATAAGTCTGAATTTACAAATGAAATTAGTCTTATTATTATTTTTTCCAATTTCCGTTTTAAGTTGTGGGAAGGAATGTCAAAATAAGACGATGACCATAAAGCGATAAAACCCATTAAACGAAAATATTCACTAAAAATGGTGGTACTCTTTAACCGGCGTATGCATCAATGTAGTAGAGTATTGTAGACAATCGATAAAATATATTTGCAAATTGCAAGAGGGTCGTACCTCTTCAGAACAGAAAAATTTCTGGATTGATAAATGATTATAAGTCTACATGAAATAGGACGCTAAACCAATAGCAATGAACCAGTGTACCTATTTTGTATGACGAGTGCGGTGGTTTCGGAGTAAGTAATTGACAGATGTGACATCAAATAAACAAATATATTTACGCTCACCTAATTGTTCGTGACACATTGAATTATTTGAATTAAATCTTTGGAATAAAATTTTAACTTTTTTCTAACCATAATCTTTTGCCATCTACATTTATAAAAATTATTTAATTATTATTTGTCTGTCAATGTGTTTCAATTTTAACATACATTTAATACGTAAATTTATCTATAGCTTTAGAGACATTTACTTAATGGCTTTTGCTGACTGTAAAATGATCCTACATGTTACATTGTTTTCAAACATTTTATATATTACTAATAAAATGAGTTAAATTAAATGACATTAAAAAAAACTATAGGAGAATTTACTCAAAAAAAACAGTTTTCAACCACTTTATCTGGGAAGCACGGGCATCGCCGTGCGGGTACCTTCTAGTAATTAATATTTATTAGTTTTTTGAATAATATTTTTTTCTATTTATTTAATATTTTTTTTTGAATAATAGTTTTTTGAATAATATTTTTTTTTTTGGATAATATTTTTAGGTAGATTTCATATAAAAATCTATTAGGTAGATTTCATATAAAAATCTACCTATTGGTATGTGATTCATCTCGGAATTTCGGAAAAATTATGGTGCCAAACGACTATAACGTATATGATAAGCGGAGACGGAAAATCAAAATGAAAAAAAAATTTATATATATATATATATATATATATATATATATATATATATATATATATATATATATATATATATATATATATATATATATATATATATATATATATATATATATATATATATAACGATATGAGATATAACGGAATTTGGCGGCACTCTCACGGTCGCATTTTTCGACCTACACCAAAATAATTTTTTGTGTGTGTTTTGGCAAATAATGTCTTGGACCAGTTCGTGACTGGCCATATCCGGGAACCAGTTAAGCGGCTAGAGCCTAAAATGTCGAATAATCTAGGGCGCTATAACTTCCGTTTGAATCATAATATTTTAATAAAATTTATAAATATTGAATATTTGAAAATATTTCTATCATTTTTATCCAAATGACAACTTTGCGTTCCAGGTTCCTGCAAAATCAGCTGTTTTAAAAATTTGCCAATCTTTTTTGTCCTTGATCTAGTTGAAAACGGCCAAGCTCACCCTTGAAAACTTTTTTACACAAAGTTACAATATAAATCTTTCCAAAATTTAAAAAAAAAATAGTTCAGGTCTAAAGGTTGAGGCCCCAGGTCTGTTGAAATGAAAACAAACGCAAAAGGCAATGATTTCATCGTGTTTGAGTTTATGTTATTTAAATTCATCTTAACTTTTAAGAACATTTTTAAACTATAGCCTCACAAAATTCCAGCTTTCTAACCTAAAAGGTTCCATTTTTATAAGCAATCTAATGCACCTATTACAGAAAAATCTCAAGCCATTTAATACCAAAGGAAAATTATCATATGCTCTTTTGTTTGTATTTTTATTTCTTTTTTCACTAAGTAAAGTATGTATTTGAAAAAAGATTAAATGAGAACAAAAAAATACAACACAAAGATGATTTTAAATTAAAATTGTTTAATAATGTTTGATTATAAATTATGTGTGATGGTATAATTGTAGTTATCACGTAGTTCTTTTGATCTTTGTTGGACGTTTATTTGATCTTTGGTGGATTTAATATGTTATGACTATTTTTGACCAAATTAAACAAAACTGTTTCGAAATTGCATAAAGTAGTTTCGGTTAATGTATTAAATGTCTTTTGTGAAATTTGTTGGATAATTCCGTTTCTATTTAGTTTTTTGATTTCAACTAATTTGATACATTGATTCTACTTGTATGCATATCTGTCTGATCAAGAAATCTACCTTTTTTTACCGGATATACCTGCCGCTGGACTTTTTTTTTTTATATTTTTGACTAAGAAAACTAAGAAAAATCGGACGATTAGACGTTCTTATACTTTTTGAATAATAATTTTTTTTTTGAATAATATTTTTTTTTGAATAATATTATTGTTATTTTTTTAGTTATTATTTTTTTAATGTATCCTATCTGTCTGTGTGCGTGTGTGCGAGCGAATGACCAAAGAAGTATAACTTCCACCGTCTGGTCCGACGCAGACCCTACTTTTTTGAAGTTCGTTCGTTTTGTGTTTTGTTTATTAGTGCATTCGAACGAACGAATCGTTTTCATATTCTTTATGCTTAATTATTCTATTCTTAATTTTATTTTACCTTTTCATTTTTTTGAACTCATAATTTTGTACATAGGAAATTTGTTTTGTTAGGTGTTTGGGCGATCGTTGCTAAAAGAAAATTTGATTTTGTTATATGTATATTGTATTGGTAGTTTGATTTTCTTTTATTTTACTGGTTATTAGTTTTGTCGTATTGTTAGTAGTCCAGTAAATAAAGGTCGAAAAAGATCAAAAGCTCGCAAAAATCCTGTCACGGACGGGACCTGGCGGAAATTGTTGGTCTTACCGAGTACTTTGACGTGAGAAAAATTACCTTGGGGTTCCGACCCTGTGAGCCTGGAAAATGGCCCTCAAAGTGTCAGAAGCAGTTTCCGGGCCATATCTCCGGAAATATGGCAGTTAGGGCATTCCTGTTTAGCCTTAGCCAGAAATGAAGGTGAGCTAATTATCTACAGAAATGGTCCTATTCATTTTGTTCGCAACATTGATACTTTTTGCAAAAACGGGTAGTGAAAAATTGTCAAATTTGAGACCATGAAAAAACGCCAGATTCTCATCAAATTTGAGAACTGAGGGCTTGGAAATACCCACAGCTCCATGTTTTGGCCTGAAAAATTTGACCTGCAAATGACAATGGCTTTCTCGTTGTATTTGCGAAATTATCGCGGCCATATAGGAGCATAGGAAGGATCAGTCACACACAAATTTAAATTATACATGTACTAATTTGTTATGTCGCTGTAAATGCGTTATATGTTGTCGATTTCTAATTTAATAATTTATAATAAATGACGGTTTTATTCGCCTACATATTAAAGTGTTACTTTATTACTGTGATTTACGGCCTAAAAGTGTCACTTTTTAACTATTTATTTTGTTGTCATAGCTACGTCCAAAAAAGTAAAAAGCATTTGCATTTGTTTAAATTCTATGAAAAATAAAATTTTTTATCAAAGCAACCCTTAAATTCAAAATTTCATTATCCAATTAAAATAGTTGTTATCATTTGTTGTCATAGCTACACAATAATTTGAAAAAAATAATTAATATTTTGTCAAAGGTTACTTGTTCCACATATTTTTATTTTAAAATTTATGAAAATTTATAATTTTAATTTAGAATAAACAAATTTTCTTAAAATATTTTGCTTGCGGCGAATAAAAAATAGTATATGATGCACGGACGTAAGCTATTTTGGACTTAATGTGGGTGCAAATCTCGTCTAGCGCCTCGACTCCACATCCGTCCAAAATCTTTAGCTTTACGTCCTAGCATCATAGTGTACTATTGTTGACGATTAATACAATAACAATAACAATATAAGTCCACGAGGGACGCGTGAAGCCAGTGTGTGTGTGCCATGTGTGCGCGCCTGCGCGGACCGATATTATACACGTAATATACGCGCCGCCACGTGAAGCAGAAAAAAGGAGGAAATTATCATAAATAATTTCAGAGAAACTTTTTCAATTTTTTTTTTTGTGGATTAAAAACAATGACATTATTTATATCAATGGAAAGCTGAGAACCTCAGCTTTACTTTTATATAAGTAACAATACCCAAAACATTCCTCGGAAAGAAAAAAAAGTTTCTGAAAAATTTGGCCAGTTTTTTTCCCGTGTGGGCGTAAAATCAACTTTTAAAGAGCCCTGGAAATTTCTAAACAATTTGAAAAATATGATCGGAAACTAGACATTCTAAGCTACAAATTGGTGTAACTTATAAGGCACTTTAATAGACAATAAATCTTTTATTAATGATTTTCCGCGGACTTGCCGAAACTCCATGAAAGTCCTCAAAATGGAAATTAATAAATTCCCATTTGTTTAAAAGTGCGAGAAAGCCACTGTGGCAAACTTTTTGAGATGTTTCAAGACCCCCACAGGTACAATAATCAAGAAAGAAACATATAAAAACACAATTTTTAAAAAAAATATGAATCAATTTAAAACAGCGTCAGAAAACCGGGAAAAAATAAACTTTGACCGCCGTTTGCACTCGCTTACAAACGTGATAACAGAAATTTTATCACAGGATGTGACAGGTACGGGTTTTCTCTTTCACATGAATTTTGAATCATTGAAAAATATTGAATTTCGACCGAGTTATCCGCTAATTTGTCCGCCGCTCCTTAGTAAATACGTGTAAAGCGGCGTTCTGGCTCCATGATGAAGAGAAAAATGCAGGACAAGGTTCGAGTCCGTTATCTCGGAAACTATCGGGTTTACGATAAAAATTATTGGACCATTTCTGTAGATAATTAGCTCACCTTCATTTCTAGCTAAACAGGAATACCCTAACTGCCATATTTTCGGAGATATGGCCCGGAAACTACTTCTGACACTTTGAGGGCCATTTTCCAGGCTCACAGGGTCGGAACCCCAAGGTAATTTTTCTCACGTTAAAGTACTCGGTAAGACCAACAATTTCCGCCAGGTCCCGTCCGCGACAGGATTTTTGCGACCTTTTAACCTTTATTTACTGGACTATAGTGATATTTTCATATAAAGGTTGTATTACCAATAGGGTTCCGTTTTTTATACGGAACACTATTGGTAAGAGTAAAACGAGTTTTTCACATTATATCGATTATCTCGTAAACTATAAATGCTATGGAGTTGAAATTTGAGGTGCGTATAAAACTAATCTGTCCACATGAAATGACGAATACAAATAAAACTAAAGTGGTTTTCGTTTGGCTTACAGGGGTTCGATGTGAGACCTTTGAGAAAATAATTTTTTTTATAGATTTAAGTAGGGTATCATTTCAGTATTTCTTAAAAATTTATTTTGGAATTTTACACCTCACCATTTTTTGTATAATTCTGAATAATGACGTTTTTTTCGTGTTTTCTTAACTCGATTAGCTCCGAACCTAACTGATCGAAAATTTTCAAATGTATTTGGAATAATAGAAAAATTAGTACAGTTTTAATAAAAAATATATAAAAGTGTCATATTCTCATAATTAGATTTATTAAGGGGGTGGAAATGAAGAGGGGTAAAAACACTATTTAAAATGTGGTCAAGTGGGGTGTCATTTGAAAGAGCACCTAATTTAGAAATCATTGCAATTTTTTTTAGAATTTTGCAATGCACAGTTTTTGAGTTATTGTCAAAAACATGCCGTTCGCCCCCCTTCGTTTCGACACTGATTGACAGAAAAATTTGAAAAAATTCACAGAGCTAGACAATTCGGTAAATTTTGTATGAAAATTATACCGAAGTCTCAAATAATTATATTTCTGAGTGTTTAGGGGACCGGGGTAAAGAGGGTAAAAAAAAAACTTTTTTGACCCAAGCGAGTGGGGTGTCATCTGAAAGAGCATCTAATTTAAAATTTGTTGCAATTTGTTTTATAATTTTGCGGTGCACAGTTTTTGAGTTATGGACAAAAAAGTGCAAAATTCAAACCGTTCCCTCCCCTACGTTTCGACACTGAATGACAGAAAAATTTGAAAAAATTCACAGAGCTAGGAAACTTGGTAAATTTTGTATGAAAATTATACCGAAGTCTCAAATAATTATATTTCTGTGTGTTTAGGGCACCGGGGTCGAGAGGGTAAAAAAAAAACTTTTTTGACCCAAGTGAGTGGGGTGTCATTTGAAAGAACACCTAAGGTAGAGTTTGTTGCAATTTTTTTTATAATTTTTCGGTGCACAGTTTTTGAGTTATGGACAAAAAAGTGCAAAATTCAAACCGTTCCCACCCCCTACGTTTCGACACTGATTGACAGAAAAATTTGAAAAAATTCACAGAGCTAGGCAATTTGGTAAATTTTGTATGAAAATTATACCGAAGTCTCAAATAATTATATTTCTAAGTGTTTAGGGGACCGGGGTAAAGAGGGTAAAAAAAAGACTTTTTTGACCCAAGCGAGTGGGGTAAATTTGTTGCAATTTTTTTTATAATTTTGCGGTGCACAATTTTTGAGTTATGGACAAAAAAGTGCAAAATTCAAACCGTCCCCCCCCCCACCCCTACGTTTCGAGACTGATTGACAGAAAAATTTGAAAAAATTCACAGAGCTAGGAAATTTGGTAAATTTTGTATGAAAATTATACCGAAGTCTTAAATAATTATATTTCTGTGTGTTTAGGGCACCGGGGTAGAGAGGGTAAAAAAAAACTTTTTTTGACCCAAGCGAATGGAGTGTCATTTGAAAGAGCACCTAATTTAAAAATCATTGCAATTTTTTTTATAATTTTGCGGTGCACAGTTTTTGAGTTATGATCCAAAATGTTCAAAATTCAGACCGTCCCCACGTGTATCAAATATTTATTAATCGTTTTGAAAGGGTAGGAATGGTAAGGTGAAATAAAGCTTTTTTAACCCGAATAGCAATATCGAGGGGGACTGGCGTGTACATTTTTAGTCATGTCATCCTTTATACTGATTCTTAGAGCAATTCTTAATTTTGCAACTCTTTTAGAGTGAATATAATCAGTTATCCAAAAGAAAGAAGACTTTATTTCAAAATTATCACGGTCCTTTACTATCTATTGTATATTGTATTGTATTGTATGCCATAAGTGGGCCCAAAAGGTGGCGTAAATTCTCAAGGTTCAAATCAGATTGATGTGATTTGTTAGTTTGTGTTAAGATCCACGTTTGTAATCCATTCATAATTACTGGTTTTATAAATTTCTTGTATAACTTTAGAAAATGTTGAGTTTTAATTGAATGGTAAGTTCGATAACCTGCAATTATTTTAGGGTTAATATTTGTTTAATATGCTATTGTTTAAGTCAAACATTGATCTTTTGTTAATTTTAAATATTGTTAAAATTATACGTTGTTTTTCAAGCACCGACTCAAATGTCGAACTTATGTAATCTAACACAAAAAAATTGTTGCTATAGAAAGAACTGAAAATTTTAGTAAAGCGATGAGCCTATAATTCTATGGAACACGAAAAATATAGCGAAGCTTCAAGTGATTTTATTTCTATGTGTTTAGGGGATGGGAGTGGGGATGGGTGAAAAATTGTTTTTTGACCCGCATGAATGGGATGTCATTTGATAGAGCACCAAAATTAAAAAACAATACAGTTTTTTTAGAATTTTGCGATGCACCGTTTTTGAATTATTCTCAAAAAAGTGCAACAAAAAGTTACCACCCCCCCCCCCTATACGTTTCTTCATTGATTGACAGAAAAATTTAAAAAAATTCATAGAGATAGGAAATTTGATAAACCCTTAACGAAAAATATAGCGAAGCCTCAAGTAGTTTTAATTCTACGTGTTTAGGGGATAGGAGTGGGGAATCGTGAAAAAAAGGTTTTTTGGCTCGCATGAGTGTCATTTGAAAGAACACCAAAATTAAGAAACATTACAATTATTTTAGAATCTTGCGATGCACAGTTTTTGAATTATTGTCAAAAAAGTCCTATTTTTAGCGTTAACACCACTGACCACTCCACCCCTAAATTTCGTCGTTGTTTAACAGAATTGAGTCGTTCCTTAGCTACCATAAATAGCTATAGATATCATTTAACCTAAAGTAATATTTTTTATATCATTTCGATCAATTTAGATGAGATTGACGAATTGACAATAGTTAATTGATATTTACGATGAACCATTTAGTTTTTATGTGTCTATGGACTGGCAATATAAACCCTTTACAACACAACTTTATGTAAATTATTTTGATATTGTTTTCTTTACATTCACGGAACCCTTGACGAGCGAATTTTATTCGCACTTGTCTGACTTTTTCTTTTTATTGTTAGAAGAAGTGCGTATATTTTAGTCAATTTACTTTTTTTTAACTCAAAAACATGTTTTTCAATTACTTATTTTGTTAATTATTTTTAATCAAATAAATTTAATTTGATTCTTAATATATCCAATTAACTGGAAATTTGCTTTCACACCACGTTGAGAAGGATATTTACAATGCTCTTAGCTACCCTTAAATTTACTCAAGCATGTATTTAGCCTCAAAAGAAAATTTTTATTTTAAAAAATCAGAAAAATCGAATTTGTTTCAAAACCAAGTTAATAATAATTGCATGTTTTAATCTCATCTTATAGTTCGTGAAGTTTGAGCTTAATCGTAACGAGGGCTTACGGATAATGGCAGTCTCGAAAAGAAAGATAACGAATGGAAGCGTTCGACGGACTGCATGTAAACTGAGACTGCCATTCGTTAATCCTACCAACGATTATGTTCAAACATCATCAGATTGCATGTTTTGATCTCGTCTTATAGTTCGTGAAGTTTGATCTTAATCGTAATAAGTTTTTACGGATAATGGCAGTCTACGAACTAAATGTAAACTGAGACTACAGTTCGTTAATCCTACCAACGATTAAGCTCAAATTTCATCAGATTGCATGTTTTGATCTCATCTTATAGTTCGTAAAGTTTGAGTTTAATCGTAACAAGGGTTTACGGGGAATGGCAGTCTTGAAAAGAGGGCTAACGAACGGCAGCGTTCTGCGGACTGTATGAAGAAAAAGAGGGCTTACGAATGGCAGCATTCTATGGACTGTATGGAAAGTGAGACTGCCATTGTTCGTTAACCTTCCCAACGATTGAGCTCAAACTTCATCCGATTGCATGTTATGATCTCATCTTATAGTTTGTGAAACTGAGTTTAATCGTAAGAAAGGTTTCTGAATGACAGTCTTGAAAAGAGGGCTATGGAATGGCAGCGTTCAACGGACTGTATGGAAACTGAGACTGCCATTCGTTAATCCTACAAACGATTAAGCTCCAACTTCATCAGATTGCATGTTTTGATCTTACCTTATAGTTCGCTATGGTAAGTTCTCTGGCTTGTAAATAAATGCGATTATGAAGTGTGAAATAGGATATTTTGACGGTCTAGAAAAGGATCATCTATTCAAATAGCAAATGTGGAGATTTGGTGAAAGTTTGGATGGGATCCCATCGATTACTTATAGAGTTCAAAGGTATATCTACTAAAACGATGTTAAACAGGAAAATGACATCAAAAGAAACAAGGGAGTAGTCAGATGGGATGATTTTGTTTGAATTTAAGGCAGTTTTTGACATTGAATAGGGAGACATCAACAACTTTTAGGAGGATGAGTTCAGGAAATTTGGATAGATTGCATGACGGGAAGGAGTAGATGGCAACGAACGGACAAAAATGAATATCGTCTTTGTGTATTTTTGGGAGAGCGTAGATTTTGGGGAAAACCGAGACTATGGATCCAAGGTGGAATGAAATTTGAGAGTCAATGTGGTTGGAATGGAGCAAAGAGTACGCAAAGGCGTTATTGGTGAGCGGAAGGGATTGATATCCTTTAGTTATCGTTTTTCGGCTTATACAGACTGCGTCTGCTTATACAGCCGATTACAATTATACAGACTGCGTTATGACAACATATAAGTAAATATAAAGTTAGAATATTTAAAAATTAAATTATGGTACATTTTGTAATTTATGCAGTAATAAATGAATTATTTGAACTAATTCGGTCTTGCTTGTTCCTGTCTGGATAGTTTGGCTTTTTATTATTTTAAATCATTCCCTCAATATTCTTCCAACTTTTTTCATTCAATGCTTCTTTTTTCCAAGTAAATTGAATATGGCATCCATGTGTAACCAGACCAACACTGTGGTGAACTTAATTGACATTTGGTATAAGTTTTCACCAATTCTAACAATTTTTATTGCTTCAATTATATTAACTATATTACCAACTCAACAAACCTTGAATTCCTACGATTAAATCATTTTTCTTTCAATGCAATTTAAACTTTTCATAAATAATAATTATAAAATTAATTATATAAATCATTTTCAATTAAAACCGGATGAATTGCACACGTGCTAGCAAGCAGAAATACACATGCAAAAAATATGATACTACAGCTGTCACGTTTGATTTATTGCAAATATTGTCACACCTTAGTAAAAAGTATCTATTTCTATTTACTATTCATACATTACAGCTGTTAATTATAATAATTCAAATCTATTCTGACAATATTTAATATTTTTGTAATAATTATTGTACCACTATTTACACCTACACCTTAGTTTTATATCAGAGTCGAGTAGTGTATATATAAATAAAAGTCTCGTTAAAGAGAATAAAGCTGTCAAGATGAATCGGGGTAAATGACGAACGGTCAACGGATCAAACATAATTTTTTAATTAGAAGAAAAGAGTGACGTTTTTAGTAATATAAGTTTATATAAGTAATTCTTGAATTGGAATTAATTTAAATATAAGTAATAAAATGTCCAACAATTATTTACATAAACAAATTATATTATTATTTTCTATAAAACAAAAAATCTCGTCCTTTATGATATTGTCTTGTTTAATTATAATTATTATTGTTGTACAATTAAATATTATTAACATTAAAGAAAGGTAGGTAGGTTTGATTTATTAGTCTGCATATAAGTTTATAGATATATGCGCCAATTAAATTTGAATAAGTTATGTTTTTTTGTTTATTTTTATTCGGTTTTAATATCAATGTTGACTTAAGATTAAGATATATGGGATGATAAAAATAACCTACCACTACTTACTATAGATTTTAGTATTATTTTCAATTCCTTAAAAAACTCACGATTCATTGTTTCATCAACAACTGAAAAATAAGCCCAATAAAAACACCCACAGCTTCAATAACGTACCAAATCTCCAAATTAAAACAAAAATGTGTAATCCACCAAAAAACAAAATTGAAAACCATTTGTACGATTATTTTCAATAAAATTAATAAAATATCAAAAAAAACGAAAGACAAGGAATAAAGAGTTTTACTTATCGTAATCCTACGCTAGATCAAATTAAGTTTGAAATATGTTCAATTTAGTTGACAAATATGTCGTTTTTTTTCACAGAACATATTCAATTACATGCAACAACATCGGTGGATAATGAATAAAAATCTGTTTACAACAATTCTAATTGACAGTTGAAACAATTCAAATGGAATGTATGCAATGCATACGACATTTACGTTGAACTAATGAGGATAGAATAACATCTATTCAATTATGTCAAAATATCATTTAAAAAAATAGAAGAAAATTGATAAATTTTAAAACGGTTGATTGATCTCTGTAGCTCTACGACCATGAGTTCAAATTCAATAGTTGGAGATAAATTTCACGCTTGGTAATGTTTTTTTTGTTAAAATCGATCTTCTAAGAGTGGTCCAGGCAGCTGAGATTTTTTATGCATGTACTGAACTACATCGCAAACTTCACTGTCGGTTCTAGTGATAAAACACCTATACAAATTACTTTGGTCTCCAGTGATAAACGTTATTTTGTAGAAACCATCAATTTTTTAATTTCTAGCGATATAATAATTCATCAATCAAACCTCCCTACAGAATACAGTCAACTCTCCTATAACGCAGGACTTATAAAACGCGTTTTCGATATAACGCGCAGTAAATGATGGGAGGGGTTCTCCAATAACGCGACGCGATTTCCTTATAACGCGGTTTTCTTTAAATTAAATTAAATTATTATATACTTTTTCACATTTACTTCGGTCTGAAAGACCTAAGATTACATTCATGAGCCAAAAGTGAAATTCTTAACCCCACTTTTTTGGCATATCTTGACGTTTTAGGGCCTACTGATTCTGAAAAAGAAAATGTGTGTCTTTCTGTCTGCCGGCCGGCGAGCCGTCATTACCTACGCTGCAGGGAAAACCGCTGGAGGGATTTCAAAATTTTTTTTTCTAAAATAGGTATACTCAAGGGACAGGTCCGAAAGGACGCTGTGTTTGATAACTGTACCGAAAGTGTGTCAAAAAAATCATTAAGTGTGTCAAAAACAGCAAATTTTCATATTTTTGGCTTAAAAAACGTTCATTTTAAGTGATTACGAGTAGGAACATTGAACTTGGAGAAAACTTGATGTTAGGGATTGGTATGTGAGATCAAAAACTAGATTATTGCATTATAAGTTTGTCAAAAATATGTTGTCAAGTGTGTCAAAAGAAAGATTTTTATTTATGTTTTACCTAATTTTTTGGAAAAAAATAAAATCAATTATTTGTTTGAAATGAAATTTTATTATAATTTTTGAGAATTATGGTACTATCAGTTTGTCAAAAAAATAATGTCAAGTGTGTCAAAAAATGATTTCATTTAGTTTTTTACCCAATTTTTTGGGTGGGTGGGTGAGTTTTCTGCATAGGATCTTGAAGAAACTTTGGCAAATGATACAGGTTCACTTGAAAATGGAAGATCTGGATTCATTTCAAATTTGGACAAAATGGCGGGGGGTCTCCCGAACACCTCTAAGTTTAAATCTTGAATAACTTCTGATTCCGGGCTATGATCTTATTGAAACTTAGTATATAAGGTTTGAGTACTGTTTCCAATATTTTTGCATACCAACTTCCGGTTTGTCACTTCCGGTTAAAAAGTTTATTTTTCAGGTGTTAATCCCTACTGTAGCCTACAATTACCGATCGATTTTCATAAAACGTTGCGAAAAGCTTTTAAATAACATGAGAAAGATTTTATCAGCTTTTGGAGCACATTGGATAAAGGGTTGGGGGTCCACCATACAACAGGTGGTTTTTTCCACAAAGTTTTTATGTTTGTTGGGAGCATAAAACATTCATTCGTGAATGAATTTTGATGACACTTTGGAAAAAGACGCAAACATGTATGGCAAAGAACTGATTAGTTTTTGAGCGATAGTGAACAAAGTGGTGGGGGGTCCCTGGAGCACATGTTTTTTTGAAAGCTCTATAACTTCTGTACCTGATAAGCGAATTGGATGAAACTTGGTACATGAGTATGTAGTACGGTTTACAATAGTTCTGCATCCCAACTTCCGGTTTTTCACTTCCGGTAAAAAAAATTTTTTTGTACTTTTTTGAAGTTTTTCAGAGTCTTTATGCACACTACAGCCTACAATAATGAAGTGATTATGATGAAACTTATGGAATAGGGTTCCAATTAGTGTGAAAAGATAATTATCATGTTTTAGGACACATTGTTTAAAGTGGTGGGGGGTCTACCATACAAATGCTGACTTTTCACACTTTGTTTTTTAAGTTTGTTGGGAGCATACAGACTTCATTCATTAATTTATTTTAATGACACTTTGGAAAAAGATGGAGACTTAAGTAACAAGGAACTGATTAGTTTTTGGATAATATTGGAATAAGTTGTGGGGGTCCGCCCGAACACCTGTTTAATGTGTCACACTTTTTTCAATGTTTGTTGGGAGCACACAGCGTTCGTTCGTGAACGAATTTTGATGACACTTTGGAAAAAGATGCAAACATGTATGGCAAAGAACTGATTAGTTTTTGAGCGATAGTGAACAAAGTGGTGGGGGGTCCCTGGAGCAGCTGTTTTTTTGAAAGCTCTATAACTTCTTTACCTGATAAGCGAATTGGATGAAACTTGGTACATGAGTATGTATTACGGTTTAAAATAGTTCTGCATCCCAACTTCCGGTTTTTCACTTCCGGTAAAAAAAATTTTTTTGTACTTTTTTGAAGTTTTTTCAGTGTCTTTATGCACACTACAGCCTACAATAATGAAGTGATTATGATGAAACTTATGGAATAGGGTTCCAATTAGTGTGAAAAGATAATTATCTTGTTTTGGGACACATTGATCAAAGTGGTGGGGGTCTACCACACAAATGCTGACTTTTCACACTTTGTTTTATAAGTTTGTTGGGAGCATACAGACTTCATTCATTAATTTATTTTAATGAAACTTTGGAAAAAGATGGAGACTTAAGTAACAAAGAACTGATTAGTTTTTGGATAATATTGGAATAAGTGGTGGGGGTCCTCCCGAACACCTGTTTAATGTGTCACACTTTTTTCAATGTTTGTTGGGAGCACACAGCATTCGTTCGTGAACGAATTTTGATGACACTTTGGAAAAAGATGCAAACATGTATGGCAAAGAACTGATTAGTTTTTGAGCGATAGTGAACAAAGTGGTAGGGGGTCCCTGGAGCACCTGTTTTTTTGAAAGCTCTATAGCTTCTGTAACCGATAAGCGAATTGGATGAAACTTGGTACATGAGTATGTAGTACGGTTTAAAATAGTTCTGCATCCCAACTTCTGGTTTTTCACTTCCGGTAAAAAAAAATTTTTTGTACTTTTTTGAAGTTTTTTCAGAGTCTTTATGCACACTACAGCCTACAATAATGAAGTGATTATGATGAAACAATTAGTGTGAAAAGATAATTATCATGTTTTTGGACACATTGATCAAAGTGGTGGGGGGTCTACCATACAAATGCTGACTTTTCACACTTTGTTTTTTAAGTTTGTTGGGAGCATACAGACTTCATTCATTAATTTATTTTAATGACACTTTGGAAAAAGATGGAGACTTAAGTAACAAGGAACTGATTAGTTTTTGGATAATATTGGAATAAGTGGTGGGGGTCCGCCCGAACACCTGTTTAATGTGTCACACTTTTTTCAATGTTTGTTGGGAGCACACAGCGTTCGTTCGTGAACCAATTTTGATAACACTTTGGAAAAAGATGCAAACATGTATGGCAAAGAACTGATTAGTTTTTGAGCGATAGTGAACAAAGTGGTGGGGGGTCCCTGGAGCAGCTGTTTTTTTGAAAGCTCGATAACTTCTTTACCTGATAAGCGAATTGGATGAAACTTGGTACATGAGTATGTATTACGGCTTAAAATAGTTCTGCATCCCAACTTCCGGTTTTTCACTTCCGGTAAAAAAAACTTTTTTGTACTTTTTTGAAGTTTTTTCAGTGTCTTTATGCACACTACAGCCTACAATAATGAAGTGATTATGATGAAACTTATGGAATAGGGTTCCAATTAGTGTGAAAAGATAATTATCTTGTTTTGGGACACATTGATCAAAGTGGTGGGGGGTCTACCACACAAATGCTGACTTTTCACACTTTGTTTTTTAAGTTTGTTGGGAGCATACAGACTTCATTCATTAATTTATTTTAATGACACTTTGGAAAAAGATGGAGACTTAAGTAACAAAGAACTGATTAGTTTTTGGATAATATTGGAATAAGTGGTGGGGGTCCTCCCGAACACCTGTTTAATGTGTCACACTTTTTTCAATGTTTGTTGGGAGCGCACAGCATTCGTTCGTGAACGAATTTTGATGACACTTTGGAAAAAGATGCAAACATGTATGGCAAAGAACTGATTAGTTTTTGAGCGATAGTGAACAAAGTGGTAGGGGGTCCCTGGAGCACCTGTTTTTTTGAAAGCTCTATAGCTTCTGTAACCGATAAGCGAATTGGATGAAACTTGGTACATGAGTATGTATTACGGTTTAAAATAGTTCTGCATCCCAACTTCCGGTTTTTCACTTCCGGTAAAAAAAAAATTTTTTGTACTTTTTTTAAGTTTTTTCAGTGTCTTTATGCACACTACAGCCTACAATAATGAAGTGGTTATGATGAAACTTATAGAATAGGGTTCCAATTAGTGTGAAAAGATAATTATCATCTTTTGGGACACATTGATCAAAGTGGCGGAGGGTCTACCATACAACTGCTGACTTTTCACACTTTGTTTTTAAAGTTTGTTGGGAGCATACAGACTTCATTCATTAATCAATTCTTATGACACTTTGGAAAAAGATGGAAACTTAAATGACAAGGAACTGATTAGTTTTTGGACAATATTGGGATAAGTGGTACGGGGTCTCCCGAACACCTATTTACTGTGTCACACTTTTTTCAATGTTTTTTGGCAGCACACAGCATTCGTTCGTGAACCAATTTTGATGACACTTTGGAAAAAAATGCAAACATGTATGGCAAAGAACTGATTAGTTTTTGAGCGATAGTGAACAAAGTGGTGGGGGGTCCCTGGAGCAGCTGTTTTTTTTTAAGCTCAATAACATCTGTACCTGATAATCGAATTGGATGAAAGTTTGTACATAAGCATTTAGTATGATTTACAAAAATTCTGCATTCCAACTTTCAGTTTTTTACTTCCGATAAAAAAAAAATTTTTTTAATTGTTGGCAGTTTTTTCAGTATCTTTATGCACACTACAGCCTACAATAATGAAGTGATTATGATAAAACTTATGGAAAGGTTTCAATTAGAATAAGAAGGTAATTATCATCTTTTGGGACACATTGATCAAAGTGGTGGGGGATCTACCATACAACTGCTGATTTTTCACACTTTATTTTTAAAGTTTGTTGGGAGCATACAGATTTCATTCATTAATCAATTTTGATGGCACTTTGAAAAAAGATAAAGACTTTATTGACAAAGAATTGACTAGTTTTTGGACAATATTGGAATAAGTGGTGGAGTCCTCCCGAACACCTTTTTATTGTTTCAATGTTTGTTGCAAGCATACAACATTCGTTCGTTAAGTAATTTTGATTACACTTTGCAAAAAGATGCAAATATGTATGGCAAGGAACTGATTAGTTTTATAGCGATAGTGAACAAAGTGGTAGGGGGTCCTCCAAGCACCTGTTATTTTGTAAGCTCAATAACGTCTGTACCTGATAATCGAGTTGGATGAAATTTGGTACATACACATTTAGTACGGTTTACAACAGTTCTGCATCCTAACTTCCGCTTTGTCACTTCCGATAAAAGTTTTGTTTACTTTTTCTCGTACAACAGAATTTATGTTTGTTGGGATACTACTGCCTGCTTTAATATTTTTATTATTAGAACTACGAAGTCCATAATATTGGTTAGCTTTTAATTAAAGTATTTTATGGATATTAGCTCATTATATATCCAGAACACTATGTTTCCAGAGCTGTGGTGAAGTCAGCCTATGCATCAGCGTCGCAATATTTTTTTTTGTAATGTTCGTAGATAAGGGGGGGGGGACAAAAAAAATGTATATTTTTGAAAATAAGACGAAAACTGTGCTTTCAAATATTACAAAAACTAACTCTTTTGCACAACAAAAAAAATCACCTTTCATATAACACATGCCATGCCACATGCCATGATCAAAAATAATTTTTTTTCAAAATTTCTACTTTAAAAAGAATTTAATTTAATTTCATTTTTAATTTCTACTTCAATGAAAATTTGAAATTTTAACAACCAAAAAAAAGTTTTAGTTTCGATTTAGAAAAATCTCTACACCCTTGAATTTTTTTAGCTTTTCTCTTTTGTAATGTTCGAAGTTAAGGGGGGGAGGGGGGACAAAAAAAAACTACTCGTTTTTGGTAATAACTCAAAAACTAAGCAGTCGAAAATTCAATGAAAATTTTTTTTGAAATCCTTCCATTTTTTTCGATTTTTCTAGACCAAACTCGATTCCTTAAAAAAAACTTTTGTTTTACTATCTCCTTATCTATGTCCATAAAATATAGATAAAAACAAATGTTTCAAATTTTTTTGTTATCATCAGGTGTGGGACAAGACAAGACATTTAATAACTATAGAAAATTTCAAGTTGATAGCACTTATAGTATGTGAGTAAATTGATTATGTAGAAATTCGGACGGACAAAGAAGTCTCACCAATAGGGTACCGTTTTTACTTTTTCAAAGTACGGAACCTTAAAAAGCATACTAAAAACTGTTTTGTGCATTTTACTTGAAATTTTTCAGTTTCAATTTTTGGAAAAATAGAATTTTTAAAAATGCTGAAATCCAGAAGGAATTTTACAAAATCAAAAGATAGCGCTTGTCTGTAATTTGTAATATAAATAATAAATCTTTGAAATATGAAAAAATTAAAGAAAAAAAAGGGACTTATTAAAATCGCCATATTTGAAGAATTGAAATAAAAAAATCTTCCCAAAATATAAATATTATGTCAGTGTAATATTTTTATAAAGCCTCGACACTAATACCTAAGTAAATTTACTCAAATCGAATTATCAGTTTGAGCACAATTAAGCTTTAATCTTTGATTGACACTAAACTTCTAAAGAAATTTCGTGCCACCCTGTGTTAAAACTAGTGAAAAATTAAAATACACGTATTAATTTTTTTTTTATTATACTAACGATTACAGAAGTTTCCAAAATGGTCGGGCTCAAATTTCATTTCTTATTTGCTTCTGGATTTGATTTTTCATCTTTATAGGTTTGTTTGAGTGAAATTCATTTCTTTTTTAGATTCCATACAACGCGGTACGAATTCAATCAATTTATATTAGTTCTGTTTCTTATAACGCGTTTTCCATATAACGAAAAACAGCTTCAATCAGAAATGAAGGATTTGCAGTCTCTAATACACTACATCGAAAATTTTTTAGTTAATAAAAAATTCAAGTTGATCGAATTCATCGACATTGAGAAAGCGTATATAAAAGCATTGACAGTACTTGCCCAGAGTGCGGTACCCTGCTCAGCATATTGAAAGCTGTAGTCCGCTAATCAAAACGTTATACATAAACCAATTAAACTGATCAATGACCTCATGATGCATATCTTTAATTACTTTGTAGTTTATAATAAACATTCATAAATATAATATCTTAAAACTACTTACAATAATTATAAACATATAGCTGCGATGTCGATCAAATATTGCAAACAATATAAATAATGCACTTACCTATAAATAAAACAAAACTATAATTAATTATTTATAATTTCTATCAAAAAATCAAAATAAAATTTTAATTGTGATTCATTTAAAAATAATAATATATTAAAATAAATTAGCTTCCAGTCATTTTCTAAATTGTACATGTTTCTTATTCAAATAAATAATTCAATCAAAACTATATAAAAATAGAGGAAAAAAAAATTACGTTCACTTGAAATAAATGTATAAAATTTTATAAATTTGAAATTTCATACAAAGAAAACAATAACAATCTCTATGTGCATATAACAATTGCATAGAACTGTCCATGAATGCAGTTTTAAGTTTTTATTGAATAAAAAAAAATTGACATAAAAATCAATAAAATAGAAATAGAAATATTTTTGTTTTATTTTAATTGAAAATGGGATTTAGACCGTGAATTTATGGGACATATATATAGCTGTTAGGATAGATCATGTTATTTTTAGTAAACTATTAAAACCGTTTTGTCGTCTAACACTAAATCGCAAATTTATATATTTTTTATCACTTTTATGTTATCAGTTGCACCATAGTTATTTTGACGAGTTCATCTAATTTGTTTCGTCTGCCATTATTGTCTCATTAATCTCATTTGTTGTTTCATATTTGTCTCATTTATTTCATTTGTCTCATTAATCTCATTTGTCTCATTTATCTCAATTATCACATTTTTTCATGTACCTCATTTGTCTCATTTGTTTTGTTTGTCTCATTTGTATCATTTGTCTCATTTATTTTATTTATCTCATTTGTCTCATTTGCTTTATTTGTCTTATTTGCCTTATTTATCCTACTTGATTTATTTGTCTCTTTTGTATCATTTGTCTTATTTGTTTAATTTGTCATACTTGTTTTATTTATCTCTTTTGTTTCTTTTATCTCTTTTGTCGAATTTGTTTATTTTCAATTTGTCTAAAATGTCTAATTTGTATACTTTGTTTAATTTGTCTAGATTTTCTAATTTATCTAATTTATCTAATTTGTCTAATTTATCTTCTTTGTCAAATTTGTTTCTTTTGACTCATTTGTCTCATTCGCTTCATTTGTCTCATATGTCTAATTTGTATAATTTGTCTCAATTGTGTTGTTTGCCTCATTTGCATTATTCGTCTTATTTACCTTATTTATCATACTTGTTTTATTTGTCCCTTTCGTATCATTTGTCTTATTTGTTTAACTTGTCATACTTGTTTCATTTAACTCTTTTGTTTCTTTTATCTCTTCTATCTAAATTGTAGCATTTGCCTCATATTTTTATTTTATCTAAAATCTTTAACTTGGAAACTATGTTTAATTTGTCTAGCTTGTCTAATTTGTCTAATTTATCTAATTTGTCTAATTTATCTAATTTGTCTCATTTGACTACTTTGCCAAATTTGTTTCTTTTGACTAATTTGTCTTATTTGTCTCAAGCGTTTCATTTGTCTAATTTGTATAATTTGTCTTATTTGCCTCATTTGTCTTATTTGCCTTATTTGTCTTATTTGCTTTATTTGTTATACTTGTTTTATTTGTCTCCTTTGTATCATTTGTCTTATTTGTTTAATTTGTCATACTTGTTTTATTTATCTCTTTTGTTTAATTGTTTAATTTGTCTAAAATGTCTAATTTGTACACTATGTTTAATTTGCCTAGCTTATCTAATTTATCTAATTTGCCTAATTTGTGTAATATGTCTACTTTTGTCTAATTTGTTTCATTTGACTCATTTTTCTAATACGTCTCATTGGTCTCATTCGTTTCATTTGTCTCATATGTCTAATTCGTATAATATGTCTCATATATTGTATTCGTCTCATTTGTCTCAATTGGCTCATTGTATCATTATTTGTCTCATATATGATCATATTTCTTATTAGCCTCATTTGTCTCATTTGCTCCAATTTTACGATTTATTACATCGAGTTTTGATTATTTACAACACACTTTCATTTACTTTCATCTCAATTTTATTTTTGAAATTTATCGTTTTATTTTTATTTTTTTAGCACTTATTCTAATCTGTCTCATTTGCTTCATTTGTCTCATTTGTCTCATTTGACTCATTCGTCTCATATTCTAATTTGTCTCATATGTTTCATATGTCGCATTTGTCTCATATATCTCATTTGTATCATTTTCGCCATTCATATCATTTGTTGTATTTGTCTCATTTAATCTTTTTGTGTCATTTTTCTTATTTGTTTCATTTGTCATTCTTGTCTCATTCGTTTAATCTATATAATTTGTCTAGTTTGGCTCATTTGTCGCGTGTATTTAATTTGTCTCATATATCTCATTTGTCGCATTTGTCTCATACGCCTCATTTTGCCCATTTGTCTCAATTACCATCATATTTCTGATGCGTAACATTTGTCTCATTTAATCCAATTTAATGATTTGTTACTTCGAGTTTCTATTATTGTCAACACACTTTCATTTACTTTCATCTCAAAAGTAATTTTATTTTTGCAATTTCTCGTTTAACTTTTTTTTATAAGTTCTTATGATTATAACTTTTCAAGCGTTTTATTGTTTTTTTTATTCTTATGTGTTCTGTTGTTTTAGCTGTTCCTTTTGAATGTATTACATGAATTATAACACTATTGGTCTCAGATATAAGTACAACTTTACATTTCCGAAGCCGGGGACCTCCCCACACCCTTTGTTCGCGTCTACTACAGGCAAATAAGAGAATGAACTTCCAGCGAATGAACTCTGTTCTGTCAAATGTAGCACCCCCAGTTATGGAAAATTCCTCGATGGTGGAACACAATCGCTTGCTCGAAAATCTGAGCTTTTATTTAACTCTAAATCTGGGCTTTTAGAATTTAGAAAGATAGTGAGTCATATGATCGAAAAAAAATGCATCTTACTACATTATTGTCAACCCAATATTGTAGTTCTGTCTTCTCAAAAATATATAATTTGTATACTATGTTTAATTTGTCTAGCTTATCTAATTTGTCTAATTTATCTAATTTATCTCATTTATCTCATATGTCTACTATTTTCTAATTTGTCTAATTTAATTCATTTGACTCATTTGTCTCATTTGTCTATTTTGTATGATTTGTCTCATTTGCCTCATGTGTCTTATTTGTCTTATTTGTCATACTTGTTTTATTTGTTACTTTTATATCATTTGTCTTATTTGTTTGATATGTCATACTTGGTTCATTTATCTCTTTTGTTTCTTTTATCTCTTTTGTCAAATTTGCAGCATTTGTCTCATATTTTTAATTTGTCTAAAATGTCTAATTTGTTTACTATGTTTAATTTGTGTAGCTTATCTAATTTATGTATTTTGTCTAATTTATCTAATTTGTCTAATTTGCCTAGTTTGTCTACTTTGTCTAATTTGTTTCTTTTGACTCATTTGTCTAGTTTGTCTTATTTGTCTCATTCGTTTTATTTGTTTCATTTGTCTCATTTATCTCCTCTGTCTCATTTGTCTCAATTGTCTCATTATTTTTCATTTGTCTCATATATGATCATATTTTTTATTTGCTCATTGGTCTCATTCGCTCCAATTTTACGATTTATTACATCGATTTCAACGCACTTTCATTTACTTTCATCTCAATTTTATTTTTGCTATTTCTCGTTTTATTTTTATTTTATTAGCACTTATTCTAATTTGTCTCATTTGCTTCATATGACTCATTTGTCTCATTTGACTCATTCGTCTCATAATTTCATTTGTCTCATATGTCGCATTTGTCTCCTTTATTTTTATGTCTCTTTTTCGCCATTTATCTCGTTTGTCTTATTTGTCTCATTTGACATTTTTGTCTCATTTGTCTTATTTGTTTCATAAGTCATACTTGTCTCATCTGTTTAATCTATATAATTTGTCTAGTTTGGCTCATTTTTCACTTGTGTTTAAATTGTCTCATTTATCTCATTTGTCGCATTTGTCGCATTTGTCTCATATGTCTAATTTTGCACATTTGTTTCAATTACCAGCATATTTCTGATTTGTTTCATTTGTCTCATTTGATGCAATTTAATGATTTGTTACCTCGACTTTCTATTATTATCGACAAAATTGCATTTACTTTCATCTCAAAAGTAATTTTATTTTAGCAATTTCTCGTTTAATTTTTTTATTAGCTCTTATGATTATAACTTTTCGAGCGTTTTAGTGTTTTATTCTTATGTGTTCTGTTGTTTTAGTTGTTCCTTTTGTATGTATTCCATGAATTATTACACAATCGGCTTCAAATATAAGTACTACTTTACATTTCCGGAGCCGGGGACCTCCCACACCCTTTGTTCGCGTCTACTACAGACAAATAAGAGAATGAACTTCCCGCAAATGAACTCTGTTCTGTCAAATGTAGCACCCTCAGTTATGGAAAATTCCTTGATGATGGAACACTATCACTTGCTCGAAAAAAGAGCTTTTATATAACTCTAAATCTGGTACCGGAAGTGTGTCAAAAAAATCATTATGTGTGTCAAAAATAGCAAATTTTCATATTTTTGGCTTAAAAAACGTTCATTTTAAGTGATTACGAGTAGGAACATTGAATTTGGAGAAATCTTGCTGGTCGGGATTGGTATGTGGGATCAAAAACTAGATTATTGCATTATAAGTTTGTCAAAAAAAGTTGTCAAGTGTGTCAAAAGAAAGATTTTTATTTATTTTTTTACCCAATTTTTTGGAAAAAAATAAAATTGTTTGTTTGAAATGAAATTTAATTATTATTATCAGTGTTGCAAAACGTTACTCGTAACGTAACGCAAAAACGAAATAACGGAATGAAATAGCGTTATTAGTAATAATTACGTTCATAACGTTTTAAAAATTAAACTACGTTACAATAACGTAAAACGTAACGATAACTCAATATTTTATTTCGTTTTTCGGGTGACTTTTTTTAAAATTATGTATATGAAAATCAAAACGCAAAAACCGGTTGAATAAAATCCAACTTATCTGCTCTTTATCAATTTTTGCGGACGCTTAAACTACAGATTTTGGTAGTTCTAATGCCCGATTTATAGTCGGTAACGTTAACTTAACGTTAACTTTAACTTAACCGTAACTTAAGACATCTAAAAATTTTGATTTATAGTCGGTAAGAGATTACGTATTTATTGACGTTTGATCTGATATTAATTATGGTTTTGTAATCAATGTTACAAATCAATCAATTCTTTAAAAGTAATAAACTGATTTTAAAATCAAAATTTAAAATAATAAAATTCGAAACATACATTTGATACAAAATTTAAAAATAAAAAAAATTATTTTCATATTAATTTCCTGCTAATATTTGGCTTTAAAGTCGCTCTTTTTATATATCCTTTGCATTTTTTAAAAAATAAAATTTTATTTTTATGGACACTTGCAATTAAATATTACTTTTCTTCAGTTTTTATACCAAACGTCAAAAAATCCTTAACAAAATCTTTAAGATAGAATGAAATGAACTTTACGTTAAGTTAACGTTAAGTTTGCGTTAACGACTATAAATGCTCTAGTGCATTTTCATACATTTGTACTTTACGTTAAGTTAAAGTTACCGACTATAAATCGGGCATAAAATGTTGTACAATTTTAAGTTTATTTGGTAAAAATTAATTATTTTTAATATTAAAATGATTTCAAAATATTCGTCGGAATGACGTGAATAATCCATTGTATAATTCTTTAATTTTAATTACGTCAGTTACATATCTACGCCCGTTGATGATCTCCACGAGATCAAAACTATAGTAGTGTGAATTATAAAAAATATATATACTTAAAAATTTTAAAATTATTGTTTTTTAATTGTTTTTTATATATAACAATAGTGAATAATAAAAGGTGTCGTTATTAAAATTAAAGAATTTGAAACGAGTCAAATTTTATAGTTACGTTATTTTAAAATTAAATTGTAATGCTTAAAACTAATCTGTTAAACATTACATTTAATTTTAAAATAACGTAATTATAACGTTATAACATAATAAAATATAATGTTTTTCTGTTTCATAACGAAATAACGTACCGAAAAAATAAAAATACTGTTATAAAAACGAAACGCATAACGTTACGATTTTTTTTTTCGTTTTGCAACACTGATTATTATTGAGAATTATGGCATTATAAGTTTGTCAAAAAAGTGTTGTCAAGTGTGTCAAAAGAAAGATTTTTATTTATTTTTTTACCCAATTTTTTGGAAAAAATAAAATTGTTTGTTTGAAATGAAATTTTATTATTATTATAGAGAATTATGGCATCATAAGTTTGTCAAAAAATGTTGTCAAGTGTGTCAAAAGAAAGGTTTTTATTTATTTTTTACCCAATTTTTTTAGAAAAAAATAAATTTAATAGTTCGTATGACATGATATTTTGTTATTATTATAGAGAATTATGGCATTATAAGTTTGTCAAAAAATAATGTCAAGTGTGTCAAAAAATGGTTTCATTTAATTTTTTAGCCAATTTTTTGGGAAAAAAATGTAGCTGTTTTTATGACGTAAATGTAATTTAAAATGAAATTGGACATGGAGATTTTTGAATTTGTTATAGTTTTTGAAATATTTTTGGAATTTTGAAAAAGTTTGTATTTTTGATTTTGTAATAATTTTTGCCATATTTTTAGAATTTCGACAAAAGTTTTAATTTCTGATTTTGTAAGAATTTTTGAAATATTTTTAGAATTTTGAAAATTTTTTTAATTTGTGATATTATTATAATTTTTGGAATTTTGAAAAAAGTTTCAATTTTTGATTTTGTAATAATTTTTGCAATATTTTTAGAATTTTTGAAAAAGTTTGAATTTTTTAGAATTTCTGAAATATTATTGGAATTTAGAAAATATTTAAATATTTGATTTTATTCTAATATTTGAAATATTTTTGGAATTTTGAAAAAGTTTGATTTTATTTAATTTAACAATATTTTTGGAATTTTGATTATAATTTTCCGGCAACGTATTGATGTTTCGTGTTAGTTTTGTAATAAATTTTTAAACAGAGATAAAAAATACTTGTACTTTAACAAAGAGTTATGTTTGATGTACATCGCTGCCCAAAACTAAAAACCATGTCCTCATAAAAGTTTTTTGCCGAAAACTATATCAAAATCCTTAACCCAGACCGAAGTCTTGATATCTCAGAGCTGTGAGATTTCAGCTCCTCCATATTTTTAATCACAATTTATTTATATTTATTCTAAATAAAACTAACATTCAAATACTAATCTGATGTGTACATTTAACTTATGTATTAATTTTTAGTTCGATTTTAATAAAAGTATGTTTATTACAATTGTTTTAGTTTATTAACGCTCCTACATAGAAACTGACGACTCATCAAGAACCATGTAGCAATATGTACGTGAAAAAACTCTGTGGAAAAATATTTTATTTTAAAGAATTGTTTTATGAACAATCAATATCATTTAATCCACTTTGTTTAAACAAAAACTGTTATATTTTATTATTGCTTTTATTTTTATAAAAATGTTTTTAAAAAAATACTAAAATGTCTAATAAAATTTGATTTATTTTTAAGAAAAATTCATTTGAATAAAACAAAGTTATATAAATTGATTTTAACGTTACAATATTGGCGACCACCTATTGTTATATATATTAATATCATAAAGAAATTATCCAATAAATAAATTTTTTATTTTCCTTAGTTGAGCTAAATGTTTTAATGTTATTATTGTTATTATGGTTTTGTAATTTGATAGGTCAGACTTCCGCCAACTGTTATTTATAAACTTGTTTGAGCAAAATTTAAAGTTTGTTGCTTACTCTTATATAACATTTAAGTTGTAGTGGTTGGCAAAAAATTGTATTAGAATGTGTGATATATGTTTTTGGTTGAACCTTTTGATCATTGTATAACCATCGTTATTATTATTTATCATCCCACCGCTGTCACCAAACTGTTTATTTTAAAGTATTTGTCTGACTAAACCACAAGCTACGAGTTCTTGTTTTGGAATAATTTGATAAACAACATTAAAATAACAATAAATAAAGATAAGCAAACAATTAAACACTTTAAATTCGTCATAAATTATCAAAACTACTATGTATACAGAACACTTAGCTCACACATTGTAGCCAACCAATCTCAAATTGAACATAAAATTCTTGAAACATAAAATTAAAATATCAAAAAAACTTAAATGCGTGTCCTGATTGCTGGCTTGTATTCAAAGTCAAAAGTTTATTTTCAATAAAAAAAATGTAAGAAAACTAAAATATCACCGTATTTCCTTTCCCAAAAAGATTGAGAAAATAAAACACTTAAGAAAAAAACATTTAAGTTTTCTGGTTTTTTTTTTAATTTTTATTATGAACATAAACTTTTGCTTTTATAAATTATACGTCAAAGTCGTGTCGTGTCATTCATATAAAATGAATATTCAAAAAATTTTGTAGATCTTGAAAATTTATTAATGATAAGCCTCTTCCGATCGTAAAAAAAATGTAGCCTGAATTTAACGTCTTATCACACTTATAATTTTTGTTGTATTTTTTCTTATTTAATCAACAAGAGCATTAAAGTAAAATAATTTAAGGTTTACTGACATAAAAATGTGATCATTAAATAAATTACTCATCTAAAGTTTTATGTTGACATCCGATTAATTTAATTAATCCTAATTAAAAGGAAATAAATTTAAGAAAAATGCTGCTTTAGAATACGATGTACGAAGTAAAAATTTTGTAATAAAACTCTAATTGACTTGAAAATATAAATTTCATAAGAGATCGATTTTTATTGCTTCGTAGAAAAACCATCGGCTTTCTCGAAACAGGATGTAAATTTGTTATGTTTTGCGAAACTTGGTAAATAGGCAAGCTGCTCTTTGCTGGATTACAATCAAATTTTTTTATGAAGGATTTCCGTATAAAGTTTTTTTTACAGGCAATATAATAAAACTATGTGCATGTACAAGATGCAGTGGAATTTTCCGATGGTTGACAGAAAAATTTCGACGATGATTGACAGAAAAATTTGAATGAAAATCATAACGAAGTCTCATTTAGTTATATTTCTGTGTGTTTAGGGAATGGGTGTTGGGAAACTAAAAAAGCCATTGTTCACCCAAATGAGTGGGGGGTGTCATATGAAGGAGCACTTAATTTAAGAAACATTATAATTTTTTTTTAAGAATTTTGCAATGCACAGTTTTTGTGTTATTGTAAAAAAAATATTTTTAGTATGTAGCCTCTCCACTCCCCTAAATAATAATAATAATTTAATAATCTTTATTTCAATCATAAACAAATAAAAATCTACAGTTTTTTTTTTTTTTTAAATTTCGACACTTTATCTCGACACTAAATCTCGACACAACCATTTACAAGCTGGTGTAATTGAATCTTTTTTTGAGTTACCATAAACAGCTATGGATAAGATTTAACCTGAACCAACAGTTTTGTTGTGTTTTTTGATCAATTTAGATGTGATTGTAATTTACTATTGACATTTACGTTTAAACATTTATTTTGTTATGCGTCTATGGTCTGAAAATATATAGATATTACAACACAACTTTTTGTTAATTATTTTTGATACTGTGTTCTTTTACATTCACGTCGAGTGAAACATGTTTCCGAACGAAAAACGTTTTTATCTCGCGTAGGAAATGCAATCGTTTCTATGATAGTAATATATAATTGATATTTACTATAAATTATAAAGTTAGAAATCGACAACAAAACATTCAAAATTCATTTTCTATTTTTTCATGGTTGCGTTGTTTAAAATACTTTGTAAAATTATATGAAAAACCATAGCAACTACAATTTGTTATTCTTTTACCACTAGTGGAATACACTTTTCATTTGTTATCATAGAAAAATAAAATTAAATAAAATGATTGCTATAGAAATTTAGGAAAACAAAACAAACTGAAAACTACTTGGATTAAACAATTTTCTCCAAAAAATATTTTTGGAAATACTTATATATGTATTTTTTAATGCAAATGATACAAAATCCTACTCGTACAAAAAACTTTGCGTTCGGGCATAAAGCATCTTTTTTACTTTCGAGTGCTTATGACCCTCGGCTAATGTCTCGAGTAACAATTTCACTATCAAGCTAAAAAGATCCAATTTATGTCCTTAATGCATAAATATAAAATAGCTATAAATATTTAAATATATTTTTTTTTTATCTCCAATTTAGGAGAGCATCTACTAGATTGAACCATCGAACTTTATTGGGACAATCACTTGCAGTTCTTCCCTTCCGTTGCCCATTTGAGAAGAAGTTCCCGATTACTTATGGTGTTTGGCCAAAACCATTTGATTGGTCGTCTTCGGAATTTCACACACTCCGGCTCAAGTTTCATTTAAGCATTTAACAAAAGCTACTATTGTTGGAAATATGTCGCTTATTAGCTGTTTCTTGTCATAAAGTCGCACATATAAATTATTAAATCGGCTAATGATATCTACCAAAAATGCTAAATCTGAAAACCAATTTTGATCTTCCAATTCAGGTTTTTTCCTTTAATTTCAAAAACCATTTTGCTTTACTTTTTAAATCATAAAATCTCTTCAACATGATCCAACTTGCATCTACATTTTTTAGAAACTCTTGAAACTGGCGATGGTTTAAACCTCGTGAAATTATCAAATTTATGGTCTTAATAACCTTCATGACATTTTCCATTTTAAAGCCTTTGTACATATTCTTTTTTGTGTATGATGCAGTGGCATCTCATAAAATCTCTGCATTACCAAAAGGATTCAACATTAACTTCTAATGATTTTATCAAGTCCGACTGCTTTTCAACCACAGCTGGTGTACCATCAGTGACTATATTCAGACATGTTATCATTCGTTAAAGAATATCCTAGTGATGTTGCTTTTGGTGTTTCAAATAATTAAACAGACTTAAGCCGCCTTTACACTGTTGCAGAATTGTGCAATGAACAATGACTGCAATGAGCAATGAAACATGCAATGGTTTACACAATACGCATTTTAGTACAATATTATTGCGGCAATGTCATTGCGAATTCATTGCATTGGTTTGCAATGACTTTATTGCTAAACTTTTCTGCAATGAATTTTTTACTGTTTACACTATTTCAATATTTTTGTCAAAAACTCATTGCAAATATCATTGCAGTTGTCATTGTTTTCATATAGGTGGATATCTGTAAACTGTATTGTTTTTTTCAACTTGAAAAATTAAAAATATGTATGTTCAGTTGTCGTGCTGTCATTATTTAGTGTGTACGCGTTTACAAAAACAATAAATTGTTCTTTAGCCATTTTCACAATTTAAATTATTGGATGAAATATTGTGATGGAAAAAACAATTGGGTGTTGTTATGCTTGTGCTGTTATTACGTATGGTTATGAATTTTGTTAATGAACGAAGAGGAACCCAAAAACAAAACCAAATACAGAACAAAATGGGTTCGAGAAATGTATGCGAATAGAGGGTCTAGTTTTTTCTGGAAATTGGACACAATGCTGTGGGAAAATGACCCTGAGCTATTCAACAACTTTTTGCGAATGAGTGCAGAAGACTTTGATAATTCACTTAACTTGGTTCGCCCACTCATCGAAAAAAAGACACACATTTCTGAAATGCCATTACTGCTGCCTAAAGATTGGCAGTGACCTTCCGTTTTCTGGCCACCGGTGATTCATACAGTACTCTCATGTACTTTTTTTAAATGTCCAAAGCGTCCATTCAGCATATAATTGGGGAAATATGCGATGCGATCTATGAAAAATTGAAACACGAGTACTTGCAGGTAAATATCCGCAACCAGTGAAACGGTTGAGATCCCGCGCTGTCATTCTGGCAGATCGCAGAAAGACTTCTTTGTCTGAACTGCATACAAATGGAATAGTTTGCCGGAACCCTTATTCTCAGGTGACTTCAACCCACAGAGGTTTAAAAACAGCGTTCATCAACACCTTGGAATGCCAGTTGTCTCACAACAACTCTAAACCTAAGTCTTAAAGGGTATTTGTGTGTTGTTGTGACACATATTCTAAACCCTATTACACAGTACTTTTTGTTTAAAAAAAAAAAATTATTTATTTCAATTTTTATTCAAGTATATATGGGTTATTCCACGTGAAGTGGGACGACCAAAAATTTGTTTTTGCCCAAATTTTGGGAATTGATAGTACTCCATTAGAAAACAATTTCGTAATTTTTTTAGATTTTTTGGCCAACCCCTTTGCCTTTGGTGACGGTCACAAATTTGAATTTTTTTCGTGAACGACAAACGTCTTTATTTTGTAGGCAGTTTAACGCTAATTTACTAAATTTTACGCAGATTGCGAGTACGTTTTTCGATCTTCAAAAAGCATCAATTTCAAAAATATTAGCCGCCATATTGGTGCCGCCATTTTGAATTTTAATAATTCGACCCTGAACTTGGATTTATTGACCATGACTCTCTTATAATACATTCTTTGAATTTTAATTTTCATTTTACAGCACAAGATATATCGTGAAAACTGGTTTTTGGGGTGGTTTTTAATTTTCAGCGCCCTCTAGCGCTCACATCGATATTACTTTCATCACGCGATAAAAATTATTTGTAAGTCCATATTTCAAACTAAATTTTAAAAAAATAATTAAAAAAAAACGTGTCATACAATCCGAAAAAATTATTTTAAACTTTAAAACCTCAAAATAAGGGAGAAAACTACCCTCAAAAATGTTTTTAATATTTTTATCGTATTCTACGGAATAAATTCTAACGAACTAATATATTTTTAAAAAATTTGTATACGCGTTAAACTACCTACAAAATAAAGACGTTTGTCGTTCACGAAAAAAATTCAAATTTGTGACCGTCACCAAAGACAAAGGGGTTGCCCAAAAAATCTAAAAAAATTACGAAATTGTTTTCTAATGGAGTACTATCAATTCCCAAAATTTGGGCAAAAACAAATTTTTGGTCGTCCCACTTCACGTGAAATGCCCTATATGCCCCAAATTGTTTTCAAATTTAAAACTATAAAAAATATAAATTTAACTAATTACAAATATTTTATTATATTTTTTCTAAGAAAAAAACAAAAAATATAAATGTTATAGTTCGTGAAATCGTGTAGTTCACAGTTTAATAGTCAATACTATTAGCCCACTAAAAAAGGAGTGATATCCTGTGTCTAGCAGAAACGAGTGAAAAACTAAACGTTTTAATATAATTATAGGTTCTATATAATTCGAAGTACCTCCTTTTTTAGTCGGATTAGAGCCTAAAATAAAACAACTTCAACTAACTATCCTGGCAAAAATTCTTGTAGGAATTTTTGTTAGGATCTTACATGAACTATAAAAGATCCTATGTAAATCTTGTATGAACTTGTAATCTTCTTGTCCTAATTCTCTACAAGAAAAGATCATGATCACGTAAGTTCGTATATAATTTTCCTGTAAGAATATTCGGTAGGGTAGGTGTTAAAACAAAAATTGCTAGTAAAATTACAAAAAAATAAATTTTATTTATTTCTATTAGAATGCAAATTTGGGGTGCAATATTTTAATGGGGTGCGATATTTAATTTGGGGTGCGATATTTTAATTGTTATTTAATATGACAGAATTTATTTTAATAACAAATACACTATATTCCTAATACATTTATAATAAAACTAAAATATACACAAATATTTTGAAATTGACACAACAACAAAACTTAAAAATTTTCATCAAAATTGTCTGCAATGACAGCAATAATATTGTAAACCTGTTTGCAATATTTTTCATTGCCAAAATCATTGTCATTATTTCATTGCAAAGAGTTTACATTGGGAATGCAATGAAACGTGCAATGACTGCAATGAATATTGCAATGCTCATTGTTTCTCATCGACAATGATATTGCGAACCGTTTACACTACCATTGCACGAATATTGCAGAGTTCTGCAATAGTCTAATTGCGGCTTTAGTTGCATCTCACAGTGGGTTAATGGAGGCAAATTTCTCTGTCATGTTAAAGTTAGTGTCAATTCCTCGAATTAATAAAGTAAGTTGGACAGCAACAGGAGCATCAGTGCTTTCATCCAAAGCCATAATATGCAATCACCGATAAGTCTTGTGTTTGATTGCATAATAACGTTTATAATTTACTTTACCAATAGAAACATGCGCACACTACATAAACCTGTTATGCCCACCAAATTACGTGATATTTTACAGGTGGTATTTATAGAAAAACCTACAATCAACTCCAGAACAAACTTAAGTTTTGTATAGGTGATTTGACGGGAAAATAGTTCTTTGTAGCTGAAAAACTAGCAGTAAAGACTAATCTCTTAATCAACCCACACTTTTTCATTTTCCAATTACGATACGACTTCATTGCATCGTTTCATTACAATTGTATTATTACTTCGGTCTGAAAGACCTAAGTATTACATTCATGAGCTCAAAGTGAAATTCTTACCCCCACTTTTTTTGACATTTCTCGACGTTTTAAAACCTCCTGATTCTAAAAAAGCAAAAAAAAAAAATGTATGTCTGTCTGTCGGCCGGCCGTCCGGCCGGCTGTCATTACCTACGCTGCAGGGAAAACTACTGAAGGGATTTCAAAAATTTTTTTTTCAAAAAATAGGTATACTCAAGGGACAGTTCCGAAAGGACGCTGTGTTCGATAACTGTACCGGAAGTGTGTCAAAAAAATTATTAAGTGTGTCAAAACAAGGAAATTTGCATATTTTTGGCTTAAAAAACGTTCATTTTAAGTGATTACGAGTAGGAACATTGAATTTGGAGAAATCTTGATGGTTGGGATTGGTATGTGAGATCAAAAACTAGATTATTGCATTATAAGTTTGTCAAAAAAAAGTTGTCAAGTGTGTCAAAAGAAAGATTTTTATTTTTTTTTACCCAATTTTTTGGAAATAAAATTGTTTGTTTGAAATGAAATTTTATTATTATTATTGAGAATTATGGCATTATAAGTTTGTCAAAAAATGTTGTCAAGTGTGTCAAAAGAAAGGTTTTTATTTATTTTTTACCCAATTTTTTTAGAAAAAAATAAAATTAATAGTTCGTATGACATGATATTTTATTATTATTATAGAGAATTATGGCATTATAAGTTTGTCAAAAAATAATGTCAAGTGTGTCAAAAAATGATTTCATTTAATTTTTTAGCCAATTTTTTGGGAAAAAAAATGTAGCTGTTTTTATGACGTAAATGTAATTTAAAATGAAATTGGACATGGAAATTTTTGAATTTGTTGTAGTTTTTGAAATATTTTTGGAATTTTGAAAAAGTTTTAATTTTTGATTTTGTAAGAATTTTTGAAATATTTTTAGAATTTTGAAAAATTTTTAATTTTTGATATTATTATAATTTTTGGAATTTTGAAAAAGGTTTGAATTTTTGATTTTGTAATAATTTTTGCAATATGTTTAGAATTTTGGAAAAAGTTTCAATTTGTAAGAATTTTTGAAATATTATTGGAATTTAGAAAATATTTAAATATTTGATTTTATTCTAATATTTGGAATATTTTTGGAATTTTGAAAAAGTTTGATTTTATTTAATTTAACAATATTTTTGGAATTTTGATTATAATTTTCCGGCAACGTATTGATGTTTCGTGTTAGTTTTGTAATAAATTTTTAAACAGAGATAAAAAACTTGTACTTCAACAAAGAGTTATGTTTGATGTACATCGCTGCCCAAAACTAAAAACCATGTCCTCATAAAATTTTTTTGCCTAAAACTATATCAAAATCCTTAACCCAGACCGAAGTCTTGATATCTCAGAGCTGTGAGATTTCAGCCCCTCCATATTTTAAATATATAAAACAACTGAGGATTGTGGTGTATTTTTTCATTCATATAAATTTATTTCTCAGTCAGCTGTTTATAATAATGATTCTTTCATTGCCAATGTTTGACTAGATGTTGATAATAATAAATGTTGATGCCCTTATTAAATTGATTATTATCAAATGTAACTCGATTTAATGTTAATGAATAGATTAGGTGTAAAAACTGAATCTAAAAACTAATGCTGCAAATTATGAAACTTTTTGCAATCCATACAATATTCGACCGATCTAGTTTCGAACCAATGAGAAAATTTTAAACTTTAAAAAAGTTTATCATTCTCAACAGGGCCAGCCGACTAGATAAACTACCAAAAAATGTCAACGCTTATATAAACCAAAAATTAGTCTACATCTCTAGCGAAGTATAAAAAAACAAAAAATTTACATAAACATATATTCAATAGATTCAGGGTTAGTCAATTAGTTTCTCTAGTGATCACTGTTTTGTTACACTCTAGACATACTAGTATTGAATAACAAGCTCGTATCGGCGAGAAGAAGATGACTAGTCTTCCACTTCGTTAGAGATGTAGACTAATTTTTGGTTTATATAAGCGTTGACATTTTTTGGTAGTTTATCTAGTCGGCTGGCCCTGTTGAGAATGATAAACTTTTTTAAAGTTTAAAATTTTCTCATTGGTTCGAAACTAGATCGGTCGAAAATTGTATGGATTGCAAAAAGTTTCATAATTTGCACCATAATTTTTTAGATTCAGTTTTTATATTCTTGATGGGAGATTTTCCATCGGAGTGATGTTATATCACAAATAATTTACTGAATTAATTGTAGATTGGGCGTAGTTTATGATTTGAATAGTGTGTCTCCTTTTTTTGATGTAATTGAGTATGATCGTGGTCGATTGTTTTTCGGGAAATAATGCTTATGTGATCAACTTTTAATATCTCTTTTTTGGGGTAATATTAAGAATATAAATAACAAAATATTTTTCCATTTTGTTTAGCTGTGCTTAGAACTTAAAACTAAATTATTGTAAAATTAAATTCAACAAGGGCATGTTATTGTGATAAAAAATAAAAAATAATGTATATGATTTTTATAATTATTGGTTCATATTAGAGTTTGTGGGATTGGTTTATTGTCAAGATTGATGTTTTTTATTATCCTAACAGTGTTTAGTATACGTTGCTTGTTAACAAAGTTTTGTGATATAAAAGTTTAACTATTGCATCAACGGTGAAAATCATACAAATATGCTAAAGAAATTTCTACATAGTTCTGAGTTATTGTATAAAACATATTATTGTATTTTGATATATGAGCATATTTGTGTTAGAAAACGGCTTTGAAGATGGTGAAATGTTGTTCTACCATTCCGGTTATTGGAATAAATCTCGTTGATGGCTGATAAAAATTCAACGGGCGAATATGAATTGGATGTCCGAAATTGTGTACGAAAAGGTGAAAATAACTCTTTGCATAACGTTGGACATGAAAAGCATGCTGAGTTTAATTGGTAAATTAGCGCCTACAAATATAGCTCGTCATCAATATTGAAACGTGATAGATGATGTAACAACTAACCATTTTAATGTTATCACGGTATTTTAGAGAAATTAGCGTCTATGGATGACGCTTCAGATTTTTGGGAGATGTTATTTTTGAAATAAAATTTGTAACAGCCAACAATCAACTTATGTTCCGGGACTGTATTTAAAAGAAAACAACTAAATTAATGTAAGCATCTTTTTTTATTTGAATTATATAATTTTTGTATTTTAGTTCCTTTTTGTTATTTTAAATTATTACTTTTTGTTAGCTGAAATTTTGATCCTTCTTGTGTTAGAGTTCGCGTACGTTTTGTTCACCGTTTGTCATTCTATAAAGATTTAAATTCCCTTGGATAAATAGATAAATTATCTATTTATTTCT
Organism: Diogma glabrata; assembly: GCA_963693315.1. Lineage (NCBI taxonomy): Eukaryota > Metazoa > Arthropoda > Insecta > Diptera > Cylindrotomidae > Diogma > Diogma glabrata. Next base: position 24,714,824 of record OY856186.1, on the reverse strand, counting down.
ATAATAAAGCCCAATGGCTATAAACCAAAAAAATAAGAAAGAGTTCCGGGCACTACTTAAACATTCACGATAATAAAGGAAGTCAAAACTAGTAAATAGTTCAGGACAAAGTAAGAAAATAGGAACACAAAGTTAGTTTGACAGTCAATATAGTCAAAGCAGTAAAATAAGTCGAGAAGTTGAAAACAATCAAGAAAATAATTTGACATGGAGAATCGAGACAGTCAAGAAAGCGGTCAAGAAAGTCAAGATTATTAATATAGCCAAAAAATTCATGACAGTCAGACAAACTTTACAGTTAAGACTTAGTTATCACTTGTGACCAAATCAATGATCCGTTCTGAACGAATCGTTCATTTGCACAAACCGATTTAAAATCATCGGTCATTTCCAAAAAACGAAAACATCTATGTCAAAAGCGCGAATAAAAGGGTCTAGTTAATAAGTCAAACATTAAAAGTAAAAATGCCTAGCGAATTCATAGCACCTAAGACGTTGCGAAAAGTTATTCAAAACATTCTAGAAATAGCAGGTATATGCGAAATAAAAGAAACACCACTGGCGGGATATCCGTTTTTGTAATTTACTAAATTATATTTCTCACTAATGTAATTTATTTAAAAAACTACACTTAACTACTATTTTGGGTCACCCACAATACGTTTATTTACTTAATACTTGGATGAACTGTATTCAGTCAACGGTAGCACCCTCAATGTTGAATTTAACCAAAACCATGAGGTTATGAATGAAGAATGTAATAAGACTATTGTCTACGACATTCGAATAAAACATAAACATAAACATAAACATAAACATAAACATAAACATAAACATAAACATAAACATAAACATAAACATAAACATAAACATAAACATAAACATAAACATAAACATAAACATAAACATAAACATAAACATAAACATAAACATAAACATAAACATAAACATAAACATAAACATAAACATAAACATAAACATAAACATAAACATAAACATAAACATAAACATAAACATAAACATAAACATAAACATAAACATAAACATAAACATAAACATAAACATAAACATAAACATAAACACAAACATAAACATAAACATAAACATAAACATAAACATAAACATAAACATAAACATAAACATAAACATAAACATAAACATAAACATAAACATAAACATAAACATAAACATAAACATAAACATAAACATAAACATAAACATAAACATAAACATAAACATAAACATAAACATAAACATAAACATAAACATAAACATAAACATAAACATAAACATAAACTTATATTAAACATAAACATAAAACATAAAAATAAAACATAAGACATAATAATAGTTATAATACTTATAATAATTTCATTATTATAATGTTCTTATTATTGTTATATTAATGTTATTATAATTATTATAATTATTATAAATGTAATGTAAGTATTATAATGTTCAGCAGGATAAATAAGAGATGTTCAAGAGGATAAATAATTAGGTGGTACGACTTAGGAGATGGTGCGATATTTTTGTTTGTGATGAAAATATCTACTCATATAGAAAGAAATCATTATCTTCTATATTGAGATCTATTATTATTTTTAAAAATTTGTATGAAGACATCAACTCATATAGAAAAAAGTTGTAGTTATCAGTTATAATATAAAAATAACTATCAAATATATGTTAACGACCATACCATGTTGAAATCACCGGTTCTCGTCTGATCACCGAAGTTAACCAACATTGGGCGTAATTAGTACTTAGATGGGTGACCGCTTGGGAACACTGCTTGTTGTTAACTTTTTTTGATTTTAATAAGTCCTAAAATGTGCTGGCGGGAATCTCTAAATGTCAATTTAAGCGAAATTAGTTAAAATACTATATTTGCTACCAATTAAAAATTACAGATTTAATTAGTTTCAAAATGTGCTGGCGGAAATCTCTAGATGTCATTTAATCGAAATTAGTCAAAATACCAGATTACCTTAAACAAGCCATATATCGAAAACCCAAAAATTTTAAAAACAAAATAAAAGTTTGTGCTCCGGCTAAACCCGCATTCCAATTATGCTATAAATTGAGTACGGGTACTCTTTTGGACCCATCTTTCAGTTTATATACCATTATCCAAGATTTGCGACAATTTTTGCTGTCGCCAATATGTGCTGGTACACAATCTCTGGCCCCTCATTTTGAAAATTTTTTAGGAAGGTATATTAGGAAGAAATGTTTTAAATGAAAAATTAAAGGGACCTGCTCATACATTTGACCCCTCTAAAAGTCATCACGGTGGAGCTATGAATTATTTTTTTAAATTTTTATTCATATTTTGAGTTTTTTGTATGTGAACCCCCCTAAGAGTTGAAGATGGGGTGTTGATGATTTCGGGTGAAATATTACGATTAAAAAAATATTAGGACCTTGTCATACATCTAGGAGTCACTTTGGGCCAGTTACAGCCAATTTATGCAAAAAAGTTTATTTTTCCACTTATGTATGGGAACGTCCAGAAGGGAGGCAGATAGAGGATAGGTATATTTGGAAGAAATGTTTGAAATAAAAAATTAAATGGAACTCCTCATACATTTGACCCCTCTAAAAGTCATCACGGTGGAGCTATGAATTATTTTTTAAAATTTTTATTCATATTTTGAGTTTTTTGTATGGGAGCCCCCCTAAGGGTTGAAGATGGGGTGTTGATGAATTCGGGTGAAATATTACGATTAAAAAAATATTAGGACCTTGTCATACATCTAGGAGTCACTTTGGGCCAGTTACAGCCAATTTATGCAAAAAAGTTTATTTTTCCACTTATGTATGGGAACGTCCAGAAGGGAGGCAGATAGAGGATAGGTATATTTGGAAGAAATGTTTGAAATAAAAAATTAAATGGACCTCCTCATACATTTGACCCCTCTAAACGTCATCACGGTGGAGCTATGAATTATTTTTTAAAATTTTTATTCATATTTTGAGTTTTTTGTATGTGAACCCCCCTAAGGGTTGAAGATGGGGTGTTGATGATTTCGGGTGAAATATTACGATTAAAAAAATATTAGGACCTTGTCATACATCTAGGAGTCACTTTGGGCCAGTTACAGCCAATTTATGCAAAAAAGTTTATTTTTCCACTTATGTATGGGAACGTCCAGAAGGGAGGCAGATAGAGGATAGGTATATTTGGAAGAAATGTTTGAAATAAAAAATTAAATGGACCTCCTCATACATTTGACCCCTCTAAAAGTCATCACGGTGGAGCTATGAATTATTTTTTAAAATTTTTATTCATATTTTGAGTTTTTTGTATGGGAGCCCCCCTAAGGGTTGCAGATGGGGTGTGGATGACTTAAGGTGAAATATTACGATTAAAAAAATATTAGGACCTTGTCATACATTTGCCACATCTAGGAGTCACTTTGGGCCAGTTACAGCCAATTTATTCAAAAAAGTCTATTTTTCCACATATGTATGGGAACGTCCAGAAGGGAGGCAGATAGAGGATAAGTATATTTGGAAGAAATGTTTGAAATGAAAAATTAAATGGACCTCCTCATACATTTGACCCCTCTAAAAGTCATCACGGTGGAGCTATGAATTATTTTTTAAAATTTTTATTCATATTTTGAGTTTTTTGTATGGGAGCCCCCTAAGGGTTGTAGATGGGGTGTGGATGACTTAGGGTGAAATATTACGATTAAAAAAATATTAGGACCTTGTCATACATCTAGGAGTCACTTTGGGCCAGTTACAGCCAATTTATGCAAAAAAGTTTATTTTTCCACTTATGTATGGGAACGTCCAGAAGGGAGGCAGATAGAGGATAGGTATATTTGGATGAAATGTTTGAAATAAAAAATTAAATGGACCTCCTCATACATTTGACCCCTCTAAACGTCATCACGGTGGAGCTATGAATTATTTTTTAAAATTTTTATTCATATTTTGAGTTTTTTGTATGTGAACCCCCCTAAGGGTTGAAGATGGGGTGTTGATGATTTCGGGTGAAATATTACGATTAAAAAAATATTAGGACCTTGTCATACATCTAGGAGTCACTTTGGGCCAGTTACAGCCAATTTATGCAAAAAAGTTTATTTTTCCACTTATGTATGGGAACGTCCAGAAGGGAGGCAGATAGAGGATAGGTATATTTGGAAGAAATGTTTAAAATAAAAAATTAAGTGGACCTTCTCATACATTTGACCCCTCTAAAAGTCATCACGGTGGAGCTATGAATTATTTTTTAAAATTTTTATTCATATTTTAAGTTTTTTGTATGTGAACCCCCCTAAGGGTTGAAGATGGGGTGTTGATGATTTCGGGTGAAATATTACGATTAAAAAAATATTAGGACCTTGTCATACATCTAGGAGTCACTTTGGGCCAGTTACAGCCAATTTATGCAAAAAAGTTTATTTTTCCACTTATGTATGGGAACGTCCAGAAGGGAGGCAGATAGAGGATAGGTATATTTGGAAGAAATGTTTAAAATAAAAAATTAAGTGGACCTTCTCATACATTTGACCCCTCTAAAAGTCATCACGGTGGAGCTATGAATTATTTTTTAAAATTTTTATTCATATTTTAAGTTTTTTGTATGTGAACCCCCCTAAGGGTTGAAGATGGGGTGTTGATGATTTCGGGTGAAATATTACGATTAAAAAAATATTAGGACCTTGTCATACATCTAGGAGTCACTTTGGGCCAGTTACAGCCAATTTATGCAAAAAAGTTTATTTTTCCACTTATGTATGGGAACGTCCAGAAGGGAGGCAGATAGAGGATAGGTATATTTGGAAGAAATGTTTGAAATAAAAAATTAAATGGACCTCCTCATACATTTGACCCCTCTAAACGTCATCACGGTGGAGCTATGAATTATTTTTTAAAATTTTTATTCATATTTTGAGTTTTTTGTATGTGAACCCCCCTAAGGGTTGAAGATGGGGTGTTGATGATTTCGGGTGAAATATTACGATTAAAAAAATATTAGGACCTTGTCATACATCTAGGAGTCACTTTGGGCCAGTTACAGCCAATTTATGCAAAAAAGTTTATTTTTCCACTTATGTATGGGAACGTCCAGAAGGGAGGCAGATAGAGGATAGGTATATTTGGAAGAAATGTTTGAAATAAAAAATTAAATGGACCTCCTCATACATTTGACCCCTCTAAAAGTCATCACGGTGGAGCTATGAATTATTTTTTAAAATTTTTATTCATATTTTGAGTTTTTTGTATGTGAACCCCCCTAAGGGTTGAAGATGGGGTGTTGATGATTTCGGGTGAAATATTACGATTAAAAAAATATTAGGACCTTGTCATACATCTAGGAGGCACTTTGGGCCAGTTACAGCCAATTTATGCAAAAAAGTTTATTTTTCCACTTATGTATGGGAACGTCCAGAAGGGAGGCAGATAGAGGATAGGTATATTTGGAAGAAATGTTTGAAATAAAAAATTAAATGGACCTCCTCATACATTTGACCCCTCTAAAAGTCATCACGGTGGAGCTATGAATTATTTTTTTAAATTTTTATTCATATTTTGAGTTTTTTGTATGTGAACCCCCCTAAGGGTTGAAGATGGGGTGTTGATGATTTCGGGTGAAATATTACGATTAAAAAAATATTAGGACCTTGTCATACATCTAGGAGTCACTTTGGGCCAGTTACAGCCAATTTATGCAAAAAAGTTTATTTTTCCACTTATGTATGGGAACGTCCAGAAGGGAGGCAGATAGAGGATAGGTATATTTGGAAGAAATGTTTGAAATAAAAAATTAAATGGACCTCCTCATACATTTGACCCCACTAAAAGTCATCACGGTGGAGCTATGAATTATTTTTTAAAATTTTTATTCATATTTTGAGTTTTTTGTATGGGAGCCCCCCTAAGGGTTGCAGATGGGGTGTGGATGACTTAGGGTGAAATATTACGATTAAAAAAATATTAGGACCTTGTCATACATTTGCCACATCTAGGAGTCACTTTGGGCCAGTTACAGCCAATTTATGCAAAAAAGTTTATTTTTCCACATATGTATGGGAACGTCCAGAAGGGAGGCAGATAGAGGATAAGTATATTTGGAAGAAATGTTTGAAATGAAAAATTAAATGGACCTCCTCATACATTTGACCCCACTAAAAGTCATCACGGTGGAGCTATGAATTATTTTTTAAAATTTTTATTCATATTTTGAGTTTTTTGTATGGGAGCCCCCTAAGGGTTGTAGATGGGGTGTGGATGACTTAGGGTGAAATATTACGATTAAAAAAATATTAGGACCTTGTCATACATTTGCCTCATCTATAAGTCACTTTGGGGCAGTCACACCGAATTTAGATAAAAAATTAATATATCCACTTTTGTATGGAGACCTCCAGAAGGGAGGGAGATAGAAAATTGGTATGTTTGGAGGAAATAGCGGAAATTAAAAACCAATAGGACCTAGTCATACGTTTTACTCCTCCAGTGATCACACCGAGGAAGCTATGAAATATATTTTAATTTTTGATTTTTTTGTATGAAAACCCTCAGAAGGGAGGCAGATAGGGGTTAAGTATGTTCGGAAGAAATGTTGGAAATAAAAAATCAATAATACCATCTCATACATTTAACTACTCTAGGAATGACCTAGAAGAAGTTATGAACTATTTTTTAAAATTTTCCTTACATATTTTAAGTTTTAAGTGAAGTCGAAGGTAGTCTTTTGTAATTTTATATTGTTTTAATAAGATGTGATTTTATTTTTTGAGTATTTTTTACTACTTTATGACATAAAAAGTATTATATGAGAGTAGTCGATCAAAAGAAAAAATATAAAATAAGTTTTATATTTATGTATTGAATGTAATTCATTGTTTGGATTATTGAATATACTTGTAAAGACATTTATTATATTATACATGATGGGGCATGTTTATTGAATAAAATAAAAGAAAACAAAATTCTTATATATAATAGAACAAAAATAGAACCGAATTTAGTTTATTATTGGAAAGGTAATCGTTCCAAGTAATAAAGTTATATAAGTGGAAAGCAATTTCACTAATAATTGAAACACAAATATTTATAAATATAAATAGAATTCTGGTTGATCCTGCCAGTAGTTATATGCTTGTCTCAAAGATTAAGCCATGCATGTCTAAGTACACACCCTTGTAAGGTCAAACCGCAGAAGGCTCAGTATATCAGTTATGGTTTATTAGATCGTATTCATAATTACATGGATAACTGTGGTAATTCTAGAGCTAAAACATGCAACAGATCACGATCCGCAAGGAACGTGTGCTTTTATTAGATTAAAATCAATCGATACATTAGGTATACTTGTATACTGTATCGTTTTTAATATGAATCTGAATAACACGTTGATCGCATGGTCTTGTACCGGCGATGAATCTTTCAAATGTCTGCCCTATCAACTATTGATGGTAGTATCTAGGACTACCATGGTTGCAACGGGTAACGGGGAATCAGGGTTCGATTCCGGAGAGGGAGCCTGAGAAACGGCTACCACATCTAAGGAAGGCAGCAGGCGCGTAAATTACCCAATCCCGGCACGGGGAGGTAGTGACGAAAAATAACAATACAGGACTCAATCCGAGGCCCTGTAATTGGAATGAGTACACTTTAAATCCTTTAACAAGGAACAATTGGAGGGCAAGTCTGGTGCCAGCAGCCGCGGTAATTCCAGCTCCAATAGCGTATATTAAAGTTGTTGCTGTTAAAACGTTTGTAGTTAAACTTGTGTCAAGCACAGGTAGTACACCATAACTGGGTTAGTACAATACTTTGATGCTATGACGTGATATAAGCTGAAGATTCTTTGAATTAGAGGTTTATTCACGTGTAAATCTGTTTCAGTGCTCTTAATCGAGTGCTGTTGTAGAACGGTACAATTACTTTGAACAAATTAGAGTGCTTAAAGCAGGCCATTTGTGCCTATATATTCTGTGCATGGAATAATGGAATAGGACGTCTGTTCTATTTTCAATTGGTTTTTAGATCAAGACGTAATGATTAATAGAAGCAGTTGGGGGCATTAGTATTACGGTGCGAGAGGTGAAATTCGTGGACCGTCGTAAGACTAACATAAGCGAAAGCATTTGCCAAAGATGTTTTCATTAATCAAGAACGAAAGTTAGAGGTTCGAAGGCGATCAGATACCGCCCTAGTTCTAACCATAAACGATGCCAGCTAGCAATTGGATGTAGCTACTCCTATGGTTCTTTCAGTAGCTCTTCGGGAAACCAAAGCTTTTGGGCTCCGGGGGAAGTATGGTTGCAAAGTTGAAACTTAAAGGAATTGACGGAAGGGCACCACCAGGAGTGGAGCCTGCGGCTTAATTTGACTCAACACGGGAAAACTTACCAGGTCCGAACATAAACGAGTAAGACAGATTAATAGCTCTTTCTCGAATCTATGGGTGGTGGTGCATGGCCGTTCTTAGTTCGTGGAGTGATTTTTCTGGTTAATTCCGATAACGAACGAGACTCAAATTTCTTAACCAGATGCCGGCAGGGTTATGGTGTTGAAACTCTATATGTGCTTATTCCTCTATTCTCTATACTTCTCGGAGTATTGTTGTAATAAGTTTAAGTTATCATATGGATGGAGCCATACCTGGCGGTTTGTCTGAACAGGACACTTGCTTCTTAAATAGACAAATTGCGTCTAGCAATAATGAGATTGAGCAATAACAGGTCAGTAATGCCCTTAGATGTCCTGGGCTGCACGCGCGCTACAATGAAGGTATCAACGTGTCTTCCTGGTCTTAAAAGACTGGGTAAACCGCTGAACCACCTTCGTGGTTGGGATTGTGGACTGAAACTGTTCACCTAAACCTGGAATTCCCAGTAAGTGCGGGTCATAAGCTCGCATTGATTACGTCCCTGCCCTTTGTACACACCGCCCGTCGCTACTACCGATTGAATATGTTAGTGAGGTCCTCAGAGGTGATCGCCGTGACATATAACTGTGTTGTGGTAGTTTCACCAAAGTTGACCGAACTTGTTTATTCAGAGGAAGTAAAAGTCGTAACAAGGTTTCCGTAGGTGAACCTGCGGAAGGATCATTATTGATTTCATAATCCAAAAATGAAAATTACCATTGAAAATGCGCTCAGCATTGCTGAATAAGTAAATTCGTGCTATTTTCAATATAAAATTGAATAAAATTTATAGCTATATGAAAATAAAAATGAATAACTCTTAACGGGGGATCACTAGGCTCATGGGTCGATGAAGAACGCAGCAAACTGCGTGAAGTTATGTGAACTGCAGGACACATGAATATCAACATTTTGAACGCATATTGCGGTCCATGCTCAAGTATAAATATATAACATAAATATGCTGCTGGACCACATATGAGTGAGGGTCGTTTATATAAGCTAAATAAACTGTTTTTAATAAAACTAATGCTGTTTTATGGTTATATATATACTATAATTCAGGAATAATAATAATATGATGTACAATGATGTATTTATATTATTTATAATAAAATGTTTATTATATAAATTATAAAATATGCTTTTTGTTCAACATCAGTCATTATTTTATTTTAAATATTGAGAATGTGAACTATTTCGTTTTGTAATGATATATTATATAATAATATTAAAAATTTTATTGCGACCTCAATTCATGTGTGATTACCTCCTGAATTTAAGCATATTAATTAGGAGAGGAAAAGAAATTAACTAAGATTCCTTGAGTAGCGGCGAGCGAAATAGGAAAAGTTCAGCATTAAGTCCTTTTATCTATAATGGATAAATTGGTCATTCAATGTGCTGGAGTATCTTTTATCTTATACATTCAATTTTACGTCCAAGTCCATCTTGAATGGGGCTATTTACCCATAGAGGGTGCCAGGCCCGTAGCGACTATTATTGTGTATAAGAAGATATCTCCTTAGAGTCGTGTTGCTTGATAGTGCAGCACTAAGTGGGTGGTAAACTCCATCTAAAACTAAATATAACCATGAGACCGATAGCGAACAAGTACCGTGAGGGAAAGTTGAAAAGCACTCTGAATAGAGAATTAAAAAGTACGTGAAACCGTTAAGGGGTTAAGCCCAATGAACTCAAATAACTGAATGAAGAAATTCACTGGAATCAAATATTAAATAATATTTAATTATTGATACCATGCACTTTTTTTCATGTAAGACGTTGCGATAGGGTAGCACCCTCAATTTTAGCTGTTAAATAATCCTTGATTATGAGACGCTATTGCTTCGTTGAAGAAACGAGTCTTCATATAATTATGTGTGGGCTTTAATCTTTAAGAAAGACGGTGCGTCACAGGATCAAGGAATTGTAATGGATAGTCTGGACTAATGTCTGAACATAGTGTATTACAGTCGCAGTTTCCTTAGTTGTTGTTTCTTATATCAATCTGTACCGCTTGTAATAGTTTCCCATCCATTCATCATCAATAGTCATATTTCGTATAGTTCCCTTAATCCATAGTTTCCTTATTTTTCTTAACATCTAACTAGATCTTCAATGGCTGGACAAACGTATGGGAGAAAGAAAATTGCACTAATTACCTTGATTTACTTATTCATTAATATAACATAATATTGGTTAATTTGAATTAATTAATAATTTTCGTTAATTATCATCCGTATAACCACTAAAATTTAATCTTACAACACCCTAAAATTGACGCTCGCTATACTTCCATTCGACTGTTCTCGCCTTACTACTTGAGTTTGAATTTTTTTTAAACACAAACTGTAATGAAACAACGAAATTTTCCAAAAACTCATAACAGCTACGTGTACAGTAATCCCTCCGACTGCGCGGGTTTTAACTGCGCGATTTCCACTGCGCGAGATGAGTTTTCAATACTAATTTTCGCACTGCGCGATTAAAATTTCACACTGCGCGACGTTTAAAAATTTTTTTTAGAATATTTAGGTGAATTTCGTAAAATTAAAATGAAAAAAAATTAAATTTGCCATATGGGTCATTCTTTTACAAATCGAACAGATTTGAACAAAATCTGACCGGACGCATTTGTGATTTGGCTTAAAAATTTTTTATGGGTATGATATCGAAAAAAATATACGTGTTCGAGGATTTTTTGTTTGGAAAGTAGAAGCGATCTAAATTTCGAGAATTTCGTGATTTTTGGCTTGACGGCTTATTTTCAAAAATTCATAACTTCGGTTCTAGTAATGATAGAAGCTTTTGTTTTATTTTATCTTAAAGTTAAGAGATGGAATTTTAATAAAAAAATATATTCAATAAATATTATTAGCAAATTCCTATTGTTATAAACAAATAAAATGTTAAAATCGATTTTTAGTGATTGCTATACAAAAATAAAGAGTATTTGGCATAACCATCGTATTCTACGTTCAATTTTCAAGAAAAATGGATTTTTAATTAAGAGAGAAATTAGTTTTACTGTTAGAAATAAATTAATTTATCCAGCGCGGGACAACAAAAATTTATGGAATATTTTGTCTTTCCGCGCTCGATAAATTAATTTATTTCTAATGCTACTCTTACACGAGAGAGCAAAATTGCAGGTGTCAGAGAGAAAGTGTCTGACTTATTGCTAAACTGTTTACATATAGGAATTTGTTAATGATTTTTGTAGATAACAATTTTTTTTAAAGTTCATCTTTTAGCTTTAAAATAAAACAGAAAAAAATTTCCATCACTACCAGAACCGAAGTTATGAATCTTTGAAAATAAGTCTTCCAGCCAAAAATCACGAAATCCTCGAAATTTAGAACCGCTCTATTTTCGAAAAAAAAAAAATTCTCGAGCACGTATATCTTTTTCTCTTGTGAAATGGGAATTTGGGAATTTTCCTTTATAAAAGCCCTGAAAAAAATTTCAGCCCAATCAAAAATGTGTTCGGTTTGTAAAAGAATGACCCATATATGTAGCAATTTGCATTACAAATTCAGTTTATTTTTAACTGTGTGGCTGGAACATTCAATATAGATCAAATTCAATTTCAAGCCAGTAAAGGTAGAATATTCTAAACAAATTCATATTATTATTATTTTTTAAAATTTGAGTTGTCTTTTGAAATGTTATTTATGTTAATTTATCTGTTAATTTATGAAGTGCTTTCTTTTTAAGAGTTGTCGAAGTAATACATGTTTTTCAGGCTGTATATATTCATTTTTGTTTAATTATAACTTTAAATTATTTTTTTTTTAATTTTTTTCTAAATTTGGAACCGAACCCCCCATTTTCATGCAAAATAGGGTTCACATTGCGCGGTTTTGTATTGCGCGCTGTTTTTCTGGAACGGAACTACCGCGCAGTCGGAGGGATTACTGTATTTTGTTTCCAATCGTCAACATACCAAGAATTACTATTTTTGCTTTGTTAAACATTTGATTTGTCTTTATATGAGTATTTTGCTTTAAACAATCCTTCCGTTATTGTACTGAACTTCACTGTGCTGATATAGTGGATTGTAGTTTAATAAATGTCCAAACCTCATAACATTGATCGAATCTGCATCTAATTCATTTTGAATTCAATTATAAATATTATGGATGTGTCGGAAATATTCTGTGTCCAAACCTTATTTTCGTACAATATTATCAAATAGCAAACGGTTTTGTGAACTATAATAAGTTCCCAATAATTTGAAAATCTGATGTAAATTAATTATCTCACATCTAAACACTGTATTCGAGTTATTGCGAGACTAAAAATTTGACTATATAATGAGCACTGTAAATTATTCTCTCTCTTAGTTCTAGTACATTTTGATTGTAATGTTTGACGTGAGGTTGAAATTTTGACGTCTATTGGTAGGCGAGTTGTCCATCTTAATTTTATTATCGGATGGTGAAAAATATCAAGAAATCGAGGATAAAAGGCAACACATAGGAAGAATTTTGCTGTTAGAACAAAAGGGACATTTTTGGAAGCTCGGATTGTGGTTCGTATTGTAAAATTTATAGTCCATCAATAGAAAACTGGGCAAGTTCTTGTCTCTGACACAAGCCCCAAAGATATTACGGTATATTGTCTGCTGTCAACGCTTGGTGAGTTGGCATATTTTATAAATAAAGGTGTATCATACCGATCTCTTTGAATGAACCGTGAAAAGAATTATATCTGCCAGCAGATGAGATATAGCTTGTTTGATCCAAGTGAAGCATTGTTGTGTGACAACTGAACTGTTGTAGTTTATTGTATGATCGCCATTCTGACGAAGGATCCAGTTCGATTATTATTATCAGATGGTGAGTTGGCATAATATATACGGGAATGTCATGTATATGGCTACAAATAAATGAGAGATGAGAAGCCGTATTTGGATCAATGTTCGATCGGTGATAATCTTGTTTGCGTGTCAGATTACCGTAGAATTTGTATCGTTTGCAAAATTTCATTTATATCTTGATTCCAGTTCTAAGGAATTTGTAAAACTTTATCGTGTCATCACATGCCACATCATTAATTTTAAATTCGTTCGATGTTATTTATTGCCGTATGTCTAATTAATGGTTATAATATCGTCTGTAATCGCCTAATGAGCTATCCGTCTGGATACTCGTGTAAATCACAAATATAACTTAATGTAATTCATGATATTTCTGATTAGTGCAATGATTATTATTTAAAATTAGTACAATTAATGTAAATAGTGACTGATTGTTGTGCGTCTAATATAATTTAAATAATATGTACTGTGAGTACGTGTATGATGAGCTATCATTTTTGGATGCTCATGTGAACAAAAAAATTAAAAATTAATGTAATTCATATTATTTCTGATTAGTGCAAATTATTAATCTTTAAAATTTGTACAATTGATGTAAATAGTGACTGATTGTTGCGTGTCTAATATAAATTAATTAATGGGTACTGTGAGTACTTGTATGATGAGCTATCATTTTTGGATGCTCATGTGAACAAAAAATTATTTCTTTTTTAAAATTAATGTAATTCATATTATTTCTGATTAGTGCAAATTATTAATATTTAAAATTAGTACAAGTAATGTAAATAGTGACTGATTGTTGTGCGTCTAATATAATTTAAATAATATGCACTGTGAGTACTTGTATGATGAGCTACCATTTTTGGATACTCATGTGAACCGAAAATAATAATTAACGTAATTAAAAATAACTCTGATTAATGTAACCACTAATAATTCAAAGTAGCGCGATTAGGGTAATTATTAACTGAATTACCGTGTGCCTAATTACTGTAATTAGTAGGATATATGTAGATGATTCTGAGGATGCATCGGTTCGATCCTCAGGAACAAAATTAAATTTAATTAATAATAATATTGGAAGAATATAAAAAAAAAAGAAATCAAATTCATGTTGTGTTTGTAATTGTTTATCACGTATCAATAGTGGCCTGATTTGTAGCAGCGCAACATTTTTACATTGCATTATCATTTGTATCAACCATCGCATCGTTGTAGTAGCGCAACATTTATATATTGTATTAACATTTGTATCAACGATCACCTAGCTGTAGCAGCGCAACCTTGTATATATTATCTACCGGTTTACATCAACCATCGCCTTAGTTGTTGCGGCTCAACTTCTTATGATTGCTATCTAACTGCTTCTTTTACAATATTTTGCCTGCTGGAATTTTCACCGTTAATGGAGGGCTAAAACGGGAAGACTTTGAGGCTGGAGGATTAATCATGGGGTGAGTGACCTTGCATTTTTTTTTGTTGGTTTTCTTTTTTAACTTTAATTTGTATGAATGATTGTTGTTATGCGTGGATGTGTGATGGCGTGTGTTTGTGGCTTGAATAATTATAAATAACTAAAACTAAATTTGGTTCTGATACTGATTTTACAACCAACATTTATTCGTAAATTGTTTGCAGGTTTCATAGTATTTTTTTTGTCGATTGATGGACCGATACGATTCGTCAAGATGGTTTACGGTTATCCTAGATCGTAAAAACGACCGACATGTTTGGATTCGTATCGGCAGTCAAACTTATTTGATCCTTTTTGTGTTCTTGATTATTTTCATGACCTCGAACCAAGACTTAACGTTGTTTGTAGAATCTGGTAGTACAATCCAGTTTGATAAAAACCAACCCAAATAAAAAAATTTTTTTTGAACACCAAAAAGGCGGGTAATAATAAAACGATGGATAGTCAAAAATTTGGAAAGTAAAGAATTATAATATTTTGCAAATACAATTAAGTTTCATTCTTTAAATTTAGAGCGATTTTTCGGTCTCCACTTGTGGGTGGTTTTTCTTTGCGATATGTATAAGAAGATATTTGAAAAGAAATTAATTTCGTACGAAAAGATTCAAGATTCAAAACCTGAACACATATATTTATTGAATTAGTTTAAGGCGCTCGTCCAAGGTGTGGATTGGATTTGCCACGTACCTACTTGTATGAGGAAGAACTAAGTAAATGCAATTTATTGATGTATATTATTATTTTTGCTAGACGACTTGGAGCAAAATTATCTATCGTTGATATTTAAAGTAACACCATTTAGGTTTCGATGCGAACCAACGCAATTCTGTTAGTAATGAATTCCTTATTTTAAAAAAAATTGCACAAGGTTGCAAGTTCCGTGCTTTTGTTTTGGTTCAATACCGTGGACCATCATTTGTTTAAAATTTTTTTTTTAACTTAATGATTTCCACCAGAATACTGACGCAAGAACCCAAACCATGAATTCAAAAGTTAGCCAAAGTTAGGTCAAGTTAAAGTACATTATGGGCAGCAAAAGTTCGTACAATTTTCCGTTATACCGCAAATGGTGTACTTCGGTATCAAACAAAATATCCAAATATTTGCTTTAAAAAGATTGAGTTTGTTTAAACAGGAATTATAAAATAATGTACTCTGCAATTCTCCTGTAATTACAAATACACAAACAACCATGACAAACTCCAAATTAATGTTCAACTACTTCGATTTATCCCCAATTAAACAATTTAAAATTAAATAAATGTTTGTATGTGGAATAGTATGTTTGTGAAGCGTCCAGTGATCGTAACTGAATAGTTATTATATGTTTTTATTCAAAAGTGTTTGATATAATTAGTATTTAATAATATATAAAAGTTACTGCATATAGAATTTCTAGCTGTAACATGTATAAATAAAATTTGACTGAAAATAGATAGGCTAAGTAAATAAGTTTATTTTCAATGAGTTGATGGTTTTCTTTAGGAATATATAACTAGTTTAAATAACCAGTTAGAGTCTTATGCATTCATTTCTTTTTCGTTAATATAAATATTTTGATATTACGTGTTGTAAGAAGTAAATGTTATTATTACGAAGGTATGGATGATAGTGTGTATGTGTGGGAGGGCGTGAGCGTGTATGAGGAGTGAGAGTGTGAGCGTATGGGAGTGAATGTGGGGGTTGGACGTGCTGATCGTGGGTCTTTCGCAGACGGAGTCGCCAGAGTCTCCATTTTTCCACTTGTATTTCTTTCCATTTCTGCAAATTTTCATGAATAGCGTACATTTCTGTATTTGTGCTGAAGTAGCAGGGTTACTTTATCGTTCCCATGGGCTGAAGCTAGTTTGGGGCTTGAAAATCAATCTCGCTAGGTACGCTTCCTGCTATGTCCTTCTCATTGGTTCGCCAATGAGCAAGCGCTTCATTACAGAATATGCAACCGGCTGGATTATTGGCAACTACATTTTTGTTTTGTTTCAGCAAATTTTTGTAACAATTTGCTGTTTACTTTTTAATTTACTTTTATTTTCTCTATTCTATCATAAAATATTGGCCTATGTCATATTTTGTCAGTGATAGGATTTTTTGTTTGGTTATCCATTCTTTAACAAAAAATATAAAAAAATAAAAAAAGAAAGATTTACGTCCATCAACACCTTTGAACGTATGTTGTTGTGGGACCTTGGTCTTAAAAGGTTTTTATGTGTTATTGTGACACATATTGTAATTCCTACTACACAACACATTTTATTAAAAAAAAAAAAAAAAAATACTTAAACAATAATCAAAATAAACTACAAAAAGAGTCTTTAAACTGTTTCTTCTTCTGAGCAATCAAATTCTGTAAAGTATTAAACACTCGATTAAATACAATTATAAGCAAACATTTTTTCAAGAACGAATCAGTTTTGCTTTTATATCGATCTTTCTTTTTATATCGGTCGTTCGTTTTAAATCATTTGTTTATTTTGCATCGTTCTTTAGTTTTATTTATTATTTCTGGATCGGTCGTTCATTCTAAATCGATCATTTTTTAACAGATCGTTCATTTTAAGCAAAACAGTTTTGTTCTTTCTTCTTTTGTTTTAGGAATCTTGCATATAGGAATTCCATTTCTATAATCAAAACAATCGAAATAGTCAAGAAAGTTAAGACAGCTAGGGCAGTTGAGACAGTCGAAACCGGCAAAACACTCAAGCCAGTCACAACAATCAAGATAGTAAAGAATGTATGAAGATAGTACAAGCACATAAAACTGTCAAGGCAATTCAGACAGTCAAGAGAACGGCAAAGAAGTCTTTTATTTTTTTCTGTTACACTAGATCAGCTTCTTATTTTATACCAACTAAACCAATTAAATTATTTTACCTTCAACACTCATCACATTCCATTAACCACATTACACATGAAATAATTATATTATAACAAAAAATGCCAAGTTTTATTATTACTATGAATGAGGTTGATTGAAATAATTATTTTAAAAGTATAAAATAAATTTATTAAATTTGCAATAAATATTATTTTCAAAGTAATTTTAAAAATAAAAATTAAATAAACTATTCAAATAAATAACTTTAACTTTATTTATTTGAGTGATATAAGATTTTATTTTTAAATAATTATATTATCCACCCAACTGTGTAACAGTTTTTCTTGTACAATGTATACACGATCAACATTTAAATGTTTACACTAAAATTATTTCGTAATAAGTTTGTATTAATAGTTTTAATGATTTCAAATATTTATGGAAGAATGATTTTGAGTAGATCGGAATTCCTTCGACCGGAATGATGCCGATGGTGCGTTTACCAAACCAAATCTTAAATCTTTTCAAGATAATTTTCAAAGTGTTATATTCTCTTAAAAGGATAAAAAAATTGAAATAACTGTTGGAATGTGTTATACTATGCGGTTTGACACAAGTTTGACATAAACAAACAAACAAACATACTAATATAAAGGGTGTCTCAGTAAGAGTGCACTTTTTAAATTTAGAATCATTTTTTTTTGTGCAAGTGGCAACTCTGAAATTTGAAAGCTGTCACCTATGTTTATTCCGATTATTAAAAATGGAGCACTTTTTGAAAGAACAACGCGTTATAATTGTGAAAACTCATTCCAAAAAGGGGAAAATTATTTTCATCTGAATGGTGTATTCACAAAATTGTCAAATTTGGGGCTCAAAAAATCTTCATACAATCCATGAGAAACAAATGCACCCACAACGAGAAACTGTCTGGTGCGGATTTTGGTCAGGCGGCGTGATTGGACCACCTTACTTTTTTAAAGATGAGGCCGAAATTGCAGTGGCTGTGAACGGCATTCATTAGAGGAATATGATAACGGAGTTCTCGTGGCCTCAACTGGACGGCATGTATCTGGACAACATGAGGTTTCAGCAGGATGGCGCCACCTGCCACACTGCGCATAAAACAATCGACTTATTACAGCAACGATTTTCACACATTATCTCACGAAATTCTAATGTCAACTGGCCAGCAAGATCGTGCAATTTAACGCCGTGCGATTTTTTCTTTGATTATTCGATTATTAGAGTTACATAAAAATTAATTGACAATGATATCATCGCCAATATACTAATTCGGTATCGTAATAATGACAGGCTGATAGTATGAGAACCGCAAATTGCAGATACATAGATTTATTCATTGAAAAAATTCACAAAGGAATAGCTATTAAACTCATTGATGAAAAAGGTCAACAGTTAGAAGATGTGTTAATAAGAAGTGCTGAGAGTGATATAATGAGAGAGAAACTAGCAAGCAGTACTGAGGAAACAAAAAGCATTTGAATTATGAAGGAGCAGGTGGAGTACCAGAAACACATTTAGAAAAGGTGACGAAGGTATAAAAGGTTCTCAAGAAATTATGTAGGAACAATATAAAGACAAATTGTATGAACACCAGGGCAACTAGGATAAGAAGAATACCTAGCATAAAGGAGATGTGAGTGAAAAGGTTTATTCAATGATAAAGGTGGGCTAGGTATTCAATGACTGGGATAAAAACGTAATGTGAACGGAGTATACAACGGCCTCAAGTTATGGTACGCAAGGTGTACAAGCAGAAAAAAGTGATCTTGTCTAAAGGGAGATAAATGTGAAATTGGAACATCCAGGAATGGCTGAATTACTGACCATACAGTACTGGGCATACAACTATTAACATTTTAATTTTACTATTAGTCTATATTAACTAATTGCTTTCTATAAATTTTATTTGTTGTTGTTTTATATTAATTTTACTTTTAGTCCGGTCAATAAAGCGGGGAAATAAAATAGTTTCTTATAGGAAGGTGAATCAAAAAAAATTTTTTTTGCATTAGCTTCTATGAGTCCCCTAGGTCAATCGTGACTAGCAAGAGAAGTGACTAATTCCCCAACACCCCCAAAACTCAAAATTAACCTCCTTTTAACCCTCCATTTTTAAAAAGATTGCAAAATATAGTAAAAGTGAAAATTAAGGACTGAAAATGCTCCTCAGCAGGTTTAAGGGGTCGCTGATCACGAATCTACCATTAGTTTTCCGATAAATCCACATGGGGAGCGGAAAATCGCAAAATTTGGTTAATTTTACGACTTTTTACTGCTTTTTTTAGCGTTGTCGAATTGACAAAGATTCACACGAATCACGCAAAACAGTTGACTCTGCTGCCATTAAAAAGTTGAGTCAATTTTTGCACTACCTCAATCCTTTTTCGGATGCTTCGTCTGGACTTGTCTCATTATCGACTGGTTTGATGGCCGATGAGAAAATCGATTGTTTTAATGCTTTTGAAAAGGGATTAGCAACTTTACTTCGAATCAAAAGTCAGAATTTCAAGGAGATAACTTTAAAAAGAACCGACACAGTTGTCACACTGGATCAGACAATTGCTATACGATACAGTACATGTAAGTACTGATTTGATTTTTCAACGAGCATGCGCAATGTACATGACATCTCAGGCTGATGGGAGAATTCGTAGATTTATTCTTTTACGAGTTGGCTCCATTCCCATTATCTCTGTTCGACAAGTTTGGCATGCGAAAAAATGTTAAATCTGATCTGTACAGTTTCTTCGTGCAAGTGAATGCTAATCTGAGGCGAGAAAATTCGTACTTTGTAGTAGATGGAGGAATGCTATTGCAACTGCTATTCCAGTTATTGCAAATCGATCACGTACTGGTTAACAAAAAATTTCTGTCCTCTCTTCAGGATGTCAGAACAATGCGTGGAGCAGACATACACAGCGACCACCATCTGAAAATGTTAACATTCAAAATTAAACCAGCCGCTCTGAAACAAAACAAGTCTAATCGGAGAAAATTCAACACCAATAGATTGAGAGACAAAAACATACACGACATCTTCAAACAATCGCTCCAGCTCAATCTATCAGGACATGAAGCCAGTAATATTGATCGTAAATGGGAACAAATTGAAGCAGCCTACATCAACACTGCTACAGATGTGCTCGGATACCAAGACAAGTCCCGCAAACCATGGATTGGCGGTGATACTTAGAAAAATAGAAATATGCGCACGCTACATTAATGCGTAAGAAAGGTCACAAACAAGTACACGTGTACCCCACCAATAAAGAATGAAGCTGGTGAAACCCTAACAACAACTGAACAGCAGCTTAATAGACGGAAAGAATACTTCGAAGACAACAACCTAAATAATGAGGAAAGTTTCCAGTCTGCAGATGGCACTAATAACGAAACTATCAACACCCATCCACCGACGGAGCGAGAAGTTAGAAGTGCCATACAGAAACTGAAGAACAACAAAGCAGGTGGTACAGACAACATGCCAGCGGAAGTATTCAAAGCAGATGCAGCTACCACAGCTGAAATCCTAACACCACTATTAGCTGACATATGGAGTTCTGGAAAAATGCCGGACAAATGAAAAGCAGGCAAATATATTGGCGAGGTATATCCCTGCTCAACACCATAATGAAAGTATAAGCGATGATCATTCTGGAAAGAATATTTCCACTAATTAACAAAAAAATTAAGAAATGAACAAGCTGGCTTTTGACCAGGCAGAAGCTGTACAGGTCATATCAACACAATCCGTATCATCGTCGAACAATCAAACGAATGGAATTCGCCACTGTATCTGCTCTTTGTGGACTTCGAGACACAATCAACAGAACTGCTATCTGGAAATCACTTTGTGAAATGGGCATCCCCAATCAGATAATTGATCTAATCAAGGATATGTATCGGAATGCTGGGAACAAAATTAAATACAAAGGACAGCAAAGTGATAAGTACTTTAACAACCGGGGAGTAAAGCAGGGTTGTGTGTTATCACCGCTACTATTCCTCATAGTACTAGATAGTTTCATGCAAAAGCTCGAGAACGAAAGTTCAAATGGCATCCAATGGGGACCATTAAGACAGCTCAATGATCTAGACTACGCAGACGATATCTGCCTGCTTACACATAGACATGCCGACATGCAGCAGAAAAAACAGAATCTATCGATCCTTGCACATGAAGTTGGTCTCAAAATCAACATCACCAAAACAAAGCTAATGAGACTGAACACCAACGAGAGTATACCAATCAACATAAATAATACACAAGTCGACGATGTCGACAAATTCGTATATCTTGGTTGTACCGTAGCAAAAACAGGCGGAACAGAAGAAGACATCAGTCAACGCATCAACAAAGCAAGAAACGCATTTAACTTGCTTCACAAGATTTGGAATGCGTCCGTCCTATCAAGAAAAACAAAGCTACGGATGTTCAACGCATGTGTTAAGTCTATACTGCTGTATGGATGTGAAACATGGAAACAAACACAGAAGATCACAAATAAACTTCAGGTGTTTGTCAACGAATGCCTAAGAAAATTAATCAAATGCTTCTGGCCAAACACCATCAGTAACGAAGAACTTCTGCGGCAAACTGAGCAGATAGACATTGAGACCGATATAAGAAAACGAAAGTGGAGATGGATAGCACATACACTGAAAAAGCCAGCAGAAGACATAACAAAGATGTCTCTGGAGTGGAAACCGCAAGGGAAAAGAAGAGTAGGAAGACCAGCAATGACCTGGAAGAAAACGGTGCTAGCCGAAGCAGAACATATCGGAAAGACATGGAGAGAACTGAAAGCAATTGCCCCCAATAGAGTTAGATGGTCCAGGCTAGTAGACGCTCTGTGCTCCTAAAATTGAGATAAAGGAAGCAACATTTTCCGATTTTCCACTTTTTAAGTTGATTTTTTGAAAAATTGATAGCAGATTCATGATCAGCGACCTGAAAAACCTATATAATGACATGCATCATGCTCATTTCGCCGAAATTTGAAATTCTCCTATACCAGATTTTTCACAGTTTTCCGAAATTTTCCTGGATTTTTACTTCTTTCCATTAGAAACATCATTGTTCAACTTCAGATTTGAGCTCAATTCGACAACGCAAAAAAAAACAGTAAAAAGTCGGAAAACTAACCAAATTTTTCGATTTCCCGCTCCCCATGTGGATTTATCGGAAAACTAATGGCAGATTCGTGATCAGCGACCCCTTAAACCTGCTAAGGAGCATTTTCAGTCCTTAATTTTCACTTTTACTATATTTTGCAATCTTTTTAAAAATGGAGGGTGAAAAAGGGGTTAATTTTGAGTTTTGGAGGTGTTGGGGGGGGGCTAGTCACTTCGCTTGCTAGTCACGAATGACCTAGGGGACTCATAGAAGCTAATGCAAAAAAAAATTTTTGATTCATCTTCCTATAAGAAACTATTTTATTCGGTCGATTTCCCCGCTTTATTGACTGGACTATTAACCATATTTTAATAAGGAATGTTTGATGATGACGACTTAAATGGTTATGGTTTCGTTAACTTCAACCTTGCTATAACAGTGAGATATTTCTAGCCAAGGTGATATTTTAGGGGTGCTAGCGGATCAACTCTATTCAGTCAACAGTAGCACCCTCAATCTTTGTTATAGAATATTCCTTAAAGATAGCACACTTTTTCTAAGCATACTATAGCACACTAACTCAATATCAGGACTTTAATAATTAAGGAAGACAGTGCGTTACTATATCAAGGAAAATGTCACTTAAGTGGATTATCTGTTGTTGTGAAACATATTCGAAACATAATTCCTACTGCACAACACATTTTGCTAAAAAAATAATAATTTGCTTCAGGCAAGTGCGAATATAATTCGTTCGCTGAGAGTTCCGTCTATATAATATTTGAGAAAACAACAGTTTTTGTTAGCATAGTTTCACGTTGGTTTGCATCTTATCGAAAGCTGTTTATGGAGGCTAAAGAAAGCTTTAATTATGCCAGCTTATAAATTATTTATATTGGAAAATAATTTTTCAACCTAACGCCTTTCGCCCGTAGTCGAGTTCATCTGACTTGTTAAACTTGTTTGATCTAATCTGATCTTGTTTGTTCAATTCTATATTTCGTTTGACTCAATATTTTACTATAATAAACATTTGCTACAACGTAGCCAAATTTATCCTCTTCTAAGAATATTCTACGTGAATAGTCCTTCACAAAAACACAATTTTAGAATTTTTATCAAATGAATCAAAAACGGCGTTTTCGAAAACGACAAAAAAAAATGTTTTGGACTAGAAAAAAAATTCACCTTTCATATGACACCCCACTCGACATAGACAAAAATATTTTTTTTTTTAAATTTCCACTCTCAACCCCTTCAAAATAACATTTGAAATGATGAGCCAATCTTTACAACATTGCTCATACCCATGAATTTTTCCAAATTTTTTCTTTTGTAATGTTTGAATTTCAGTGGGGACAGGAAAAAAACACTCGGTTTTGGTAATATCTAAAAAACTAAGCAGTCGAAAAATAATTGAAATATTTTTTTGAAATATTTTGTTCTTTTTCGATTTTTCTAAACCAAACTCGATTCCTTAAAAAAACTTTTGTTTTACTATCTCATTATCTATGTCCATAAAATATAGATGAAAACAAATATTTGAATTTTTTTTATTATCAGCAGGCGTGGGAAAACACATTTAATAACTGTAGAATATTTCAAATTGATAGCACTTATAGTTTGTGAGCAAATCGTTTATGTACAAATTCGGACGGACACCGAAGTCTCACCTATGGGGTATCGTTCTTACTTTTTAAAAGTACGGAACCCTAAAAAGAACATGAAACTTTTATCAAATGAGTTTGCGATTTGTTTAGAACTTTATTACATACAAAATTACAAAAACTACGATATTCGTATTGGTAAATGTATTGATTTTTTGAGATATGAATACAAATAATGCTATAAGAGTTCTTGTTTTTATGGAGAAAGAGATTGATTATGATTTCGTTTTTGAGATCATGTGATGAAAACTCTGAATGGTTAATGGGCGTAAAAGTAACCAATATATATATAAAAAGAAAAACAAAGTTAGAAAATTCTCGCCAACAAAACTTTGGACATTTTATTCGATCAGAGCAATTATTGAAGTAAATTAGATTCATTATTGGATAGATTATAGAATTAATTCTCAAAATTATTTATAATTGTTTAATTGTGAAATTGAAGTGATGAGTTTTGATAAAAATTGTTTAATAAAATCATTCGGTGAAGTAATAATGAAACCGTTCAACACACTTTTCATATACAATGGTTACGGTGATTGGTTCATTTCCTGTCGTTATATTTTTAATGCAAATATTCATAAATTTTATGTGCATAAACAAGCAACCAGGCAAATCAATGATATTGCTGAGCTTCGGCATAAAAATAAATTATTGGCGTGTAGATAAATTCAAATAGACAATAAGGAGAGTTAGAGTTAGTAAAGGCATATTAGAGTAAGCTTTTTCTTTTATTATTTGTATGTTATTTCCTTTTATCTAAATTTAAATTTTTTTGTTTTTGTTAATGTAAATTTTTTTGAAACTATATTAAAAGATTTCTCCAATCCGGATTCGATTGTGTAAGATGCGATATTTCATTTTTCGTTTATTGTTAGTAAAATAAAATAATAATAAAATCAACTAATCGACGTAAACCAATAGCAAAACAGAACCGATTATAGTACTGAAAATTTATCAAATATTCAAATTTCATACTAGAATATAGATGAGGGATAAGCGTATTGAACTTTCGAAAGCCTGTATAGTTAAACGGATTTGAATGCGGTTTTTTGCATTCGATTCAGAAAGTCAATTATAAAATTTGTTTGGTGTTTTGCAAACCCAGATCGGCTTTATTGCATTTCTGCCCAAAAGCCCAAATTCATTACTCAGGGGTTTTTTGGGGTCGCTGATTAAGAATATGATGTCTAAAAAGTCATACCGTGGACCTGGAGGTCAGGATGCCCTTACTATACAGCTTCTCCTTGACTTTTGTCAACATTTTCTATACAAAAGATCCAATATTTGTTATTGGGAGGTTTTCGGGATCGCTGATCACCATTATGATATTTAAAAATGTACCTGACGTACCTGGGGATCATAGCGACCCGATAATGAAGATGATCTCCTGGAGTTTTCTTTAAATTTCTTATCAAAAGCATTAAAAATCTTTACTCGGGGTTTTCGAGGTCGCTGTTCACGAATATGATGTTTAAAAATTCATCTAACGCACCTGGGGATATCAACGACACGATAAGGTAGATCATCTACTGGAGTTTTCTTTAAATTTTTTATGGATACCATTAAAAATCATTACTCGAGGGTTTTTGGGGTCGCTGATCATGATTATTATATTACAAAAATTATCTGACATACCTGGGGATCAGGAAGACTTGATTACTAAAATCATCACTTGGAGCTTGTGTAAAATATAATACAGCATATACCCAGATAAAACAAAAGGAGTCATTCAGGACGGACATCATTTTTTTGAGATGTCATTTTTTTTAGGACGTCATTTTCTCAAAACAAAAATGAAATCTAAGACGTCATTTCTTTTTTTTTTTCTTCGTTTATGGTTCATATCTAAATTATAATTGACAAAAAATAACAAAAATCAAAAAAAAAAAAATGACGTCTTAAAATTTTATTTTTGTTTTATATAATATAATATATTTATATAATATAATTTTTGTATAATATGATATAATTTTATAATATATAATATAATATACAGTTTATATAATATAATATAAATATAGTACAGTTTTATATAATATAATATAATATACAGGCACGTACTACCTATTTTTTTAAACTTTTATAATTATTTTTCAAAATATTTTAAATTTAATTTATTTTAAAATATTTTAGTTGACAAGAGGTTAAAAAAAAATTCAAGTTTTTTTATTAAATTATTTTATAATAATAATATAATATAATATATAATAATAAATATTAATACTAATAATAATAATTTTTTAATAATAATTTTATAAATATTATTATTAAATATTATTATAATATTATATTGTAATATCATAATATTATAAGTATTATAATTATTATATAATAATAACCGGGTAAGAAAACTCCGGGAGATGATGTTAAAATTAAATTCATTATAAGTCCCCGGACCAATTTCACGCAAGTTCAGCAAATTTTTGGGAAATTTTGACTTGACCCCTTTTAATTTTGATTTTTTTTTTGTTTATAGATAGTCTTTCATAAATAAAAAATACAATCTCTCTTAGAATTTTTTTTTTTCGACCAGGGGTCTTCACAGGGTGCCCCTCAATTATTTGTTATTTTGTGATGTGAGTGCATTTTGACGAGCGATTGTAGAAAAACTACCAATCGATTTTTATAATTTTCCTTCAGAACAAAAAAAACTGATTCCCGACAGTCATATGCACAACGAATTTTATCTTTAAAACAAAAAATAATGCTAGTACTAAACTTTCAAAAGTTGTTAGATATAAAATAAGCTTCAATTTAGTTTTTAAAAAAAAGTGTAGCGCCATCTTTTCTTCAATTACACCGTGTTTTTCGTATGTTACACCATTAAAAATTATTTCGAAAAATTAACAGTGTACATTTTTAAAAGCTTTGTTCTAATACCTATTCAACGACATACCATTTATGAAAATCGACTAAGTAGTTTTTCTACAATCGCTCGTCAAATTGCACTCACATCACAAAATAACAAAAAATTGAGGGGCACTCTGTGAAGACCCATGATCGAAAAAAATAATTCTAAGAGAGCTTGTATTTTTTATTTATGAAAGACTATCTATAAACAAAATTAAAAGGGGTCAAGTCAAAACGTTGTTGAATCTTCGTAAAATTGCTCCCCGGTATGTCAGGGAATTTTTTTAATACCATAATCATAATCAGTGACCCCAAAAACACCCGAGTAATGATTTTAATGATTTTGATACAAAAATTAAGGAAACTCTAGTAGATGATCTACATAATCGGGTCGATATGATCCCCAGGTATGTCGGGCGAAGCTTCAAACATCATTTTCGTGATCAGCGACCCCAAAAACCCTCGAGTAATGATTTTTAATGGTATCCATAAAAAATTTAAAAGAAACTCCAATAGATGATCTACATTATCGGGTCGTTGATATCCTCAGGTGCGTTGTGAATTTTTAAACATCATATTCGTTATCAGCGACCTCGAAAACCCCCGAGTAAAGATTTTTAATGCTTTTGATAAGAAATTTAAAGAAAACTCCAGGAGATGATCTTCATAATTAGGTCGCTACGAACCCCAGGTACGTCAGGTACATTTTTAAATATCATAATGATGATCAGCGATCCCGAAAATCCCCCAATAACAAATACTGGATGTTTTTATAGAAAATTTTAAGAAAAGTCAAGGAGAAACTGTATAGTAAGGGCACCCTGACCTCCAGGTCCACGGTAAGACTTTTTAGACATCATATTCTTAATCAGCAACCCCAAAAATCCCTGAATAATGAATTTGGGCTCGTTTCGGCGAATATTTACCGAATTATAATTTTTTTTCTATTATTCTAAAAAATGCACTTACAAAAATGCAATATTTAGCTGCAGAAATGCAATAAAGCCGATCTGGGTTTGCAAAACACCAAACAAATTTTATAATTGATAATCTGAATCGAATGCAAAAAACCGCATTCAAATCCGTTTAACTATACAGGTTTTCGAACGTAAGTACATACTTTTGTACGCTAATCCCTTGTCTAAGTAGATTGATTGAATTTAAGTATTTGTAGAATAGAGAGATAGTTTAAGACAGAATGAGATAGTTTAGCGATAAACTTGGTTGTAACTGAAATACCGTATCGTGTACATAAAATAGTGTAAACAAAATAATAGGAAATTTAAATAAATGTTACAAGTAACTCAAAATTTAATTCTTCTTTTCTTTTATTTTGTTCGAATTGAGAGTAAGGCTAATTTGTAGGGTGGAAAATGTAACAACATCATAGTCAAGTACCATGAATTTTTGCCAGACGTGACAAAATTATAAATCATTATTTTAAATTTCACAATTTCAGCAAATGTTTGTATTATTTGAAAGTAGAACAAAATTTACAAGAACTAATATTATTTAAACTAATTTGTTTTATAAAATAGATATGGCTTTATATCATTTTTTTCCAAATGATTATGTTAGCTAATCGTAGAATCGGTAGTGTTCTCTGTGGTTTTGAAAAAAATGACATTCTCTAATTATACTAATCCGGCTCGCAGGACCATTAAATGTTGATCGATGAAGTTTTACTTTAACTGTTTATAATTTTACATTTTTTTCATGAATCTTAATATGGAAGTTGTTTTTAATTTAATTGTTTGTAACCGATTCAGATATTTGTTGAATCTTAGTTATTATAGTCTTGCAATAATACACTTTGACCTGACTGAAACTCAATTCCAAGTACAAGTTTAACCTTTAAGCTGATATACAGCATAAGTACAAAAATTATTCAAATTTGTCATATACAAACGAATAAACCATCAACGACCATCATTTTCCGTCCGACGTATCTGCGTGATTCAACATTATATCTGTTCTTTTACCTTACATTCGCAGTAATTTAATGAATTTTATTAATAATTTAATTTAATGTTTTGTTTGTTGCTTAATTTATTTTTATTATTATTTTATTATACAAAATAATAAAATAAGTATTTTTAAGAATTTGTTGTATAGTTAATTGAATTTATTTTTAAAATTTTATATTTATATTTAACTTTCATTATCATCGTAAAACAAACAAACTAAAATGTTTATAATGAAGAAACTGTGAATTAAGGTGTAACCGAATAATGCAAGTTCTGAGCTAATAAAAGAATAACCTAATTCTAAGAATCACGATTAAATATTAATAGATTTTACTTACCAGCACATGGACCACGATATGCAACAGGCACAGCACGTCCAATTGTACAACCTCTTAATTTTAAATGGCATAATGATGGATATGTTACACCATCAACTCCACATACACGTTTCGATGATTGCAATAAATTTTCCGATGGACATTTTCTAATGCATGTAACACAATGTGGTACTGCGTTTTGATCTTCCAAACAGTTTTTATCATGAGCACATTGTACTAGGCGGCAGGATGCTAGAAACAAAACAAAAACAAACAAAATTATAAAACTTATTAATTAATTAATTAATATCGAAAGTTTTTTATTTTTATTTTTAAAAACAAAACGTGGGTGTATATTTTCCGATTGTAAGATCAAAGAAACATAAATAAAATGTCATTTTGTTTAGTTATTTAGTGTTTTCTTAATTTGTTTGACTTTGTTCTTTTATTTTTCTTGAATTTATTATTTGTTTATTTTATTTTTTATATTTTGTATCAAAGACTAATTGAAATTCGTTTTGATATTTATTGTGACGTTTTTGTAATGAATGTGAATCCGGAAATGTTGTTGCAATGTTCTTGGTTGTTTTAGAGTGGATTTGAGTGATTTGTTTAATTTAAAATAATTCAGATGACAAACGAACGAAATGAATGTAAGACAAGGGAATACGAAAGAAATTATATAGAAGTGTGTTGGCAACCCTGAATATAAAGCAGATATAGCAGCTGTCACTTTTTATGTTCATCTTAAGTTAACACATGTATTTGTTATTATCATTGAATTGTGTAATTGTTTTCTAATATAATTAATAAATGGAATCGTTTAAACATGATTGTAACTTATATGTTGTATCTATGAACACAACATAATTGGCGACGAGGAAGGTAACATTAATTATAAAATAATTTTGATATTTAACAAAATAAACAAAAAAAAAATACATAACCTAAAAAAATGGAAAATTTGAAGGAAGTTCTTGAAAAATTAACATTGATAGTGGTAAATCAGGACACCACAATCAAACAATTGTTAAACACCAAAAACAATATAACATCCAAGCCAGATGCTGAAACGAAAATTTTAAATTCAATATCAGAATTTTGTTTCGATCCGGAATCAGAAATTTTTTTCGAATCATGGTACAGTCGATACGAACAGCTATTTGAGGAAGACGGAAATACGCTAGATGACTCCGTCAAGGTCAGAATACTTTTACAGAAACTACACAGCACAAATTTTGAAAAGTATTCCAACTATATTTTGCCAAAATTACCAAAAGAATTTTCATTTGCTGAAAGTTTGGTTAACCTCAAAAAAATTGTTGGTCCTCAAAAGTCAATGTTTAGACAACGTTTTGAATGTTTTTTAATTGAAAAACAAACATCCGAAGATTTTGTTTCGTATGCTGCACGTATTAATAAACCGTTTGAAAGGTCACAATTGGCAACTCTTATAGTAGAACAGTTCAAATGTCTATTTTTCATTAGTGGTCTTTGCTCATCTACAGACGCTGATTTTCGAACGAGATTGTATCAACAAATTGAAAATGACAAAGATGGTAAATTGAAGTTATCCGATTTGACTGACGAATGTCAGCGTGTCATCAACATTAAACAGGACACTAGTTTGATTGAAAATCACAATTCATCAATCAAAGCAATCAGAAATACGAAAACAGATAGTAATCAGAAATTTTATGATAAACAAAATTATCCGTCACCACAATCAGAAGGAAAATTTCAAAATTATCAGAATCAATCGTCCTTTAACTCAGCACAGGCAACACATTCACAAAACACAGTTTCAACAATGCCAAGGAAACCTTGTTGGTTTTGTGGTAATATGCATTTTGCAAAAGATTGCTCATATAAAAATCACAAGTGTCAACAGTGCAATCAAATAGGACATAAGGAAGGCTACTGTATCTGCAATGAACACGCATCACATAAACAGATAAGTACCAAGAATTCTCATAATTATAATAAAAAATTTTCAAAAGTAATTTTTTCTGCTAATAGTTTGGATCTGATTTCAAAACGAAAATATATATCCGTATTCATAAACAACATACTGATTAAACTCCAACTCGATACTGCATCTGATATCACAATAATTTCCCAAACGATGTGGCATAAGATTGGAGAACCACCAATAAAATCCACAACAGATACAGCTCAAACAGCATCAGGGCAAACATTGGAACTTATTGGTAAAATTGTTTGCGAAATTTCATTCAATGAAGATGTCGGACAGGGCGAATGTTTTGTATCAACCAATGAAGATCTTAATATATTAGGTATCGATTGGATTGGAAAATTGACTTGTGGAGTTTACCATTTAATCAAATTTGTAATCAAGTAACATCATCACCATCAGATAATTTAGTAAATGATTTGAAATCGCAATTTCCAGATGTATTTCAAGAAACATTAGGGTGTTGCAAAAAAACACAAGTTGTAATTCACAAAAAACCAGATGTTAAGCCTGTATTTAGAGCCAAACGACCAGTTGCTTTTGCCGCATTATCTAAAATTGGTGATGAACTACAACGTCTTCAACAATTGGGAATAATAACACCAGTAGATTATTCCGATTGGGCTGCACCTATTATTGTGGTAAAAAAAAGTAATGGTTCAATTCGAATTTGTGCAGACTATTCAACCGGATTAAATGAAGCTCTGGAACCACATCAATTTCCACTTCCACTTCCGGAAGACATCCTAGCAAAAATTTCCAATGCAACCGTCTTTAGTCAGCTAGATTTTTCTGACGCATTCTTACAAGTGGAAGTGTCCGAAGAATCTCGTAAGCTGCTCACCATAAACACACATCGAGGCTTGTACAAATTTAATAGATTACCACCAGGCATCAAGTCAGTTCCAGGTGCATTTCAGCAAATAATGAGCACAATGGTGGATGACCTCGATGGTACAGCAGCATACATTGATGATATATTGGTATCAGGTAAAGATGCGGCTGAACATAAGAAAAACTTAATAAACGTTCTAAAACGTATTCAAGAATTCGGATTTCACCTAAAATTTGACAAATGTAATTTTTTCATGTCAAAAATTAAATATCTGGGATACGTAATTGACAGACATAGTATACGTCCAGATCCATGCAAAACCGAAGCAATCTCCAACATGCCACCACCAAAAGATATTGCTTCGCTACAATCTTATCTGGGCGCCATAAATTATTATGGAAAATTCATTAGAAGTATGCACGAATTACGAAAACCAATGGACGCGTTACTAGTTCAAAACACCAATTGGGAATGGTCAACAGCATGTCAACGCTCATTTGAATCATTCAAAAATATATTATCATCAGATTTAATGTTAACTCATTACAATCCAAAATTTGAAATAATAGTTGCAGCAGATGCTTCAAGTACAGGTATTGGAGCATGTATCTTGCATAAATTTCCCAATGGTTCCATAAAAGCAATAAGTCATGCATCGAGAACGCTTACATCAACTGAAAAAAACTGCAGCCAAATCGAGAAAGAGGCGCTAGGTTTAATTTTTGCTGTAACGAAGTTTCATCGGATGATTTTTGGTCGAAGATTCATTCTTCAAACTGACCATAAGCCTCTCTTATCAATATTCGGGTCAAAAAAAGGAATACCGATATATACAGCAAATAGACTACAGAGGTGGGCGCTAACATTACTTCTGTACGATTTTAAAATCGAATATATTTCAACAAAAGAATTCGGACATGCCGACATTCTTTCAAGATTGATAGATTCACATACAAAACCTGATGAGGATTATGTCATCGCATCAATTCATCTTGAGGAGGATATTAATTTTGCATTGAACGAATCAATTGTCAATACTCCAGTCACATTTTTAATGATCCAAGACGCAACAAACAAATGTCCACTGTTACGAAATGTCATGCAATATATCAAAGATGGGTGGCCATCAAGCATACACAACATCGAACATATTGTAGTTAAACAATTCTTTACACGTCAAACAAGTTTGACCATCGTCAAGGAATGTATTATGTTTGGTGACAGAATTGTCATTCCCAAAAATTTCCAATATAAAATTTTAAACCAGCTACACCATGGTCATCAGGGAGTAGAAAGAATGAAATCCATAGCTAGAAGCTATGTTTACTGGCCAAACATGGACGCTGATATCCTTAAAATGGTAAAAAAATGCCCAAAATGCATGAGTGTAGCCAAATCACCGGTAAAATCACATTTACATTCCTGGCCTGTACCAGAACGACAATGGAGCCGTCTTCATATTGATTACGCCGGGCCATACGAAGGCCAAAGTTTCTTAGTAATCGTGGATGCGTATTCGAAATGGCCAGAAATTTATCGAACAAATTCAACTACGTCATCACAAACGATCAATATCCTAAACAAAGTGTTTGCACAGTTCGGATTACCAGAAAACAATTATATCCGATAGTGGCATACAATTTTCTTCAACACAATTTGAAAGTTTCTGTAAGGAAAATGGAATCCAGCATATCCGCACTGCACCATATCACCCGCAGTCGAACGGGCAGGCGGAACGCTTTGTTGACACTCTTAAACGAGCGTTGAAAAAAATTAACGACGGAGGGGATTTGGACAAATCACTACAAGTATTTCTTTACACATATCGTTCAACCCCTAGCAAAAATACACCTGATCGAAAATCTCCTGCTGAAGTCATGCTGGGAAGAAAAATGAAAATCAAATTGAACTTACTATTTCCAAAATCTGAAGTAACATCAAATAATGTAAACAACGAACTTGCAGCTCAAAAATCAAAACAAAATGAACAGTTTAACAAACAGTATTCAGCCCGTATACGAAGCTTCAATCCAAGGGACGCAGTCTATGCTAAAGTTCATTCACATCATCAGCGATTTCGTTGGTCTAGTGGTATAGTCATTGAAAGGATTGGCCATGTTATGTATAATGTAATGTTGGAACATAACAAACATTTAATTCGTATTCACATAAATCAACTCAGGGCTCGAACATTAGAAGACTCCTGTATTGAGCAACCAATAATATCATCGCCACAACTACCATTAGATATTCTAATGAATTCATTCGGGTTAAGTCAATTGCAAACGTGGGCTGAAGTTGCACCTCCAGAAGAAAATCCACCTACACCAACAACACTAAGGGCAAGTTCACCATTGCCTTCACAAAATGAAGCTCGAATGGGTTCACCATTCAACACTGGAAATGCACACCTCATTAGGCCTTCAAGATCCAGGATTACCCCGTTCCATTTAAGAGATTATGAGCTATACTAAAAGGGAGGTGTTGGCAACCCTGAATATAAAGCAGATATAGCAGCTGTCACTTTTTATGTTCATCTTAAGTTAACACATGTATTTGTTACTATCATTGAATTGTGTAATTGTTTTCTAATATAATTAATAAATGGAATCGTTTAAACATGATTGTAACTTATATGTTGTATCTATGAACACAACAAAGTGAAACTGAAATCCTAGTGAAAAATAAAATTGAAGTTATAATCAAAATTGGAGTCGAATTCGAAGTCGAAAATTCATTGTTGACTTTAGTCAAAATTGCAGTTAAAGTCAGAGTTAAAGTTGAAATCGAGTCCTAAGTAACAAACGAAACCGAATATTCGAAACACAAATATTCAAAGAATTAAGCAACATCATGATCGATTCGTTATTTAATTTTACCTATTAACATAAGAAAACTTGACATCTTAATTGTAATGTGTCACAAAAGTTAAATACTGAATTAAATGAATGTATTTTGTGTATCTTCGTAATTCGTATGTTTGATGTTGTTGCCAAAAACTGTTTTCTTACTGAGTGATAATTTAGAAAATAAATTGTTTCTTCTAGCCATCTCCCTTCATGTTATCTAAACATTCCTATTGTACATTTGTACAAAAAGTGTTGATGATAAAAAAATTCATAAGTTTTTAGATATAACTTTTTATTTTTAATATTCTTAACATATCAATAAATCAACTGATAGTAATCTCAAGTAATGCAAAACTTAAGAATTCATAACAAAAAGTATTTTATTTTGTAAATATAAAATGCAAGAAAATAAAATCGTTTAATTTAATTGGCCATTCGTCAGGGAAGAGGTCAATTTATAAACAAAACAGAAAACAACAAAGTAATTGTCAAAAAAAGTTTAATAAACATAATTTTTTGTTTTGTGCAAAAAAAATAAAAATAAATAAATTTGCATTATTTTCAATTCAATATTTGCATTAAAAAATAAATATATATGTGACTAAACTTTAAAATCAATTTCAAATGCATACGAAACTGAAATTATTTATTGCAAAAATTTGCAATATTTTGTTTTTGTTGTTGGTTGTAGTATGCATATTTACAATAAGCAATTCATGTGAAATAGATCAGAACAAATGAAATAAATAATAGCTAAGATTTAGATTTATTTATGCATTTCTGTTTTAATAGATGTCGCTTTAGATGGTATCAGGCCGATAAGCATTAGAATACAAAATCATTTTATAGTTTTAAATGATGGTTTGGTATTTTAAGATCTCATATCTCTATCACTTGAAAGTTAGTTTTGTTCAAATGTTGATTCTGGTTGGAATACCAGGGGTCCTACTCTCGAACACATAAATGTGAATTTTGACAATATTGTGAAGTTTGTATTTCATAACATATAACGGCAACGGTAACGATTTTACGAAAAACAAATTTCACAATATTGTCAAAATTGAATTTTGACAATATTGTAAGACTCGTTTTTCGGAAAATCGTTACCGTTACCGATTATTGTTATGCAATACAAACTTTACAATATTGTCAAAATTCACATTTATGTGTTCGGGAATAGGGCCCCTGTACTGTGATACTAAAAGTGTTGAGAGTTGTTTTATATTAAGACTAGCAGGCCCGGCGTGCTTCGCTACGCTTATAAATAAAGTTTTTGCGAAAACATTTTGTTGACGTAGGTAGAAGCAATGATTTCAAAACTGGTAGTGAGAAATGATAGCATAATTTTCAATTTTTAGGGTTCCGTACTTTAAAAAAGTAAAAACGGTACCCTATTGGTGAGACTTCGGTGTCCGTCCGAATTTCTACATAATCAATTTACTCACAAACTATAAGTGCTTTTAACTTGAAATTTTCTACAGTTTTTAAACGTGTTTTTCCACGCCTACTGATAACAAAAAAATTCAAATATTTGTTTTAATCTATATTTTATGAACAAAGATAAGGAGATAGTAAAACAAAAGTTTTTTGTAAGGAATCGAGTTTGGTCTAGAAAAATCGAGAAAGTTCAAAATATTTCAAAAAAAAATTTCAATGATTTTTCGACTGCTTAGTTTTTTTGATATTAAACGGGTATTGTCTTTCCTGTCCCCCCCCTTTAACTTCGAACATTAGAAAAGAAAAAATTTGAAAAAATTCATAGTTATGGTCAATGTTGTAAAGATTGAATCAAAACTATAGCGGTCGGGTCATCATTTCAAATGTGATTCTGAGGGGGTTGAGAGTGGAAATTTTGAAACAAAATTATTTTTGACCTCAGTGAGTGGGGTGTCATATGAAAGGTGATTTTTTTTCTAGTCCAAGCCAATTTTTTTTGCAATTTTTAAAAGCGCAGTTTTTGAGTTATGTTAAAAAATGTGACAAAAATTTCCTGTCCCCCCCTCTTAACTTCGAACTTTACAAAAGAAAAAATTTGAAAAAATTCATGGTTATGGAAAATGTTGTAAAGATTGAATGAAAACTATAGCGGTCAGCTCATCATTTCAAATGTTATCTTGAGGGGGTTGAGGGTGGAAATTTTGAAAAAAAAATATTTTTGACCAAGTCGATTGGGGTGTCATATGAAAGATTGATTTTTTTCTAGTCCAAAACAATTTTTTATGTAATTTTAAAAAGCGCAGTTTTTGAGTTATGTAAAAAAATGTGAAAAAAATTTCCTGTCCCCCTCCCCCCCTTAACTTCGAACATTACAAAAGAAAAAATTTGGAAAAATTCATGGTTATGGGAAATGTTGTAAAGATTGAATGAAAACTATAGCGGTTGGCTCATCATTTCTAATGTTATTTTGATGGGGTTGAGGGTGGAAATTTTGAAAAAAAATTATTTTTGACCTTGTTGAGTGGGGTATCATATGAAAGGTTGATTTTGTTCTAGTCCAAAACAATTTTTTATGTAATTTTCAAAAGCGCAGTTTTTGAGTTATGTAAAAAAATGTGAAAAAAATTTCCTGTCCCCCCCCCCCCTTAACTTCGAACATTACAAAAGAAAAAATTTGGAAAAATTCATGGTTATGGGAAATGTTGTAAAGATTGAATGAAAACTATAGCGGTTGGCTCATCATTTCTAATGTTATTTTGATGGGGTTGAGGGTGGAAATTTTGAAAAAAATTATTTTTGACCTTGTTGAGTGGGGTATCATATGAAAGGTTGATTTTGTTCTAGTCCAAAACAATTTTTTATGTAATTTTCAAAAGCGCAGTTTTTGAGTTATATTAAAAAATGTGAAAAAAAATTCCTGTCCTCCCCCTTAACTTCGAACATTACAAAAGAAAAATATTTGAAAATATTCATGGTTATGGGCAATGTTGTAAAGATTGAATGAAAACTATAGCGGTCGGATCATCATTTCAAATGTTATTTTGAGGGGGTTGAGAGTGGAAATTTTGAAAAAAAATAATTTTTGACCCCCACTCGGCATATGAAAGGCGAATTTTTTTCTAGTCCAAAACAATTTTTTTGTAGTTTTCGTTTTTTTCGGTTTTGATTCATTTGATTAAAATTCTAAAATTGTGTTTTGTGAAGGACTATTCACGTAAAATAATCGTAGAAGATACTACGTTGTAGGAAATGTATATTATAGTAAATATTGAGTGAAACGAAGTAAAGAAATGAACAAACAAGATCAGATTAGATCAACACAGTTTAACAAGTCAGATGAACTAAACTTCAGGCGAAAGGCGTTAGGTTGAAAAATTATGCAATAACATACCAGATACCTGTTTGCTATTCGATAGATTATCATTTAATATGGTTGCATTGCAAATGTTCTCTGTGAAGTTGATCACTAATTACAAACATTTTTGAAATTTTTGAACTATTGAACTACTGTTGAACTAGAAAATTGTTACAGTCAAGTTAATCGAGGTTGGGGATCTGTTCTTTTCGTTAAGTCTGATACAGTACCACCAGTGCAGAAAAATAGTAGCCACCATCACTTTGAGTTTAGCTCTGCTGGCAGTCATTGTGAATGTTCAACTAGCTGAAGTACAAATCCTGTTGGTATACTATACCGATCTCCCCAATGTTCAGTAGACAAATCACTCGACTGTGTTAACAATGCACTCGTTGGAAATAATTTGACGACACTTTTTCTCCGTTTTTTCCGTTGGTTTCAATAAAAATCCTCAAAACTGGCTCTCAAACTATTTTCTACAAAAAAATTTACAAAGAAAAATTCATGAACCAACAACAGTTGAGGCTACCACAATTGATAATGTATTTTCCAATATAAATAATTTAGAAGCTGGCGTTATTGAAGCTTTCTTTAGCCTCCATAAACAGCTTTGGGTAAGATTCAACCCAACTTGAAACTATACTTACAAAAACTGTTTTTTTCTCATATTATATACACGGAACCCTCAGCGAGCGAATTATATTCGTACTTGCCTGACTTTTATTTTTAAAAATATGAATGAAAACCAGCTGATCAGATCGGATATATGAAAAATTAGCAATCGAATAAGTTTTGAAGTAAGCAATAAAAAAATTTAAATGACTTGTTGAATTAGTAGCAAACCCGGCGAACTCCGTTTCGCCACCAGATGGCTTCGTTTTATGTAACATTTCGTTTGGTGATTAAAAGATGAAGAAAAATTTTTTTTTTGTTTTATATTTGAAAAGGAAAAATTTTATTTCATTTCACAACGGTAATGAATTCATTAATTTCGATTAAAAAAAGTGTTATTTAGTTGAACTTCTCTAAGTAAATGAAAGTGAATCCAACGTAAATACTGATTCGAAGCGTTATACGTGTCCGCAAATTATCCGTTTCATTGAAGTGCTCTTTGGTAAACCACATTTTTTGTTTTTTGGTCTGACGTTAACACAAACAAAGCGGATGGTTTCCCAACTCGTGAACACGCAACGTATAACTGCCCATGTGAAAAACAATGATTTTCTAAATTTATACCGCA
Organism: Diogma glabrata; assembly: GCA_963693315.1. Classification (NCBI taxonomy): domain Eukaryota; kingdom Metazoa; phylum Arthropoda; class Insecta; order Diptera; family Cylindrotomidae; genus Diogma; species Diogma glabrata. The sequence continues at coordinate 24,675,171 of OY856186.1, read as the reverse complement.
AACACTAAGCGATTGGCCTTGCGACTTGTTAATTGTCATTGCGAACGCAAGGCGAACTGGAAATTGCAATCGTTTGAAGTCAAACGGAAGATCAGTCGGAATCATTGGTATTCAAGGAATACATACATTTTCACCTGCGTACTTTCCGTTAATAATGGTTGCCTCAGTCAAATTCGGCATAAGTCTTTTTACCGAAAGTCGAGTACCGTTGCAAAGTCGCGGTGGATTCAAATTACGCAATATCATAATAACTGTACCAACTTTGAGTTGCAAGTTATGTGGTGGAAATCCTGGTAAATCCAGAGAGTTCAAAAACTCCGTTGGATAATTTACTACATCATCGGGATTTGTTATCGAATCAACTGATTTGTATGTCACCAAATCACCAGCAATTTTTGATTGAATGGTGAAATTCATTGCGTGTACATCATTATTCTTTGCGGCAAGAATTGCTTGTTGACTTAACCAAGCATAATTCTGATTATTCTCACTAATGTTTGGGAAAACATTTTCAATAAGAGCTAATTGAGAGTCTACAAATCGGCAAAAGTCGTTGGTAAGAGTAATTAATCCAGATGTCGCATCAACTGGGACTTTTCCATTTCCAACAGCTAACAATTGTTTGGAAAATTGTGCAGCACTTTGATCATTTTGTAGTTGAACTCTCATATTAGTGGTTAGCGATAATGTTTTTACGTTATTCCATAAAGGTGATGCCTTCAGGCAAGCATTCAATTCATCTGCAGGCGTTCCACGGGGAATTACTGGCAACGTCTGCCTGAAATCGCCTGCCAACAATATCATCAAGCCGTCAAAGATGTTGTTATTTCGCCGAAGATCCTTGAGTGTGAAGTTGAGTGCTTCAAGTGATTTCTTATTTACCATTGTGCACTCATCCCAAACAATGAGCTTGCATTGCATCAACAATTTTCCCATTGCACTGGATCGGGAAATATTGCATGTTGGAGTATCAATTTTGTTTAAATTGAGTGGCAACTTAAGCGCAGAATGTGCAGTACGACCGACATCTAGAAGAGTTGCCGCAATTCCAGATGATGCTAACGCCAAAGCTATGTCACATCTTGATCGAATAGTGGCCAAAATCAATGAAATGACAAATGTTTTCCCTGTTCCTTCAGGTGCGTCCAGGAAGAATAGACCACCAGTATTATTGTCCGCCGCTTGCATTAATGTTTCGTATACTTGTTTTTGCTGTTCATTCAGCAACGGCACATTATTTCGAACGAATTCCGGCAATGTATCAACATTGTATTGCAGCTCTCGATTTAATTCTTGGTTGAATGCATCGTGCATCGATCGATTTGGCGCAATCATTCCTACTTCAATCAGTAGCTTGTTTGCAATAGTCAAGCATTGATCCTCAATCAGAATCAATCCTTCATTGTAGATTTCATCGGTTATTTGGATGTCAGGGTTATTCGTTTGAATGCGCAAGCGATGCAAGATATCTTCACATATGTCGTCTTTGTATTTGTTCCATAACTGAATTGGTTGTGAAGGAAAACATGTGGTGATGATAATTGCGAACAGCGTTCGTATTTGGTACGAATTTGATGAAACAACTGAATCCGCAAGTGTTAAATCCCAATGAGAATCGTTCTCCAGCAAACCCAATAGTTGACATGCTTCTCGATATGTTTGGCATTGGTGGCCATTCACAGTTTTCAAATGCGCAAATGATTTTGGTCCACGTACATTTACCAACAGCAGTCGCAAATAAAAACATTCATCATTTCTAGGATGAACAGTATACATGCGACCTAGTGCATCAGTGGAAAACACCTGTGGCCAATCTGGAACTGGGGTTCCTTGTTTGCGACGTTGGAATTTCTTTGTTGATTGATTCCAAGTGTAATACTTGGGCATTTATTTCAACGTACATCAGTGTCGCTGCGAATGGATCTGCTTCACACATTGCAAAGAAGCTAGTCAATGTTGTCGATGGTGGTCTCTCAGCTCGTTGTGCCGCATTACCCTCAGTGAAGTAAACTCTTTGGCCATTTCCCAAATGCACTGCTAAATGTACAACTGTGGGATATCTTTCATGAATTTGAAATGACAATAATCGCCACAGTGCTTCATTAGTACTGACGTATCTGCCCATTTGGAAGTTGCTGATTTCGTCATTCGCATTTTCCGACGCAATACCAAACACAGCCATGTCGCTGCCTTTTGTGACGTACTTGCACAAATATTTGATTGATTTGGCCGAATGACAACTCTCAACGTTTGCATGTGTTTCGAAAATTCGTGATAGCAGCGGGTAATATGGTACAATGAATTCATTTCCGATCTCAATCTCTTGATTTTTAACTTTAACTTTGATAGTTCGACCATTATCTTCTTTTGAACGCCGACGATAAACTGGATATCCATCGTTCCCTGTGACTGTTTCAGCAACTAACGGTCGCGGATATCGTTTTGTGCACTTTCCATCAGCCATGCAAGGCGATAATGGATTTAATGCACCGCACGGTCCATGCACCATCTGTGTCGTCACAATGTCGTGTAGATGGGGATCAGTGACTGGATCAGGAATTTCAGCTGATATGATGTCATCCAATTCATTTGAATGTAATTTGTTCAGCAACCAAATTAGGATATGAGCATGCGGTAGTCCACGCTTCTGCCATTCCACCGAGTACATATAACAACGTGTATCACCAAAAACTCGATACTTAGTAAGCACATCCATCATAACCTCGAGTTTTTGCTGAAATACTCTGGCGATTATGTCATGGCGATCTTGCGGTTTTTGGCCCGGTTCCAACTCACGTTCAATTTCCGTCCACTTCGGATTGCATGTGAGCGTAATAAATAAATCCGGACTTCCATAATTTTGCACGTACGTCATAGCGTCTTGAGCGTATTCGTGCATGTGGCGTGGGCTTCCGATATAAGATGATGGGAGAATCGTCAGACGTCCAATATTCTGAACATCACCATCTGAATGAATAGCATCACGCAAGTGTATATAGTCCTCAGATCGTAGCTTTGCCTGATTGAATCGGATGAACGCTAAACGTTCGGTCTCGACTTTGACATATATATCGACAGCGAATTGCTGGAATAGCTGACGGCACTTCAGAATGACATTCTCCTCATGTGTACGAATCATCATACGATACGCATAGTAATTCATTGCGCTTAGATTTTTATTCGTTGATACTCCTGAAAATACAAAATTAAATGAATTTTTAATGGAAACCAATAATAGCAATAATAGCAATAATTAATGTGTGAATATTGTACCTGTAATTGGATCGACCATCTTCAACGTGATGTCGTATCCGTCTTGCCCTTGCCAATAAATGATTGGATATTGTAACGCATCGTACAAACGATGTGTCTCGTTTACACGATGCATGATATTGCTTCTTCGCTGAACGACAATGTTTCGCGATTTAGTTGGATCGCCAACAATAATAACATCATTAACGGTGGGTGCATTGAATCTTCGCACATGTTCACCTGTTGGGGTACAATCCGCTCTTATGACGAATTTGTGCGTATCCGATGGCATTCGTTCCAATGCTGTTTTGAACATATTAACCACAGCATTATTAGCGTGGAAAAATGCTTGCAACTGTTCAATAATTCGTCTCTTTAACTGTTGTGTTCCCTGTATATTGCACCGCACATTGAGCTGATCCACCATCGACGAAATGAAATATATTTGCAGAAATTGATGCGTTTCATCTTGTTTTGACACCATTGAACCATGCAAATGATATATTTGTCCTTGTATCTGTAATTGCAAACAATCTTTTTTTTAAATAATACGGTGTAACTTCGTGTAACGGTGTAACGTAGTGTGTGGTGTATATGTAGTTGTTATGTGTTGCAATTCATTGTTTTGGTGTGAGTGATTGGTTATGTGTGTTGTATATTTTACCTTGCAAGTCGGCATGAAGCCGCCTTCTCGAATGATATTAGCTCAAAAGGAAGTCATACGAAAGCAGTTATTGTATTCAAGGATGTGTTGAAGAAAATGGCTGGAATCGGGATCACTTCCATCGAACAATGTTTTCAGTGGCTGTGGTGGTGTAAGTAATGGATCCAGTTTGACTTTTCCACTTGCGCAGCACAATCCAGCCGTTTCTCTTTTTAACTTTAACGCATTGCAATATCGGAATATAGTCGTCATTGGTCCAATATCTAAATTTTCATCATCACTGTAGTTCGCAGTGGGATCATATTGGAATGCCAAGCGATTGTTTGATGCCAATGATCTTCGTGTGGTCACGCGTTGTCTCAATCGGGCATTTTCTCTTATTATATTTTGTCTTTCTTCGCTTAAGTTCTGTGAATACACTTGTTGCTGGCTTGCATGTCTCGTGCGGCGGCCGATGTTCGCACGTCGTCCTCTAGGCATTTTGTACTATGGACAGAGGGGTGAATTTAACCTCAAATGCACGATCCACATAATTTACACAGTTCAACTTACCACCTTAAAGACAAATGCCTGCTGTTGAAATTGAATAAAAATTTGCACAATACACGTGATTGATTTGATGGATAATGAATAACTTATTTTTTTTTACTTTTTTCACAATTTCACAGTGAACACATTACCGGTTTGTCACATGAAATTAACTTTGCATAGAACATTGAGTAGCTGTCAAACAATGTATCACGCACCGGCGCCTACTAAAAAATCTACTTAAAATATTGGTTTGTAGTACATGCGCATATGTATCAGAGATGGCGCTGTATGTGAAAAAAGATTTTCCCGCTTTTTTCGCTTTTCTGTTGAAATTTTTCCTGAATTTTCTTTGCTATAAACCTCACGGAGCCCGAGACCTTTCCAACGAATGCAAAACCGTGGAAATCGGTACGTGCGTTCTGGAGTTATAGCGTCAGGAAGGAAAACCCTACTTATTTTCGCTTTTCTGTTGAAATTTTTCCTGAATTTTCTTTGCTATAAACCTCACGGAGCCCGAAACCTTTCCAACGAATGCAAAACCGTGGAAATCGGTTCGTGCGTTCTGGAGTTATAGCGTCAGGAAGGAAAACCCTACTTATTTTTATATAGTAGAAGATTAGTATAGAATGTTTTCCTAATTGCCGATGTTTTCAAATATTCAAGCTAATTCTTGTCCATTAAACGAAGCTCTGATGAAGTTTGTGATTTTGAATTGATTTTGGATAGATTTTAAGGATGAGAAAAATGATCAATTCTAAAACTCTATAGCCTAAGCAATACTAAAAGTGTCTTTTTAATTACGTCGAATTTGTTCAAAATTGCTTTTTAAGTGGAGAAACTCCTTTAAAAAGATTCCAATAAATTAATTGTCTGACGTTGGAGAACCCATCTTTCTTTACAAAGCTCCAGCAAATTTGACTATCGTTCAAATATATTAGGAAGGGATTGTGCCAACATTTACAAATAAAAATAAATAGAAATAAGAATAAAATAAATTTCAAGACGTTTCTGGATCAAAATAATTTCAAGGCGGAACAAAGATACAAAACAAGAACAAACCTTTTTTACAACTTCACAAAACTCAGGTCAATGTGAAAAATGTTCCAGAGGTAACGGAAGCTAACTTAAAAAATCTTTGTTTGTTATTTATGTATTTTTTAAGATCCAGTCACAAATCTAATCATGTTATGTTATGTTATGTTAATCTATTTTTCAGTTCTTAAAGAACAAAAGATTCTCCCTTTTTTTCCATCTATCTCTAAATAAGGCATTTCTTCTCCAATTGTTGTCAAATTCATAAATTTCATCGACCCACTTCATTCTTGGACATCCTCTTCTTCTTTGTTTATTTAAGATCCATTTTTCAACTTTTGTTGTCCATTTTACTTTCTCTCTTATGACGTGTCCAGCGTAGTTCCATTTTTGTTGTTTCGAAAATTTTATAATATCGATGATCTTTGTTTTCTTTCTTAGTTGAATATTTGTTATTTCATCCCATTTCTTATTTAACAGACTCCTTTCCATTTTTCTTTGAGTTGTTGCTAGTTTTTCTTTTTCGTCTTTTGTTAAACCCCAGCATTGTGATCCGTAAGTATAGGATAGGAAGTATACAAGAATCCATTAGCCTTCGTTTGTAATATACTGGAAAAATTTCCTTTAAAAAATCTTTTCAATGATCAAAAGGACTTCCATGCATTTGCTATTCTTGTGTCAATTTCCTTTTCGTGATTGTTGAATGATAACAGTCGACCAAGGAATTTGTATTTTTTATGATGTTCCACCTATTAAGAATTAATCTAGGTTTAAGCGGAAGAAAATATCGAAACCCCCAGTAAATATAACAATTCCAGTTTACAAAGCTACAACCAATCAAACAAGTGTTCCACAACCAACGAATTTTTTCATATGTTACAAAACGCTATAAATAAAAACCGATTTGTCTAGCATTGCGTGACTTTATTTGAAGAGATTTGAAGAGCGAAATCAAACTACATGTTTGCATTTCTACGGTAAGAACTTCAACGGATCGCGCAAAATGTTCTGAAAAATTCTAATTCAAAAATTCAATTAATACAAATTTACTTTTGTTCGTAGATAAATACTTAAACCTAAATAGCGTCCCAAGTAGCGTAGTCTATAATAGAAACCGAATCAATTTCATCAAAAATGTTGCTACATACGTAATAAAAACTAGTGTTTACTTACTAGAGATAGAATCAGCATTACGGTGGCCCTTAAAAACAAAAATTTTTATTTTTTGTACGGCACCCTCCCATTTCGTGTGAATACCCATAAAAATATTATTTGCAAAATCTGATATCAATCGGTCAATTCTAAGACGTGCCTCCGACCACTTTAAGTTGAGAAATTTTGTTCTGGACCCTAAAAAAAAATTTTTTTTTTTTTGTGCGACACCCTCTCATTTCGTGTCAATACCCATAAAAAAATTATGTGTAAAAATTGAAATCAATCGTTCAACTCTAAGGGGTGCCCCCGGCCACTTGGAGTGGAGAGGTTTGGTTGTGGCCATTACAAAGAAAAATTTAAATTTTTTGTACGACACCCTCCCATTTGGTGTCGATCCCATAAAAATATTATGCGTAAAATTTGAAATCAATCGGTCAACTCTAAGGGGTGCCCCCGGCCACTTTGCGTTGACAGGTTTTGTTGTGGCCATTATAAAGTAAAATTAAATTTTTTGTACGACACCCTCCGATTTGGTGTCGATACCCATAAAAATTCTATGTGTAAAATTTGAAATCCATCGGTCAACTCTAAAGGGGTTCCCCGGCCACTTAAAGTTGGAAGGTTTGATTGTGGCTATTACAAAGAAAAATTTAAATTTTTTGTATGACACACTTCCGTTTGGTGTCGATACCCATAAAAATATTATCTGTAAAATTTGAAATCAATCGGTCAACTCTAAGGGGTGCCTCCGGCACCTTAAAGTTGAGGGGTTTTGTTGTGGCCATTATAAAGAAAAATTTAAATTTTTTGTACGACACCCTCCAATTTGATGTCGATACCCATAAAAATATTATGTTTAAAATTAGAAATCCATCGGTCAACTCTAAGGGGTGCCCCTGGCCACTTAAAGTTGAGAGGTTTGGTTGTGGCCATTACAAAGAAAAATTTAAATTTTTTGTACGACACCCTTCCATTTGGTGTCGATACCCATAAAAATATTATTTGTAAAATTTGAAATCAATCGGTCAACTCTAAGGGGTGCCTCCGGCCACTTAAAGTTGAGGGGTTTTGTTGTGGCCATTATAAAGAAAAATTTAAATTTTTGTACGACACCCTCCCATTTCATGTCAATACCCGTAAAAATGTTATGTGCACAATTTGAAATCAATCGGTCAATTCTAAGACGTGCCTCCGGCCACTTAATAGTCAGAACAAAACCTATCAAGTTTAAGTGGCCGGGGGCACGCCTTAGAGTTGAACGATTGATTTCAAATTTTGCAAATAACATTTTCAAGGGTATTCACACGCAATATGGGGGTGTCGTACAAAAAATTAAATTTTTCTTTGTAACGGCCAGAACAAAACCTTTCAAGCTTAAGTGGCCGGGGCACGCCTTAGAGTTGAACGATTGAACTCAAATTTTACACATAATTTTTTTATGGGTATTAACACGAAATGGGAGGGTGTCGCGCAAAAAATAAAAATATTTCTTTAAGGTCCAGAACAAAATTTCTCAAATTTAAGTGGCCGGAGGCACGTCTTAGAATTGACCGATTGATTTCAAATTTGGCAAATAATATTTTTACGGGTATTGACATGAAATGGGAGGGTGTCGTACAAAAAAATTTAAATTTTTCTTTGTAATGGCCAGAACAAAACCTTTCAAGTTTAAGTGGTCGGGGGCACCCCTTAGAGTTGAACGATTCATTTCAAATTTAACAAATAATTTTTTTATGGGTATTGACACGAAATGGGAGGGTGTCGCACAAAAAATTAAAATTTTTTTGTTAAGGTCCAGAACAAAATTATTCAACTTTAAGTGGCCGGAGGCACGTCTTAGAACTGACCAATTGATTTAAAATTTTGCAAATAATATTTTTACGGGTATTGACATGAAATGGGAGAGTGTCGTACAAAAATTTAAATTTTTCTTTGTAAAGGCCAGAACAAAGCCTCTCAACTCTAAGTGGCTGGGGGGCACGCTTTAAAAATGACCGATTGATTTCAAATTTTGCAAATAACATTTTTACGGATATTCACACGTAATGGGAGGGTGCCGTACAAAAAATTTGAATTTTTCTTTGTAATAGCCAGAACAAAACTTTTCAAGTTTAAGTGGCCGGGGGCACGCCTTAGAGTTGAACGATTGATTTCAAATTTTACACATAATTTTTTCAATACCCATATTGACATGAAATGGGAAGGTGTCGCACAAAAAATAAAAAAATTTTTTTTTAAGGTCCAGAACAAAATTTCTCAACTTTAAGTGGCCGGAGGCACGTCTTAGAATTGACCGATTGATTTCAATTTTTACACATAATTTTTTTATGGGTATTGACACGAAATGAGAGGGTGTCGCACAAAAAAAAAGAAATTTTTTTTTTAGGGTCCAGAACAAAATTTCTCAACTTAAAGTGGTCGGAGGCACGTCTTAGAATTCACCGATTGATATCAGATTTTGCAAATAATATTTTTATGAGTATTCACACGAAATGGGAGGGTGCCGCAAACTGTACAATGAAAAAAAAAATTCTAGTGTAATCTAAGGGCCACCCTAATCAGCATTCAATAAAATGAAAAGTTTGAGACATTGCGTAAACCGAATTAAAAGTTATATCTTGGATTGATATTTGTAGAGTGACGGGATTGAGTGAAAAACAATTATAATTATAATTTTGGAGATCCCACAGTATATCGCTATGTCGATATTTGGTATTTAGTGCCCTAGTTGGTATTTGAATTCAAGTTGGCTCAAATGTTGTCAGCAAAAAAATCTTCATTGGTCTGAATGTGTACTCATTCATTAAATAGAGACATCTGATCTGTTGTTGGTTTCCATAGTCACAGAGCTCCATAATTAACTATCTGCATTTAACCACAGATAACATTTAAAAGTAACAAAATAAGGAAAGACATAAATAAATTCAACGCAATACTCTCTGTTCTCCGCAAAACATTATGCTAAACCTAATAAAAGTAATAAAAGCAGACGCCAAAACTCAAAACCAATACGATTTCTTGAAAAAATTGTAAAGGCATTCCATAAGTGCGGCTAACTGCTTAGATTTCTTTATGTCACGTCTTTAAGAAACAAGAAACTCAAGTTCTTTAGATTTTTATCGCAAGCTTGAATCTGAAGTCCGCGGTTCATCATTGGTTAATACAAACCTTCTCAGTCAGTTTGAGCTTAAGAGTTTGTCAACTCTTCTAAAATTATCTGTAGCACCTTGGACAGACAAGAATATTTCTGGGAGCCTTCCAATTGTCGACAAAATCTACTTCATTACTGCAACGTCTACTTCTTCATTACTGCAACATCGCAGTAAAGCACGAAAATATTCGCTGTTACTACGGGTAACAGTTGGCTCTACAATTTTTTTTTTATTTGCTAGGAACGATGGAACTTACAGTTTTTAATCGATAGTGGCGCATACGTCTCAGTATTATCCTATTCTACTTTTTTACATGGAAACAAAAATTTCATTCAAACACTAAAGACTGCTAAAATGAGATCCTACTAAGTATACTAAGCTGTACCAAGCTGTTGAAATTAAACATTAGAATTCAGCGTATTCACACAAACTTTCATACTGATAGACGTTAACAGACTTATAATAGGTGCTGATTTCCTCTTGCAGTATGATATTTTGGTCGATCTGAAAAAAAGGAAGCTAATTGATTGAAAAACATCCTTAAGTTGGATAAAGTTATAATAGAGAGTGTACCCAGAAACCTAAGTCTGGTCTGTGCCAGCCCAGGACATTATCAGAGAAGATGAACCGTTTCCTCCTCTTCCTTGTCATTACAGCTGCGACAGTAATCATGTTAGAAAACATCGAGTCTGGCCGCTAAGACGCTAAGACTTTATTATTATCCATTGATCAGACCTGGAGTTTTATAGTGCAGGCCAAAGTCGTTTAGTGTCTTGCAACCATACTAGTGGTGGCCTTGTACCATCGTATATTTTTACGTGTATCAGCCTTCTTTGGAGTAGCAGTTTGCACGAAGCATGTATAGTGTTTCCACATCAACCATACTTGATGACAGGAAGTGCTATAGCATACAGCGAGTTCGTCGGCCTTCAAAATCTCCGATATACAGAAATACACTGGCACCCATCCAAGATGGATGTTGAACTGCTCAGTAATCTCATTGAAAAATGCCACACATTTCCAGGGTACTTTTGGCGTGGTGTGGCTCGACTCTAAAGCCTTTATTACAGCTTTACTGATATGTCCGTACAGACACCGATAATGCTTGCAGATATTACATTATACTTCAAACAGTGTGATACCTCTTGTGGAGTTGCAAAATCAGCCTGAAAGACGATACAGTGATCGCGTAAGTGCAAAAAGAGGTTTAGATTTAGTTCTTTGCAGAATACTTTTCCAGAATACAATTTCCTATTTAATTTCAACCCATACGTGTAGAAGTAGGCAATACCTATATGTTTTACTATTTCACTTTCGCATTCCTCTCTGGAAGAAATAGCAGTTGTTAAACCAACTACCAAGAATGTATCGGAATGAAAGTCTGTGGTCAAATGAATATTTCAACTTACCAGACTTGAGGTGTGCCACTACATGTGAATGCGACTATAATAAAATGGTAATACGCTAACTCCCAAACAATTCAGCGTCGAAAAATCAATTCAACAATATCCTAAAAAGTTTTTTGTTTTTTACTTACCGAGACACAAGACAAGAACAAAGCACAAAGTAAAACATTACATTGTGACTATTAAAAGGCTTTCTTCTATTTATCTCAGACGTTTGGAACCGACAAAACAAGAATTTGCGACAACTGAATTCAAACATATGGTGGAACTAATTATTTGTCACACTTCTAATTCCCAAATCTCCTTTACTTGATACACACTGCAAAACAAGGGGAAATAGACGACACAATAGGCAGGACGCAAACATTTTAAAGATATCCACAAGAACTACAGTAACCACACTGCCGCCGCCTTTAAGTAGGCCCTGGACTGTGTAGTATTTTGATGTGAAAACAAGGATAGTTAAACTCAAAGAAGCATCAAGTAATTATGGTTTGGTGATCTTGATGATGACGATCGAAGAAGAAAGTACTGGTAATTAACACAAGATGGTTCCAGAAAGCGCTGATAAAATGGCTACATCTGGTTTCGGGAAAATAATGATCGAAATAAAAATAATTATTGTGCGTTTAATAAGTAGATAATTTGTGCGTCAGAAAATGATGGTGCAAGATAAGTGCGTCAAAAATTGGTAGTCGTAGCACAAGCATCAATAAATTATAATGGTTGCGTCCATTTAAGACAATCATAGAAAAAAGTATTCCCGTTTTAATCCAAAACCAACGATACCAACCAGCGAATTTGCGCTTTACAACCAATGCGACTCAAGCGTCTGTTCTCCTAAGGTTAACACCCTAACCCCGGAAAAAACTAATATGTTAAATTTGGTTATCAGAAAAAGAATAACAACCCCGGACAACAAAACAGAATTTTACCTGGACGTGAAAAAGGACCAGACTACCGAATCGGAACGTGGAACGTGCGCAGCCTGAGCGCTCCTGATGCTCTCATAAGTCTAGAAACAGAGGCTGAGAGGTACAGGATAGATATTATTGCTCTACAAGAAATTAGACAGCCGATAATCGGAAACAAGATTTGGATAGTCAATCTCTATACTGTAGTGGTCATCCTTCTCGAAGATAATTTGGAACTGGCTTTCTTGTAGGTGCACGCATACAAAAACCCGTGATGAAATTCATCCCGGTCAGTGAGATGATCTGCTACCTACGTGTACGCGGTACATATAACAATAATTCTTTTATTGCCGTGCATGCACCTACTGAAGCTAAGACCGTCGACGAGAAGGATAATTTCTACATAGGACTGGAAGAGGTTATGAAACAAACACCAACACGTGACTTCATTATGGTTCTTGGTGACTTTAATGGACAGGTTGGAAGAGATATCTCTTATGGAAATGTAGTGGGTCCGCAATGCAACAGTCTGCATTTGAATTCGAATGATAATGGTGAGAAAATGACTAAGTTTGCAATATCAAATAATTTGAGAATTGCCAGTACGTTCTTTTCGCATCGATCGATGCATAAGCAGACTTGGGTCTCACCGAATGGAAACACTCGAAATCAAATTGATCACGTTCTAGTAACAACATGTTTCTTTTCGAGCGTTCTGGATGTGCGATCCTTTAGAGGTGCATACATTGCAAGTGACCACTTCCTTGTATGTTCAACGATAAGGTTCCACTTCCCAAAGCCAGGCATTCCAAAATTCAATCAACGGAAACGTTTTAACATCTCATCATTAAAGAATGCTGAAACAGAGGAGAGATATCAAATTCATATTGCCGAAACATTGGATAAATCAGAAACCACTAATGGAGACGTCGATAAGTCAAAGTATTTGCTCAAAGATGCTGTTTCAAGCGCTGCTGAGGGAATACTTGGATGACCACAGAACCACTCCCAGAAGCCATGGATGGATCAAGCATGCTTTGACACTATTCAATACAAAAGAGATTGCTATCTGAAGTGTCTACGAGGACGCAGCACCAGGTCCACGAAGGAAAACTATAAACTGGCAAGACAAGCCGTTACAAAGCTATGTAGACGAACGAAGAGAGAATGGTGGCAGAGACAGGTTGAGGAGATTGAAAGCTTCAATAAGGAACATCAATCGCGTAACTTCTTTTAACAGGTTAAAACCTTAAAGAAGGGCCCTCAAACTAGATCAACTGCTATTCAAAACGAAGATGGGGAGCTACAAGTAGACCTTAAAAATATTTTAGATACTTGGGCCGCTTATTTTGAGAATCTTCTCAACTTAAGTGACCAGCAACAAGTCGGGCGACGAGCAAAACTTATTCGCGCGTCAAAGGTACATGTAGACCAACCAACCAAAGAGAAATTCGAAGCGGCGCTGTCAAAGTTAAAACGCAATAAAGAACCTGGTATCGACGATATAACATCCGAAATGATTGTACATGGTGACGAAACTCTATCCTTAAGATTGTTTGAACTTGTTCAAATGATTTGGAGGACTGAAACCATGCCACAGGACTGTGCCGTCAAAAAAAATGTGTGTGCCGTCAAAAAAAAATACCGACTAATAACAATAGCTTGTCAATAAACTCAGTACAGATGATTGCTTACGCTGATGATGTTGTCATCCTTGGCCGAAGTGAAGCTGTTATGAGTAAGACTTTCAAGTCGCTTGAGAGTGGTGCTAGGAAAATTGGTCTGCAAATTAACTATAATAAAACCAAACATATGAATGTTTCAAGAGAGGCTGAGAAGAAAGATTTGATGTGCGGCGATGAACGAATTGAGGGAGTTGAATCTTTTAAACATTGGGATCAATTCTTGACTCAAACAACAGCATACTTACAGATATAAAAGCTCGAATCGCTGCAGGTAATCGAACTTTCTACTCAATTAAACCTCTCCTTGGATCACCGTATGTATCAACTAACACCAAGCTCTAGTTATACAAGACATTGATTAGAACAGTTGTGATGTATGGGTCACAAACGTGGACCCTTGCACGAAATGACGAATCGCATTTATCTGTATTTGAGCGTAAGATCCTACGCTACATTTTTGGTCCACTTAAGACAGACGATGGAGAGTATAGAACCCGGTATAACTTTGAGATCAGAGACCTTCTTGAGGGTCCTGATATAATAGGGTGTATCCGTTCTAATAGGATTGCTTGGTTTGGGCATGTTCTACGAGCCAATTCACAGTCTGGAATGATTAGACAAATGTACGTTAGTATCCCAGGGAGTGGACGACCGCGAGGACCACGACTACAACAGGAGACTGACGTAATAAACGACCTTAAAAAATCAGCTGCCATGGTAATTATGTCGCTGTTGCGAATGATCGTGGTGAATATTCAAAGCTGATTATCCTGGCAACGCTCCTACATGGAGCATGAACGCCTTAAAAATAAAAAAAAACGATACCAACCTGAATTAAATTTTAAGGAATTTGATTGCCGCTGATGCACGAACCATTGTAGACAGCGATGTAAATACGACACACTCAAAAAAACTAAGAAATTTTACAAATTTTTTATAACTATACAACTCACAAATTTTTTTGTAAGATTACCAAAAATATTGTAGATTACAAAAAAAATTTTTGAAAAAATCAAAAATTTATTTTATTCACAAATTATTTTTGGATTTGAAGGAAAAAAATTGTAGTTTTATCAAAAAATTTTGTATGTTGTATTTATATAAAAATTTTGTAAAAGTGACTTTTATTTTTTTGAGTGTTCTATGCTGCTCGCAACAGAAATCCAAAACAAACAAAAAACACGAACAGCTTTCAACTTTAGTTTAATTTATTTTTAATTATGGACCTTTGAAACATTTTAGAACATTCATTGGAAAACAAACAGTACACCATAACCACTAGACACCTTGAACACCGCAGACGGAGCTGTACTACAACTGCTACAACTGCTTTCGAATATATTCAGCCCTGATTTGATTTTTCGTATTTGACCCCTAGCTGGGCAATCTGATCAGGGCCTGAAACAAAATGCCTTAATATGGTGAGTCCTACTTAATTTAATAAAGCATACGGCCTAGGCATGGTCTATTTCATTTTAATAGGATCTGATCCGACTATCCCAAATAGGACTTGATTGGAAAAAAGCGTAACACTCATGATCAGGGCTTAATAGAACTATGGCAAACCTGAAATTTTCTAAAAAAACTGCTGATACAAAATACTCTACGTTTGATAGAGAGACTAATCTATCTCACTATTATGTATTTTTGCGATTTTGTTTATAATCGAGGGACAAATTTTCTCTAACTACGATCACAACCCTTGTTCAAGTTCTTCCAAAATGTTTAGAAGACCAAAACAACAACGGCTTCTAGATTTAATCCTACACACGCATAAAATCTGTTGCGAGACATCATAAAAGGATAAATGATAATAATTACCAACGGTAATATCATGTAAGCGACGATAGTCAACGACTATTCGCCATTTTTTCCTTTATTTTGGGATTTTTTTCAGAACACAAAGCAGATAAACTGCGAATTCCACTGCGATTTGGATCCCTCAATAATCCTAACACCTTTCCTTTACCGAATGTTTTGAAAATATTAGAGGAATTAGGCCGTAGCAAATTTTTCAGTACAATAGATCTCACAAACGGTCAAACCTTCAAATTCCATTAACTGTCGAAGATAGACCAAAAACTGCGTTTTCAGATGGTATTGGTCATTATCAATTTACTAGAATGAATATGTTTTTCAAAGATGCTCCAAGTTTTTTTAAGGGAAATCTACTAAAAGTGCAGATGCTCTGAGTAGAATTGTTTTGAATCGTACTCTTGAAATAAACGCCATTACTAGAGCGCAGTTAAAAATTTTAACTGAACAGAATATTAAGACATATTGTAAGATTAAAAAATCGAGTAGAATCGATCGCAATTCAAAACAACGTACTAGGAAAGGATATGCAGTTCAATATCAATATACTCAAAAGATATTTTAAAAGTTTGTCAAAATGCCTTTTTAAATGTTTTAGGAGTGGCAAAAAGCCGAGTAACAAGCCTATGCAAAAGGCATTTTGAAACAGGCGAAACTCCGACGGAACGAAGAGGTGGTGACCGAACAAGTGGATGAAATGAGCGCACTAAATCAAGAATAATTGAGTACATTCAAAAGTACGAAACGCTTGAAGTTCACTAGTGTCGAAGTAGAATATCTAAACGACAATATACTTATCTGGCGATTAATAAAATGTGGCGAATATTTAATAAGACAATCAGAGTATTAGTAGTTATTCACTTTAATCAAGGACAAAATTAATTAACTAGTGAAGCTGTGGTTTACGAGCTGGCGGCGATTAATTTTTTTTGGATGTTTAAGATCGAAACAAAGAAATATTTTCGTTGTGAATTTAATATTGGATACCGAACCGAGAGCAAGCCTTACGTCAGTGATTACTTTTACGTAAGGAGGGAGTTTTGTCATTGCAAAAATAATCTGAACGTTCAATAGTTTGGGGTGTAATCCTACGTCGATAGCAATTTTTGATTAACTGTTCATCAGCTAAAAGATTACGAATTGGAATGGGAATGGACAATGTCATGGGGTGAGTTTACTTTTATTTAATTATATTTTATTTTATAATCAATGTGAATGAATGCGTAGGCGTGTGACTGCGGGTGCGTGAATGCGTAGGCGTGTGACTGTGGGTGCGTGATTTGTGTCGAGGAATGTATTTGGCGATACCAATGTTATTACACTAAATCGATTATCTTGATAACGTTATCCTATTGTTTTGATCAAAATTATAAATGTTTTCTTATTAGATAGAAAATGGCGTCAAATTGTGTAGAATTTTTAATAACAATTTTAATCTTAAATCCTATTGCAACAATTGGAAGTGATGATATAAATCAAAAAACTAGTTCAAGATGTGATTTACTGTGCAGTGATGATAATTTAAATTTACTAGCGAAATTCAAAACCAGATTGGCAACCAGGTTTCCGATATTTCAATTTGGGATTTATAATAAGCGCAGGGACTTTAGATAAAGTTACAGATCTAAATTCAACTGAACATCAGTGTTAATTTCTTGTAATGAAGCTTATGAGGAGTTAGACAAACGAGATTCGTGTCATATTGGTTGTAATCAAATGTATGAAATTCAATCCACAGCTCCTTATGTACACGGGTGGTTGGCATATATGGGAGCTTCAGATCGAAGTATGGTTTTAATGCAACCGGAGTTGGATCTTATATCTGTTGACGATTGGATCCTGTTGGATGCGGTATATCATCCACACGAATATGATAATTTAATTGATTCCTACAAAGTAGCTGAAACCCGAATTCAAATAATGCCAATTTATCCTATGCAAAAAAATTTCAACTTTAGAAGTTTGTATTCCAATTTAGATGGTCATGTTTCCTCTACTTATAATTATTGTTCTTATTGTGCATCATTATAGAAATGTTTTTAGAGACTTTATTTATCCGGGGGGGTATCGCGAATCAACATCGAAGTCTGATAAACAAACAAAAAAAAAACTGGATAGCTTTATTGTTTCATTAGAATCATATTTTTATCCATCCTCTGCGGTAAGACTGCCTAAATATAATGACATTGAGGGAGAATTGTTTTTTTATCAATCAGGGTTGATGATGGTATTACAAATTATATATCAGAAAAAAAACCGATGGACATAGGAATGTGGTTGCTTAAATCCTAGTTTTAGAATAATATAAACCAGAATCGTACTTTTTATTTTTTGTTAAAGTATGAATGTTTATATTGACTTAGATATATACACACCTTTTTTTTTACTGTAACTTAAATTTTGTTACCCTTACAT
This sequence comes from Diogma glabrata, assembly GCA_963693315.1. Taxonomy (NCBI): domain Eukaryota; kingdom Metazoa; phylum Arthropoda; class Insecta; order Diptera; family Cylindrotomidae; genus Diogma; species Diogma glabrata. The sequence goes on along the minus strand of OY856186.1, from coordinate 24,657,150 downwards.
TAGGTTTCTTGAATGTACATATTTTACAGCTATTTTAACGTTTACGCTAGATTCAAATTCCTTGATGTGGATCCAGCGGAAAAAATAGATTGTTATTTTTATTATTATTTAAAATCTTTAAATACTCTAACTGAATGCTATAATGTAGATATGCTAAACTAAGTTAATCAATGCTGTTAGTATTTTGATCTACAAACATGCGTAGTAATAAAAATCATCTTTTCTATTATCAATGACATCTGGGGAATATTATCATCATCATTTATGTTTATATATCTTGGAAATTAAAATACAACCTTCAATAGGAACATATTGGTATATTAAGAAAAATAAAAGTTTTATGGGAATTTATTGTTTCCATTTAATTCTCAGTATGCGCCGTGACTACGTTGATGAAAGTGGTGTATGTGCATATGTATGCATGAGCGTATGTGGGTATGATCGATGGTGTGAATGCATGTACGAGTGTGTATGTGTGTGTGTATGAGTGTCTGAGGTGCGAAAGCATGTGAATGTGTATTAACTTATGGGGGTTGAACGTGATGATCGCGGTTCTTTCGCATATGGGCGTCGCCAAAGTCTCGTTAGTTCACTTGTATTTCTCACCTACATCCGTTACTATCTCATGTTACGCGTATATAACAGTTATTTGTGCTGGAGTAGCAGGTATTCTTCTCTCGATCCCAAGGGCTGCCGCTAACCTGGGGCAAACAAATAATCTCGCTAGGTACGCGACCAGCTATGTCTCTTCGTTGCTATGCCACGAAAAAGCGCTTCATTACAAGATTTTTAAGAAATCAATATTTTGTTTTATTGCATTATTTAAAATCAATCAACGTGGTAAAAAATTCTTGGTTTAAAAATTCGAAAAGCCAGCGAAGAGAAAGTAGAAAATCAAATGATCAATCAAAATTTTAGTTTCAAAACATACCTTTCCGGTAGTAATATGTTTCAAAACGAACCTATTCCATCGTGTAAAGTTCAAAACGTGTCTAGTCCAAAATCGTTTCTAAAATACCAGCTTGACTTTACTACCTACATTGTTTTACACTTCAAACAAATTAATTAAAAATACCTAAAGAAATGAATGAAACAATACCGTGTTTGTAAATAATTTCAAAATAAGAAGTTTTTTTCATTTATCTCGAAAACTCGTATAGATCGTTTTTGAACCTAAAGGACACGAATGATTCATGTAACTTCAACCAAATAAATGTGAAGCAGAATAACTCAAACATCAAAGCGTAGTATGTTGAAGCAGTCTCCGATACTAACACTTTTACGAATTCGCTTGTCACCTCGATTACTAATTTGATTTCCAATTGAAACTCAACTTTGAAAGCCAACTCGTTTATAACTTCTCCTTCAACTTCTTAAAAAAACCAAGTCAATATCTTTTCACATATCTACATAATAATATAAAATAATTTAACATAAAATGATATGTAAATAAATATAAATTATGACAATGAAAACAAAAAATTTTCTCACAATAAAAAGAAAATTTATGTTTTGATATCGTTTTGTTAATGCTAATAACTTTTTTTTTGTTTAAATGGCGCCAAGCAATCACACAGTTAATAACAGAAATAACAAAAAAAAAATAGAAAAACAAATTTTCCTAGAAAATTTCTATTTTTTTAAAGTTATTTGTGTTATTTTAATTGCTTATCAGTTATAATTAGAATATTTTCAAAATTTAGATTATTAACATGGTTTGTTTGTTGAATTGAAGGTGGACAGTTAAAATTTGTGATGTTGTATAATCCACTAAAACCAAAACATTTGTGTATTTATAATGTAAACAATCTAAATTATATAGAATATATTTGTATTTCCATAGAACTTACTTGTTATTAGTGCAATAAACTTTGACTATTGGCTGATTTCCCATATGAACATCAAAATCAAAGTGAGGCTAACATTTGCAATCAAATTGTTATCTAACATCCAACTTGATATAATGAGGGTAGTATATATTCAAAAGGTTTTGTGACATCTATGAAAATTAAGAGTCGTTTTAGTTTAATTTAACCACAGACCAAAACCATTACAAGCACATAGTTGGAAGTAGCCGCTGGCCGGCCATCATAAGAAATCTTGCTGGTCGGCATCTATATGTGAGACCAGGAGCTTGAATATTGTATCATAACTGTGTTAGCAAAGTCTGGAAATAAGGTTTAAATTTTGTATATTTAGGTATTGGAATTCGTTGACATCAATAAAAAAATTTTCTGCGTTTTTAGTTTTTTTTGTTTTAACACTGTCTTAAAATACAGGGTGTTGAAAAATCAAGAAATTGCGCGACCCTGGTGTATTGAAATAACCTAACAAAAAAGTTCAAATTCGATTTTCTAGAAATGCGTATTTTTTAAATTTTTGATTTTTTAATATGTGAAAGGTACATATGTTACTAACATTTTATAAAAAATTCAGGAGGGGAAAATTTTTGTTTTTTTTTATTAATTTTATTGCAACCCGCCTTAAAATTTTTCATCATAAAAAAAGTGGAGTTGAAAAATCAACAGTTTTTTTGGATTTACATATATGTTTTTATAATAAATTTTTAATTTTAACTCAAAATAAATATTTTACACATTTTTTATCATTTATTTAATTTTATATTACTAAATTTCGTAGAGTTAGAATAACGTCTAGCTAAGATTGATTCCTCATTTGTAGGAATGTATGTCCGACTAGAATTCTTATTTCGGTTCGAATAAGGATGATGTTTGGCCAACCAAACTGGGCATTCGGCCCTAATGAGCATTCCATATGACGACTTCATGCTGAAAGTAACGCAAGTCCACATTCGTATTCTATTTGGACTAGCTAATACGGACTGCATCTAAATTTGTGCTGCCGAAGAATATTTTCTGAATGCAGCAAACTATACACTCAGAAAAAAGAGATAGCTTATTGAACGTAAAGTATATGGGCTATTATTTTGAAAACGTACATTTTTTTGTTGATTTTTAAATTTTTGATTTTTAAAAAATCTGAAATTTTGATATATTGTTGGCATTGACGAAAGGAAAAAAGTCATTTCTGCTTTTATTTTTTGTGTACTCTGAATCGGAGTTATGCGCGGTTTAATTTTGAGGCTTTTTCGCGTAGTTTTTGGTAATGGTGGCAATGTTTTGTGAATAGGTGCCACAAATTTCATCCGACTTACGTATATTTTTGCAAGTAAAAAGGAAAATAATTGAATAATTGAAATAAGTAAGTTTAAAATTAATAACTTTTCTCTTTTCCGCTAGGCGGCGCGTAAAACCTTGGTTTACTTCAAAGCTCATATCTCAAAAAGTAGGCTTTTTTTTTTTGTTTTTCACAAATTTTTAAGTAAACATATGCAGCTATGAAATTGAGAAATAAAAAGTCAGCAATTCAATATGGATTTTTTCTTACGATTTTTTAAAGTTTGGTATATGAAAAATTCACATGTGTTTTTTTATTAAGTTAATAATCCTGTACTAAATGTGGATCTAATAAATTAAACATTTCATATTTTAACACCTGCAATAAATTTGAACCATTTTCTGTGCGGTTAAATGGTTAAAAACTTATTAAAAATTAATTTAAGTTAAGTGGTAAAATAAAGGAATTTAAATTATTAAAAGGGTGTGTAAAATGTTTATTCATTTTAGAAAATGTCTATTCAGCCCCTTTTTACTAATTAAAATCTCATTAGAGGCTCATAATTTTAACATTTAAAATTTCTAATGACGCCCACAAACGGTTTTTGACCAAATAATGCTTGCATCCAATCAAAATATATTAAATTGTACCTACCTAATTTTACCTGATTCTACCTATGTCAAAACTATTTCAAGGGTATATATATATATTGATTGGATTGCCTTATAATCAATTATATTCCAAAATATTTAGAAGACATAACGTTTAGAAAAGATAATAATAGAAATGCCTTTCAAATTGTGCTGTAACTTGTACGGTCTCAAAAATCATCAGCGGACATCAAAAAATGTGAAACTGGTCACACCAGCTGTTATTCAAAAAGCTGCGACCCTAAATTTTACTTTGCGTGATGACCAGTTTATATGTGAAACATGCCGCACTTATATCTATAAAAATAAGGTAAATTTAATTATTTTATTAAAATGAATAAAAATTCATATGCAACTAATATTTTCTATACAGCAGCTTTCATGTTCGGAAACTATCGATAGTGAAATTATTTCTATAAATCAGGATGTTGAAAATGTTCCAACGAACGAAAATATTCAAATACCTCCAGCATCTTTAGATCCATCACCAGTTTCGGTTGATACTATATCTCCACCAGTTCCTGAACTACTTAATGACATTTTAGAAGATATTAACAATGTTCTTGGAAGGTTAGCCGAATCTCCTATCAAACAAAATCATATTATAACAGGAAGTTATAAAAAAATTGCAAGTGTCACATCGGCAATAAGTCAAAGAATATTTCAAGTAGATTCAGTTAAAGTGTTATCACCAAACGAGGAATGTGAATATACATCATGGCTTATGAACCTTAAGAAAGAGTTTAAAGATGCCAGCTGTAAATCAAAACAAGTGTTTTTGTTGACAACTCTACCACGTAAATTTTGGTCAAATCATCGTATCCAGGATGAATTTAATGCATCAAGACGACTGGTAGAATTCGCCATGGATCTGTTGGAAACAGTAGGTCCTTACAGTTGACCTCAAAGCAAACAAGTGCTCAGCTTGTCACAAAATATAGTAAAACAAACTCAAACATACTTCTCATCAGAGGAAATTAGTAGAACAATGCCTGGCCTTAAAGATGTTGTTACTATTACAGAAGGATTGACAAAAATTAAGAAATCAAAGCGGTTGGTGTTGTGGACCCTCACCGACATCTACAAAATGTTCTTGGAAGAAAACAAAGAACTCAAGGATTCCACTGTTTTTTACCGGATAACACTACACCCGATAAAATAATTGCCAAAATGTTTTCTTTTTCTGATGATCATAAATATTTCAATTTAAAGGCAAAAAAAAATATATAAATTAATTTTTTAATGTATTTATTTATAATATTGATTAAATTATAATGTTTATAGGAAAAATATTTTTTTAATGTTTTTTTCTAATGTTAGTGTTGGTGATGTTGAATTATAACAAAATCTTCGATCATTGGGATCTCCAATTCTTATTCTGAATAAAAACCTGTTTCTCAATCAGAAATACAAAGAAAATGGTTCAAATTTATTGCAGGTGTTAAAATATGAAATGTTTAATTTATTAGATCCACATTTAGTACAGGATTATTAACTTAATAAAAAAACACATGTGAATTTTTCATATACCAAACTTTAAAAAATCGTAAGAAAAAATCCATATTGAATTGCTGACTTTTTATTTCTCAATTTTATAGCTGCATATGTTTACTTTAAAATTTGTGAAAAACAAAAAAAAAAAAAGCCTACTTTTTGAGATATGAGCTTTGAAGTAAACCAAGGTTTTACGCGCCGCCTAGCGGAAAAGAGAAAAGTTATTAATTTTAAACTTACTTATTTCAATTATTCAATTATTTTCCTTTTTACTTGCAAAAATATACGTAAGTCGGATGAAATTTGTGGCACCTATTCACAAAACATTGCCACCATTACCAAAAACTACGTGAAAAAGCCTCAAAATTCAACCGCGCATAACTCCGATTCAGAGTACACAAAAAATAAAAGCAGAAATGACTTTTTTCCTTTCGTCAATACCAACAAAATATCAAAATTTCAGATTTTTAAAAAATAGTTGTTTTTTTTTTCGATGTACGTTTTCAAAATAATAGCCCATATGTAAATTTAACTGAAAATGACGTACTAATTAAGCCAGCGTAGGCATAAGTAAAGTAAACAAAATTGACAAAGTGACAAGTAAATATTGAAAAATATATGTAGCCCTAACGTAGCGTTATGTAATTTCGCTAGTAGCACATTAACTATTTGCTACGTAAAACAGACAGAGTGATATGTAAAAATTGAACTATTTTAGTAAAATTTACATCCCAGCAAGCACACCGCAAAAATGTTGGGCTGTTATGCTACAATTATGTTACCATCTTGTCTCACCAAAAAATGAAAAAAAAATTGATTTTTTTGCAATTATTAATCGTTTTTTTTATCAACTCAGGGGGATTATACACGATAATGATAACAGCGGTTGTTGCAGCGTAACAGGAATCAACACTAACAATTGAGTTTCATTTGTCTACATATTTAAATTCATAATTTTTACGAAGTCGGCGAAACGATAAATAAAGGAATGCAACCAATTATTTTGCTATGTTTAATCAACTGAATGCATTTTCTATTTTTTGTTTCGTCTCTCTTATTCTCTTTTGTTTTTACCTCCTAGAGGATAATTTTATATAAAACTTTCTCTCTTGTTTTGACCATTGAGTTGAACACATTCATTGTAAAAATAAAACAATATTATGTAAATTGAAATTTTGATTAATTTAAAAATAAAAATTTTCTGAACAAAGGTCTTGTTAAATTTTTGTTAAAATTGTGAAGAGATTCAACATTCAACAAATTAGAACATCAAATTATTCATTGGTAGCAGAGCGTGGTTTTTACAACCTCTTGAAGGTCATCTTATTGCAACAAAGGTTAACCACAAAACATCATTGGCAGCGTGGTTACAACATTCATGGATAGTGGTAAGTCAAAGATTTTTTATTGGAGAAATTTAATTTAATATTAAATATCAAGTGACGGTGAAGTGCGGATTCCCATAATGGCCCCTAAAAATACTGAAAAGCTAGAAAAAAGGCGAGAGTTGGTATACGAAAAAATTAATAGAATTCGGGATTATGTACATAATTTAAGTGAGGAAAATATAAATGTGTTTCATTTGGAAGTGAGGTTGCAATACTTGTCGGATGAGTTTTTAGAATGCAATAAAATTCAAAACGAAATCGAAGCGGTATCGGATTTCGAGGACAAGGATAGATCGCAATTCGACGATAAATTTTTAGATTTAAAAGCTAAAATATTGGAACTGTTACAAAGCGCGAAGCCTAAGGAATCAACTAGTGCAAAGAATCACACAGATAACGTAGTGCGTCGACAAGTGGAATTACCTCCAATTAAATTGCCAAAGTCCAATTGCCAAATCTCCTGCTAGTGACATAATTGATTCATTGGATACAACAGCGGCCAATTATAGTATCGCTTGGGAGTTATTAAAAAAACGTTTTGACAATAAAAAACTTTTAATTAAAGAATATTTATCAAACTTATTTAAGTATCCGAAAATGGAAATAGAATCTGTTCACTCACTACGTTCCCTGTTGGATAATTTAACTAAAAATTTAAGATTATTAAGAGGACGTAATTTACCAGTAGAGCATTGGGATGTTTTGATAGTGCACATAGTGGAGCATAAATTGGATTCCGTTACTCGGAAGGAATGGGAAATTAACTCCAATAAGAATGATATTTCCACTTTGAAAGAGCTGCAAACATTTCTAGAAAATCGATGCATCATTTTAGAATCTCTATCGAATGTTCAACTGTGTGAATCGAAAAAATATCCCACTCATAAATCAATTCAAAGGTCAACTCATAATAAAAAATGTGCCTTTGTAATTAATACAAACTTTGTCGTTACTTGTCAATTTTGCAAACTTTCACACAGTATTTTTAATTGTGATAAATTTCTCTCATTATCGGTGAATGATCGGAATATAGAAGTTAACAAATTAAAGTTATGTGTCAATTGTCTGAAATCATCACATATGGTTAACCGGTGTTGGGCAAGATCTTGTTCAAAATGTAATGGTCGGCACAATTCATTGTTACATAATAACAATGAAGTCAAAATTCTTAAATCAATTTCAAATTTAAATCAGTCAGCTAAAACCCTTGTGTCGTCTCAAGAAACACATCCGCAAAATAGCAAGGTAGTTGCCCTTCAGCATTCGAATGTGTTAAATGACGGTACATCAACAGTTCTAATTAATAGTTCTGATTCAAACGGCACTGATGTATATATGAACCGAAGTATATTTAGTACTACAACTAGTCGTCAAATATTTTTGTCTACAACATTAGTTGATGTTCAGGATTCTCAGGGTAATATACATACCTGTCGAGCTTTACTAGATTCCGCATCTCAAGCTAATTTTATGACGGAAGCACTCTGTACTCGCCTTGGTATTAAAAAATCTCCCATGTTTTCTCCAATTTTCGGCATCAATGGACAAAATAGTCAAGTATCGTCTTGTTCAAATCTTAACATTAAGTCAAGAAATTCAAATTTTTCAGCAGAATTGCAATTCTTAATAATTGAAAAAATTACGAACAGTCTTCCTGCTGTTAAGGTCAATATTTCAAGGTGGAATATTCCAAGATCCATTGATTTAGCAGACCCCTTTTTTCACATACCAGGAAACATAGATTTATTGATTGGAAGTGAAATATATTTCAACCTACTCAATGTTGGTCAAATACAATTAGGTGCAAATCTACCTGTGCTACAAAATTTCAAATTTGGTTGGTTAGTAGGTGGTACACATATATTCGAGCATGCAACTTATCAACATGATGCATCGTTAGTAGAGCCTGTAACATTATTCTCGACTAATGATTTGAATACTCAAATTGCCAAATTTTGGGAACTAGAAAATACGATTCCATTTGAAAAACCCTTCTTGTCACTCTCCGAACAAGCGTGTGAAGAACATTTTGATAAAACCTTTTCTCGAGATCAAAATGGAAAATTTGTGTTAAGGTTACCATTCAAAGAAAATGTTGATTCACTTGGGCAGTCACGAGATATTGCTATTAGGAGGTTGTTGTCCATAGAAAACAAATTAGCCAAGTCACCCGAATTGAGAAAAGATTACCAGGAGTTTATGTCAGAATATTTATCATTAAATCATATGAGTAAATTTGAACCCGAGGATCATAATAAATTTAACGTTTACCTTCCTCATCACTGCGTTATCAAGCAGTCAAGTACATCCACTAAGGTTCGTGTTGTGTTTGATGCGTCAGCGAAAACCTCATCAGGTGTAGCATTGAATGAAACGCTTTGTGTAGGTCCCACTCTTCAAGATGATTTAATTGATATAATGCTTAGATTTCGATTTCACAATATAGTTATGATAGCTGATATCCATAAAATGTATAGACAGATTTCTATAGATCCTGCAGATCAACATTTTCAATGTATTGTTTGGCGCAATAGCCCAACGGAAGAAATTCAAGATTACAAATTAAGAACGGTGACCTATGGCACGTCTAGTGCTCCTTATATGGCAACTAAATGTTTACAACGACTAGCGGAGACAGAAACGAAAAGATACCCTCAAGCTTCGCGGATTGTTCTCAGTGACTTTTATATTGATGATTTAATTACCGGGTCAGAAGATGTTTGTACGGCAAAACAAATCCGACAAGAATTGCAGCTGCTATTATCTCAGGGGAATTTTGAGCTTCGTAAATGGAGTTCAAACTCTCATGATGTACTTAATTCCATTCCTCCAAATTTACATGCTTTAAATCCAACACTCGATTTTTCAATGACAGAAACGGTTGGTATTCTGGGAATGTGCTATAAGCCATCTGTTGATCAATTCCAATTTAAAATCGGCGACTTCAGCAAAATAACAACAAAGCGGACCATGCTATCCGACATTAGTAAATTGTTTGATCCAATGGGGTTGTTAAGTCCTGTAGTCATCACTGGGAAAATATTAATGCAAGAATTGTGGAAGCTGAATTTGAAATGGGACGATTTTGTTTCACAAGATATCTACACTAAATGGCAATGGTATATGAATGATGTTCAAAACATTCCGGAAATCGCAATAGATCGGCACGTTACTTTAAAAAGTTACATCGAGATAAACTTACATTGCTTCTGTGATGCATCGGAGAAGGCTTACGGAGCGGCACTCTATGTTCAGACACTTGATTCAGATGGTATTATATGTTGCAACCTTTTATGTGCAAAATCTAGAGTTGCTCCGTTGAAATTGGTCACACTACCACGTCTTGAATTATGTGGAGCATTATTGCTATCACAATTAGTGACCAAGGATTTAACCTTTGCTTTGAAGATAAAATTCAATAAGGTGTATGCCTGGACAGATTCGATGATCGTTTTGCAATGGCTTAAAGGTGACGTATCAAAATGGAAATCTTTCATAGCACGTAGAGTTATAGAGATTCGTGAAATCATCTCCCAAGAATCATGGTTTCATGTGAAGGGTCAAGAAAACCCTGCCGATATGATCTCCAGAGGAGTAACTACAGCCCTGCTCAAATCGAGCAATATTTGGTGGCATGGGCCTGACTGGCTCATGAACAGTACTAGTTTTTGTCAATCAGGATCAACTGATGTCTACGATATTCAAGGGTATCCTGAAATACATAAGGAAATGAAATCTACAAATAATATCCAGCTTGATAATTTATCCATACTTTGTGCAGGCACAATAACCAACAAAGAAGATAATATTATTGCAACGGTTCTAACAAAATTTCATAATTTACGATATACTCAACGAGTGTTGGCATGGGTTATTCGATTTTTAAAAAATTGTCAACGCAAACAATCACAACGAAATGATCACAGCGAATTGTCAGTGGATGAGTTGCAATCTTCACTTGTTCATATGATTCGTTATGAACAAGCTCAACATTTCGCAAACGAACTTAAGTTATTAACTGAAAAGAGAGCTGTTTCCAAACATAGTAAATTGGTTTCTCTGAATCCTTTTATAGACGCGAATTCAATCATCCGGGTTGGTGGACGTTTGGAAAAATCTAATATGGCAGAAGTAACCAAACATCCTATTGTCTTTCCAAAGAATTCACGTCTCACCTATATGTTATTTGAACAATGGCACCTTTGTTTGCTACACGCTGCACCACAGACTTTACTCGCAAATATTCGTCTTCAATATTGGCCTATTCATGGAAGGATTTTGGCAAGAAGGGTAGTCCATTCTTGTATACGATGTTTTCGAAATAAGCCAACCACAATGCAGCAACTGATGGGTAGTCTACCGATGGAAAGACTTCAACCAAACCGAGCTTTTCTCCACTGTGGTGTAGATTTTGGTGGACCTATAATCACAATTGTCAGTCAAGGTCGTGGTCGAACAACAACAAAGTCATACTTCGCGTTATTTGTGTGCTTTTCTACAAAGGCGATACACATTGAAATAGTTAGTGATCTTAGTACTCAGTCATTTATTTCCAGCTTACTAAGATTTATTGGAAGACGTGGAAAACTCGCATCAATTTCATCAGACAACGCCACCAATTTCGTAGGAACAAACTCTGAACTAAACAACATACTTCAGTTCTTACTAAGGTCAGATGATGCAATATTGTCATCACTAGCTACTGAAGGTTTCAAGTGGAATTTTATACCCCCACATTCGCCACATTTTGGCGGATTGTGGGAATCGGGGATTAAATCAGCTAAGCATCATATGAGAAGAATAATGGGTGTTACTCGCTATACTTACGAACAACTTAGTACATTGTTTATTCAAATTGAAGCTGTTTTAAATTCACGGCCCATCTCGACACTATCTGAAAGCCCAGATGATCTTCAACCTCTAACTCCGGGCCATTTTCTAATTGGCGAACCATTAACAAAATTACCTGAACCAGATTTAAGTCATCTTAACATTGGAAGACTATCTAAATGGCAGCTGATTCAACGTCAAATGCAAGATATTTGGAAGCGATGGTCATTAGAATACATCACTACCTTACAACAACGATCTAAATGGAAGGTTCATTCAGCAAATCTCAAAGTAAATGATTTAGTTTTGATCGTTGAAGATAATCGACCACCAATGCAATGGAGTCTAGGACGGGTATTAGAAGTTTCGCCTGGCCTCGATGGTCATACCCGTGTTGTGACTCTAAAAACACCTACCGGTACGACCAAACGTGCTATCACAAAATTATGTCGGTTACCTAACCAAGATGAACCAGTTGATCAACTGAACTTATAATTAATAAATGTTAAGAGCTTAATTAATAATTAAGCTCTTAACATAATAGCTCTTAAATAATTTTATTTTCATATTCCTGAGTTGTATAGTTCACAAAGTACAAGTTCAATTTGGAGCGCTTATATAGAATGTCTTCCGGAACAGCAGAATAGTTAAGCCAGTACCTGCTTAACTGGGGGAGTATGTTGCAGCGTAACAGGAATCAACACTAACAATTGAGTTTCATTTGTCTACATATTTAAATTCATAATTTTTACGAAGTCGGCGAAACGATAAATAAAGGAATGCAACCAATTATTTTGCTATGTTTAATCAACTGAATGCATTTTCTATTTTTTGTTTCGTCTCTCTTATTCTCTTTTGTTTTTACCTCCTAGAGGATAATTTTATATAAAACTTTCTCTCTTGTTTTGACCATTGAGTTGAACACATTCATTGTAAAAATAAAACAATATTATGTAAATTGAAATTTTGATTAATTTAAAAATAAAAATTTTCTGAACAAAGGTCTTGTTAAATTTTTGTTAAAATTGTGAAGAGATTCAACATTCAACAAATTAGAACATCAAAGTATTCAGCGGTTAAGAAGGGCCCTGTAAAGATAAAATGCTATTTATTATTAATATTTATTTTGGACTTAACCCTGATTCGATCCCCAGACCTCTGTGTACAAGGCAGCAACATTAACCATTCGTCTATCTAAATAATTATTTACATCAATTTATTTATGAGTATTATGTTGATGCTTAAGTTTAGGACGGCCGAGGGATCGATTCCCAGATTGACCACTACTTATTTTTTATTACATTTTTATTATTTTTTTTAAAACAACACAAAAATGATTCCTGCCTTACATCGGCTAATCTGTCAATTGCATTATACGGTTGACATTCGTGATTTCAAGTTCATACCTAACTTGAGGATCCTACTATTTATCCTTATGGAAGCCTTATGACGGTTCCGAACGTAAGCTGCATTTTAGTATTTTCTTGACCTGTATAATGACGCGATAGTGCCGCAGTTAACAGGCCTTCCGAAGTTGGGCATATTATTAGTCGTCCTAATGACGAGGTAGCTCCGTAATTGTTAGGTTTTCCGAATTTTGGTATTTCTTATTCGGCCCGAAAATATTTTTAGGTCTGCCGAACTACAAATTCTAGTCGGGTGAGTGATATCCTCGTGTTCCAGGAATTGTTTTTAAATTGGCGTATCTTTCAGCTAGTTGTTTCATATTTCAATGTAACCTGCCTCCGTTACATAGAAAAAATGCACGTTATCTTGAAAATTGCCTGGAGCTGCTGCCCTATTATAGTCAACAAAACATATATTGTGATTAAAAATTAACAAAAAGTCAATTTTTCTCCATAAAACAAAAACAATACGTCCACTACACCTAAGTGAACAAAAAATAGAAACTAGGGAAAAGTATAATATGAGTCTAAACCAGGAATGGGGAACCTTTTTACCATTAAAGGCCAATTATAATTTTACAAATCGTTAACAGGCCGCATTATTCCGAGTATTACTACCAAGTTTGGGGGGCTGCATCTGTTACTATAATGGTTTTCTTTAGACTCTGTTCAAAAGCGTGCTAAACGAATTATTAATTTTTTCTGATCTCGTTGTTTTTTTTATAAATATCTTCATCAGCAGTGTTCGGAGGAAATCAAATCCATTATGTCTGCGAACAGTCAAGCTGTTGAGATCACTTACTCATCACTGTTATATAGTGACAGAATGCAGAGGGATTTTTTCGTTTGCAAAACGAAATCAACTAGCTGATAGATACGCCAATTTAAAAACAATCCCTGGAACTCGAGGATATCACTCATACATTCCTACAAATGATGGATCAATCTTAGCTAGACGTTATTCTAACTCTACGATATTTAGTAATGTAAAATTAAATAAATGATAAAAAATGTGTAAAATATTTATTTTGAGTTAAAATTAAAAATTTTTTATAAAAACATATATGTAAATCCAAAAAAAACTGTTCATTTTTTAACTGCACTTTTTTTAGGATGAAAAATTTTAAGGCGTGTTGCAATAAAATTAATAAAAAAAAACAAAAAATTTCCCCTCCTGAATTTTTTATAAAATGTTAGTAACATATGTACCTTTCACATATTAAAAAATCAAAAATTTTAAAAATACGCATTTCTAGAAAATCGAATTTGAACTTTTTACCGTTATTTTTCTAAAAGAAAGTGTCCAAGGTCATATACTGTAAATTATTATTTTGATTAGCTCTGTTCAATACCTACATTTTGAGCTATATAACATTAAAATCAGTCAGTAGTTTTGACTGTAGAGCCATTTCAATACACCAGGGTCGCGCAATTTCTTGATTTTTCAACACCCTGTATCTTAAGATAGGGTAAAAAAAAACTAAAAACGCAGAAAATTTCTTTTTTATTGATGTCAACGAATTCCAATACCTAAATATACAAAATTAAAACCTCATTTCCAAAATTGCATGTTTTTTGCTGATTTCACGTGTTTTTCCCCGTTAATCAATTATTTTGGCAAACATATGATGGGAAACATTTTGAAATAGAAACATTTTTGTACTAGAAACATATAAAAACATTTTGGAAATTGGACATGAAATATGAACGAATGAGCGAATATGAACTACTAAATGAACGAATGAATATGATCTACTCCCAGCTTATAGGAACAGCTGGAAAATATTCGGAATTCGCAGATTTTATGTTGTTGTAATAAAAGTTTACGCGAAACGGAAAAATATTGTGAGAAGTTTTTTGAATGAATCCCAGTTTTAGGTAGATTTCATATAAAAATCTACCTATTGCAATGGGCTTCATCTCGGAATTTCGGAAAAATTTTTGTGCCAAACGACTATATATGATAAGCGGAGACAAAAAAACAAAAAAAAAATGTATATATATATATATATATATATATATATATATATATATATATATATATATATATATATATATATATATATATATATATATATATATATATATATATATATATTCAAATATTTTAATAACTGAAGTGTTTATAGTCGAAAATGTTGTTTTTTTAAAAATTATTTAAAACAATTTTTATTTATTTCTATAAATCCTATATTTCGACTGCTAATTACAGTCATCTTCAGGGATTCTATAAACATACAACAACATTTTAAAATTTTTAAACAAAAAAATTTTTTTGAAAATAACTTACAAAAAACAAATAAAAGTTATAAAAATAACTTCAAAAAACCATCAAAAATGAATACAAAAATGAACTTGAAATATTAATATTAATTCACCTTGCTATTTTGTTGCTAAATATATTACTAAAATTCTTAATAATTTGACAAAATTTAGTAAGTTTAATATTAAAAATTCATTTGATTTTAAACAGAAAATTGATAATATAATTTTACCAAGTGATAGACAATTAATATCTTTCGATGTAAAATCACTTTTTACCAATGTTCCTGTTATTTTGGTTTGTGATATTATTAAAAAGAAATGGCATTTGATTGAAGAACATACTCAAATCTTGATGATGGATTTCATAAATATAATTAAATTTTGTGTTGAAGATAATAACTATTTCCAGTATGATGATAAAATTTATAAACAAACATTTGGTTTGGCTATGGGTAATCCTTTGTCTCCAATACTTGCTGATATTGTTCTAGAAGAATTATTTGAAACTACAAATTTTATGTATACTCCAACTTTTGTTTATAAATATGTAGATGACATAATTACAGATATTCCAATAGAACTAATTGAACACACTTTATTACAAATTAATAGTTTTCATCCAAGATTACAGTTTACAATAGAGCTTGAAAATAATAATACGTTACCATTCTTAGACCTGCTTTTAACTAGAGTTAATGAAAAAATTATCACTAATTGGTATTGTAAACCTTCATCAACTGAAAGGATTTTAAATTTCAAATCAAATCATCCGTTTTCAATGAAGAAAAATGTTGCTGTTAATTTTTTCAGAAGAGTTTTAAAACTAAGTGATAAACAACATCATCCTAAAAATATAAGAACTGTTGCAAATATATTGGAAAATAACAATTATCCCTATGGTGTTATTAATAATGCAATTATGATTGCCTTAAATGAAAAAGAAATTTTAACTACACAAAATTGTTCCGAAAATTTACCAATTACAACAACAAAATTTTTTAATGGATTGAAATATGTTCCCAAATTATCCGAAAAAATTAAATCTATTGCTAAAAATTACAATATCAACATTGCTTTGGAACCAATAAATAGGTTAAAAAAAGTTTTCACACAAACTAAAGATTCATTAAATATATGGGATAAATCGTGTGTTGTTTATAAAATTAAGTGTAATCCTCCATGCAATAAATGTTATATTGGTCAAACCAGCAAGAAATTATTTTTTAGGACAAAACAACATATGAATGACTACCACAACATAATAATTGATAATTCGCAAAATCCTAATATTAAAAAGCAAATCAAAAACAAATCATTTAATTTTAAACAATTAAAATTTACTGAAAGAAATTTAACGGACAAGCATGGGCAAACTTCTTTAGTTTCTCATGGCTTAGCAAAATTTAAGGAAGGTGATGTTGAACATTTTAATTTTGAATCTGTTGAAGTTTTACTAACTGAACAAAATAAATTTAAAAGAGAATTTTTGGAGTCAACAGAAATTTTAAAACATGATAATAGCATTAATATCAAAACGGATTTGAGGAAGATTAGTGATATTTATTTTCCTATTTTGAAAAAACATTTTTGTAAAAATTTATCTTAACCTTGTCAAAATTGTAAAAAAATTTTATCAACTATTCCTTTGATTTTTGTAAACAAATTTGTTCTGTCATTTTTAGTTTATATAAATGTTTTGTTTTCAGAAAGTTTTATTAACATAAACATTTTTTGAGATAATAGGGAAAAAAACTATTTGGTTTATATAATTTGTTAATATTTTAAATTTTTGCTTCAAGTTCATTTTTGTATTCATTTTTGATGGTTTTTTGAAGTTATTTTTATAACTTTTATTTGTTTTTTGTAAGTTATTTTCAAAAAAATTTTTTTGTTTAAAAATTTTAAAATGTTGTTGTATGTTTATAGAATCCCTGAAGATGACTGTAATTAGCAGTCGAAATATAGGATTTATAGAAATAAATAAAAATTGTTTTAAATAATTTTTAAAAAAACAACATTTTCGACTATAAACACTTCAGTTATTAAAATATTTGAATAATATTAAAAGTCGAAGAGATATTAAATATAAATTGATTATATATTTATGATCAAAATTTGCATATATATATATATATATATATATATATATATATTAGACTGGTCGTTAAAAACTATATTTTCCGAGACGCCCCCTAGAAAAATTCTTTGTGGTCAAAAAACCACAACGGCATTATTTTTTTTTTTTTAATCAAAAGAACACGTGCCGCAAAATCGTCGAAGTTGATTTTTTGAAAAATTCGTAGATTTTTTCAAATATCTCATAAAATATGCAGATGTCAAAAAAAATCACATGACCTTTTTTTGTAGGAAATTTTATTCTCTACAAAAAAGATTTACATCATTTTTTCTCGAAAACGTATAGTTCTCATGATATTTTGAAAATGAACTTGTAAGTTTTCGTAATTTTTAAAAAACATAAGAAATAAAGATGACGAGAAAGTTCTAATTTTCTTCTTATGCTATAGAATGAAATGTATAAAAAAATAATCAAAACAAAAAAAATCAAAATTAGTACTTTTTTGTCGAAATTTTCATCATTTGGTTTAACGAGTTTCGAAGAATTTCAAGTTTTATTTCAAAATATCATCAGAAATATAGGTTTTAGGAAAAAAATGACATGGACTTTTTTTGTAGAAAATTAAATTTCCTACAAAATTGGTTATGTGATTTTTTTTTAAATCTGCATATTTTATGAGATATAACCAATTTTATCAAAAAATAAACTTCGATGATTTTGCGGCACGTGTTCTTTTGACTTAAAAAAAAAAAAATTAGTACCGTTGTGGTTTTTTGACCACAAAGAATTTTTCTAGGGGGCGTCTCGCAAAATTTGGTTTTTAACGACCAGTCTAATATATATATATATATATATATATATATATATATATATATATATATATATATATATATATATATATATATATATATATATATATATATATATATATATATATATATATATATATATATATATATATATATATATATATATATATATATATATATATATATATATATATATATATATATATATATATATATATATATATATATATATATATATATATATATATATATATATATATATATATATATATATATATATATATATATATATATATATAGTTAACATCTGTAATTCCACCAATACCCAAATCCAGAACATCGATTCAAAAGGCTAAATCGACACCACAAATCAACGCCATTTCAATATCAACATAACTAACATTTAAAACTAAATAATTTTGATAACATTTAAATTGCAAGTACGCAAATAATATTAAACAATTTCATTTCATTTCATTTTCATTTTCTTTATAATTATAATTTGCAATGTTAAAGTAAAATCAAATTACATTATTAGGAATTATGTTGTTTGTTTGTGTAACAAAAAACTATAAAGTCGAGTTCAATCTTAAATAATGTGTTCACTCATATTTTGATTTTTAATAAAGTTACTGTCTAGAATCAAATTAATTATTTGTTAATTACTTACTCTCTACGTTTAATCCACAACATAACTGGCGCGGTTGATAAAAAAATAATTAAAAATTTTCTTTTCTATACTTATAGTATAGATTAATAAAAGTGAAAAGTTTTTTCTATACTTATTGTTTAGAATAATAAATAACCAAAAAAAATAAATCGAATGTATTAGCACCCACCAGAGGCGAGCTGTTCTATATAATATAAAAGTGGTTTCTATACTTATTGTATAGAATATTAAATAATAACCAAAAAATAAATCGAATGTAATAGCACCCACCAGTGGCGAGCTGTTCGATATAATATAATTGTGAAAAGTTTTAAAATGGTGAAGCAGCCTTCGAGCCTGATCAACTCTGGAGGAATGTTTAATAAAGTATTCCTAACAATACTTTTGGCAAGGTGAGTAAACAAAATTTTACATTGCATAATTTTTCCCTTACAAAACCTTATACTTACACCTTTTATGTGAAAATCTAAAAAGATAAAAAACCATGAGTGAACCCAAGTAGAAAAAACTACTTGTAAAACATAAAATACAAATTTACTACACGTAATAAATTGTTTTTGCGCGTAGTGTAGAAATTTAAAACCTAAAATCGGGATTTTATTTCTAAACCGACGAGAACCTAAAATCGGGACTTGTCGTAGTAAAAAATTTGCTATACGGAATTAGCACTACGTATAGTATAGAAATTTAAAACCTAAAATCGGGATTTCATTTCTAAACCGACGAGAACCTAAAATCGGGACTTGTCGTAATAAAAAAAATTTGCTATACGGAATTAGCACTACGTATAGTATAGAAATTTAAAACCTAAAATCGGGATTTCATTTCTAAACCGACGAGAACCTAAAATCGGGACTTGTCGTAATAAAAAAAATTTGCTATACGGAATTAGCACTACGTATAGTATAGAAATTTAAAACCTAAAATCGGGATTTTATTTCTAAACCGACGAGAACCTAAAATCGGGACTTGTCGTAATAAAAAAAATTTGCTATACGGAATTAGCACTACGTATAGTATAGAAATTTAAAACCTAAAATCGGGATTTCATTTCTAAACCGACGAGAACCCAAAATCGGGACTCGCCGTAATAAAAAAAGTGTAATCAGGTGCACATTAAAAAAAAAAATACTAATTTCGTAAACTTCTATGTCCGATTCGGAAAATTCAAGTAGCGAATTATTCCAACCTGGCACACACTCCAACTCTTCATCTAACGAATCAGAAAATTATTTAATCCCTAAGGGATACGGTTTTTTTGAAATAAATTGTGAAAAACTTGATAGATTCTTAGAAAAACATAATCTTGATTATAAACCTCGTAAACACATGCAAATTTATAATCTTAAAATGGAAAAATTATTGGAACAACAGAATGCGATTCTGGATAGCTACAAAGTAGATATAGCTACAAAAAACCTACCGATTTTTTCAGGCAAGAAAGATGAATTATTTCACTTTCTTGATTCAGTAGACCAACTGGTAAAAAAATATTGAACCTATTAAAGAATTGCCAAGCTATAAAATTATAGTTCAAAATATACGCAATAAAATAATAGACAGTGCAAGTCAATCATTGACCACACATGGTGTGATTACTGAATGGGAACAGATACGAAAACATCTGGTATACAAATATGCTGACAATCGGAGCATACCCAATCTACAACTTGAGTTATTTTCGTTAATAAAAGCTAACTTAGACCCTCAAAAACTTTTCGAAAAAATTCAAGCAATATTAACATTTCTGCCCAATAAAGTACGGTTGACCGAAATTGATCAAGGTACTATGAAAGTATTGATTGAGCAACACCAATTAATAGGTTTAACAGTCTTTATGGCAGGTTTACCTGATCCATTAGGCAACTCGTTAAGTGCTTCACAACCACGAGACTTGCAAGAAGCTTTTAGTTTCATACAACAGGAACAAAGCATCTTAAAATTAAAAACTATTCAATTAAATAAACCACAAACTAAAAATTATAACTCACGTAATTTTCAAAGCTCAAGTAACTATGAAAAACGAAGTTTCAATACCAATAATATTAAACCAGAGGTAAAACTAGATAATAAATTTTTTTATAAACCAAAATATCAAGGTAAACAAAAAACATTTTTTCCTAAATCAAATATTAAACAAGAACCAAATTTAAATAATTTAGAATATGTAGATGACGAGGATTTTCTACAAGATGCCTCGGAACAGACATTAACTTCTTAGCTAATTTAACTCAACAACCCAAACTTCCTTTTCTGTTACTTACGATAAAAAACCAAACTCTTAAAATTTTGCTAGACACAGGAGCAGACAAATCATATATTAACCCAAGATTTTCGAAATTATTTGACATTCATAAGGAGGTGCAGTTTAAAGTACGATCCGTATTTTCCTCAACGGAAATAAACAAAATGGTAACAGCAAAATTTATGGAAATTCCAGTGAAACTAAAGTTTTTTCTATTTAAGTTTCATGATTTTTTCGATGGGCTTATCGGTTACAAAAATTTGCAAATTAAGAATGCAAAAATAAACATCGAACAAAATTTATTGGAAACACCAACATATACCCTTCGAATTCATAGAGAATTTAAATCCATAATACAACCGAATTCTAAGCAATTGGTTGCTATACCAGTAACAAATAAGAAAGGAAATTTTTATATTGAAAGCAGTAAGCTTTCACAAAATTTAAATATACAAGAAGGTATTTATAAAACATGTTTTCCACACGAAGCTATAGTAGAAATTATCAATCTAGGACAAGAGGAAGAGAAAGTCGAACTCTTACTGGAGTCATAGTAAATGTCACTGAATTCGAAAAATTTTACGAAATTAATTTCCATATTGCAAACCAATGAGTTATGCAAGTTGATTTTGAAGCAAAAATCAACACGAAAACTTAAACAATGAGGAAAACGATTAAAATCCCATTGTTCCTGAAATAAATAACCTAGAGAACCTGCAGATAACTCAAGGTAATAATAATAATAATTATATAAAATATGATACCACACTTGTTAGTGTGCTATCCCAACTAAATAATATAGATACCCAGAGTGACGACCATGTGGTACAACCAAATAAACAAATACCAACCTCTAATTCAAGTCTAAATGAATTCCGCCTTCAATTAACCATTTCTATAGATAAAAATTGTAAAACAATAACTGACGATGTAAGAGTTTTATTCAATCAAAACCAGCGTTACATTGTAAAAAAGGCAGAATTTTACAACATTGATTTAGAAACGATACTAAATATTTACACTAACAATAAGAAAGTGACGGCCATCTACACAGATACTTCGATACTTTCAATAAAATACAATCACTATATTCAAGTAATGCTCATATAGCTGATATTAAGAAAATTGTTAGGGTAAAAATTATGAAAACCGATCTCGAATGCGAGAACGAACAAACAGCTACTATAAATAACGAGGACCAACCTAATCATAGAGGAGTCCAAGAGAATTATGAGAAACTTAAACGAAATTTCTATTTCCCTCATATGAAACAAAAAATTGTGCAAATAGTAAGCAAATGCGATATCTGTAATTTGAACACATACGAACGTCAACCAGTTCACGTAAAGTTTAAATTATCCCAAACACCAAATCGTCCCATGGAAATAATCCACGGCGACACATTTGCCCTTTCAGGAAAATACTTTTTGACCCTTGTGGACAAATTTTCAAAATACGCAGCAGCATTCGAAATTCCAAATCGAAAGACGGAAACAATGATACAAAAATTCCTATCCTATTTTAGTAGAGAAGGAATTCCAAAATTGTAAATGTAATTAGGATTCCGCAACGGGGTTTAATTCAGAACTTTTCAAAGAATTCGCTAAAACATTCAAATTTGATCTCCATATAACAACAGCTAAATCGTCCAATGGAAACTCACCCATAGAAAGACTCCATTCTACGTTAACGGAACTTAGCAGGATAATTCATGCACAAAATCCACGAGTATCCCTAACCCAAACGATGGATGAAGCAATTTTCGCGTACAATAACACCATTCATACAAGTACAAAATTAACGCCATTCGAGCTTCACAGAGGTCATATTATAATAAAGCCTATTTCACTGAATCTGGAAGAAAGCAGCGATCAATATATCGAAAGCATTAGACGCCAATATTCAGCTATAGCACAACACATAGCTAAGCTAAATAACCTGTCTAAAGCTAAAAATATTCAAAAACTAAACGCTTCACGCGATTCCCCTAGTACATTTGTACCAGGCCAACAAATATTCGAAAAAAGAATTACGAGAAACGAACTCGAACCAAAATATATTCAACATACAGTTACCAAAGACGGAGACGTCACACTAACAACTAACAAAAGAACTGTACATGAAAATAAAATTAGAAAAACCTAAACTAATAATTTTCATTTTTGTAAACAGGGCAGTCTAGCTAAAGAATCTAGAAGCCTTTGACCTACAAAACAACAAAGGACTAGTAGCCATATCACTAGGAAACGCTAGAGTAATAACATCATATATCAAAGTATTTCATGTGATCGAGCTTCAAGATTTGCAAATCAGTCTTTCAAATATAGAATCCGCAACTAGCACACTACAACAACTAATTGTCTCTGAAAAGAAACAAGATTATTGTCGTATTCAAATACTCCAAATAATTTAGGCTTTAAAATTGATTTTTTAAAACCGTTATAACGGCCGTTTGGATACTAATATTTCAAAAAATTTAACAAATTTAGAATCTTTGGAATCATTTTTTATCAATTTGTTTTAAAAAGAGACCTCTGCAGTTAGAGGTTCCTGAGTGAGCGGCTCCAACAAAAAAGTTTGCAAAAAAAAATTTTTTTTTGAAACAACCGGCACTCTCACGGTCGCATTTATAAGGCCAGATCAAAAAACCTTTTCTAAAAATGTGCGTTTTGTTAATATCTTGGACAAGTTCGTAAATCAGCCCAATCCAACATATGGTTAAGAAACTAGAAGCTTTATACTAGAAAAAAACTCTGTATTTTAGATCCGTTATAACGGCCGTTTGGATTCTAATATTTTTAAAAACTTCATAAATTTAGAATCTTTGAAACCTTTTAAATCAGTTTCTTTCAAAAAAAAGACCTCTGCAGTTGGAGGTTTCTGAGTGAACGGCTCCAACAAAAAAGCTTGTAAAACACAAAATGCGTTTGAATCAACCGGCGCTCTCACGGCTGCATTTGTGGAGCCAGATCAAAAAACCTTTCTTAAAAATGTGTGTTTTATTAATATCTTGGAAAAATGCGTAAATCAAAAAAATCTGACACATGATTAAGGAACTATAGGCTTTATACTAGAAAAAAAAGTGTTTTTTTTAATCCGTTATAATGGCCGTTTGGATACTAATATTTTTAAAATCTTCATAAATTTAGAATCTGTAGAAACATTTTAATCCGTTTCTTATAAATATAAACCTCTGTAGTTAGAGGTTTTTGACTTGTTGGCTTCAACAAAAAAGTTTGCAACAATCCCCAACTACAATTTCCAAAAACCTTATAACAGTCAATGTCAACCTTATAACAGTCAAAAAAATAAAAGATTTGAATAGAAGAAATTAATTTTTTTTTCTTAGAAATAAACTATTTTGATATTTTGCAGTAATTGCACGACATATGATATAGAGTAGGTTTGTGTCATAAATTGTCACACACATGTTCTGTGGTAGATTTAATATTTGTTTGTTGCAAAATTGGATAGATATAATTTTGCTTGTAGGTAGCTAATTTTCTTTTTAAAATTTGTTCGATATCTGTTTGAAATTAGTTTGTTTTGTTTAAACTAATCTGATACATCAGATTCTACTGGCACACAAAACTGTCTGATCTCGAAATCTACCTATTTCTAGCGGATATACGTGCCGCTTGGACTTTTTTATCACTGATGAGTGCTGACTGATAAGCACAGTTGGCAAATGATAAATTGTTGCAGATTAATAGTGGACTTATTAAGTATAACCTTGGATCTAAATCTTTAAGGTTTGTTGCAGTAGGGCATTTTAATCGGGTCAATCCCAAGCTAAATTTTATTATAAAAAGAACACACGCGACGAGCTAGAACATGGGAACATTAAGAAAATTATTTTATTCAGAAAATCACAAGCTTGACTAATCTAGATTTATCTCTACTAGATCTCATATTCAAGATCAACGAATTCAACTGCAAGGAATTCTGCAGAGCTGAATATATGAGATTCCTTGCAAACACTTAGTGTTACGTCAATATTTAAAATAATCATTTGTGTTATAATCAACTTAAATAATTAAAGATAATAAATTTTATTTTAGATCATAACAAACTGTAAATAATATTTATATTTTTATTTAATTAATTAAAACAACTTTATGTTTGATAAATTTTTTTGATTTGAGGTCACCATTTTTTTGAATTTTATTTACAACTTTATAATTGTTTTGAGTTGTGAATGTTTATGATAGATATATTTATTAATTGAAATTTAAAATGTATATTTAGATTGCAATTGATATTATCTATTTTAATTTTATTTTTAGGATAATTGTTTGTATGAATAATGACGAAATAGTCACAAATTTGGGAATATAAAAACGCTGACGAGGCTGTTTGAATAAGTGAGTCTTCTGGATTAGCAAATGCTCCCAAGAACGGTGATCAAAGCTAGTTGGTTATAAAAACATGAAAGTACCTGGTGACCTAAAATTAAAATTTAAAGAATGTCGTAATAAAAGCTGAAACGTAACACAACTTTTATAACCAAAATATATAAAGTTTATCGTAAAATATCAATTTAATCTGAGTGCAACACAACCTTTGAACATAGTTTACCCATATAATCAATAAACATATTTGTCATCAATTAAAACGTAAAATTTTATAATTATTTTCAATTAAATAATTTCAAATAACATGACCTTGATCTTCGGCCAAAAGGCGATACAACAGCAACTATACGTAATAATGCAAATTTATAAATTATGAAATTCAATTTTAACATTCAATATGTCGAGATAAATTTAAATTTTTTTTGCTCTTTTTCAGAAAATTATTTTGCATTCTTTGCCAATAATTTTATATTTGTGTTTTTATTATACAATCTAACCGAATTTTTACACGGTTTTGTTTTATACGATTTTGAAATAAAATTGTTGCCAAAAATAATCTAAACTGGTTTTGTAATGGGGTTCTTTTACACGGGAGGAAGGAGTTTTGTCCTCTTTAAAACAAAATCGATATGTGAAATCATTTTCTAATCCACTATGATTACTCTTATGTTTTTGACTTACCAACCATTATTTTGCCAGCCTCAAAAACTTAGGCTTTTCGTTTTTAATAAAATGTTTTGTGTCGTTATCACAATATGTGTCACAAAAACACATAGATATACCTTTTAAGACCTAGGTCCCACAACAACAAGCGTTCCGAGGTGATGTTGGACGCTTTTTTTTTAAATGTTTGTGGATTGAAGGCACTCGTGACTATTGATTCAGACAAAGAGACTCAGAAGAAAAGCCATTTATAGATACCGAGATGTATCGGTTAGACAGAAAATTTTGAATCAAAAATGGTTGAATATCAAATGGCTGTCATCCATAAATTTGGATATATATGAATTAATATACTGTTCCTATATTTTAGACAGGACTTGGTGAGTAACTTCCAGCAGTATGGAAAAATACCAGATTTATAGGGTCTATTAAATATTTTGGTGAGAGTTGGAGCAAGTTCTTTTGAAAATGTTTTTAGAATAACAGGAGGAATGTTGTCCAGACCAGAGGCTTTGTTGTTGTTTAACCCCTTAGAAGCGTTCTAACAATTTTGGGTTTGAAATTTAATTGTTTCATATTAACTGCTGAAGACTGGATTTAGAGTATTTCTTTAGGAGTATCTGAAACTGTTCTGCAAACAATGTACTTTTCCTTGCAGGATCAGTCACCATCAATGATAGGGGGAATAGAAGATTTAGTACAAGGATTTAAAGAATTTATGGCACTGTAAAAACTTTTGTCAGAAACCGAAAGTTTTGCCATTGTTGAAGTCGTCGGTCGTTTTGGAAAATTTTAAGTACGAGTTGTTGTGGACGTTGAAGTCACCGGTAACGATAAGCTCACAATTTTGAAAGTATGCTCTAATTTTGTCCACAACATTGGTCAAGAGATGAAAAAATTGGGATTATGTTAGAAGTTAGAAGTCTATATACAATTGGGGACGACAGGTACTCAGAAGTTGGGTACTTTGGTTTGACCCTACCTGCGTTCTCTCTAGTGTGTACCCACCAGGGTGAGCTAATAAGGGAGCACCTTCCCGTGATCCGGGTGGCTAAGCCAAGGGCTCCAGTTTCCGCTAGACATGACAACAGGTTGGCGGTTTGTAATAGCAGGCTGGAGCCCACTATAGCTCAGGTACCTCGGGTTCGCCAAGTTCCGTATCGTGGTCTAATCAGACCAGTGACCTCTGAGGTTAAAGTTCCACAACAACAGACATTTTGATGTGATGATGGACGCAATTTTTTTTTTGTTTTTTTATTTTTTGTAAAAGAATGGATAACCAATACAAATTATAACCAATATATGAAATATAAGAGGAAATTGTAGAAATAAAATTAAATGAATCTATTATGAAAATACCATTCGCTTCAGATTTAAAGCTTGGTGCTTGTGCTTATCATATGGGTGTTTGCACTAAACCACTTTAACAGAATAGGTGGAATATTACATGATAAAACCGAGTACCTTAGCGCTGACATTGTTCAAAAACTACTGAAAAGCGTTTCAGCACCTTTCACTCGTTTGATTTTCTCGTTTCTTCGTTCCACTGCATGTCCCTGCTGAATTATACTCGATTCTTAGCAACAGATAAACTATTAAAATTAAAAATATTACAGTCAATTTTCTATTCAATATTTTCGATTACAAACTTTTAATTTTTCTATTCCAAAAAAAGATTGGTTCTGTTATCCCAGTTAATCTGAACAACAAGCTTAATTGGAACCTATCTGCACAAAAAAATTAAGGCTGGAGAATACAAAACCCAGTATAAGCATGACAAGGGGCCCGTTGTGATAAGATAAAGCGATAATGTAAGTGTTACGGTACTACCTAATCATTCGTTCGTGTAACGACTTGCAGCAGTATGGTGTTACGATTGCATGCCAGGTTACTCGACGAAAGAAAAAAAGTATTTGTTAACCAAAAAGACGAAAGCATTAAATCACGTCGATGCAATGCTGGCAAAACCGATATTCTGTCTATTTGCCAGAAGTGTAATACAAATTTTGTTCCAAAACTGTTTACCAAAAAAAAATTGTGAACATAAATAAACATTAATTGTATTGCTAAAAATCTCATATTTTTCTTTATTTATTGCAAGGTCATTGACCGATCCCGAAATCATTTATTTGTCTTGTTTGGCACCAAAATTGTATGTCTTTTTCCAATGAGCGAAAAAATCTCAACAGATGCTACGTGGAAAATTTTTAATGGATAAATATTTTTTAATTAATGGATGAATATTTTTTTCGAGCAACTAAGAAGTTTTTTGTTTGCCTTGTTCCTTGGTTAAATGATATTTAAAGTTATTTTTTTATAATATTAAAAACATTATAGAAAATTAATGTAGGGAAAATATTTAAAAATTGTTTATTTTTTGTTATTTGAACTATATTATTAAAAACATGGCGAAAAATGTACGCAGCATATACATATTCAATCACAAACATACAGTTCCAATTTACAACTTTAAAATACGACACGAATACCGAAAGAAGATTTTGTTGTATTGGCGTTACCAAAAGTGTTATTCTAAAATTTGCATTAAAATATTTAAAAAAAAACTTAAAAATTCATAAGAAAATATAAAGAAATATTGAGTAAAAAAATAATAAGCAAATATAGTATCGTTAGTAAAATTATTAAATGTTTTATTATTAATAAATAAAAAGAAGTCAAAAGTAATAACAGAAAAAAATTCAAAATAAACATTGAAAAATTAAAAAAAAAAAATAAAGAAACAGAATATTAAAAAAATTTAAAATAAAAAGAATTAAACAAATATTAGACCTAAGATTATTGATATTTGTAATTTTAAAATTCTAAGACCGAATAGAGAGAAAAATAACTGTGGTGACCCTGCTTTTAATATACATACAATTATTACGTAACGTACAACCAGTCTACTTGCAGTACCGCGAAACAGAACAATTGGGAATTATGCTCAAATGCACAATACTTAGATAGTCAATATCTATATACCACCAGTGAGCATTAGTGATACATGTTATGAACCGTCCACATTTATTGTATACTTCAGACTGTCTTAAACATGGAGATGTGAATGTCCACTTGAACACGAGGCGAAAAAACTGTAAATAAACTCCATGGTTCCAACTTTTCGATTCATAAATTACGGATTAACGGGAAAGGAGAAGTGCTCTCGTGGTAAAAACGCACTTTTTTACCATATTTGAATAACGAACAACTAAATTGTGTTTATTTTTCACAAAATTTCTTTTTCAGTTATTTTTAAAAAAAATAATTAATTTTCTATTTGAATAAGTTTATTAAAATTTTAATATAGAAAAACTAATTTAATTTTTAATAATTAATAATATTATCTATTTTGTGTTTTTTTTAGGTAAGAAAATTTACGCAACCAAAAATATTGAATTGATAGAAAAAAAATTAGGAAAAAAATTGTATTTATTATTTCGAAAATGTAGAGCCAATTAAATTAAAGAAAGAACTAAAATTAAAGAAATTTAAAAAGGAAAACAGGTAAGAATAGAAATTCGTCTTAGGAAGATTAAAAGTTGTTTTTAATTAATCAAGAAATTTGCTCAGATAAGATTTTTTTGTTTATTAATTTTTTTATAATTGTGTTTTATAATTTTTTAAATGTTCGTGTTGGTTGTTTTCGTTGTATGTTTTTGTTGATTAAACTCAATATAATTTGAGTTATGTGCGTGTGATATTATTGTTTGGATAATTAGTTAGACAGTTAACTTAGTCCTAGTTACAAGTTTACACAACTGTCTGGACAATTTTTCCAATTGGTTTATGTAATAATCACAATAATTTGTTTTTTTTTTTGATAATTGATAGTGGTTTCAGTATTTAATTTTTAGTTTAATACTGATTCTACGCTTGATAGTGATTCTACTCTATCTATTTTTTCTTTTTAACTAAAATTAATAATCAAAACCCATAAATATTAATTGATATATATATATATATATATATATATATATATATATATATATATATATATATATATATATATATATATATATATATATATATATATGTATATATATATATATATATATATATATATATATATATATATATATATATATATATATATATATATATATATATATATATATATATATATATATATATATATATATATATATATATATATATATATATATATATATATATATATATATATATATATATATATTAGACTGGTCGTTAAAAACTAAATTTTCCGAGACGCCCCCTAGAAAAATTCTTTGTGGTCAAAAAACCACAACGGCATTATTTTTTTTTTTTTTAAATCAAAAGAACACGTGCCGCAAAATCGTTGAAGTTGATTTTTTGAAAAATTCGTAGATTTTTTCAAATATCTCATAAAATATGCAGATGTCAAAAAAAATTACATAACCATTTTTGTAGGAAATTTAATTTTTTACAAAAAAGGTCCATGTCATTTTTTCCCGAAAACGTATAGTTCTCATGATATTTTGAAAATGAACTTGTAAGTTTTCGTAATTTTTTAAAAACATAAAAATAAAGATGACGAAAAACTCCTAATTTTCTTCTTATGCTATAGAATAAAATGTATAAAAAAATAATCGTTACAAAAAAAATCAAAATTAGTACTTTTTCGTCGAAATTTTCATCATTTGGTTTTACGAGTTTCGAAGAATTTCAAGTTTTATTTCAAAATATCATCAGAAATATAGGTTTTAGGAAAAAAATGACTTGGACCTTTTTTGTGGAGAATTAAATTTCCTGCAAAAATGATTATGTGATTTTTTTTGACATCTGCATATTTTATGAGATATTAACAATTTTATCAAAAAATAAACTTCGATGATTTTGCGGCACGTGTTCTTTTCACTTAAAAAAAAAAAATAAAGCCGTTATGGTTTTTTGACCACAAAGAATTTTTCTGGGGGGCGTCTCGGAAAATTTAGTTTTTAACGACCAGTCTAATATATATATATATATATATATATATTATATATATATATATATATATATATATATATATATATATATATATATATATATATATATATATATATATATATATATATATATATATATATATATATATATATATATATATATATATATATATATATATATAATTATGGAATTAGGACTTATAAAAGATTAAAAAAAAATAATTTATTTACCAATTTTATTAGACAAGTCCTAATACATTGAGTTCTAACTTAAAACTAAACTAATTATGTTATTTTTCTAATAAGCTAAAGATATAATTATGCTTAATTGACATTTTATTATTTTATAATTTATTATTTTAAACGGATGTATCGGGTTTCTTTGTGTGAACATTATAATTGCGATGCAGGTTGGAATGTGCATATCAGCTATTTATTATAACATGACTTTTATCAGGTTTGCTTGTGTGAATGTTGGAATGTGCATATTAGTTATCTATGGTAACATAACTCCTCCCGGGGGTGAAGAAGAAACGTCCTCGTTTCCTGGTTTCAAAGTCCTGTTGATTTCTTTTAGCAAGATTGAACATTGTTTGGCTTCTTTTTGTTTTAGTGTATTTGAGTTTGATCTTGTTGGCCCTGTTATTTTAATATTTGTCTTGCGATGGTATAAGTTGATATAAATACATAATACAATAATACCCATTGAAGAAAGAGATAGACCTCCGGATAAGGTCCATATCCAGTTTTGTTGATTTTCTTGATTTAGATGGATGTGCTCTATCTGTTGTCTGTTTTTGATGTTCTGATTATTTATTAAGCTGATATTGAAAGTTGTGACCAGATTTCGTATTGCTTGAATGTTATGAAGAGCGCCTTGGATGTCTTGTGTTTCGCTTCGAATCTCGTATGTTTGGAATTGTCTATTATTAATTGTTATTGTACAGTTCCAAAATGATATTAGGAAGTTTCCAGTTAATGTACGGTTACTGGGTCCGCAGTCGGATGACATTGTATCGTTCTTAGCGTTGTCTACCAAAAGCTTATCTTCTGCGATGAGGTAAATTGTTGTTTCTGATTTCGGTATTACATCACACTGACTTTTGATTCCCATTACTAGCGGTTGTATGCAATTGTCTTCAAATTCCTTGATATCTGAATATTTTTGCACGAAACTTTTGTAGTTCAATGATGTGAATAGTTTCTGTTTTGACTTGATTAGGTGTTTTGGATAATCTTTTATTATTGTATCATCAATTGTCAACGGAATAACCATCATAGCTGCAGAATCTGTGTCCTCTAGTTTTGGTACCTCTAATATGTATAGCAAGGTTTCATCATTAATTGCTATTTTCGGTATAACATATTGCAGTGCTTCATCCGGAAGTGTGACATTTACACCTTGATTAACCAACTGTTCTTTTATTGAGATGATCTCCTTGAGTGTTAAAATTTTATTGCTTGCCAATTGAACTTTTGTTCGGATAATTGTATCTTGAATATCTTCTAGGATGGTGTTAATGGAGTCGATATTGATTATTGTAGCCATCATTTCGATTTCGGTGAGGAGTACTTTGTTGGTCATGCTATTGTCAGTTACGGCTCTATTTACGGTTTCTGTAACTGATTGTATTCTGTTGTTAATTTGCTTGTTAATCTGGAACTGTTGATTGTTTCCGTCTACCAGCTCATTCATTTTGGTGTTTATGATGCGTAAATCTGTAGCATCTGGGTTGCCTGCCAACCATTTCCATGCCGTACCCAATGCATCCCAACGTTTATTTCGTAATCGTTTCGAGGGTTTTATTTTATTAAAATTATTATATAAATTTGTTATTTTTTGTTTTATTACATTATAAAGTTCAAATTTATCATCTACTTTATTAAATACTAATTTATTTATTGCTTCTATTGTATTCTCTAAATTTGATAAATTTATAGGGTGAATTATTCTTATTGATCCTATTTGAATTTTACATTTATTTGTTATCATAAGAAAAATTGGATCTCTATTTAAATTTCTAATTTCTAATTTTTGATTTTTAGAGAATTGAATTAAAATTATTAAAATTAAAATTTTTAGTTTTGAAACCATTATTCTGAAATGAAATATGAAAAGAAAATTAATAAAAAAAAAAATAGCGTTAAATTTTATTGTTTCTTTGTTCTTTTAATTTTATTCTTATTCCTCTTTATATTTCTATTGGTTTTAAAAGTTTTATGAGTTACGTCTTTTACTTGGGTTTTAATTCCTCTAGCTTGTGTTTTGGTTCTTACATTAGGTTTTAAAAAGACAAATTGATTATCTTGTAACTCTGGAGGGTCTTCTTTATTTGTATTTTGTTTTTCTATTTTCTTTT
This sequence comes from Diogma glabrata, assembly GCA_963693315.1. Classification (NCBI taxonomy): domain Eukaryota; kingdom Metazoa; phylum Arthropoda; class Insecta; order Diptera; family Cylindrotomidae; genus Diogma; species Diogma glabrata. Next base: position 24,623,872 of record OY856186.1, on the reverse strand, counting down.
TTGCCAATTCTAAGTTATTTGCTACGTTCATAAAAATATTGTTAGCTTGCATTCGAATTTCTTCGGGATTTGCAAGATTATTCTGATTAAAGATTATTTCATTTGGCGTAAAGCCAGTTGACGAATGAACCGTATTATTATAAAGAGCGACTGATAATTCTATAGCAGTTGGGGTGCTAGAATTAGGAAATTTATCTTTATTTGTATTTAATATTTCGATCACGGTTGAATGTGTTTTTTCGATTTGCCCGTTGGATTCTGAGGATGATGCATAGTTTAATTTTGTGTTTAATTTATTTAAGTATTCTTTAAACTGCGTAGATTGAAAAGTAGTTTCGTGATCTGAAACAATCTCATTAGGGATTCCAAATAGTGAGAAATATTTTGTTAATGCACTGGTAACGTCTATTAAATTTTTGGTATTGATTGGAATCATTTGAAGATGCTTTGAAAAAGAGTCTATAATAGATAGAAAATTTGTGTTTTTGATAATGAAAATATCTATATGTACCCTTTCCAAAGGCTTTTTTGTAATAGGTCTTAATGAAATTTTGATGTTATAAGGTTTTCTGTCATACTTGTGTGTATTACAATTATTACATGAGTTTATATGAGTTTTAATTTTATTTAACATGTTCGGAAAAAAGTATGAGCGTTTAAGTTGACTTTCAACTTCTTTAATACCACGGTGGGCTCTTTCATGTTCTTTTATTATTATTACATTTTGCCGATCTTGATTTGTTACATCTTCGACCATTTTTGTGACTAACACAAAATGACCAGCTTGTGAGAAATTTTCACGAAATGATTCTTGAAGCTTTTGATATAAAATTTCAGGTGCTAAGATAGCAGATTGTTTACCGTTATGAAATTGTTTTAAATATTTTGTAATTTCATCTTTTTCGTACGAGTTTTGACAAATAATAACTCTTTTGAAATTTGGAAATACGTCTTCCAAAATGATTGTTTCTAAATTGGAAATTTTGAAAATAATTTGGTTTCTATAATAATTTATGGGGCGTTCTGAAAAATGGATATAGTAATCATCTGATGTGTTAGCTGAATGAACCGTTTCTATATCACTATTATCGGTGTTCGCGTGTTCTTCGACTTGGTCAAGTTCACGTGAAGTGTTATTTATTGTTTCGTTGGAATTTATTTCTTCAATTGCAGGCATTCTGCTAAGGGCATCCGCTACAACGTTTGCTTTCCCTTCTTTGTAAATGACATCGTAGTCATAATTTTCCAATTCTAATCGCCATCTGAGGATTTTGGAGTTTTTCTCCGAAGATTTGATAAATGTGAGTGGTTTGTGGTCTGTGACCAAAGTAAATTTGTTGCCGTATAGGTAAGGTTGATATTTTTTTACAGCCCAAATTATTGCTAATGCTTCTTTTTCATTAGTGGCGTATCGAATTTCTGTGGAATTTAGTGTTCGCGAGGCGAACGCAATTGGTCTTTCTACATTGTTCTGTTTTTGGGATAAAACAGCACCCAAAGCGTAGTCTGACGCATCTGTAGTTAGAATAAAAGGTTTTGTAAAATCAGGGTACGTGAGTATCTGATCCGTTGCAATGGTTTTCTTTAGTGTATCAAATGCTGTGATATATGTCGGATCTGTTAAGTCAATTGGTACATCTTTTTTTAGGTATTTCGTCATAGGTTTTGTTATTGCTGAATAATCTTTAATAAACCTACGATAATATCCAGATAATCCAAGAAACTGTTTGATTTCCTTAGAGTTCCTTGGTAAAGGCCAGTCGATAATTTTTCTTATTTTATCAGGATTTGCCTTTACTCCATCCTGAGTAATGATATGACCCAGAAACTCTGTTTCTCTTTTAAGAAACTCGCATTTGTCTAGCTGTATTTTTAGGTTGAATTCCGTTAGTCTTGTAAGGACTTTACTAAGGTTAGTCAAATGGTTTTCTAGGTTGTATCCAATGACGATTATGTCATCTAAGTATACATGACAGATATTTCCTAATAATCCCTGTAAGACATTGTTCATCGCACGTTGAAACGTCGCGGGACCGTTTTTTAACCCGAAGGGCATTCTTGAGAATTCGAAATGTCCCTTATCAGTTGAAAAAGCAGTCTTCGCTTTGGATTTTTCTTCCATCGGAATTTGATGGAAACCTGATTTCAAATCCAATGTTGTGAAGTAAACGGCTTTACCAAGGCTGTCCAATATTTCTTCAATGAGTGGCATTGGGAACTTATCATCTATCGTTTTCTCATTGAGCTTGCGGTAGTCGATTACGACTCGTACTTTTCGTTTTCCTGAGGCGTCAGCTTTTTTGTTTACTACCCAGATCGGAGACGAGTAAGGACTACTTGAATGGCGTATAATGCCATTGCTCAGCATTTCCTGAACTTGTTCTTCCACATCTTTTTTGAAATGATGTGGATATCGGTAGGTCTTCGTATATACAGGCGTTTCATCTCGTGTGTGAATGGCATGTTTAATGATCGATGTTGCAGAGAGTTTCTCATTTTGCTTTAGTAACACTGTTTGATTTTTGTAGATAGTGTTAATGAGAGCTATAGTTTCCGATTCGTTAAGGTGGTCTATTCTAATTATTTTCCTTAAGTCTTCCTTATTGATTGGTTGACTGTCTAAGATTGGAATTGGGTCTATTGTCTCGAAGTTATTTACTTTTAACTTGAGTTTCGGTAAATATTTTGGTGGTTCGGGCTCATTGGTTAGAATCCTAACTGTGGTTTTTAAATTTGTGGCGTTATATAAACCAGGTTGTATGGTAATTTGATTGTTTATTGTACCATAACCTTGTGTTACCCAGTCACCATTTTCTGATGTGTTAAATGTAATCGTATGGTGATAAAATTTTACAGATGGGTAATAACGATAGAATTTAAATGAATGTCCATTTAATGTAACTGTATTTGATCTGTAATCAATGTTTGCACTCAATTTGGCCATTGATTCTGATCCTAGGATACCATCAAAAAAGTTATGAAAATTTAATTCGTAAAAAATTTGTGGTGGTAGATTTTGGTTTAAAAAGTTAAATTTACCTTTTTTTGAAGATTTTTGGGTTCCAAGAATATTTTTTACAGTAGTGTTTTCTGATTCTAAGAGATTTTGTGGTATTATATTTGGTTTAATTATATTCTTATTTGCGCCGGTATCGACTAATAGGGTAATGGTTTGGCCGGTTAGATTATGTTGGCATTTAAGATAAGGTAAAAAATTTAATCCTCCGTATCCGATGCCGAGACCTCTTGAAAATTTCCTTCATCTTGGTCATCACTTTCGAGCAAGTTTTCCGAGTTTGAAATTTCTATTTCTGGGTTTGGTTGTTGTATGATTTCGTGGTTGTTGACCAATTTTTTGACAAACGAGTTTCTCGTTCTCATGGATGCATCTACATCCATTGGCTCAGGTGTTGTCCAATTTGGTTTTTTATTGTTCAATGTATTAAATTGATTAGGTTTATTTTGGTACTGATTAAATTTGGATTGGGCACCATTCATTTGAATTGGTTTTTGTGAAATTTGAATTTGATTAAATTTTCTTGAATTATTGGATTGAATTGATTCATTGCTACTGAATTTACAGAGGAAAGCATAGGCTTCCTCTATATTTTTGGGTTTCGCCGCCTGGGCGTAACCGAAATACGGCTTCGTTAAACCTGATATGAATGCTGCAAGAGCATCTTCTTCAATAAACGTGCAGATTGCTTGCCACGAGTTATTGTAAATTTCTTTTTGCTTTGCTAATGACTTGATATTCTGCACAATTTCTTTTGTTTTTTTATAGAAACTGTGCACTGTCATCGAGTCATTCTGTTTATTTGCCCAAAGTTGGGACTTATAGTAAGAGAGTTCCTGCTTGTCACCAAGGGCTTCAAGCAGTATTTGTTTGATTTCATGAAATGTTTCAGGGTTTCCGGCAAGACAGATTATATCTCTTGCTTTTCCTTCGATTTTATTTTTTACTGCTTGTACATACATACGAAGCTGCTGTTCACAAACTATTGTTTCGAACATTCGTAATGTTTCTTCGGCTGTTTTTAGCCAGGCCGCTACCTGTCTTTTGTTACCGTCAAAAGAAGGTAGTGACTTAATGGGATCGGGGATTCGAAATAAGTCAACAGGCAAATTTCTGTTGTCTTTCAATTCCTCTTTTTGGTTCATGCCTGGTTCTTCAACTTTTTGAGTCAAGTAATTTATTACTTGAGCCTGCTCTGTTTGTTTTTGAACCAACGCATGTAACTGAGCAGAAATTGTAACCAATTGGGTATTAAATTCTTGTAACTGCTCGGCGTTCATTTCTTCAATTGTTGCTTCTAAATCTCTATTATTTAAAAAAGCTTCTGAAGACTTTTTCTTCCTACTACACTCGTTTCCTTTTCGGAAAATTTTGTCAATTTTGACCGATGTGGTTTTTAGGAAATTTGAATTAAAATGGTTTGTTCACGAGTCTATCTTGTAGTGCTCGCGAATATTATAATTTTTTGAACTTTGTCAATTAATGTACCTATCTAGTAGTGTACACGTAATATGAAAAATTCACTTTAAACGAGCCTATCTTGTAGTACTCGTAAAAATTATAATTTTTGAATTTAATTAATTAATGTACCTATCTTGTAGTGTACACTTATTAAAAGAAAATTCACTGTAATCGTGCCTATCTTGTAGTACACGAATACGATAAGATAAAAAAAAAATTAGTAAAATAATTTCTTACCTTATTCCAAATTGAATTTTTACGTCTATCTTGTAGTGCGTAAAATTCAAATTGTACTGCCCTCGTGAATGCAGGTTCGAAGTGGTCGTGTAGTTTGATGCGGCGTGATCTGCAACTCCGTTGAACGGTTTTCACCTTTAGTTCTGGATTTCACAGTTCTTGTTCTTCAAGACTTATTCTAAAATTCGTAATTTACCAATCAGAACACAGCGTCGAGCGAGTATATTGTACTCCCTTTCTAGAAGGATTCTCTTGCTGTGACTTTTTAGTAATATCAAACAACACAGAGCGAGTATATTGTACTCCCTTTTACAAGGATTCTCTGGTTGTTTTGATTTTGATTACGAATGAAAGAAAAATCTCGAATTCGTAAGATCTGTGAAGAAATCACTTTGATTTAGTTTTTATTCACTAAATCTAGCACTGTTCACTTTAACTACACTATACACTTCACTGTACGGCTGCGCCAATTATGGAATTAGGACTTATAAAAGATTAAAAAAAAATAATTTATTTACCAATTTTATTAGACAAGTCCTAATACATTGAGTTCTAACTTAAAACTAAACTAATTATGTTATTTTTCTAATAAGCTAAAGATATAATTATGCTTAATTGACATTTTATTATTTTATAATTTATTATTTTAAACGGATGTATCGGGTTTCTTTGTGTGAACATTATAATTGCGATGCAGGTTGGAATGTGCATATCAGCTATTTATTATAACATGACTTTTATCAGGTTTGCTTGTGTGAATGTTGGAATGTGCATATTAGTTATCTATGGTAACATAACTATATATATATATATATATATATATATATATATATATATATATATATATATATATATATATATATATATATATATATATATATATATATATATATATATATATATATATATATATATTACCGGAAGAATACGTGGGTAATACAAATCAGTATTTAAGGAAACGAATAGGTGAACACATTAATGGTTCCAACAACAATGATCCCGCAGTTTCGAAAAGTGCACTCTCTACACATCTGAGGAATACCAAACATTAAATTTCTCTAAAAGACAATGTAAAAATTCTTGCTAAAGAACCAAGTTATCATAAACGCAGAATCATGGAAATGATTTTGATAAGAAAAAGTCAAAAAACACATAAATCAATCGATATTCAGAAAGATTCAGAACATCTCCAGAACTTTTATGATAACCTGATATAAGAAACGAAAAATTGGATTAACATTCACAAACAACAAATGGTATTCATGGATTCGTGCGTCCTTATTATTATGCTATTTTGTTATATAATTTTTTTTTTAAACTTGTTTGGTTTGTAATTTGAAAAAATAAGTTATCCGGTTTTTGGCAACAATCATTTTTCTCCTTCTTATTTATTTTTAATAATTATTATTTTTTTTTTAAAAAAGTAGTTCCGGTTTCAAATTGTTGTTTTATGTTATTACTTATTAGCCATTTGATGGAAATTTTTAGCGTAATTTTTATAGATTTTTAGAAAAAAAATTTTTTTTGACTAAACTTATAAATAGTGTTTATTTTTCCGTTTAAGTCTTAAAATAGTGCTTTTATTAATTTATTTTTGTAAAATGTTTTAATGTATTGTGTCAAATAAGGAAAAGAAAAAGGCATATAAAAATTTGATGTTTCTGTATAAAAAAGTTTTTATACGTAATCTTTAAGAAAAATAATTTTATTATATTATTTGTTAATTTATAGATTTTTGAAAATGTTGGGAATGCCAACGAAACGTTAAATGTTTAGAATAGAAAATTAAAACAATATAAAATATAGGGCTATATACCAAAGAAAACAAAAATTTTGTTTATCAAATTAAAAAACGCCCAAGAAATCCAACAACAACATATATATATATATATATATATATATATATATATATATATATATATATATATATATATATATATATATATATATATATATATATATATATATATATATATATGTATATATGGGGTATTCCACGTCAAATCGACCACTTTTGACCCGACTCATTTCGAATTGGCTGAAACTTTTTTATCTTTTTATACCCCAGTAATAATATGTTTTAGAGTTTTTTTTAAATTTTTTCACCAAACCCAAAAAATGTTATGAATTTTTTTAAAAAATTGCTATTTATTTTTCAAATACCCATGATTTTGTCAAAAATTCACTTAAAGCGATGCTTTTTTTTTTTGAAATATTTGTAATTGAATGTAGTTTTTAAGAAAAGAAAAAAAAATTTCGATGTCTTTTTACATGCAATTTTTCAGTTTTTTGAGAAAAACTGTCAATTTTTCAAAAAGCGACACTTTTAATTTTTTTTTTTTTTTTTTTAAACTTTGTTTTATTCTTCAGTTAATGCCGTTTGAACTAGAGTGGGCCGACTTCGCTTTCTATTTCATTTTTTAGTTTAAAAAAATGTTGTTTTTATTTATTATTATTATTATGTATATATAAAGTTGTTTAATCTGAATTAAAATTGAAAATTTTAAAAATTTTCAAATAAAAATATATTGAACAAGTAACCTTTGACCAAAATATTTATTTTTTTTCAAACAAATCATATAACCATGACAACAAAAAATAACACGTTTATGATTACAGGAATAAAACAATAAACAATCATAAAAGTTGTTTGTACTAATGTTAAAAACGATTTATTAAATTTTTCTAGGTCGTTTATAGTATATTAAGAAACTAGTTTCATAATCGACGATTTTATCGCACGTAATCTGTTTAGAAAACGACCCGCGCAGCGGGGAGTTTTCTAAAGGATAAGTGCGATAAAACGTCTTATGAAACGAGTTTTTTATACTATTTTTTCTATTTTGCATTTTTTGTCTTGAAATTTTAAAAATGTGTATTTAATTAAAAAATAGTCAATTTGAAATTTTGTTATTATTACTAATTATTTTAATTAATTAAAATATTTAACACTAATTTAGATATTTTTATTAATTTTATTTACATAATTATTCGTTTTAATGTTCACTGACGTTTGTATGACCAAAGTGACCAACCTTGAAAGACAAAACTTTGCGTATCGTAATGAAGGCCATTTCGATACGCGTTTGGGTATCGAAATGACTTTATTTTAGACGCAAAATAGAAAAAATAATTTACAAATTGTATAATCTTTTGAATTTGAAAAATTTCTAACAAAAAGGCAACCATCTGTGCGTGTGATCACACTGTGTATTTGCTGAGTTCCTGTAATGGTTTTTGTTTTTGAAAATCGTTCACCTAATTCGTTTACAGCTTTATCGTAATCCTTTTCTGGTGAAAACTTTACCGTTATATTTAAAAGATTTGCCGTAGCAGAAGCCCATGCATATAGCCCGTACGGTGTGGTTATTTGTCCATCAACTGTTAGTTGAAGACTTGCTCTCGCAGCTACTCTTTTGACCGTACCACCAATACCATCGCACGGACCTTTTCCATGAGCAGTCGCAAAAAAATGCCATTCAGCAGATATTCCAAAATCGCTGCTGTGGTAATACAAATTGACGAAATTTTTGAAATTTTTAAATTGTTGAGGAGCTCCGTCCGAAAAATAATATATTTTGTTAATGCTTTCAGAAATGTTTTTCACAAAATCTGTAATAATTTTATTAAAAACATGAACTGCAACGGCATCATGATTGTTGCAATCTGAAATAATTGCTAGACTTCTGTGCCTAAGTTCGTTATGTATTTTAAAATAAATAACAACTGGGAAAATAGTAGCTGAATTATTGTTCCAGTGAAAACCAGATGCAGCATTTTGCACTACAAATGCATAATTTTCTGCAAAGTCACAAATAATAATACATTCAGTTGTATTTAATGAAACTTTTAATGATTTTAAAAATTTCGCTTGCTCTTTAGCGATGAACGAGTGGTGCAATAAAGTCTTCGATTCATTACAGAAATCTTCAACAAAATCATATGACGGTTTAATAAATGTTTCGAGACTGGTTCTTGGCTTTGAAATCCAATACTTGTAGGTGATATTTTCGATTTCGTTTTCTTCAAAAGTTGTAATTAAAATATCGGACAATTTGACTATTCCTGGACAATTTTTACAACTCCCTAAGTAGCATCCGGATGTTGGAAGCTCACATATGATTATTTGCAAACAATCAGTATAATTGTTGATTGGTTTTTCATAATTTTTTGTCAATGAATGAAAATTAGCACCTAAAATGAGAACGAAACTCTATTGTCAGAAAAAAAACATCTTATAAAGTTTAACTTTAGATTATAATTACCAAGCATCATCAACTTAATATTTTGATGCATTGCACAGACACAGATGGTGTGTGTTTCGCTTGCTCCTGCTAATACACAGTTGTTTGGTCGCAAAAAGGCAAATTTTGAAAATCCTACTTTTTCCATAGGATATATTTCTCGGAAGCATTGATATAATTCTTTTAAGTTTGAAAGGATCAGTCGTTTTTGAGTGTACTCGATTACCATTATCATCTCGCATTGAAACAAAATCTTTCATACCTGGCATTAGAGCACTATACTGATCGTCGGTATAAAAGTTGACAACTTTCAACTTTACTTGATCCGGAACTGTTTTACCTATTAATCAAATTTACCGTTTCAAAATAAATTTCTTGGATTTAAAATATATATTTAACGTTGCATATACCTAATTTTGATTCAGGTGTTGATAAAACCCCTGTTTCTTCAGTTAACTTTTTAGCTACACGGGTCATATGCCTTGTAGTATTCATCGTTTCACAAATGCGCCTTTCGCTCCATTTCGTCGGTAATAGAGTTAAAATTTGTATTTTCTCTGATTTTTTTGTATTTTGGTCATTAAATTTAGCGCCTAGTGTTTCTAATAGAGTACGAAAATTTTCACCGTCATCATCACAATTTGACTTCTCATCGGTAGCACACAGTAAACGTTTTTTCAAATTATTGGTTATATGGTTTACTTTACGATTTAAAAAATTGTTGTCGTTTAATTTTTTTAATGGCATCGGTGATTCATTCAATAATTGCAACGCTTTATTTATCATCGGCAATTGAGTTTCAATGCTAACTTCTGACGCAGAACTTGATTGAGATAATATCGGTTCACACTCGAAAGCTGTGGGACGTTAAAAACACTGTGTTAAATGAATTCAAATAACCACAAACTCTAGTAGATAAAAGATCTTACGAATAGATTGTTGAGTTTCTTTAAGATCAGTATAACTATCACTGTAACTCTTATTATTACGATTGTCACTTAAATTAGTATTATTGTCAAATATAGGATTTTTATCAATATCATTTTATTGTTGATTAACATTCAATGACACTCTTTTTCTACACGTTGAGCATAATGGATAATTATCATTTAGTTTCATCTTTTTTTTCATATCGTCAGTTGCACGACGAAGGCCTGTCTTTTTTAAATGATCTTCTAATCCAAACGGATTATAACAGCGATCAAATAAACTTTTCGATTCCATGTTGCACAAAATATTGTAATCGACTTATTTAATCAACTATATAGCTTGAAAATCAAAAAATTCACACTAAGAATTACAATTCACAATTAGAAAAAAAAATATTTTGCTCTAAGAACCACTGTAAAATCAACTTTTAATACGCACTTAAATAATATATTAAACGAGGTTATCAACGCGACGGTCTCAATATAACATTGTTACATTTCACAGTTATGTCCAAAAAAGTAAAAAACGTTTAAACTTGTTTAAATTTTACAAAAAAAAGAAATTTTTCAAAAAGCAACCTTCCAATTCAAATTTTCATAATCCAATCAAAATGTTTTATTTTTTGTTGTCATGGTTATATGATTTGTTTGAAAAAAAAAATAAATATTTTGGTCAAAGGCTACTTGTTCAATATATTTTTATTTGAAAATTTTTAAAATTTTCAATTTTAATTTAGATTAAACAACTTTATATATACATAATAATAATAATAAATAAAAACAACATTTTTTTAAACTAAAAATGAAATAGAAAGCGAAGTCGACCCACTCTAGTTCAAACGGCATTAACTGAAAAATAAGTCAAAGTTTAAAAAAAAAAAAATTAAAAGTGTCGCTTTTTGAAAAATTGACAGTTTTTCTCAAAAAACTGAAAAATTGCATGTAAAAAAGACATCAAATTTTTCTTAAAAAAAAATATATATAAATCTATTAGTAATCTTAATTCATCTAATATTAATCTTAATTCAGTCCATCAATATCTTCAAAATTTCAAACCTGATATTCTTTTCTTAACTGAATGAAACGATTATCAGTGACCGAGCAGTAACTTTAGATCGAAGTAAATACCTTTGTCCTTATTATGATGTTGAATCCTCGTTTTATTTCAAGCATGGTGTTTGTGTATATATAAGAAACACCATTCCCTATGCTAGAATTAAGAATTTTGAATTAAATTCAAAATACCATAACATGGTATCCCTTAAGATTTGTTGTTCTAATCAAAAGTTGTTTGTCTTTGGGTTGTATCGCTCGTCAAACACGCTTAAGAACATCAACTTATTTCATGACTTATCTGAAAAAATAGATAGGTTGACTGGGTATCCAAATGCCAAATTTATAGTTCAGGGTGACTTTAATGTTCACAATATAGATTGGCTCACCTATAGCTCCACTACTGATGAGATAGGTAAACAAGCCGAGCTATTTGCTATTTACCATAATTTCACACAGGTTATAGATCAGCCTACCAGAGTGCCGGACGTTTCTGGACAAAGGAGTAACTTGCTAGATTTATTTTTGACAAATGATCCTTACTTGGTACAAATTAAAATTTCTGAGCCTTTAGGTGGTTCAGATCATAATTTAATTTATACACAATTAAATGAAGAAATTCCAAAACAATTTAAAGCTAATCCCCGTCTTGTTTGGGACCATAAATCTGCGGATTGGCAGGGTCTTAGAGAGATTTTAAAATGGTTTCCTTGGAAACGTTATTGTCTTACTGGCCAAGATCCTAATAAAGCTGCGTTAAATTGTTCTGAGGCTATTTTTGAGGGTATACGCAGATTTATTCCAAACAGACTGATTGTTCCTAAGACTGATCTATGGTTTTCCAAAAAATGCAAAAAGGCAATAAAAATTAAGAAAAGAGCATTCCAAAAGTTTCATCAAAACAAATCTGATGAAAACCTTAGACAGTATCGAATTGAGAGAAATTTATGTAGGAAATTGATAGATGCGTTAAGGCTGTTTAGGGCAATTTTTTTAAATCTTCTTTACCTCCTCTTATTGATAAAGATATGCCTGTCATTGACCCAAGAGAAAAAACTAACCTTCTGGGAAAGTATTTCTCTAAAAACTCTACACTAAAAGAACCCAATTTCTTGCCTAAGCAAATTCCTAGAGTTTCACACAAAATGATGCGCATAATTTTTCGTAAAAACGTCATTCGGAAAATGTTTTTACAAATTAATACGAACAAAGCATCTGGGCCAGATCGTATTCCTCCAATTATTCTTAAGACATTTGCTAAAGAGCTAGCGCCAATCCTCACAAAGATGTTTTATTTGTCATATAAAAAAGAGATTTTTCCTGAATTATGGAAAATGGCTAGTGTTCAGCCTGTTCCCAAAAAGGGCCGTAAAACTGATCCAACAAATTATAGACCCATTTCAATTTCATCGGTTGTTGCTAAAATTTTTGAGAAATACATTAATTTTAATCTAATGAACTTTTTAGAGTTTTCAAAATTACTTAATGAAAGGCAACACGGGTTCCGAAAAGGAAGAGCGACGGGAGATTTACTTTCCTTTGTCACTCATGTGTGGAACAAATCGCTTGAGAACCGTGGTGAAATTTTCGGTGTTGTTCTTGATATTTTCAAAGCATTTGACAAAGTATGGCATAATAATCTTATTTGCAAATTAAGATGCTATGGTTTGGACGCACAACTTATTTCTTGGCTACAGAGCTTTATTGTTGAGCGAAAATTTCGGGTCAATGTTGATGGTGTTTCTTCGGAGGTTTTTTCAACAAATACAGGAGTTCCTCGAGGCTCTGCTTTGTCGCCAACCCTATTTCTTATTTATATTAACGATTTGTTGGATTCAACAGTTAATCCTATCCATAGTTTTGCTGATGATAGCACGCTTCATGCGTCTCATGAAAACCCTAATTTATATTCACCGTTAGCACTTAACAACTGTAGATCAAAGTTGATGGATTCTTTAAACCATGACCTTAAAACTATTTTGGATTGGGGGCTCGCTAATAATGTTGAATTCAATACGAGCAAAACACAGGTTTATCATTTTTCTAGATTATCCACACCTAATCCATTTCCATTAAAGTTTGACTCTAAAAATCTTGTTGAGAAAGAATCTGTAAGACTTTTAGGAGTAGAAGTTGAAAATAATCTCAAATTGAATTCCCATATTTTTAACTAAGTCAAGAACGCTGTTCAAAAATTAGGCTTTTTGGAACGATGTCGTAAGTTTTTTAATAGCGAACAGCTTCGTTTAATATACAAATCATTTATACGTCCCTGCATGGAGTATTGTTCTCACATAGGAGCGGTTTATAATTATTGTAAAAAGAGCCGGAGTTTTTTCAATAAAGAGTTCCTTCAAAAGACATATTTTTCACTCTTCCATCATCTTAGCCCATCAAATATGTTTTTAATTTTTTTATCCAATCAAATCGGAACTAAGCGTGGTAAGAAAAAAGTTAAAAAACGCGCACTTTCAAAATTATAAGAAAGACTGCGCAGTGCTAAATTCTAAAATAAATTTCTAAGGAGTCCTATTATATTACCCTTCAAAATGAAATTCTAGATGTATTCATAGGCATAAATAAATAAGCGACTGAAGAGGACTAAACTCAAAGTTCATTATCATCTAGTGTTATTTGCGCAAACAAAACGTCGTCTTCCACAGATAATTTTAGGAATTTGGAAAAATCTTGATGGTCGGGATTGGTATGTGAGACCAAAATCTAGATTATTGCATTGTAAGTTTGTCAAAAAAATGTTGTGAAGTGTGTCAAAAGAAAGATTTTTATTTATTTTTTACCCAATTTTTTGGAAAAAAAATAAAATTAATTATTTGTTTGACATGAAATTTTATTACTATTATTGAGAACTATGGCATTATAAGTTTGTCAAAAAAATATTGTCAAGTGTTTCAAAAAAATGATTTCATTTATTTATTTTTTGGAAAAAAAATTTAGCTGTTTACGTAAATATTATTGAACATGGATATTTTTGAATTTGTTATAGTTGTTGAAATATTTTTGAAATTTTGAAAAAGTTTCAAGTTTTGATTAGTTAAGAATTTTTGGAATATTTTTAGATTTTTGAAAAATTTTTAAATTTTGATTTTATTATAATTTTGGAAAAAGTTTGAATTTTTAAGAATTTTCAGAATATTATTAGAATTAAGAAAAAGTTTAAATATTTGATTTTATTATAATTTTTATAATTTTGGAAAAAGTTACAATTTTTGATTTTGTTATAATTTTTACAATATTTTTGGAATTTTGAAAGAAATATGAATTTGTGATTTTGAAATATTTTCTCGAAACGCTAAATGGAGAGTTTTTGAGTAGTTTGCTGATTGCATAACCTTTTCAGTTTTCACTAAATTAAGTTAATTTAGTGTTAGTTTCGTGTTAGTTTTGTAATACATATCTAACTAAACAGAGATAAAAAAATACATTTCCTTTAACAAAAAGTTATGATTGATATGCATCGCTGCCCAAAACTAAAAACCATGTCCTCATAAAAGTTTTTTGCCGAAAACTATATCAAAATCCTTAACCCAGACCGAAGTCTTGATATCTCAGAGTTGTGAGATTTCAGCCCCTCCATATTTTTATTATTGCTTTTGGCTTAGTTTTTGAAGTTCTTTTGGGATCAAGTCGTTTTCAATAATTTGTGGGCTCCAGTTCATCGGCTTGCAATTTTGCTTTTCGGTTTGATATTTTGCTGATATTGAATCTGATTGCATGATATTGAATCTGTTAGACTTGTTGGAGTGGATATTAAAAATAACATGAAATGGGAGAAACATATTCTTGAGGCGATGTAAAACGGTTGAAACTCTCAAACAAAGTTGGTTTGACTATTAATAATTCATTCGTGTGTCTGAGTGATCTGACAAAAAATGTGTCTGAGATATCAATCCACTATAAATACAATTTTAAAAATTTCTTTTTTAAAAAGATCCAAAATGTTTCTGCATTGTGTGCGTAGTATAGTCAATGGAAAAGAGTTTTAGATCTATTCTACATGTTTACTATGTCCAGATACCTCATTGTAAGACTAGTTTGCCAGAATGATTATTTGAGTAGAGTGGTCAAATTGTGGATCTTAACGTGCCCGTTCTCCGTTTATTCCAATGAGTTAGCCCCTTAGATGTTTAAAATATCTATCGTTGTTTTAATTGAGTATAGTATAGTTATCTCGATATGCTTATTCCCTCCATTTTCACCAACTCAATCAATTGTTTTGAGCAGGGTATCGAACTCAAACCCAGAGAAAAAAGTATCATGCTCTATTGACGGAACTAACTAGGCTAAACGAGAAAACTACTACGAGATTACAAGATTTTTATTAAATGTTTGTTTGTTCTTGAAACTTTAGTAGTCTCTCTCCCTATAATTCGTCTTGGTACGTTCCAATAAGTAAACATTATCATGTTGTAGCCAAAAGCTTCTTTCAAATTCATGAAATTAGGTTACAATAACATACTGCTGCTAAGAAAAACAGTCGAATACAATAAAATATTAAATACAATCCACGTTACCCAAACAAATTTCAAAATATTTCCGATTTTCTCAATCGTTTCAACATTCCATAACAATTTTCATCAAATAACCATAAAAACTAATAGTGCAATTATTTATGTCAAAACTAATAGTAAATACAATTAAAATTTATCTTCATAGTTAAGCAAAACCAAGCTTCATACGAAACGTAAATAAAACAAAAATATGTTATTCAAGCTGATCTTAATGCAAAATTATACACAGAGTCGTTTCTTTAAGAAAATATTTAAGAAAATGAAAATATTTTTTTTATTTTCAATATTTACATTAAATTAACGATCAGAGACACATTATATTTTCATTAATTGTTCATGTACACAAATATTTATATTTGTTAAGTTTTCTTTAAGATTTGTTTATTGTAAGTATAAAAAAATTATATTTGTTTAGACAAATATTTTATTTAATAAGCGGTAATATTTTTTATTATTACTTAAAAGGTAGATTTAGCGGCACGTTTTTCAACGTACACACACCCAAATAAAAGTATATAATAAATTTGCATAAAATATATCATGATGAAGTAAGAATATAGAATTACAACATAAAACCACAATTTTCTATCAATTTCCCTATATGAGTCATAATTAAATCGTGGTTATAACGATACGTCTCTCATTGCGACACAATAATTTATTTTATTTTCATTTTTTATTTAATTATTTTTCCAGTTAAACTAGGTAACATATATCCGCTGTCAACAATGATCAATTTTATTTCTTCGTTATTTTAGAATCGTGAGAAATTCAATTTCCTTTTAAACATTTGATTTCCTTTCGTGCAATGTATGTGTTGGTCTGGATGAAAATAATTTCAATTTTGGTTAAAATGTGATGAGAAACGCAATACAATAATTTTTCTATTTATAACGAGCTTTAACAGTGCTAGCAGATATGTGATCGCTTTGGTCCACAACACTACCTAAGAATTCCTTACCATATTTTATCGAACTAATAAAAGAATATCACCTTTGAAGATTTAATATTTTAATTTTTTCCATCACCCAGTTACATATAATGTTAAATATTTATTCCATCACAATCCATAAACCAAACAAAACCAAGAAAACGAGTAACACAATTAAATCAAAACAAAATTTTCATTTCTCATCTTTCATTCATTCATGAACATTAGCACATACCTTAAAGAAACTGAATTAATAATATAAGGGGAGCAAAAAAAAAATTAAATTAAAAAAGAAAAATAAATTGCTGATTTTATAAAATTCCTTAATGAATTGCCAAGAAAAAATCTGTTTTGATTTTGTTTTGAAATAAAATCATATTTTCTTTTTCATCTTATATGTTTTCTTCTCCTTCGACTTTTATAATAGTTTTTTATTATTGGGTAGACAAAAAACTGGAAACTATTCAGCTGTTACTTATTTCCATAGAGTACGGTCAACTACTCATTATGATGTTTCAACTTTTCTATTGCTACATTTTTCTGACATTTTGCTGTTCAATAGAAGGAAATAAAATAGTTTGAAACAAATGGCTTTGAACATGAACAGATCTTAGTATTGATATTGGTATTGGTATTGGTAATGGTATTGGTATTGGTATTGATATTGATATTGGTATTAATATTGGTATTAATATTGGTATTGGTATTGGTATTGGTATTGGTATTGGTATTGGTATTGGTATTGGTATTGGTATTGGTATTGGTATTGGTATTGGTATTGGTATTGGTATTGGTATTGGTATTGGTATTGGTATTGGTATTGGTATTGGTATTGGTATTGGTATTGGTATTGGTATTGGTATTGGTATTGGTATTGATATTGGTATTGGTATTGGTATTGGTATTGGTATTGGTATTGGTATTGGTATTGGTATTAGTATTGGTATTGGTATTGGTATTGGTACTGGTATTGGTATTGGTATTGGTATTGGTATTGGTATTGATATTGATATTGGTATTAATATTGGTATTAATATTGGTATTGGTATTGGTATTGGTATTGGTATTGGTATTGGTATTGGTATTGGTATTGGTATTGGTATTGGTATTGGTATTGGTATTGGTATTGGTATTGGTATTGGTATTGGTATTGGTATTGGTATTGGTATTGGTATTGGTATTGGTATTGGTATTGGTATTGGTATTGGTATTGGTATTGGTATTGGTATTGGTATTGGTATTGATATTGGTATTGGTATTGGTATTGGTATTGGTATTGGTATTGGTATTGGTATTGGTATTGGTATTGGTATTGGTATTGGTATTGGTATTAGTATTGGTATTGGTATTGGTACTGGTATTGGTATTGGTATTGGTATTGGTATTGGTATTGGTATTGGTATTGGTATTGGTATTGGTATTGGTATTGGTATTGGTATTGGTATTGGTATTGGTATTGGTATTGGTATTGGTATTGGTATTGGTATTGGTATTGGTATTGGTATTGGTATTGGTATTGGTATTGGTATTGGTATTGGTATTGGTATTGGTATTGGTATTGGTATTGGTATTGGTATTGGTATTGGTATTGGTATTGGTATTGGTATTGGTATTGGTATTGGTATTGGTATTGGTATTGGTATTGGTATTGGTATTGGTATTGATATTGGTATTGGTATTGGTATTGGTATTGGTATTGGTATTGGTATTGGTATTGGTATTGGTATTGGTATTGGTATTGGTATTGGTATTGGTATTAGTATTGGTATTGGTATTGGTACTGGTATTGGTATTGGTATTGGTATTGGTATTGGTATTGGTATTGGTATTGGTATTGGTATTGGTATTGGTATTGGTATTGGTATTGGTATTGGTATTGGTATTGGTATTGGTATTGGTATTGGTATTGGTATTGGTATTGGTATTGGTATTGGTATTGGTATTGGTATTGGTATTGGTATTGGTATTGGTATTGGTATTGGTATTGGTATTGGTATTGGTATTGGTATTGGTATTGGAATTGATATTGGTATTGGTATTGGTATTGCGATTGAAACTCTCCTGATTCTTATTGACAAAATAAAGCAAGCAAACTCATTTGGACACGCCACATGTAAGACTGGTGACAGTTATGTAAACGTTTATTACACAAAACCAAGAATATCTGCAATGACTGCATTTCCACCACAGTCCAATTTGACCTTTAAACAACGAAAATGATTTACATTTACGAGATTATGCACAGTAAGAACAACAACAAAATTTAAAAAAATATTATCAAAATGTGACTAAATTCATATAGCTATAACTATTTACTTTCTTTCATTTAAAACCATACAAAACCATGGGACGCCTTCACCTACAAAACAAGATAAAAACAAAAAAAAAACACATTTTATAGTTTTATATTAAAATAACTGTGTCAGACATTAATTTATGCAAATGCAAATTAAAATTCCGATTATAACCGGCGACTAGGGAAAAGATTTATTATTATTATTGCTTGCTCAGACACTAAAACTAAACAGATGATTTACACTTTGATAATCGGAACTATAAAGATATATATATACTGAATATAAAATAGTTTTACTTACTTTGACAATGTCCACGATATGCAACACTTAACATTTTATTATCCTCCCGACATGCTCTTTTTTTCAACTGACATTCTGTTTTGTACGTTTTGCCATCAGTTCCACAAACAGGATTGAAATATGGTCCCTGGTTATTTTTGTCCTAATCAAAAGTAAAAAAAAATTACGATTTTTACAATTAAATTTTATTGCATTTGTGGATGATAAATAATTTGAAATTATATTTCGCAAAAAATTCGTGGTCGTAAAATTATTTTTATTGGGTTGTCATCAATTAAATAAAAATAAAATAATTTTTTTTATTAATAAAATATTTTTATTACGTAAAAAAAAGATTTATGAAAATCGTCTGGATACTGGAAAGGAGTGGTATTTGCATTTTTTTCATGAAGTTTTGATTCTTTTTGTTTAGAATGGGAATAAAGATTTTGCAGTCGATCGTAAATGTGTAATATTTGTTTCACGTTGGCTTTTGAAAACAGATTTGGAACTGTACTGGCTTCTGTACTTTACATTATCTGTCATATTTCTACCATATGCTTGATTCAGGATTTAAATATTTTTGACATGGAATGAATATTCCTAGGACGAAGACACCGTTTACAGAAACTGTTTAATATTTAGTGAGTTTGTTTTTGATGGGCTGAAGTTTAGGTTCCTGTTTAGAGGTAAAAGGTGATTGGAAGTGTATTCAAACGATTTGAATGCATACATGGAGAGTTTTTTAAATTAATAATTAGTGAAGGTATGTCTGCATCATCCAAACTTTTGACGTTAGCAAAAACGTGCTCGAAAAAGAGTGAGTTCGGTACACGATTTGGAGCTCCATTACTCAATGTCAAATTTAAAATCTTGTAGCAATTTGCTCAGAAATATTTTACGCTTAGCATTGAAACCATGCAGTGAAGTTGTAACAGATTACAGTTATGCTGTGCTTTGTTGAAGTTTTAGAACATCGGACTTTCATACCATAGTTGGTTAGGCCATAGGAATTGTCAAATTTGTCTAACAGTAGTGTTAGAAATTCAGTCAAAGCCGCAAATTTATATCAATAGTCAACCCGGCTAATCTTATTCACCGTCTTTATGTTGTTTATTAGTAGAACATGTAACAAATACAAGATTGAAAAAATAATTTATGTTTCAATTGTCCAAGTGTTAGAATTGCATTGCATTTCACACCAAATGAAATGACGTTAGATTGGAACATTGGGCAACTGGAAATATAAAATGCGGTTTTGTCTTGTGAAAACGCATATATACTAAATTTAAACCTGGTTTTACTATTTGTCTTAGTACATCTGTAGTCATAAGCGAGCACAAAGCACTTCGAATTTCTTCGATGACCTCAGAGGTCACGAATAGGTGCGATCAAGCTCAGCGTTAATTTCTACTTAAGATTTGAATGTGATGCTAGTCAAGGGATGCTAGTCAGGCTGATCGGTCCCAGAGGTTCCAGCTTCAACAGCTATTAGAAAGAAAGAGTGAGTTTTAGGTTTTCTTGAAAATTAAATTCTTTCAAAAAACTTATTTACAATCAATAACCCCCAAAAATGTGTAACGATCGGCCGTATTTCGTTTCTTACTCTAAATTAAGAATAAAAACGATCTAAAAATACCTCCATAAAAACGACTTATTCTTTCATTTTAATATTATATATTAACATGAAAATCAAAACAAAAAACATCCAAAGAAACTCCGTAATATTATTTGTAATTTTATATTTTCATTTTTGGACCTACCCAATTTAGACACAATTGGGCCATATAAAAATCATAACAAAGAGAGAAAAGATGCTTTCTCATATAACTGGATCTGTATTTGAGATCATGTGATAAAAATTCTAAATATTTATTGGGCGTAAAGGCGACCAATGTACATAAAAAAGAAACAAAGGTAGAAAATGTTCGTTAATAAAACATCGATTAATCTGTTCGATCGGGCAGTATGAAATTTCTATCAAATTGTTTTTAGTAGTGTTATTGTGCTACGAGTGTTTTAATGCGTATTATTTAACTATATAATTGTTCAAATTTAGTTTGTAAATTTAATTTATATTTTAAATCAGTTAAGTTTTCGTGGTGACAGCAGGCTCTAAAGTTTAAAATAGTCAAAGATGAGTTTTCATGCATGACTCAGCTAGGATTGATATGGACTTCTTCATCCATGTTTCCTCTCAACTACATTTAGTTTCGTAGAACGAGCCAAATGAATCGATACTTTTCGGAAATTATTGACGTTTGAACGATGTTACACAGGATTTTTCTATGCATAATAATGATGCACTATGTTTACTAAAATTGTTCTTGTCCATGCTTACCATCAAATCCTAGTTAATACGAAAGATAAACACAAAATTGTCATTGATAGCTGTTTCCTTTGGACTCATCGAATTCCTTAGAATGACTTAGGGTCTGGCGCAGCATAGACTTTTCAGTGTTCTATTGACGAGGTAGTTAAAGAACTAATCTTTGTATTTGTGTTCATCGATGATGGTTTGGTGGCATGCATTTGGCCTAAGAAGCATCAAAAACATTTACGTTTTAAATTTAGAATCGAACTCTCGAAGTGCGTACATTGGTGTATATTTTTTAGATTTTCTAAGTCATGAAATTACAAAAAATTAAGTAAATTCTTCCCCATATTGAATCATGGCAATTCGTAGGCATGGGAAATTATTACCATAGATATATACCTCACTTAGCCGAATTAGTAGCTCCCCTTTACGACTAAACTAGCAAAGATTAAGAAAAAGTCCTCTTTCGTTCGTTCTCTCCAATGCAGTTCTGCCGTTAGTTAGTCAACCTAAATTGGTGCTTTTAAACTACACTCTTCTAGCTCATGTGTTACAAAATTTAAGCTTTTGTACAAAAACAAATGCTTGCAAACCTTAGGATTTTTCTAGAAAAACCTCTCAGCTGCAAGACAAAATTATTTAACCTATTACCTCAAGCTGTTAGTTATTTTTCTAGCTATAAACATGAACATCCACTTGTAGAAGGCCGTTTGTTCACAATGTTTACTGAGCACAAACGTCTGGTATCATCCAATCACCTTAATCGTAGATCAAGATATATTTTCATGAGCTGAAGAGATAGTCATCGATTTCACTGGGTTGAATGTCGATAAACTCTTCGATCTTCAAGAGTCCGATTCAGAATTCATCAGATTAATTCAAAACCAAAAATTGTAGGTCGAAAAATGGTAATAAAGCGATATACTTCTGGCCGCCAATGAGTGTTTAAGCTGGATTTTGATCTAAAACATTCTTTGCATATCCTAAGATGCAAGTTCACCGTTAGACTTATTTTGAGTTTGGACATACACCTGTCCCCATGGTCAAATTTGAGTCTGAATCCATTAGCAGATTTGGTGTGCCGTTAAACATAAGTTCATATCACGAAGCAAATTTTTAATACGGACTGTTCTCAAAGACTACGGATGAATGTTTACAACCCTAAAATCAACGAAATAGTGAAACAATTCCGCAGACAGCTTTAATCATGTTTTAATAGTTCATACAAATATAATAAATTGGAGTGATGCGCTTCCTATCGTCATGTTGGATAGTCAGATTTCGATCAAAACTGACCTAGGATGTATTTCTACGGATCTTGTCTACGAACAAAGCCTGAAGATCACTTGAGAGCTATTTATACATGCATAGAATTCACCTCTCATCGAACATAAGATCTAGTTGATCATATAAAACAATGGATGTAATTCTTAATTGATTTAACATTTACATTCCAAAAGATATCACAAAATGTGGCTTTGTTTTCATCAGGGTGTATAAAGATAAATCAAGCTTATCACTCTCATATGAGGAACATAAAATGAGGCGTTTCCGAAAGAACAATTTTATTCAAATCAACGGAACGAACATTTCTATTTCAAAAGACAAACTCAAACCAGGTCACATCACGGACGAGTTTGTTTATAAGTCAACCTCAAGAAATGTTACTGTCAGACTTTAATTTCGGCATAAAATTTGTTCAAAGTTTTTTTAAAGGAAAAGAGCTCTGTAGAGGGTTTCCTAAGCTCTACGTTTCTTTAAATTCAAAATTAAAATTATAATTTAAATTGGTATATCGGTAATCAAGGTACGCCAGTTCAATATTAAAACTATAAATCCAACAACAATTAAACCATTAATTCAATTGAGAAAAAACTCGTTCAAATATAATTTCAAACCGAAAGAGAAACACCAGCACCACCAGCTTTGAATCAATAATTGATTACAAAAACTCCATAGTTTATCACTCTATAATTTCTATTAATTCTTACAAAAAAAATCGCTTCGGAGAAAACTAATGAGATCATGTCCATCTTTGTGGTTGCTAGGACAATCGCCATATAACAGCTTGGGCTCACGCATAATATAAAATTTCAGGACGTTAATGAAAATACACATAGAGCTTCTGTTTTGTTTAAACACATCCAAAATTGTGCCATCAATTTTATAAAATTTTAAAATAAGATTTTTTGAAAATAGTATATTGTATAACTATTCTAAACGCGTTTTCTATATAGGAAATTGGAAAAAACTGGTTCACTTGGTCCACTTTTGCCGAGAGCTATTAAAACCGAGTTTTATCAAAATCAAATCACAAGTCTTATAGATATTGAAGTTTAAAAATAAACAGTTTTCCAGAAGACACCCCCCCCCCCCCCCCCATTTTTGTCCATTTCTACACAAATGTTCTCAGAACTATGGCAAATGAAATAAATGAACTAAAAATCATGTGGCAAAATAAATTGTCCGCGAAAGCCTCTAACACCATCCCAATTTAGTCAGATTGTACTCGAAAGCTTTCAAAACTTTGCGAATTACACCAAAATTTTATGTTCCAAGTTTCATCAAGGTCATATTAAATGACTTAATGGTATTGAAATTTTATAAAAACATTTAAAAACTGGAAAAAAATATTTAGCTTACCATCAAAAACTGGTTGTTATAAAGATTCTCTTCCGTAACCCCAATACTCGGCAAACCCATTCGTAAACTATCCTCAAAACTGCTTTTAACCTTCTTTACCGATGTTACACTATTGTTATTATTATTATTATTGTGAATAACAAAATCACTAATGTTGTCATGGTTACGTTTTCGTTTTCTTAACTTATTTTTGAATTTATCACTATCCCTCTGAACAACTGTACGTAAATTATTATAATTATTGTTATAATTAATGAATTCACTACTTAATAAATTACTATTATTATTATTGTTATTGGAAAATAATTTAGTTCTATTTAATTTTTTATGTTTATGTCGTACATTGTTTTTATATTTATTTAATTTATAGTTATTATTAATATTAATATTTCTATTATTACTATCACTATCACTATTATTATTAAAAATAATAAGTTTATCACTTTTTAGTTCATTTGATGTTGTTATATTAATAATATTTATCACATCACTATTTTTACTATTAATACTACTATTATTATTAATTAAATTAAATTTATTAATATTTTTAAATTTTCTTTTTCTTTGGTTATTTTCCTTATGATTATTTAACTTTTTTGGTTTTTGATTAAAGTTATATTCATTTATGTAATTTTCGTTATTTAAGTTAGTTTTCCTTTCTATTTCCACTAAATTTGAATTTTTACTATTTTCTTTACTTATTTTATTCTTGTTTTTATATTCTTTGGATGTTTTACATAGTGGAGAACAGATACATTTTGGACGTCCTTTACGGATGACGCAACGTTTGTGTGGGCCACAGTTGGCATTCTCACATGTTTCTGAAAATTAAATAATAATTTTATTTTATGTAGTAGGCGAGGAAATAAAGCACAAAAATAGGCCAAACCTAAGCATATTGGCAGAGTAGAGTAGATGCGGATCGAGATGCGGTTTTTTGTTTGATTCAGGAAGCCGTCAGGAAAGTTTGTGAACATAGCCACTTTTTGGCAAACGCATATTGCACCCGTGCATAAGAAAAATGCATTTTTAAAAGTGCATTCAGGGATCTGATTAAAAAAAATTCATAACTTGGTCAATGATCACAAAAATAGAACCATTTTTGTTAATCGGGGGTTTTTGGGGCTGTTGAACACGAATATGATGTCGGTGATGACCTCCGGAGTACCTAGGGCCAAGGGCGGGTATGCCTAACTCATCTCCTGGAACTTTCCATAAATTCAGCTCGAACTTGATCGAAGCTCGTTACTCGGGTGTTTTTGGGGTGGCTGTTACAATCTTATTTCAGGATATGAGTTAAATATACCCGCCCTGGGCCCAGGTACTCCGACGGTCATCGCCGACATCATATTCGTGTTCAGCGGCCTTGAAAATCCCCGAGTAACGAGATTTGATCAATTTCGAGCTGTATTTATGGAAAGTTCCAGATGATGAGGTGTATATAACCCGCCCTGGGCCCTAGGTACTCCGAAAGTCATCGCAGACATCATATTCGTGTTCAGCGGCCCCAAAAACCCTCCAGTAACGAATTTCGATCAATTTGGAGCTGAACTTATGGAAAGTTCCAGGAGATGAGTTAGACATACCCGCCCTGGGCCCTAGGTACTCCGAGGGTCATTACCAACGTCATATTCGTGTTCAATGACCTACCTCCGAGTAACGAGCTTTGATCAATTTCGAGCTGAATTTATGAAAAGCTCCAGAAGATGATGTCGTAGACATAATATTCGTGTTCAGTGGCCCCAAAAACCCCGAGTAACGAGCTTCGATCAATTTCGAGCTGAATTTATGGAAAGGTCCAGGAGATGAGTTTGACATACCCGCCCTGGGCCCTAGATACTCCGGATGTCATCGCCGACATCATATTCCTGTTCAGCGGCCCCAGAAACCCCCGAGTAACGGGTTTTGATCAATTTCGACCTGAATTTATGGAAAGTTCTAGGAGATGGGTGAGACATATCCGCCCGGGGCCTAGGTACTCCGGAGGTCATCGTCGACATCATATTCGTGTTCAGCGGCCCCGAAAACCCCCGAGTAACGAACTTCGATCAAGTTCGAGCTGAATTTATGGAAAGTTCCAGGAGATGAATTAGACATACCCGCCCTGAGCCCTCCCAAAGCCCCCGAATTACAAAAATAGTTCTATTTCTGTGATCATTGATCAAGTTATGAATTTTTTTTAATCAGATCACTGAATGCACTTTTAAAAATGCATTTTTCTTATGCACGGGTGCAATATGCATGTGCTGAAAAGTGGCTTTATTCACAAACTTTCCTGACGGCTTCCTGAATCGAATGCAAAAAGCCGCATCTCGATCCATCTTGCTCTGCCAATTTGCTTAGGTTTGGTCCTTTATTTCCTCGTCTATAGGAAAAGTTTTGTTGCAGGAAATTTAAAACTGGACCTTCGGTCTTGTGATTTAGGAATTTGTGCCTGAAGGCTTAGTTTTTCTAGATTGGGCTTTGGTTTTTGAGATTTAAATCGTGTGCTTTGAGATTTTTGGCAATTCACACAATTTGAAGCTCATGAATCGAAACTTAAGACTTGGAAGCTTGAAGTTGCAACACGAAACTTGGAAGTTGGAGGTTGAGGGTTAAAACTAGGAACTTGGAACATGAGACTTGGAACTTAGAACTTGCAATTTGGAACTTGGAACTTGAAATTTGGAGCTTGAAGCTTGAAACTTGTAACCTTGAACTTGGAACTGGATACTTGGAACTTTGAACTTGGCACTTGGCACTTGGGACTTGGAACTTGTAACTTGTAACTTGTAGCTTAGAACTTGGAACTTGGAACTTGGAACTTGGAACTTGTAACTTGGAACTTGGAACTTGGGACTTGGAACTTGGAACTTGGAGCTTGGAACTTGGAGCTTGGACCTTGGACCTTGGACCTTGGAACTTGGAACTTGGAACTTGGAACTTGGATTTTAAAACTTGGAATTTGGAATATGGAACTTAGAACTTAGTACTTGGAGCCTAAAACTTGAAACTTGGAACTAGGAATTTGAATTTAAAACTTGGAAATCGGAATTTGGAACTTGGAACTTGGAACTTGGACCTTGGAACTTGGAACTTGGAACTTGGAACTTGGAACTTGGAACTTGGAACTTGGAACTTGGAACTTGGAACTTGGAACTTGGAACTTGAAACTTGGAACTTGGAACTTGGAACTTGGAACTTGGAATTTGGAACTTGGAACTTGGAACTTGGAACTTGGAACTTGGAACTTGGAACTTGGAACTTGGAACTTGGAACTTGGAACTTGGAACTTGGAACTTGGAACTTGGAACTTGGAACTTGGAACTTGGAACTTGGAACTTGGAACTTGGAACTTGGAACTTGAAACTTGGAACTTGGAACTTGGAACTTGGAACTTGGAACTTGGAACTTGGAACTTGGAACTTGGAACTTGGAACTTGGAACTTGGATTTTAAAACTTGGAATTTGGAATATGGAACTTAGAACTTAGTACTTGGAGCCTAAAACTTGAAACTTGGAACTAGGAATTTGAATTTAAAACTTGGAAATCGGAATTTGGAACTTGGAACTTGGAACTTGGAACTTGGACCTTGGAACTTGGAACTTGGAACTTGGAACTTGGAACTTGGAACTTGGAACTTGGAACTTGGAACTTGGAACTTGGAACTTGGAACTTGGAACTTGGAACTTGGAACTTGGAACTTGGAACTTGGAACTTGGAACTTGGAACTTGGAACTTGGAACTTGGAACTTGGAATTTGGAACTTGGAACTTGGAACTTGGAACTTGGAACTTGGAACTTGGAACTTGGAACTTGGAACTTGGAACTTGGAACTTGGAACTTGGAACTTGGAACTTGGAACTTGGAACTTGGAACTTGGAACTTGGAACTTGGAACTTGGAACTTGGA
Organism: Diogma glabrata; assembly: GCA_963693315.1. NCBI lineage: Eukaryota > Metazoa > Arthropoda > Insecta > Diptera > Cylindrotomidae > Diogma > Diogma glabrata. Next base: position 24,596,044 of record OY856186.1, on the reverse strand, counting down.
ACTTGGAACTTGGAACTTGGAACTTGGAACTTGGAACTTGGAACCTGGAACTTGGAACTTGGAACTTGGAACTTAAAACCTGGAACTTGGAACTTGGAACTCGAAACTTGGAACCTGGAACTTAAACCTTGCAATTCGGATTACGGAACATGGAACATAGAACTCAGAACTTAGGACTTGAAACATAGAACTTGGAACTAGGAATTTGGATTTAAAACTTGGAACTTAGAATTTGGAACTTAGAGCTTGGAACCTAGCAACTTGGAAATTGGAACTTGGCACTTGGAATTTGGAACTTGGAACATAGAACTTGAAACTTTAAACTTGGAACCATGGAACTTCGAACTTTAAACTTGGAACTTAAAACTTGGAACTAGGAATTTGTAACTTGGAACTTTGAACTTAAAACTTGGAACTAGGAATTTGGGACTTGGAACTTGGTATTTGGTGTTTGAAATTTGGAATTGGAAACTGAAAACTTGGAAGTTGGAACTTGAAACAGGGAATTTGAAAATCAAAACATGGAGCATGGAGCTTGGAACTTGGAATGAATTATACAATTTAAAAGTGATTACTTACCCAAACAACTGCGACACACTGCTCCATCATCAATTGCAATTGCAAAGAATAGCTCAACCTCTGACAATTCTTTTTCTGTATAACCAGCTCCTGTTTGTGTACCCCGACAACATTCATCCCATGTTATATTTTTGGAATAAATAGTTTTGCATTTATTATTATTTCCCATTCTTTTAAGCCAACACACACCAGCTAGAAGAAAAGATAAAACAAAAAAAAATAATTATAGTTATTACATTTTATTAGTAACATGGGTAAATTGTTATCCCTCACAAAAACACAACAACCGTTTTAATCATATATTAAAAATTCATCTTAATAAATATTAAACGCGTGTCAAAATAAGTAGATTAAATCTGTCAAATTTTTTGATTAAAACAAAACTACAACGAAAGTAACATAACTATAATTTTTATAATTCAAAGTTATTTTTGTTGTTGGATTTTTATTTTTTGGGTTTGAATTATAAATGATTGTTTTTGCACCAAAGTTGTGAGTAATAGCACTTTTGGTTGAAATTTTTTTTAATTTTATTACTGTTGTCATAACTCGGGTTTGCTTAATTAATGCGTTAAGAAAAGAAGATATATGGCGTTGAATATTAATTTTTTATGCTGTTTTGGGGTTGACTATAAAAAACAGACATCATATTTCAAAATGTTAGATGAGATAATTAAGATCACAATATTCCATAAAAGGATAACAAAATAAATTTTTGGTGACACAAATATAAATGCAACACAGATCGAATTGGTGACGCTGTCATTTGAAACTCAACAACCATAATATATCTAAAAACATTATGTCGAAATTATTTTAATTGTTTTGATGAGCTGAAATTTTAGATTTTGTTATAAATTCCGGTTAAACGGGCAAATAACAAAGAAATGAAACTTACACAATAAATTATGTGTTAGTCATAACATTTACTGAATTTATCGTTGTTGTTGTGGATTTTGAGTAGAGAATTTAAGAATTTCTTAATTTTAGTTTTAAGAAAAATAAATATAAAAATAATATTAAATGCATATTTTAAATTTAACCGATAGATTCGTAGAAGTTTTTTTGATTGCTAACTGAAAGGGAATAGTAAGATAATTTTATAGAACTATAATTCCGGATAATTTTTTTATAAAGGGTTTCTTTGAATCATTTATTCTTTGAAGAACTTATGCGTTCACAAAAATGACATATAACGACTAAATTTTACCCAAGATGTTTCATGCTCAACAGTCACTAAAAAGTTTGTTTTAAAAATTTTGGATTTCATTCAAAATCAGAAAATTTGGCAAATTTCATAGAAATTTCGAAGCCAATTAAAATTTACAACATGGAAGACATCAAGTATCCAAAGAAATATTGATCTAAATATATAATAATTGACTCATGAGATAGCCTAATACTCTCGCAATACTGTTTCTATGCCAATGCAAGCCTTACATGAATTAAAATCCTATTGTTTGAAGTTTTGAAAATATTGAGCCCGTTGGTCATTATTAAAAAATAAAATAAAATATGTAATAAGAAATTTGAATAAAAAAGAAATTGTATGTCTGTCTAGCAATCGACCAGACAGAAAATACTCGACTGCTATACGTAGCCAATTTCAAGTATTTTTTTCATTTTGTTCTTTTGCGTCAGGCATGAACTCTTCTATTAAATTAATAACTGACGCCGTGGTCAATCATAAACGAACCACAGTTTATAATCTTAAATGTAATGGCAAGTTCAAACGATTTCAGATATCGGCGGTCATAATATGGCACGATCGATTGTGTAACGATCGAGCTTGTACACGAACTGTTCCGACTTTACTCTTTAGACTGCGTACAGCTTTCGGGAAGATTTTAAATTTACATTTGTGGATTTAGTGTATCTTACGCTTACCGGAACACTTTCTATCAGAATAAACAATATTGGTTTCACAGTCAGATTTTGTAGCGAACCTGTAGCTGTAATTTTGTAATATATGTGAACTATCCTTAATTAATAATATATATGGTTCATGTATGGTTCATAGGGTAAAGATGTAAGCTGTCAAAATAGATATAGATAGGCATATGGAGGTTAAGGGTACACGAGGTATGAACATACATATATATAGAGTGAAATAAAGTTATATTATAATTAATTAGTAATCAGTTGTTTGTATTAATAATCAATAAAAAATGAGAAATAACACATGGTGTTAGGTGTATAACAAAGTAAAAATGAGTGATACGCAAAATACAGTTAATATTCCACCAATTTTAAATTTTGAAAGAGCAGAAGAAAATTGGTGAAAATGGCAACAGCAGCTAGAGATCTATTTGTTAGCAGCGGGGAAAAAATCAGAGACTGATGATGTAAAAATTGCAAAGATGCAAACCTCATGCGAGTACAAGCATTAGATATATTAAACACTTTCGAGGTTGAGATTAAAACATCAAAATTTAAAGATGTTTTAAAGTTATTTGAGCAGCATTTCATACCAAAACGAAACGTGGTAGTGAAATCATGATAGCAGAAACCAGTAAAAAATATTCGGAAATTTTAAAAGGGTTAAAAGGGTTGAAGTCGTAGAGTTGGACGAACCAGATAACATGTCGAAAATGGTACAATCACTAAATTTTGTAGAAATTGCGGATTACATCATTATATAAATCAATGTCCAGCAGCAAAAAACTATGTGCAAAAGCAGCAGCAAAAAACTATTTGTCGTCGAGTTGGACATTTGGCAAAAACTTGCAGAAATCATTTTCAACGACAAGAATTAAATAACTACAGCGGTTATCAACACGCGCAACAGCAAAATAAGGGAAATTATAGAGGAAGTTATGCAAGAGGAAGTTTAGTTAGAAGAGGATTGATAAGAGAGGATAATCAACCACAGGGATTTAATCACTCATCAAATTTAAGTTTTCAAGGTAAAATCAACACTATTAGTAGCGAAGATCTACCAGTTGAGACGAGTTACATTGCACGATTAAGAGACAATGTAGATAACGTGAAACTGAAGAAGAATTGGTATGAAAATGTCGATGCAGATAGCAAAAAAATTAAATTTAAACTAGATACAGGAGCCGAAATAAGTTTTTTTATCCCATACTATCTTTAGATCCCTTAGTGTATTCCAATAAAAATTGAGGCCGACCAAAGCAACATTAGTAACTTTTGGAACTTTAGAATATATCCTAGGTACTTGTTCTTTGGCATGCTCCATTAAAAATAAAAACAAGGTAGGTAATTTTATAATTGTTAAAGAAGATGTACAATCTTTATTAGGTTTACAAGGATGCGTAAAATTGAATTTAATAAAAAGAATTAATTTAGTAAAAATATTACCTCAGACTGGAGCAGCATTCTTTGAATTGTGTAAAGACTTGTTTAAGGGTTCAGGTAGTTTAAAAGGCTATACTTATAAGACTCGTCTTCGTGATAAAGCAGTTCCTGTTATCATGTCTCCCAATAGAGTACCATATACTTTGCATAAGAAACTTAAACAAAAATTAATTACTCTTGAAAACGAAAATTAAATTTCCAAAGTAGATTATCCCACTGACTGGGTCAATAAATTAATTATAGTAGAAAAACCAAATAAAAAACTACGTCTATGCTTAAATCTACGTCACTTAAATAATTTTATCAATCGTGAACATTATACGCTTCCAAAAACAGAAGACATTATAACAAGACTTTGTAAAAAAACAATTTTTTTCAGTTGGGATTTTTGCAGATCCCAGCTCTAAACTCTGTGCTTTTTCCACGGTATAAATTTAATGTTCTACCATTTGGTATCTCTTCTGCTCCAGAAATATTTCAAAGAAAAAATGTTTAGGTATTTGGTGATATACCAAAGGTCAGTGGCGAAGCGTCGGTATAGACACACTAGACATTGTTAACCAAAACATAATATAAATACGAAACTTTATTTTCATATTGTTCGCATAATGTCGACTCAATACTATTTTGTCAAACGTTCAAAGAAAATCATTAATAGGCCAATAGAATAACGGAAAAATATATGACTTACGTGTTGTTGCTCGTAAAAGGTCAGAAATTTTTTAATCTCTGGGGTAGGGTACTCACATAATGGACATGCCGAGTCCACTCGTCCGGCACCTGGGGACTGGAGTTATGCAACTAAGTGTGCTGGAAATTTTGTTTTGCTTCCTTGTAAGCGATATAACTCGTAAATGGTGCACTTTAGGATACTGGTAACATGGAACTTTTTTGTTCCTTAAATGTTTTTCTATAACTTAAAATAAAAAAAAAAAACAAAAACAATTTGTTTTGTAGCAAATTTTGGCGAAAAATTACGAAAAAATGTCTAAAAAACGATATTTTTCAATTGAATTTAGTTGTTTGCAAATAATTGTTTATAACATAATTGACACCTTTATCTTGTAGCAAAAACCTTAACAAAAAAATTAAGCTTCAGAACGTTTCATTCGACCTGATAGTTTTTGCACAATTCCATTTTGCACTTAATGCCCCTAAAAAGTTGTTAACTTTGGGCAGGCCGCAAGGTCTGAGTTTTCATCCGATTGCAATCTGCTTGACGGGAATTGAAAGGGTGTAGTGTCAGCTTTAAATAGCATCTGTGTTGTCTATACCCGTATTCAATATTTACAACAACTACAGTGGTTTGAAAAACCCACGAAAATTCCTTAGATGCAAAATAAAATTTCTCAACGAATTTTCCACTTAACGAGATGTGGTTTTAAAATTTGCAATTTCGTTAGAAAACCGAAGATTTAAAAAGAAACCTCTCTAACATGATTTGGACCGAGTTATGGCCCAGTTTGTTTTTGAAACCACGATTGTGACATTGATTTTGCATGCCATATATCGACAGGAACCGAGAATTTCCCTCCAAAATGATACTGTTGTGCTCACAAGATGCTGGGTCTGTGCCTACCCAGCACGCGATTGGTTACTCTGACTACTGCTTGTAACGTACTCTATGAAAAAATAAAACGTCCTGTATAGTATACGTAAAACGTACGTAGCGACACGATGCATAATTGAGTATTATTGTAATGACAAATAAATTTAATGAAAAAGTAATGAACTACTTATGTGTAATCATGTCCCAAATCATGTTAGAAAGGTCTATTTTCTAAAATCTGAGGTTTGCTAAGCACTTTGCAAATTTTAAAAACGCATCTCGTTAAGTTGAAAATCCGTTGAGAAATTTAATTTTGCATCTAAGGAATTTTCGCGGTTTTTTGAACCACTGTAATTGTTGTTAATATTGAATATGGGTATAGACAACACAGATGTTATTTAAAGCTGACACTACACTCTTTCAATTCCCACCAAGCAGATTGCGATCGGATGAAAACTCAGACCTTGCGGCCTGCCCAAAGTTAATAACTTTTTTAGGGGCATTAAGTGCAAAATGGAATTGTGCAAAAACTATCAGGCCGAATGAAACGTTCTGAAGCTTACTTTTTTTGTTAAGGTTTTTGCTACAAGATAAAGGTGTCAATTATGTTATAAACAATTATTTGCAAACAACTAAATTCAATTGAAAAATATCGATTTTTAGTCATTTTTTCGCAATTTTTCGCAAAAATTTGCTACAAAACAAATTATTTTTGTTTTTTTTTATTTTAAGTTATAGGAAAACATTTAAGGAGCAAAAAAGTTCCATGGCACCAGCATCCTAAAGTGCACCATTTACGAGTTATATCGCTTACAAGAAAGCAAAACAAAATTTCCAGCACACTTTGTTGTATAACTCCAGTCCCCAGGTGCCGGGTGAGTGGACTCGGCATGTACATTATGTGAGTACCCTACCCCAGAGATTAAAAAAATTTCTGACCTGTTACCGACAACAACACGTACAATCCGTAATTCTATTGGCCTATAAGTTTTAATACAATAATTAGAACAAAAACAATTCAGCTATGTTCCTGAAACTTTAATACAAACGTTTCCAAGTTTCATACAAACAAACAGAAATGTTTTTCTCACGCAGTAGACCTTTCAAATTATGACTACCGTAATAAGCAATAGCAACAACAACAAATTTTCAACTTTTGTTCCTTCTTGGATAGACAGTTTTGTTTATGTCTATTTCTGTTTATCTATTTTGTTTCCAATTTTTTTGAGAAACATATTATGTTTCTTGAACAATTTTTTGTGTGATTCCAGATTCGATTCCACGACTTCTGAATAACAGGAACAGTTTGAAAATAAATTTAAATCTTTGGTTTTGAATTAATTTTTGAAATATTTTTCGAATTTTGAAAAAAGTTTCAATCTTTGATTTTGTTATAATTTTTGCAATATTTTTGGCATTTTGGGAAAAGTTTGAATTTTTAATTTTGTTATATTTCTTGCATTAATTTTGGAATTTTGAAAATAGTTTCAATTTTTGATTTTTTAATAATTTTTAGAAAATTTTTGGAATGTTGAAAAAGTTTAAATTTTGGTTTTTATTATAATTTTTGGAATATTTTTAGAATTTTGAAAAAGTTTATTTGTACCTTTTAACCGACTTCAAAAAAGAAGGAGGTTCTGTGTTTCACTTGGGGGTTTTTTTTTATGTCTATTGATGTTTGTTAACCGATTTCTCAAAAACGGCTCATACGTTTTGGATGATTTAAATTGTATTCGATTAAAATAAATGCCGAAGTGGTCCCATATTTTTTTCTATGACGCAAAAATACCGTATTTCAGAAAATTGAAAAAATCTGGGTTTTTCTATATATATTCACCGATCTCATAAACGACTCATTCGATTTGAATGGTTTTAATTGTTTTCTATTTGGGTGGATTTCGAAAAAGTCTCGTATTTTTTTCTAAGACGCGACAAATACCGTTTTTCAGAAAATTGAAAAAACCTGTATTTTTTATGTATTTTCGTCGATTTCTTCGAAACCGCTTATTGTATTTAGATGGTTTGAACTGTATTATATTGCTTTAGATTCCGAGTTGCTTCAATATAATTTTCTATGACAGGAAATTTACCTTTTTTTGATGAATTGATGAATACATGCCGAGACTTAGTTATTACTTCAAAAACGCCTTTTTAACCGACATTTGGGTGTAAAACCAAACTAAAAAATGGAATAATATAAAACTTTTTTAAAAAAAATAGAACCGACTTCAAAAAACACAAAAAAGTGAAAAATAACTCAATTGTGACTTTAGAATTTATTTATTATTATTATTTATTATTATAATTATCACAATTATTATAGTTGTTACAATAGTTATTATATTATAAAAGTTATTTGTAGCACAAAACTGTTCGAAATCGGTGCCAAATTGACGAAAAACTGACTAACATTTCATCAGTTTGGCACCGATTTCCAACGGTTTTCGGCTACAAATAACTTTTATAATATAATAACTATTGTAACAACTATAATAAATTCTATAATATAATAACTTTGTTTAAAACCGTAATTTTTTTTTGTCTGTAGTTAAATGTAATTAAATTAAATAAATCAATAGTTGGCTGTATTTTTGTCTCTAAAGTCACAATTGAGTTATTTTTCACTTTTTTGTGTTTTTTTAAGTCGGTTCTATTTTTTTTTTTAAAGTTTTTACAAAGAATTTTATGTTTAATATTCATCGCACCCGAAAACTTAAAACAATGTTAATCTACAATATCCTTTATCATTTGTACAAAATATTTTTATTTCAAAATTTTTAAAAATTTTAATTTTGATGTAGATTACTTAATGTGGGTGCAAATCTCGGTTGGCGCTTCGACTCGCAAACTCAACATACGTCCAAAAACCTTAGCTTTCTGTCCTTTCATCTAAATGTACTATGATTAGTTTCTACTGGCATAATAATAAAACTTTTGAATATGTCTACCATAGTTTCACGCACGCTTCGCCTCTGCCAAATGTGGAAGTGTATATCGATGATCTTATAATTTCTGGAGGTGACAAAAAGATCATGATTAAGCTTTTAGAAAAATGATTGAAAGGGCAAAGATTTTCAACTTGAAATTTAATAGAGATAAACTACAATATAAATGCAAAGAGGTAAAGTTTATGGGTCAAGTAATATCTGACAACAGTATAAAACCTGAAAAAAACATATTACTGCCATAATAAATATGCCCCGCTCACAACATAAAAACGATATTTATAGATTCTTAGGAATGACCAAATACCTTTGCAAGTTTATACCAAATTTGACACAAACAACAACAAATTTGACACAAACAACAGCCAATTTGAGAAATCTTTCCAGCTTAAATACTGAGTGGTCATGGGATGAGAACCATCAAAAAGAATTCGACAACATCAAAACAATTATGTCTTCTGATCCAATTCTTAAGATCTTTGACGAGAACAATAAAGTAGTTATTCAAACGGATGCATCGAAGGACGGACTAGTATGCGCACTTTTGCAGAACAATCTTGTTGTTGCATATGCTTCCCAAAGCCTTAACAACTCGGAAAAATGTTATTCGCAGATAGAAAAAGAAATGCTGGCAATTGAACTCGCGGCTACTATTGAACTCAATTCGGGCGGCAATTGAACTCGCGGATTTAGACAAAATTTCATCAAGGTTACAGAGAATGATTTTAAAAATATTAAAATATAAATTGAATTTAGTCCCGGGAAGAGATCTTGTAATTGCAATTACACTGTCTAGAGCATTTTTAAATATTTCACCACCGAATGACCCTGAAATGGAACTACACATACACAATTTAACGAATTATGTTCCAATGAACAATGAAAATAAATTAAAGTTATTGTTTCATGTACAAAATGATGAAACATTAAATAAAGTTAAAACTTATTTTCGGATTGGTTTTTGTGAACAATTAAGCTTAAGTACACATTGGAAATCACTAGAATTTTGCAATTCGAAATAACTTTTTATTTTCTCTAAAATTCCTTTAGAAAAATTTTTTTGTGTTTCGTGTCAGGATTCGAACTACATTCATCAGAGACACATTGCTCAAAATCCTGTGTGTCTTACACAACTTAGCCAAAGCGTCGATGACGAAACATATTTTAATTTTGATGTTCAGATAATTTCTAAATTGAAACTTCATCATTTTTCATATTTACTTAAGTTGAATTTTTCATCTATGATTACCTATTGAAAATTGTATTTCTTTGGTACATGTTTTGTATTACATTTCTAGATATTACGATGTTCACGTGTTAAAACTTATATTGTAAATGGTTGGCCCAGTTATCATAAAATTGTTTTAGAATTAAGAAATTAACATAAAATCAAAAATGAAATATTTTTAGGAAATAATTAACTTTTTTATAATCACAAATTAATTATACCAAAAACACTTAGAATTATTATTATTATTATCGTATGAATTTGAACAAAATTTAACAACAATCTTATATATTAATACGCTAACTTTTTACTTTGTACAGCCTAAGGCTTTTTTGTTCGAATTTTCGCTCATTCCAAATTTTCGCTGCTAACTGATATTAGTGTAACCTAGATCTGAGAGATTTTTGGGATTTTTCGGATCATAAATAAAAAAGTTATAGACGAATTATAATGTATTTTTGAATTCAACTGCCTCCCCTCAAATCAAATCAAATGGAATCGTCCAAATCTTTTCTTTGTTTATAGTATTTTATATTTTCTTTTCAGTTTATGCATTGATCTAGGAGAGTATGGACGTTATTTTTCTTTGTTGTTTTATCTTATATAATAATACGTTGAATATTTAGTTAGATATATATTGTTTGTGAATGAAAGAGGATAAAAAATTGATTATTGATTTGTTGTATTTTTTTTCAGCGACAATTTTGTAACGTGTGTGTTTGGTATGATAGTTTGAAATCGTAAATTTGATTGTTAGAATTTTTAATACTAGGAGGGCCCGTCGTGCTTCGCTACGCTTATAAATAAAGTTTTTGCGTAAACAAAATGTTGACGTAGAAGCAATGATTTCATAAAGTGGTTATGAGAAATGCTAGCATATAGTTTTTAATTTTTCTTTTTAAATATATGAATGAAAAATAATCAGAACTCTAGCTGATCAGTTCGGATATATGAAAAATTAGCGATCAAATAAGTTAGAGATCAAATAAGCTTACTTGAAAAATTATTTGATCGCTAACTTTTCATATATCCGAACTGATCAGCTAGAGTTCTGATTATTTTTCATTCATATATTTAAAAAGAAAAATTAAAAATTATATGCTAGCATTTCTCATAACCACTTTATGAAATCATTGCTTCTACGTCAACAAAATGTTTACGCAAAAACTTTATTTATAAGCGTAGCGAAGCACGACGGGCCCTCCTAGTATACATTAAACTTCAACATTTAAGTTTTGAATCCATTGTAAAGCACCTCTTTTAATTTCATGTAAGCCAGTTAAAAACTCTTTTGAATTTATGAATACTACAATCATTAACTAAATGATTAATGGTCTGGTTTTCTCCACATTCACAAAATGGATCCTCTGATATATCCCATTTATGCAATAAATATTTACATCTTCTAAAACCACAACGAAAACGACTTAAACGTAACCAATCTTTTCTTTTCAAGTCGAAGCCAGAACATTTAACAGTTACATCTTTAACTAGTCTATAGTTGTGAACCTTAACATGGTTCCATTGATTTTTCCACTCTATATTTAAATCATAACTTCCTTTTTCAAGTAAGAAGCAAGTTGGTTTTCGCGATAATAGTCTTGTATGAGGTAAAACTTGTATTTGATCATATAAAAGGGAATTTGGATTAAATTTACATTTTTCAATTGTAGTAAAAAAGGACTTATTTTTTCGTAAATTTGACGGAACAATATTGGAGACGACTTGAGAGCTCCACTTATAATGCGAAGAGTGTTATTGAGCTGGACATCAATTTTATTACAATGTGAGCTTCCAAGCCAAGATGACGAGGAATATTCTGCTGCAGGATACACTATAGAAAGGGCTGATTGTCTCAAACAATTTCCATTTGCACCCCATGAAGTTCCTGCTAAATTTTGTATCAACCGAACTTTCATTGCTTTCTCTTCCAAATGTTGTTTGTATGTTAATGACCTATCCAGCTTGACTCCTAAATATTTAGAATTATGATTGTGATTCAAAAATACTCCATCAATACTAATATTCAGCTTACGTTTGGCCTCCCTGTTATTTAAGTGAACCGGAAACCTCAGTTTTTAATGGATTAGGACAGAGTCGCCATTTTTTAAAATAATCAAAAGTTACGTTCAGATCACTTGTTAAAAATTCTTCACCTTCTTCAAAAGAATAAGATCGATAAGCAATAGCCAAATCATCAGCAAATTGAACTTTCTTACTGTCTATCATTGGTAAATCATATGAGTATAAATTGAACTGAATTGAGGTAAACCATTATTTAAACGACGCTATCTACTCGATTTGTCATTCATAAACACTCTAAAGTAACGAACAACCATAATTAACTTCAATAATAGACCTTCTCTCCACACTGTATCGTATGCAGCAGTTAAATCAACAAAAGCAATAAAAGTCTTCTTTAATTCTTGAAATTCTTTTTCAATAAATGTAGTTAGAGCTAATACTTGTTCCGTGCAACCTCTATTTTCACGAAAACCTGCCTGTTTTTTCGGTACAATTTCATTTATCACAGGATATATTCTATTAAGAATTATTCTTTTAAGTAGTTTGTAAGGAACACACAACAGAGAAATCGGTCTATAACACTGTGCGACAAATGGTAGGGGTCAGTGATCCGCTGGGGTTCTGACTACCGGGAAAGGTTATATCGGTCAAAAAAAGTTATATGTGTCCCGGCGTTTCGCTGGGTCACGTCTAGGAATCGAGATATATCGATTTGAAGTTAGCAGGTATCATATAGGGGAATTAGTCACGTTTGGGGTCTTTTTTTTGACCTTACTCGAGAACGACTTGTACGATTTTACTGAAACAAGTTTATGAAAATTAAGAATTACAATTCCTTTAATCTATTATTATACTATTTTTTTTACACAATTAACAGTTTCGCAGTTATAATTAAATTTATGAAGAAAAAAATAATTTTTTGCGCAAAAAATAAAAAAATTGTATTTTAAAAAATCATAAAAAATTCAAAACGGGAAAAAGTGTCAACTCTTATTACTTTGACGTAAAATAATCTGTGCACAAAATGAGACATAGATTATGAAAATCGATGAACGCGTTTCGATTTTATTCACAATTAGGTAATTTTTTTTTAAATATTTTTGCTGGAATAAACTCCAAAATTTATTGTTTTAAATGTATTTGGACATGTGTCTATGTGTATTGATTTTATTTTTTTTACAGTTTTATTTTTTTATTTTTATTTATTTATTTTATATTATTATTTTATTATATTGTTTTTATTATAATTTTATTTTATATTTTTATTATACTTTATTATATTATTGTTTATTATGATTATTATTATTATTTATTATTATTATTTATTATTAATATTTATAATTATTTATTATTATTTATTACTATTATTTTTATTATTTATTATTATTATTTATTATTTATTATTATTATTTATTATTTTTATTTACTTATTATTTATTATTTATTTATTATTTATTTATTATATGTTTATTATTTATTTATTATTTATTTATTATTTATTTATTATTTATTTATTATTTATTTATTATTTATTTATTATTTATTTATTATTTATTTATTATTTATTTATTATTTATTTATTATTTATTTATTATTTATTTATTATTTATTTAATATTTATTTATTATTTATTTATTATTTATTTATTATTTATTTATTATTTATTTATTATTTATTTATTATTTATTTATTATTTATTTATTATTTATTTATTATTTATTTATTATTTATTTAGTATTTATTTATTATTTATTAATTATTTATTAATTATTTATTTATTATTTATTTATTATTTATTTATTATTTATTTATTATTTATTTATTATTTATTTATTATTTATTTATTATTTATTTATTATTTATTTATTATTTATTTATTATTTATTTATTATTTATTATTTATTATTTATTATTTATTATTTATTATTTATTATTTATTATTTATTATTTATTATTTATTATTTATTATTTATTATTTATTATTTATTATTTATTATTTATTATTTATTATTTATTATTTATTATTTATTATTTATTATTTATTATTTATTATTTATTATTTATTATTTATTATTTATTATTTATTTATTATTTATTTATTATTTATTTATTATTTATTTATTATTTATTTATTATTTATTTATTATTTATTTATTATTTATTTATTATTTATTTATTATTTATTTATTATTTATTTATTATTTATTTATTATTTATTTATTATTTATTTATTATTTATTTATTATTTATTTATTATTTATTTATTATTTATTTATTATTTATTTATTATTTATTTATTATTTATTTATTATTTATTTATTATTTATTTATTATTTATTTATTATTTATTTATTATTTATTTATTATTTATTTATTATTTATTATTTATTATTTATTATTTATTATTTATTATTTATTATTTATTATTTATTATTTATTATTTATTATTTATTATTTATTATTTATTATTTATTATTTATTATTTATTATTTATTATTTATTATTTATTATTTATTATTTATTATTTATTATTTATTATTTATTATTTATTATTTATTATTTATTATTTATTATTTATTATTTATTATTTATTATTTATTATTTATTATTTATTATTTATTATTTATTATTTATTATTTATTATTTATTATTTATTATTTATTATTTATTATTTATTATTTATTATTTATTATTTATTATTTATTATTTATTATTTATTATTTATTATTTATTATTTATTATTTATTATTTATTATTTATTATTTATTATTTATTATTTATTATTTATTATTTATTATTTATTATTTATTATTTATTATTTATTATTTATTATTTATTATTTATTTATTATTTATTTATTATTTATTTATTATTTATTTATTATTTATTTATTATTTATTTATTATTTATTTATTATTTATTTATTATTTATTTATTATTTATTTATTATTTATTTATTATACTTTTTTATTTTATTTTTTTATATTTTTATTATATTTTTATTTTAATATTTTTATTATTTTTTTATTTTATTTTATTATTTTTATTTTATTTATTTATTTATTTTATTTTTTTTATTTTTCATTTATTTTATTTTTATTTTTTTTTTTTTCGTTACTTTTTCAGTATAGTAAATCAATAGATTAAAGGAATTGTAATTCTTAATTTCTAAATTTGTTTCAGCAAAATCGGACTAGTCGTTCTCGAGTTATGTCTAAACAAAGACCCCCAAACGTGATAATTTCCCCTATATGATACTTACTAACTTCAAATCGATATATCTCGATTCCTAGACCAGAACCAGCAAAACGCCGGGACACGTATGACTTTTTTTTTACCGATATAACTTTTCCGGGTAGTCAGAACCCCAGCGGATTTGGGCTGTCACACAGTGTAATGAGAAGCATCATTTCCGTTACGACCAGGTTTACAAATCGCTATTACTTTTGATCTCTTAAATATTTTTGATAAGATACCACTGTTCAATATGTTTGAATAAAAATTTAGTAACCAAATCTTCGTCAAAGGACCACAATTTTTGAGCATTTCCGGAAATATTCATCAAAACCAGCTGCTTTACCAGTTTTAATTTGATTTAATGCAACTATAATTTCTTCCATTTTGAAGTTACTACAAAAGACTGGATTAGGGAATAATGCTTTTTTCATTGATCTTAATTTGTGTTTCACCATTTTCGTCTGTTTATGATCTATTTTAGCCTTTGCGTTTAACAATAATTTATGAGCCATTTCATTAGGAGTTATAGCTGAACTTGTGCACACATTTTTTGATGAATTCGTGCCTAATTTATGCAATAAATTCCAAGCTTTTCTACTTGAATATTTAAAGTCCATGGCTTCTTTTTTCTGTTGCCACTTTTTCATTCTATTTTCGTTTAGGAGATCCATTAGGCGATTTGCAACACCAACAGAGGGAGTACTTTGATATTCAGCATACAATTCGTTACATTAATTGGTCCAACCAGTTATATATTTTGGACGATGACCTCTTGATTGAATTGATTGAATTGATTTCTTCGCAGCATATTTAACAACATTCGTAAAATTGTCGTATTCATTAGGTAATGGTAGGATTTTTCCTATTTTATCATCCAATAGTTTAGTAAATAATGTCCAATTAGCCTTTTCAAAGTTCCAACGATGTTTCTTCAATGAGCAAACATATGGAATTGTTAAACCGAAACTGACAATTATTGGACGATGTTGACTATGAGGGAATCCTCCTAGAATTTCCTTCGTACATTTCCTTTGATCGTCATCACATGTAGATGCAATACAGATATCTGGATTATAATCATGATTATGACGACCTGAATGAAATGAACCTCTTTGCTTGGGGTCATAGAACACATTAAGTTGGTTCATGGTTATCCAATCGAACAACAAATTTCCATTTTTATCATTACGATCATATCCCCAAGTTTGATGGTGACTGTAAGCATCACCCAATCAACACTTGGTTGTTTGTAAAAGTTGACTATTTTCATTTCATTGATTTGAATACAAATTTCAGCAATGTTATTGGCATTTTTAATCAACACTACTCGACAATCGTTTATTTCATCTCTTACGTACGTAGCTATACCAAATCTTTTGTCATACACACCAGCAACCAAAAAGTATCCAAAAATATGGCCTCTTTTTTCTAAATCTAATTCATCTTTACAATGATGCTCTTGAATATTTAATACATCTATTTCTTTTTCTATTGCCAATCCACTTAGATATTCTGATTTAGGTTTTGATATTCCTTCAATATTTATTGAGCAAATTTTTAAAGTTTGTTGTATTGAAACACAATGATGTACAGCTTTTTGCGATTGTTGTTCCATTTTCTCAATTTTTAAGATATTAAACTATTTTAATATAAAAAATAAATTAAATTAAATTTTAACTGTTTTAGAAACTCTCCTATTTCAGCGCAACTTATGATCAGGCGAACATTAAAAACTAAAATTTCTATTTCCACAGAACTTCTAAAACCATTGCAAATAAATTACAGAGACGTAACAAATCGAATAAATCTAAGTAGAAGGAATCAAAAATACTATTATGATCGCACTGCCAAGCCCATGGCCGAATTCTCAGAAGACAAAAATGTAATGATGAGAAGAGGTAAACATTGGGAACTCACAAAAGTTGCAAGAGCCTTTAATGATAGATCATATATTATAAGAGATACAACAGGAAATAAATTTAGGCGAAAAGTTTCTGAATAAAACAAATATTGAGTTTCGAGAACAGGATAACGGTTTCCATTTAGGAACCAAACACCAAACAATCATTTGATCATTTGAATGTATTTGATCATTCTAATGATCAATCTAAAATAGATGATCGAAGTGACGATTTCGTTGATAATAATCATGAAGCTGATACGAATCAACGAGATGGTCAGTTAGATGATCGAACAAGCTCAGGTCGTATAATAAATATATAATATTATAAATTCATATTAGATTATTTTATCATAAGAAAAGAGAGGATGTAATATATGTGAACTCTCCTTAATTCATAATATATATATATGGTTCATAGGGTAAAGATGTAAGCTGTCAAAATATATATAGATAGGCATGAAAAACTACATATTGTCACGAATATAAAGTAATCGTCCCAGTCACTAAAATCAAATGACTGGAAGCAAAGTAATTTAGTTTTGTTGCAATAACATAAAGTAGGAATAATACAAATTGGGCAAATATTTGGTTCGATTCCATATACCAAATTTAAAAAAAATTAATTTGCTTCTTATAAATGAACAAAAAGGCAAAGGTAGAAAGAACAACATTATAGACCGAATAATTTCAGAAAAACATTACAAATCTTTATGAAACAAAAAAACAGAGAGTGTGCTTAAGACCGCACGGCAGAAGTGAAAACTTCATTGGCAATCGCAATCAATTGATATCGTATTAGTAGTATTTGGATCGTATTATTAGAATAAATGAGAAACAAGTCAGAACGATAAACCGCTAACTATACACACTAACCTCACAATGTAAACCAAAAAATTGTCAAAATTAGCACTCATATGCCAATAGCAGGGACTAAAGTACGCGTGGTTGTCACACCCATAGATCAAAAAGTTTAAATTTTACAAATCTTTCTGTGGAAAACTAAGCAAATTTATTGGTATTGATGCGCATTGTTGCCGTTTGCAAATCAATATCGGCTAAGTGTCACCATTTTTAATTATTTTATTTATCATGATTGCCATCCATGTTTAATCATACATAAGCTATGCTTCTTTGTATAGAATTTATGCGATTTCCGTCTCGTAATTGTGAGCTTTAAATCGATATAATCGATTTTATCGAGTATCAAGTTACAAGTATTAAGTCTTCACTTAATTTTAGAAACATGTATTATATACAATTCCAAACCGACAACATGTTTAGTGAAGATGATAAAATTCCAATACATATAATTTTGATACAAATGTAATTGTTTCAGCCTTCAGGTTATACTATCTTTCATACGTTATTTATAATTTTTTAAAAAATTATGTTCAAAAAAAACATTGATCAAAGGAAACTACCGTTTAAAACGATGGTTAAATAAAAAGCAAAAATTAAGCGTACACAACAACTTCATAAATTTTCATGATGATTAATGTATTAATGCATAAAGCATAAACAGCCATACATACTTTCAACTTTATTGAAGTGAATCGTAGCGTAGCTCCATTCTTCCCCGATTCGGACTTTCGATTGACGACATACTCCTCCCAAACTATTAAAGATATTAAAATGAAATTTTGCATGTAAGACGACATCTAGCCATAGATGGTTTACAAAAAAAATATTGAAAATTAGACATACCATGGAGGAATAATCACCGAAAAACGGTTCCCATAGACTTTCAATGGGAAAATTTGGAAAATTGCTTGCTTCACTCATTTTTATCAATTGCATTTTGCATTGGTTACCTAGTATATATTCAATATTTATTTATCATGATGACTCAAATGCAAATTGCAGAAGGCAGTAGCAATATAACTTTAAAAAACTGCGTTATAGATCAATTTTTTAAAATTCGTATAAAGAAATTTTTATTATTTTTATGAATGCATAAATAAAAACAAAATTATTTTAATGGTATTTAATAAAAATTAAAAAAAAACAATAAAAAAATATGTACCATACCAGGAGTTGAATTCAGTACTAACAGCACGTCATTCGAGCACGATATCCACAACGCAATTTGAAACGTTAAAAAATGATAGATAGATTTTAATTTAAATCTTATTAAAGTCTTTCATTTCAGAGCGTAACGGATCAGACTAATTTACTACCTACGGAAAAATCTGTGTGTGGTGCGTCTAAAGAAGTTTTCACTTCAAAAAACAGTGGAATACTTCAGAACAGACTGGATATTTTTATAAGCAAACCTATGTTTCTAAATATTAGTATACTGCTTTATACTGAGGATAAACTACTCCAATTCAGCTAGTTAAAAGCAAACTGTAAACTAGGATCGTTGAAAATTACCTTCAAAACTAGCTGAAAAGCAAACATTTATAACGCATCAAGTTAAGTAATAAACACACGAAGTTCCACAAATATTTTTGCTTAGTTATTTTTGGTATCGAAAAAAAGTTTGCTTGACCCTTCGCTGAAGCCTGCCCTAGCATTTATTCATTCGATAGCTCCGCGTAGGATGCAGTAGAGATCAAACCCAAGACAAAAGAATGAAAAATACCAAACCTTTTTTAAAAGAATATAATTAAAGACAGTGCTAGTTGGGGCCTGTTTTTCATCAAATCGTGCATGAAAATTTTTAGACTGACACCATTTGAAATCGGTTTCCCATAGTTCCTTAACCTCTAATGTTAAATGCTTCCATCGTATAGAAGAAATGCGTATGCCAAATTGAAACATTTACATATGGAGCGACAAAGGCTTGATAGTATTTTTAACAATTAATTTGACACACTAATTCACTTGCGACCACTGTTCTAGATATTTGGTGTAATACTATATAAATAGGAAAAATAATTATATTAAACAAAGAATTTATTGGTTTGTTGACAATACATTTGGCGCAACCATAAAAGTATATTTAAAATAGTGATGCACCGCGTACCCGGAAAGTACCAATTTTAAAATACTCGGGATTTATTCACGATCAGTATTTTTTTCAAAACCCAATACCGGAAAAATAATTTAAAAAAATGAAAATTCATCATACCCTAGGTGTCTCTCCTTTACTGGACCAATCTTTAGTTCAGTCGTTACATATATTTAGCAAACAGAAAACGTTTTAATATAACTCAAAGATACCTTTGCAAGGTAATACAACTTGTACCAATTTGTATTTCACTAAAACTAGTTTTAAAACAAATAATAATTACGTAGTTGTTAAATTCCTACAATTATGCAATTATTTTAAATTTATTTGATTTCCATGCATTTTCTTTGAACAAGACAATTAATCATAATTTATAAAATATTATGACAGCATTTTTGTTAATGAATCGTTTCATAACAGTAAAACATAAAACCATTAATAATAAAAATATATATTATTTTAATTTTTAATTATTTATCTTTTTCGTTTGCCAATGATAATAAAATAATTAATATTAATTGACTGGTAATTTTTCACTCAACTAATAGCCTAGATATTATTTTTTGTATTTTAAATATTTCAATTGATAATAATTGTAATCTTACTGCCAGTTTCCTCGTTAATCGTTACACTTAACAGGAAATACATAAAATTATGTAAATGATAGGAAGATCCAATAAATCAATTTGTTCTAAGTTTAAGTAACGTTCTATTCAGTAAGTAAGTATATATTAAGATAAGGTGATAAATGGTTGAACAAAGAAAATATTTAGTCTTGTTTTTGGTGTTGGTGTACTCCTTGCAATGCCTTTGAACCATCTAATTTCAACGGAGCAACATGGACAAGTTGTCAAATTGACACATGCTAAGTTTATGAACATTACTTTTCAGCCCATTATCTAATCGTTTTACTTTACTTTAATTAAAGCCAGATAAAATTAAAAAAAATATTCCATTTACGAAACAAATTTCTTATCGTAAAACTTCTCAAATAATATATTGGGAATCTGAGATATTGTTTCATGGAAAAGTGTTGTGATAGCGCAATGATGTTGTCAGATTGTGGTAAATTGGTAAATTATTTTGAAATGAATAAATAAAAAGTATAGACAAAATCGTATACTAGAAGGGATGCGGCTTCAGATAAAATATTTACTCCATGGAAGTACTACAAACCAGTGACTGGTTACGTCATACGTTACGATATCAATAATATTAAAATGCAATATTTAAAAATATACTTTTTTAAATATTTAAAATGCTTTCTTAGATTATTATTACTATTTTTTTTTACAATTTTTGCTTAAACTATGGTTTTATATATTTCAGCTGCTATTTCTTATTATTATGTCATATATTTTGTTAGTGTAGTCGTTACTATCTAATACCAACCTGTAAACATAATGTAAACTCAGTAACCCATTTATTTATTCTGAATAATTATCGATCGCAGTGAGCTGTTGTTAAAACATTATTTTTTAGTTCTAGTTTTTTGTTTTGTGAATCATTGGATATGAATCATTAATTGTAATTATTAAATGTAAATTATTAAATATAAAAACATTATGTGTTATTATTTTTTATTAATTCGCCGTAACTAATATAGAACAACCAACTACAATTTCAGAAGTGGGATAAGAATCAAGAAAGATTAAGATCAAGGATTTTTTTTTCTTTGCAAATTCTTAATGTGGTTGAAAAGTTCTGGATTTTTTTTTTGTTTAAAACAAAACAATAGATTTGAAAAAATTTAAATGGTTAAAGAAAAGAAATTCAAGACTTAAGCTACGAGGAATTTAGATGTAGATGGTACATGAGCAGAACTAATTTCGCGGATTTTAATTTATGAAGCTGACAAAACAAAAGGCCTATAAATCTTGATGGTACTAATGTTTTATTTGACGTAAATGATGAAGAAAAATTTTACAATACTGATCAAATTAATATGAAATTTCTTCAAGGGGATTATTTAAAGCTATGTTTATTGGAATTGTTAGATCAAATGCAGAAAATTTTTGATAATCGTCCAAATTTATTAGAATCAAGACGGAAGTTTGAACAGCGTTCGTGGAATTCAATTGAAAAATTTAGCGAATATTATTATGACAAAATTATTTTATCAGGTTGCCTTGAAATTAGTGATGAAGAATTGGTTGATTTTATTATTGATGGTCTTGGTAATGTTGATTTAATTATTCATGCAAGAATGCAACGGTTTAAAACAACAGATGAATTATTAAGTGCATTTAACGATGTTGTTCGAGAAAAACCTGCAAGTAATAAATTTTGGAATTATAATAAATTTTTGAATATATCACGGCAAAAAAATTTTTATTCGCAACAAAAACCACAAACCAGCCAAGTAGATCCTGGATCTTATAACTATCTTAAACCAGTATATCAACCAGAAAGAAATTATAATAATGAATCACAAATTAGATGTTACAATTATAATTCTTTAGGGCATGGATTAAGACAATGCAAAAAACCAATTAGACAACGTGGTTCCTGTTTTATTCGTGGAGAGATGAGTCATTTTGCAAAAAATTGTACATATAAAACAAAAAATGAAGAAACTCAAAAACAGGAGTGACTAGATGACGTTGTATTAGTCGCATATGGTGAGTTAGGAAAAGGTTTTAACAAAACTATGTTAGTTAGCATATTTGATACAGGTAGTCCTGTTAGTCTTATTAAAGAAAAATATATAAAATTTTATGAAAAGGATTTACATAAAAATACGTTTTGTGGAATTAATCGAAGTAGATTAGTAATATTAATTTGTTCTTAAAATTTAATAATAAAGTTATTCATAATAAAATTTTAGTTGTTCCAGATAATACAATGCAATACGATTTGTTATTAGGGAAAGATTCTTTTAAATTAGTTAACTTAGGCTTAGTTGATCTGGATAAAGATAATATGGAAAGTAAAATCAAAGCTATAATGTTGATAGATTATTTAGATAAAACGAGGATATTAATATTAATTTAAAATGAAATCCCGTTTTAAATATAATTCACAAAAACAAATTTCTCTCTATTTTAAAAATTATTTAGAATCAGGAAATAATAATTTCTCGAAAATTGATTATGTTATGAAGATTAATCTTTCTAAAAACGATCCTTTTAATTATTCTCCAAGGAGATTATCGTATCATGAAAAAGGAAAATTGCGAGAAATTGTTAATGATTTATTCAAAATAATATTATTCAACGAAGTAGTTCTCCTTACTGTTCTCCAATTATTCCAATTATGCCAATTATTCCAATTATGCCGATTATTTCAATTATACTAATTATTCCAATCATGCCAATTATTCCCATAATGCCTAATATTCTAATTATGGCAAATATTCCAATTATTCCAATTATACCAATTATTGTAATTATGCTAATTATTCCAATTATTCTAATTATGCCAATTATTCTAATTATTCCAATTATTCTAATTATTCCAATTTTTGTAATTATTCCAATTATTATAATTAATCTAATTATGCCAATTACTCCAATTATTCCAATTATGCTAATTATTCCAATTATGCCAATTATTCCCACTATGTCTATAATTCTTATTATGGCATTTATTCCAATTATTCCAATTATTCTAATTATGCTAATTATTCCAATTATTCCAATCATTTTAATTATGCCAATTATTTCAATTATGCCAATTATTTCCATTATGCCTATAACTCTAATTATAGCAATTATTCCAATTATACCAATTATTCAAATTATTCTAATTATTATGATTATTCCAATTATTCTAATTTTGCCAATTATTCCAATTATTCCAATTGTATAATTGGAATAATTATTCCAATTATATTTATTCCAATTGTATAATTACAAAGTAATTATTCCAATTATTATAATTAATCTAATTATGCCAATTACTCCAATTATTCCAATTATGCTAATTATTCCAATTATGCCAATTATTCCCACTATGTCTATAATTCTTATTATGGCATTTATTCCAATTATTCCAATTATTCTAATTATGCTAATTATTCCAATTATTCCAATCATTTTAATTATGCCAATTATTTCAATTATGCCAAATATTCCCATTATGCCTATAACTCTAATTATAGCAATTATTCCAATTATACCAATTATTCAAATTATTCTAATTATTATGATTATTCCAATTATTCTAATTTTGCCAATTATTCCAATTATTCCAATTATACCAATTATTCCAATTATTCCAATTATTCCAATTATGCCAATTATTCCAATTATGACAATTATTCTAATTATGACAATTATTCCTATTATGTCTATAATTCTGATTATGACAATTATTTGAATTATTCTAATTATGCTAATTATTCCAATTATTCCAATCATTTTAATTATGCCAATTATTCTAAGTCAATTATTCTAATTATGCCAATTATTCTAATTATAGCAATTATTCCAATTATTCCAATTAAACCTATTATTCCAATTATTCCAATTATTCTAATTATGATAATTATTCCAATTATTCTAATTATGCCAATTATTCCAATTATTCCAATTATACCAATTGTTCCAATTATTCTAATTATTCCAATTATGCCAATTACTCCAATTATACCAATTATTCCAATTATGCCAATTATTCCAATTGTTCCTATTATTCTTATTAAATTATTCATATATGTATTTTATTTATTATTATATATTATTCCAGTTATTCATAATATTCCTATTATATTATTCAAATATAAATTATTCCTATTGAATTATTCCTGTTATTCTTACAATTATTATTTGGACGCATGTATCATTATTCCTTGTGTATCAGTATCCTAATAAGTACTTGAAATCATTATTTTAAATAAAATAATATTATTCTCTGATTGTTTTAAAGCCGGAAAATTATATAAATGTTATATTAATTAAGCCATTTAAAACTTATTGCAGTAAATGTTTGAAATTTGTTTTATGAATTTGTTTTATTATTCGATAATAGAAAATTAATATATTATAATTATATAAAAAACAATTTGTTAAAATTTATTAATTTTATTTTAAATATTATATTATTCAGAATAATTATTTTAACAACTAGTGAACTATAATTGATTTGAAATAAAAATTAAGTAATTTAATCGGGAAGATTAAAATGTCAGGACGGCCGAGTTGTAGTCGTTACAATAAATCAACATATGGTGTGGTGTGTGGTGTGTTCAATAAATCTTTTTGTGAAGGACCACCCCGTTTGGCCTATATAAAACTTACTGCAGTCATCACAGGTAATTTTTTAAACTCTTGTGTCTAAGGTTTGGGTTTTTTAGTTAAGTAATTTTATATTTTATTTTTGTTTTTGTAAGCTGCAATGTATTCATATTTTTTTTAAAGTATTTTTGCATTATTTTGAATGTTGTTTTATTATATGTTACGCCTATGTATTTTTTTACTGCTAAGTTTTCTTCGTTCTGCAGTTTTGTTAGGGTTTGTAAATTTTTCTTGGTTTTATGTGTTCTATTTAATGTGTCAATTATTTCGTTTTTATATCCGTTTTTACTGGCTATGTATTTTATGTTATTTAATTTGTCTAGATAATTTTCGGTATTCATTGGTATATTGCTCAATCTATTGATCATTTGGTTGTATGCAGCTAGTTTATGTTGGTGTGGATGATGGGATTTAATATTTATTATTTGATCCGTTTGGGTTGATTTTCGGAATATTTTGAATGTGTGTTTTGAATCTACATTTTTGATTAATAAATCCAAAAAATTTA
The DNA here is from genome assembly GCA_963693315.1 of Diogma glabrata. Lineage (NCBI taxonomy): Eukaryota > Metazoa > Arthropoda > Insecta > Diptera > Cylindrotomidae > Diogma > Diogma glabrata. The sequence goes on along the minus strand of OY856186.1, from coordinate 24,570,559 downwards.
TTGTGTTATTTTCTTCATTTTCTAACGTGAATTTAACGGAAGGTTCTATGCTGTTTATGTATTGGTGTAATAGATTAAGCTGTCTATTCGTTCCTTTGAATAATAAAATTATATCATCAACGTTGCGATATCAATAAATGATTTTTTCTTTGAGTGGATTTATGTTGTTATGTATATATTTTGTTTCAAAATCGTTGAGATATATTTTGGCTAAAGTTCCAGATAGTGGGCTCCCCATATGTAATCCTTCTGTTTGTTGATAAAGTCATTGTTATGTGTGAAATAGTTTTGCTTTGTTATTTTGGTTATTAAATTTATTATTTCTTGTGTATCTGTTGGATTTAAACCATTTTTTATTAACATGATTTTTGTTATATTTATTGTATCTTTTATTGGTATGTTAGAATACATGTTGGTTATATCAAACGATGCTAATTTTGCGTTGTGAGGTATTATTATTGGTTCTATTCTATTGAATAACTCTGTGTTATTTTTTACTGAATAATTGTTATATATTCACCAAGTATAAGAATATATAACAATTATTATATAATAATTGTTATATATTCTTATATTTGGTGCTGTTGGTTTTATCATTTTGTTATACCTTATGTTCTTATCACTTAACATGTTGATAGATTTGTTGATGATTGTTTTTATTTGTGCATTGAATTCATTCGTTGGATCTTTACTTAATTTTTCGATGTTGTTATTAATGATGTATTTATTTATCTTATTGTTGTAGTTTGTAGTTTTCAAGATGACTAATGTATTCCCTTTATCTGCTTTGGTTATTGTGGCATTGTTTTGTTTGATCTTGTTTTGTATACTGCGTATTGTTTTTATTTCTCTTTTGTTGTTGGTTTTTGAATTGTTTAAGTTGTTATTTTTTGTTGATATTTCATTAACTACTATTGATCTGATTTCATTTTGGTGGTGAATGTTAGTTTTCAATATTGAATTTTTTATTTCTAACAGACTTTCCCAATAGTTGAGTGTCTTGATTGTTAAATTGTATATCAGTGTTATTTTCTATTCAATTGATATATTGTGGCGGTCTATATTGATTTGTTATGTTATTATGATGAGTTCCCATTTCTTTTAGTTTTGATTCTTTTAACTTCTTTAATTTCAATTTTATACTTTCACTTTTCTTTTTTATCGTGCTTTCCATATCATTCTTTACCGATTCCATTATTATTTCATATTCTATTTGATGGTATTGTTTAGATATTAGTAATTGTAGGTTGTATACTTCTAATGTTATGTAATTTATTTTTGGGAAGAGTTCTTGAATTTGTTTTCTGCTGTTTGTTTAGCTATTTGCGCGGCTTTAGATCTATTGCTGACTTTGATGTTTATATATGTCAGAATTATTCTATATCTCTTGCAGCATCGGTTGAAATGTAAATTTAGTTTGTTTTGTTGTAATTTTACTAATTTGTACTAATAAATTTTCACAATTTCACTTGAAAGGTGTATCACTATATGTGTTATTATGTTTTTCCATAGTATTCATTGTTTGTGTGCTTTTGTCACTTTTGGATTAAAATGCAATATTTAAAAATATACTTTTTAATTTTTTATTTTATTAATAATAATATAATTTTCCTTATAGTAACAATTTTGAACTTTATTTTTATTTTATTGAATATCGATTTCGACTTACGTCATCCTCAGTTCTTAGATTATTATTACAATTTTTTTTTACAATTTTTGCTTAAACTATGGTCTTATATACTATTTCAGCTGCTATTTTTTTATTATTATGTTCTATATTTTGTTAGTTTTAGTGTTGATTTTATCATTTAAAATGTTGTTATTGTTTTTATGTTTATATATTTCTATTTCTTCCAATCCATCTAGATGTTGTCCTTTTCTTTTTTTAAGTAATACAGTTAAATTTGTGTCTATATTGGTGTATTTATCAACACAAATTTAATCATATTACATAAAAAAAAGAAAAGGACAACATCTAGATAGATTGGAAGAAATAGAAATATATAAACATAAAAACAATAGCAACATTTTATATCATAAAATCAACACTAAAACTAACAAAATATATGACATAATAATAAAAAATAGCAGCTGAAATAGTATATAAGACCATAGCTTAAGCAAAAATTGTAAAAAAAAATTGTAATAATAATCTAAGAACTCAGGATGACGTAAGTCAAAATCGATATTCAGTAAAATAAAAAATAAAATTCAAAATTGTTACTATAAGGAAGTTTATATTATTATTAATAAAATAAAAAAATTAAAAATAAACATTTAAAAAAGTATATTTTTAAATATTGCATTTTAATTCAAAAGTGACAAAAGCACACAAACACTAAATAATATGGAAAACCATTATAACACATAGAATATCAATAATATGTTTAGTTCTCAATATTTTTAGTTTACTCCCTTTTTTCGTGTTATCTACTGGCGTTGTACTATTTCTCTACCCAAACCGTGTTCTATACCGTTCACACTATAGCATGAGTGGGTCGCAACCTGGGTCAGCCTCAGCACAGGTCACGTGCAACAAATATTCCGGCCCGTTTGTTAGTTTTTGGAAATAGATGACCCAAACCAGATAGAACGAAAATAGAACCACAGAGACGATGGGAAGAACGAGTCGTTGCCGCAGAACAATGCCCCCAGAAGAATCAACAAAAGAAGACAAAGACAGTAATCTGCCAGGAGAGAAAACAAAGCTGTACAGATACAATTATAGCACTGTAGGTCGCTGTTTGAGCAGAAAACTAGTCGAAAGTCTAAGTAGTCTAAGTAGTCGAAAGTGAACCAGCGGGGGAAAGGTTACTTGCACAAGCTTGGATTTAATGGTATTCATTTAAACTTGGCTTCTTTGTAGTAAAGTCCTTTCTGTTGAAGATGAGTTTAAGGTGATTAGGATCGTGGTAGTTCATACTATCGAAACTGGATGTTGGTATATATTTACTTAATGTAAATGGAAGACGAGGATTCCGTCCCTCACCAGGCTATTATTTTCCTTTCCAGGACTGCCAGGCAGAAGCACACGCTGGGAGGAACATTACGGAATGAAAGTTTTTAGAAGCCAAAATGAGGGCACATGCCAACTTCTAACTTTACTGATCAATAAAAAGTAAAACACAGACCAATCTGTGAAAGGGAATGCCAAAGTGTTCATCCATGGACCAAGGCGATGGAATAAGAGACGGGTTTTGGGATTTTGAGGCACCTAAGAAAGCAGCTTCAGAAAGTTATCCACTTTTACGGAAAAAAGTTACGGAAGAGATTGAAGATGTGACTGCCGATGATCGTAATGTTTGTGTTAGTTGTTTATGTAACCGAGGAGAAGAAGAGCTCTATTTCTGTTATAGTATTTATTTTAATATGTTTGTGTCTGACTATAGAATTATTCTGTTTGAGCTAAACAGAATAGAAGTGGAAAATGTCCTTAATCGTAACACTACGAATGCAAGGTAAACATATTTGATGACAAACATAGATATGGCTTACACCTTAAACAATTAGAAAGATAGATAATATACCGTGGAGGAATAAGCTGTAAAGTTTACAAACGTTAGAGCATACGCATCCAGTGGCTCAATTATAATTATAATGTAAAGGTGCAGAATGACGCAACTTGGTGTGTAGCACGGTTTTGTAAAGCATAAGAACAGATGTACGATGCCTCTTCAAGATAACTAAATAGTCGGGAATTTGGCCAGACTGGACGAGAGAGTAAGCCACGTAAAACAAAGAAATCGGAAGGATAACCTTCTATGAAGATATTTTGACAACGTTGGCAGCGCCTAGACTGCATAAAGCACATAAAGCGCTGTCACACATACTAATAGCATCGTGCTATGTGATCAGTTTGAAGTAACGCGGGCGCTTAGTGAAGCTGGCACCTGAATGTACATGAAGTTGATTGCAGAAAAAATGTGAACAGTTATGTGTGGACTCAATCAAATGGACTATGAATGGAAAGGAAATGCGTTCACCACCAGAGTGTTCACGACCCCAACAGAAAGGGCAACACTATTTTAGACCAGGTGCCAGCTATGCGGGAGCAACAAATCATGCTGAATGAAAGGAGCTGGGGTTTACTGTAGAAGTGTTGATGGACCAGTTGGCAACAGGCTGGTTCCACGAGGTTTTATTTGGAGTATTCACTTCAAAACTAGAAACGTGTGATTACGTGCAGCAGATAAACTAGCTCATGTCTAGACTATTGAGAGTGGCAGTCGGAACAAATTGACTTGTGACTTGTGACGATCGGTCACAAGGTTATCGTCTTCATCCCGAAAATTACTAGGTAAACTGCTCAGTTTCACCGCTCTACTAGAATCACGAAACTCAACCAAGAGTTAAAGACAGCTATATCAGTGACAGGGAATATTCTCATCTACTGGCTAAGTCATCCTTCATGAATTATGGAAGGTCGCGGCATTGTAGACTGGGGATAAGTGTTCTGTCAAATGCTAAGATCTTGATGGAGCTACTTAATAGACCACCACCGCCCAAAGGGGCATGCTGTTACAAAAATGACCGTCACTTCGGTGGAGACAATGCTTATGCAATAGACAAATTTTAAATAAACTTTTATTTATCATATAAAAATTAAATAAATGAAAAAATATTTTGTTATGCAAGCGGTTAAGAAAGCCACTCCCGATAATCATTGATGTGACCGATGAGGAGGAGAGATTGTTAATAATTTAAGAGGGATACACGCTCCTCTCTGACAATTTCTAACGGAGGTTGCAGAAAACCTGGAAATGGTTCAAGTGAATGTTCATTCCGCTATTTTAACTCCACCTTCACATTTGCTAACAAACATCAAGGGCTGATGCAATAACACTAGAACATAAAAAAAACAGAAGGTCATTTGGAATACTAATGCAAACTCTTCGAGAACGTGAATTATGATTAGAAAAAAAACATTAATTATTTTTGTATTTCTCATTTCCTCACCAGAGACCAGATGTCTATACCAATTATCACCAAATTAGGAGCCTTGCTGAATACAAAAACCAACCAAAAAGAGGTACAGAGATTGGTGGAAATATACAATAAAAAAAAGTGATCTCTTATAATAAGATGTGACGCAAACTTAGAGAGACAGTTAAGCTCTGTACCGTGCTGTAAGCCTTGCAATCACCAAAGTATAAGAATTCAACTGAAGAATTATTACTACAAAATTTTCTCAAATTTAAGAGCAGAAGTGCGCGGTACCTCTTCAAGAGAGCTAAATAGTATGGAATATGTGAAGACAACACAAAGTTGCTAGGGACGTACAACAAAGAAATCGGATGGATTACCTTTTATGAAAATATTTTGACAACGCAGGTGGCAGGCCAGACTGCATAAAGCGCTACCACAAGAGATCGTTGAGACCAAGATTTCAAGCTAGATGAGACTGATTTTCTTCTAGAAATATACTTTTCAGGTTCAAAGGCAATAGACGTGGACAATAAAAGGAATATAATATCAAGGCTAGAGAGATTGGATAGTGATACCAAAGAGTTTACGGAGGGACAAATTAAGTGGTTATTAAATATAAGTGATTAGACTGTACATGTGGAGCCTAATCACTCCTTATGTGAAATCTAGTAGTAGATAAAATTCTGACTATATTAAACAACCAGGGCATTAAATGCCTTCGGTTCTCACATTACATATGGTCGACGGTTAGTTTGAGAAGTAGCTCTGAGAATTTACGGAAGGGACTCAACACGAGTCCTATCATCATGACAGACTTGTCTCATGTGCACTTGATACAAAATAAATGGTGATGAGTAAAATCCGAAAAGCTATCATCGTTTGCAGTTGTACAGTTGTACTGTACTTTGCTTGATGGGTATCACTAAGTCTACATACATTGAACTCTCTATAGCCTGAGGTTCCAAAATATGTCAGGTTTGGAGTTGTTATCTACCTGGGTAATCACAAAGAAACACATGAGTGAGGTAAAATATATTTTTAGGCCACAGTACGGCTATTCACTATCATAATTTTATTTAGTCTAATTCCTAGCCAATAGAACAACGAAAATTTCAAATATATTCTTCCGTGAGCATCGAAAAATCTGTTGGACAATCTGATTAAACTATGTGCTCTTAAAAGTTGTGACTTTGATTAACATGGTTAAACGAAAAGAGATGAATTCAGAGAGAAAAACAAAAATACCAATGAAGTCTATAGGATCATAAGGTCAAATGAGTTTAAAGCTGTTAATGGTGAATTGAATGACATTGTTCTCACCTTTAGCGCAATACTTTGATGTAATATGTGAATCTACAAAGCACAAAGTATAAAAACATTTATCTGAAGCAACACAAAGTAAAATTTTCTTTAACAAATCTGCTACGAATAATCAGTAACGAGATATCAAATACTGCAATAACTGCTCCACTTCAATCTTAAGGGCATTCAAAAACTTGTCTCATATAAAAAACCGCCAACGCGACAGTTAATTAATTAATTACATGTCCGTCTCAAAGTTGATCAAATTGATTTGCTTTAATCAAAATATTGGACAATAATTTTTTCTATACCTTATTTGATCATCCTCTACTAATCACTTTCACAAAATATGCCTTCTAGTTCACAATAACATTTCTCTTATCTATTAACATTAATTACATACATTTCATGTTCATGTCGTTACATAAAAGAAGCAGATCTTGAACTAAAAATAATAAATGAACGAATATAAAAAAACATAATTTAAAGTTGTGCCAAGAAGTGCAATTACACAAAATCTCTTAGTGTATGTTTTGTTACCATAATCATCCAAAAGTAGCAAAAAAAAATCAAATCGAAAAACCTCTCTATCTGTTTTTAATAACGAAGCAATTACAACAACATAATCAACAACAAAAAATTACCTCAAAACTCAAGAAAAAGTAGAAAAGATAAATACTGGTTGGGATGGAATAGAATACAGAACGCGTGCCTAGTTATGTATTATATTTTCGTTTGATATAGAACAATAAAAGCAAAATATAATGAAGATAAAGAGATACACGAAGAAAATAAAAAAAATAATAAGAAATAAAAATAACACAACCAGGATACAATATTCTTGACACTGACATAGTTATCAAAAGCTTTCAAAGAAAAATGTGTACGTGATTTCTGACATCATAGCTATAAAGATATGCTTAGATACATTTTATTAACTGAAGACTACTTAGAGTTATTATAATGAGGATGGGTTGTTGATTTTTATAAACACAGTTGACATATATGTAATAACACAAACAAGGTCGATTGTGAAAGACTCAACAATTTAGTTTATTTTGGAAATGTACTGTGCTTCTTTCAATCTAGTCCAAAAGTAAGTATTTCGCAAGCAACAAGTCAATTAAAAATTTTTAACAGACATATACAATAAAAATTACAATAACAACATAGCCGTTTACTTTTTCAAGTTTTGTAATTTATGAAATGTGAAAAGCTTTTACAATAAGTTATATTAAGTTTTGAAGAGAAGAATACATATCTTGTCATTTGCTAAATGGTTCCGCAATATATGTTCTATGGCAGACAACAGGTAGCAGACTCTGTATTGGTGAGGGAAGGACGTAAAAATTTTGATTGGGTTAGATATGCTTTCGGTTTGAAGAAAAGTAAGAATTACACTCAAGTGAAAAATCTTTCACAGTAATCATCACACTATTCCTGAAATTAAACATTTTTTTCATAATAAAAAGATAAAAATAATAAATATTAATGCTTACCATCGCCAAATGATATAAGTCCAAAACCTATAAATAAAATCACTGATAATTTTTTCACGTTAAAACACAAATTGAACATTTTTTTCTTCCTTTAAAGAACATCATAAATTTACAAATAAATATTTTATTTAAAAAAAAATTAATTTTCCTTTTCCATTAATACAAAAACAAATATATTAATATTATTTATATTTATTTAAACAAAATAACAATTAATTATCTTTTATTAACTTTATTTTTTCTATATTTTTTGTTCTTTTTTTTATTTATTTTATTATTATAAATATTAATTTTTATACAATTACACTGCTATATACTTTTTTTTCTTAATTGTTAATTCAATAAAAAAATTTTATAAACAAAAACATAAAAAGAACAATTACAGTATAACAAGAAAAAACACTTCACATTGGAAATTAACTTCACAGAATAAAATTAAACAAGAAAATCAAGAATATTTTAGTTTTGTTTTCCCGCCTTTTTCGTTGTAATTTTTATTATATTTTTTGTTATGTTCATTGGTGGGTTTCCATCCGTTTTTTTTAAGAATGTATGACAAAATTTTAGGATGTTTTCTGTAAATAAAAGAATAAAAGTTTTCATTAAATTTTAATTGAAACAGAAAATTATTTATCATTTTATCTTGTTATATCGTTAAATTGTAAAAAATTGAGTTAAGAATAGATCCAGTCATAGGGGACACAGTGTCAGAAGAAAATTAGGTCATATGATGTTCAGTATTTTAACTTTTAAGTTTAATATCCATAAGATAATTTGGAAATGAATACCAAGGAAGAAATACAATTTAAGAGAAAGGCAAACAAAATGACAAGAAAAGAAAAGAAAAGAAAAGAAAAGAAAAGAAAAGAAAAGAAAAGAAAAGAAAAGAAAAGAAAAGAAAAGAAAAGAAAAGAAAAGAAAAGAAAAGAAAAGAAAAGAAAAGAAAAGAAAAGAAAAGAAAAGAAAAGAAAAGAAAAGAAAAGAAAAGAAAAGAAAAGAAAAGAAAAGAAAAGAAAAGAAAAGAAAAGAAAAGAAAAGAAAAGAAAAGAAAAGAAAAGAAAAGAAAAGAAAAGAAAAGAAAAGAAAAGAAAAGAAAAGAAAAGAAAAGAAAAGAAAAGAAAAGAAAAGAAAAGAAAAGAAAAGAAAAGAAAAGAAAAGAAAAGAAAAGAAAAGAAAAGAAAAGAAAAGAAAAGAAAAGAAAAGAAAAGAAAAGAAAAGAAAAGAAAAGAAAAGAAAAGAAAAGAAAAGAAAAGAAAAGAAAAGAAAAGAAAAGAAAAGAAAAGAAAAGAAAAGAAAAGAAAAGAAAAGAAAAGAAAAGAAAAGAAAAGAAAAGAAAAGAAAAGAAAAGAAAAGAAAAGAAAAGAAAAGAAAAGAAAAGAAAAGAAAAGAAAAGAAAAGAAAAGAAAAGAAAAGAAAAGAAAAGAAAAGAAAAGAAAAGAAAAGAAAAGAAAAGAAAAGAAAAGAAAAGAAAAGAAAAGAAAAACTTTAAATAAAGAAAGCAAAACTAATATTACACAAAAAAACTGATTATCATAAATCTAAGTAAAGGTGCATATCATTACTCATTTCTTTCTTATTCATTTCCTTATCTTATATGATTTCTTTCATAATTGAAATTAATTAAATGTGTATAATTTATTTGCGTTTCCTTATTTTTTTTTGTAACTGACAATACGAAAAATAAAATGAGATTTTTTATTATAATTCTAGAATTAACTCAACTTAAAACTTATTATGATTATAAAAATAAGTTTTTGACAGGAAGGAACTATAGTCGTAATTTTATTTAATAAAACAAACAAATTTATAGAATGCATTATATTTTGTTTTTATTTTTCTATAAATAAATCGTTTTGATTAATGAATGAGATAAATTTAACGTTTATATATTTAGACTTAAAGAATTTATATTTTATATTTTTGTTGTTGTCGTTTAATATATATTTCACAGTTAAAAAAATGTTTGTTAAAGGCAATTTTTTAATTTGGTTTAATTACAAGTGCTAAAAACTGCAATGGCCATCAATGCTAATTACACTGAACCTTCAAAAATCATCACTAATTAATTATTAAGATATCGAGCAAATGCAAAAAAATATTTATATATTATCTAAATGAAAGATTCATATTTTGTGGTCATGTTGCCAAATGGCATTATTACAAGCTTTGAAAGCAATTTTTATTGTTTCGTTAAATAAATTAAATCATCAGTTATTTAGAAATGCATACATAATATAATTCAAAAAATCATGCAATGAAACTATAATTAAATTTCGTACTTTGAAAAAGTAAAAACGGTACCTTATTGGTGAGACTTCGGTGTCCGTCCGAATCTCTACATAATCGATTTACTCAAAGTGCTATCAACTTGAAATTTTGTTTAGTTATTAAATGTGTTTTCCCACACCTGATGATAACAAAAAATTTCAAATATTTGTTTTTATCTATATTTTATGGACATAGATAAGGAGATAGCAAAACAAAAATTTTTATAAGCAATCGAGTTTGGTTTAGAGAAATCGAAAAAATGAAAGTATTTAAAAAAAATGTTCATTGAATTTTTAAATAAATATTTTATTTATTTAAAATATTTTTAAATATTTTTAATAATGGCGTTTTGTGTATGTTTTCTTTCCTCGATTAGCTCCGAGCCAAAGTAATCGAAAATCTTAAAAAGTAAGTCTTTTAAATGATAGAAAAATTAGTAAGTTTTTAAAGAAAAATATAGTAAAGTGCCAAATACTAATAATTATTAAGGGGGAGGATATGAGAAGGGGTAAATACACCATTTAAAACCCGGTCAAGTGGGGTGTCATTTGAAAGAACACCAAAATTAAGAAACATTACAATTTTTTTTAGAATTTTGCGATGCACCCTTTTTCAATTATTCTAAAAAAAGTGCAACAAAAAAGTTGGTCCTCCCCCCTATACGTTTCTTCGTTGATTGACAGAAAAATTTGAAAAATTTCATAGAGATAGGAAATTTGATAAACCATTAATGAAAAATATAGAGAAGCCTTAAGTGATTTTATTTCTATGTGTTTAGGGGATGGGATGGGAGTGGGGAAGGGTGAAAAAATGGTTTTTTGGCTTGCATGAGTGGGGTGTTATTTGAAAGAACACCAAAATTAAGAAACATTACAATTTTTTTTAGAATCTTACGATGCAGCGTTTTTGAATTATTGTCAAAAAAGTCCTATTTTTGGTGTTAACACCACTCTACCCCTAAATTTCGTTGTTGATGAACAGAATTGAGTCGTTCCTTAGCTACCATAAACAGCCATGGATAACATTTAACCTAAAGTAGTATTTTTTATATCATTTCGATCAATTTAGATGAGATTGACATTTACTATTGATATTTACGATAAACCATTTATTTTTTATGTGTCTATGGTCTGGCAATATAAACCCTTTACAACACAACTTTATGCTAATTATTTTGATATTGTTTTCTTTACATTCACGGAACCCTTGACGAGTGAATTTTATTCGCACTTGTCTGACTTTTTTTTGTAGTGCAAACAGTATTTTTTGTAATTTTTAAAAACACAGTTTTCGACTTATTTTAAAAAAAATGCAAAACGGCAGTTTGGATACTAATATTTTTAAAAACTTTATAAATTTAGAATCTGTGGAAGTATTTTAATCGTTTCTTATAAATATAAACCTCTGCAGTTAGAGATTTTTGACTTGACTTGTCATTTTGACATCAACAATAAAATTTGCAACAACCTCAACAACAATAATTTGCAAAAACCTTATAATAGTTAATGAAAAAAAAAATAAACAGATTTGAATAGAAGAAATTAATTTTTTTTCCTTAGGAATAAACTTTTTTGATATTTTGCAGTAATTGCACGACATATGATATAGAGTAGGTTTGCTGTGTGTTTTTCATATAGTGTCATAAATTGTCACACATATGTTCTGATATTTCTTTGTTGCAAAATTGGATAGATGTAGTTTTGCTTATATGTAGCTAATTTTCTTTTTAAAATTTGTTCGATATCTGTTTGTAATTGGTTTGTTTTGTTTAAGCTAATCTGATACATCAGATTCTACTTGTACACAAAACTGTCTGATCTTGAAATCTAGCTATTTCTAGCAGACGTCCAGCCGCTCGGACTTTTGGTGGTTGAAATTGCCATTGCCAACAATAATTTAAAAGGATTAAGATATATGCACTACTGTAAAAATTAAATTTAAATTCAGAATTTAGGATTTAGAATTTAGAATTTCGAATTTAGAAATTAGAATTTAGAATTAAGAATTTAGAATTTAGAATTTAGAATTTAGAATTTAGAATTTAGAATTTAGAATTTAGAATTCAGAATTTAGAATTTAGAATTAAGAATTTAGAATTTAGAATTTAGAATTTAGAATTTAGAATTTAGAATTGAGAATTTAGAATTTAGAATTTAGAATTTAGAATTTAGAATTTAGAATTTAGAATTTAGAATTTAGAATTTAGAATTTAGAATTTAAAACTTAGAATTTAGAATTTAGAATTTAGAATTTAGAATTTAGAATTTAGAATTTAGAATTAAGAATTTAGAATTTAGAAATTAGAATTTAGAATTTAGAATTTAGAATTTAGAATTTAGAATTTAGAATTTAAATTTAGAATTTAGAATTTAGAATTTAGAATTTAGAATTTAGAATTTAGAATTTAGAATTTAGAATTTAGAATTTAGAATTTAGAATTTAGAATTTAGAATTTAGAATTTAGAATTTAGAATTTAGAATTTAGAATTTAGAATTTAGAATTTAGAATTTAGAATTTAGAATTTAGAACTTAGAATTTAGAATTTAGAATTTAGAATTTAGAATTTAGAATTTAGAATTTAGAATTTAGAATTTAGAATTTAGAATTAAGAATTTAGAATCGAGAATTTAGAATTTAGAATTTAGAATTTAGAATTTAGAATTTAGAATTTAGAATTTAGAATTTAGAATTTAGAATTTAGAATTTAGAATTTAGAATTTAGAATTTAGAATTTAGAATTAAGAATTTAGAATTTAGAAATTAGAATTTAGAATTTAGAATTTAGAATTTAGAATTTAGAATTTAAATTTAGAATTTAGAATTTAGAATTTAGAATTTAGAATTTAGAATTTAGAATTTAGAATTTAGAATTTAGAATTTAGAATTTAGAATTTAGAATTTAGAATTTAGAATTTAGAATTTAGAATTTAGAATTTAGAATTTAGAATTTAGAATTTAGAATTTAGAATTTAAAACTTAGAATTTAGAATTTAGAATTTAGAATTTAGAATTTAGAATTTAGAATTTAGAATTTAGAATTTAGAATTTAGAATTTAGAATTTAGAATTTAAAACTTAGAATTTAGAATTTAGAATTTAGAATTTAGAATTTAGAATTTAGAATTTAGAATTTAGAATTTAGAATTTAGAATTTAGAATTTAGAATTTAGAATTTAGAATTTAGAATTTAGAATTTAGAATTTAGAATTTAGAATTTAGAATTTAAAACTTAGAATTTAGAATTTAGAATTTAGAATTTAGAATTTAGAATTTAGAATTTAGAATTTAGAATTTAGAATTTAGAATTTAGAATTTAGAATTTAGAATTTAGAATTTAGAATTTAGAATTTAGAATTTAGAATTTAAAACTTAGAATTTAGAATTTAGAATTTAGAATTTAGAATTTAGAATTTAGAATTTAGAATTTAGAATGTAGAATTTAGAATTTAGAATTTAGAATTTAGAGTTTAGAATTTAGAATTTAGAATTTAGAATTTAGAATTTAGAATTTAGAATTTAGAATTTAGAATTTAGAATTTAGAATTTGGAATTTAGAATTTAGAATTTAGAATTTAGAATTTAGAATTTAGAATTTAGAATTTAGAATTTAGAATTTAGAACTTAGAATTTAGAATTTAGAATTTAGAATTTAGAATTTAGAATTTAGAATTTAGAATTTAGAATTTAGAATTTAGAATTTAGAATCGAGAATTTAGAATTTAGAATTTAGAATTTAGAATTTAGAATTTAGAATTTAGAATTTAGAATTTAGAATTTAGAATTTAGAATTTAGAATTTAGAATTTAGAATTTAGAATTAGGAATTTAAAATTTAGAATTTGGAATTTAGAATTTAGAATTTAGAATTTAGAATTTAGAATTTAGAATTAAGAATTAAGAATTTAGAATTTAGAATTTAGAATTTAGAATTTAGAATTTAGAATTTAGAATTTAGAATTTAGAATTTAGAATTTAGAATTTAAAATTTAGAATTTAGAATTTAGAATCGAGAATTTAGAATTTAGAATTTAGAATTTAGAATTTAGAATTTAGAATTTAGAATTAAGAATTTAGAATTTAGAATTTAGAATTTAGAATTTAGAATTTAGAATTTAGAATTTAGAATTTAGAATTTAGAATTGAGAATTAAGAATTTAGAATTTAGAATTTAGAATTTAGAATTTAGAATTCAGAATTCAGAATTTAGAATTTAGAATTTAGAATTGAGAATTTAGAATTTTGAATTTGGAATTTGGAATTTGGAATTTGGAATTTAGAATTTAGAATTTAGAATTTAGAATTTAGAATTTAGAATTTAGAATTTAGAATTTAGAATTTAGAATTTAGAATTTAGAATTTAGAATTTAGAATTTAGAATTTAGAATTTAAAATTTAAATTTAGAATTTAGAATTTTGAATTTAGAATTTAGAATTTAGAATTTAGAATTTAGAATTTAGAATTTAGAATTTAGAATTTAGAATTTAGAATTTAGAATTTAGAATTTAGAATTTTGAATTTAGAATTTAGAATTTAGAATTTAGAATTTAGAATTTAGAATTTAGAATTTAGAATTTAGAATTTAGAATTTAGAATTTAGAATTTAGAATTCAGAATTTAGAATTAAGAATTTAGAATTTAGAATTTAGAATTTAGAATTTAGAATTTAGAATTTAGAATTTAAAATTTAGAATTTAGAATTTAGAATTTAGAATTTAGAATTTAGAATTTAGAATTTAGAATTCAGAATTCAGAATTTAGAATTTAGAATTTAGAATTTAGAATTTAGAATTTAGAATTTTGAATTTGGAATTTGGAATTTGGAATTTAGAATTTAGAATTTAGAATTTAGAATTTAGCATTAAGAATTTAGAATTTAGAATTTAGAATTTAGAATTTAGAATTTAGAATTTAGAATTTAGAATTTAGAATTTAGAATTTAGAATTTTGAATTTTGAATTAAGAATTTAGAATTTAGAATTTAGAATTTAGAATTTAGAATTTAGAATTTAGAATTTAGAATTTAGAATTTAGAATTTAGAATTTAGAATTTAGAATTTAGAATTTAGAATTTAGAATTTAGAATTTAGAATTTAGAATTTAGAATTTAGAATTTAGAATTTAGAATTTAGAATTTAGAATTTAGAATTTAGAATTTAGAATTTAGAATTTAGAATTTAGAATTTAGCATTTAGAATTTAGAATTTAGAATTTAGAATTTAGAATTTAGAATTTAGAATTTAGAATTTAGAATTTAGAATTTAGAATTTAGAATTTAGAATTTAGAATTTAGAATTTAGAATTTAGAATTTAGAATTTTTGTATATATATTTATAAAATTAAAAGTTAAAACTTAGAATTAGGAATTCAGCAATTAAAATTATTGGAATTTGACGGTAAAAAATTGAGCTTTATGTTCTAAAGATGAATATCAATAATACAAAAAAGTGAATTCTGAATTTGGATCTGGAAATATATACCATATAAATAGTAAAATTCGGAACAAGTAATTGGAAGAGGTTGGTATTGCAGTTTTTAGCTAAGAATTTGAGATCTAAAATTTTAACCGTTAACTGTAGTTTGAAATTTAAATTTGGAAATTAGATTAGATTAGATTTCAGAGTTATAAAGTAAGATGTTGGGGTTTTGATTTTAAAATTTTATATTGAAATAATTTTGTTATTTTGCGATTTCAGTATGATAAGCAATAAAATTTAAAATTTTAAAATAAGGTTTTAATTTTGAAAATCAGTATTTGAAAGTAGAAGACGAAGAATTTTGTTAAAAAATTTGATTTCAGGCTTTACAGTATTGAATTCAAAAAATTTAAAAAATATTTTCATACCGTCTTTTATAATTTATATCATAAACTTGACGTATTACTAAAAGAAGACAAAACGCACATAACGGACTAAAATTAATACCAAAAAAAACATATTCAAATATGAAGAAAAATACATCTTTATCTCGCTATAATCCAAACCAAATATTTTATAGTCATATAGTATATCCCACTAGAATGTTACAAAATGGTCACGTTTCATTTATTATTATAATTTATGATTCTTACGACGTTTGCACTTCATTTCATTCATGCAAATAATAATAAATGTATTAATTTGCGTATATGTAGTTATTTGTTGGTATAAATCAAATCTCATAAACAATATATTCACGAGATTTTTTCTTAAAATTCCAACATGAACAAATCTCTTAATTTATATGTTGATTGTATGGAAAAATGTTGGCTTATTCGACTAAAATTACGTTTGAGTTATTTGAACCACGACGAATACAACAGCCTATAAGTCGAACCTCTAGTTAACGTATGAACCTAATTATATTATTTGATTCAGTTTTTTATTTAAATTTTAGTGTAAAAAGATTTAATCTTGCATTATGACGGAACTAGTTGATCGTAAACATTTGATTCCAGTGACCCAGGGATGGAGGTATTACAATTGAGTGTAAGGACATAACATAGATGTTAAGACAATTTTAGTTCAAAAACTTTATTCTTACTTATCAAGCAACAAACTTTGACAATTAATAATGACTTAATAGATCGAAGCCGTAAATGATAGTGCCTTGTCATATCAATGGCGTCATTTATTGTCATTCGACTCTCGTATATCTATAAATAAAAAAAACACACATAATTATATTTATATGTCTAGACAATATAATCATTTTACAAAACAATTCATAAATCCATTCACTCTGTAAAAAAAGAGTAAGAAATTAAATTAAAATTTATAAGAAATCAAAATATTAACAACAACAACAAATTGTAAGAAATATACAAATACTGGCTTTTTTGTTGGTTTAACCAAATGGCTAAAAAAACAAAAAAACGTCTTAGCGTGTTTCGGTAACTTTTAAAATTTTAACAAATTGATTTACTTGTTTCCTGGCTAAGAAAAAAGTGCTTTAGTCAAAGATGACATTTTTCGTTTGTTGTTGTTGTTTTTTTTTGTGTATGAATTCTTGCTATTTTCATCATATTATTTATTCATATTCATATAAAGATGAATTCTTGGTACAAAGTTTGTTGTGGAGAATAAACGGTAAAACATCATAATTTTTGGCGTTTTGTTTGCTTTGGGTTTTGGGTAAAATAATTTGAATGAATTGTTTTCATTGAAATATATATTATAACGACAGTCAAGGTCATTCAAGTAATTCTAAAATATTGTTTGGTTATTACAAAATTATTTGTTATTTTCATAGAATAAGTGTTGTCTGCATACGAAATAGCATACGACAGATAATTTTAAAGAAAAGACCGCTATGGTTGCATAACTAAAATCACACAGTGTTCCGAAATAGTTTCGATAAAAAAAATCGTATCTGGTGGACAGTTAAATATCTCTTTAGATTAACGAAAGTTGACATTCGTGATTTAAAAAAAATTTCATCTGGCAAACAATAAAAAGTTTAAAATTTAAGATGCTAAACTGATAACAACAAAATATTATTGCAACATTGTACATATGTGAAAAACATCAACCAGTAATTTAAAAACAAATTTTGATTTTTTTAAATTAAATTCTTTAAGAGAAAGTATTGATCAACTGGAAATTATGCATCGCGGCAATATTGGTAATAAAAAACGAAAAAAACGTAGAATTAAATCAATATCGCTCAAATTTAATTTCCGTCCATAGTGAATTTTTTTAAATAAAAGTGTTGTGTAATATAAATTACAAAATGTGACTAATTTAAAAAAAATTTGTAGAAACAAAACTAAAATTTGATTGCCATTTACAAATAATCACGCTAATAGTATACTTCTTTATCATGTAACGCACTCCATTCTTCAATGATTAGAGTCCAAGTTTAGGTTTATAATTATATGCTGACTTTTTGCAAGCAAGTAAGATCGCAACATGACCAAGGAATACTCCAAAGCTAAGACTGAGGACGAAAAGAGTTTAACCGTTAACACTCCTAAGATATCACCTTGTTCATAGATCAATATGCGGAACCCATCTGATTTGAACAGCTTACAACTGTGCACTGCGGGTGGTTGCTAAATGTTATATTCCCAAGATCATCTATTTCAAAGTCGTATCAAAACTATTATTCATGTAACAAAGTGGTCTGCACAAGGAATAAACAGATTATATGTTTTCTCGCCTTTAAGATGGAGTAACGAGATTTACAAATAAAGAGGTAACATTCTGCTTTAGTATTTAAATCCATCGGAATGAGAAAACAATTTGTTTGTCTTTGTTTTCAGTAGATGACTAGAGTATTCAATACCGGAAAGTCTCATAGGCTCATGTTTTAGCAATGGACCTACAAAAAATTAACCTTATATTTTAGTTTTCTAGATCAAAACTGTGAACGGCGCCGGGGAAAACGACGTTTTTGCGCAAAATTGAAAAGCTGTCACAAATTTTTTTTTCTTCAATTTCTGATTTCTTCTTTAACGATTGAAGCTGTGAATTCATTATTTTCGTATACTTGAACTGGTTTTGATGAAAAATCATATTTTCGAGAATGTCCAAACGAGCACATCTTTGAAAATAATAAATTCATAGCTTTCATCATTTCGATCATTACCTGTAGGAAATTTAATTCTCTATACAAAATGCTGCTATTAGAAATTGGAAGAAAAAGAGGAAGGCAGTGTTAAGGACTGCCGATAGAAGTGAAAACTTAAAACTGTGAAATAGCTGTGTTTTTTTTGTATCTTCCAATTATTGTAGCATTGAAAATTTTTAAAATTCGTAAAAAGAAATTTTTATTATTTTTATGAATTCATGAATAAAAAAATAATTTTAATGGTATTTAATAAAAATAAAAAAAAACAATAAAAAATGTACCACACCAGGAATTGAACTAACGACCTATAGACCCTCAGTCGAGCGCGATATCCACATCGCAATTTGAAACGTTAAGAAATGATAGATGTGTTTCATATTTAAAAATATTTTCATGATTTAAAAATGATAACGCGAACATAAAAATTTTTCCCCATAGAAAATTGCTCAACGCGCCTAAAGAAGTTTTTACTTCAAAAATTATAACGGGTGTTCAGCTTTGCGCCAAAACATGAATTTCCTTATGTTATAATTATGTAAGAAACAAACTCGGTCTGTGCCGTGCACAGGTTTGATTTGGGAAGGTGGAATTTTTTAAGAATTTCGGACAACACAATTTTGTAAAGAATTAAATTTCCTAAAAAGACATTCAAAGTTTCAAATCCATGAGTTTATTATTTAAAAAGATATGCTCGTTTGAATATTCTCAAAGAATCGGATTTGTGGAAAACAAACTCGGTTTACGCCGTTCATAGGTAAGATCTAGGAAGCTTGAATTTTGGATGAAATTTTTTATCAAAATTGAAAACATGATTTTTTTTAATGTTTAAATAATAAATTTTTTAAAATAAATAAGCATAAATTATCTGAACCAAATTTGAGTTGGGTTTAGGATGTCAGTGCGTGTGATTATGTGACCATCTAATTTTAGTTCTATAATTTCCACTCCTGGCACTTTTTATTTTAAGGAAATATTGAAATGGAGTTTTCTTATCAACAAAATAATACACATATGTGGAACATATTTCGGGTAAAAGACTAAATCTATAGAAAATCAAAAAAAGAACAAAAGGCACTTTGGGATAAGCCATTTCTAAATAAGCAAAGCTGAAAAATTTCATGAAAACTAAGTAAATAATTTTAAGCAAACACGTTCGTAAGGCAACACCTTATTAAAAGTTTATGGGCAGTACTAGCGCAGAAGTAGAGCACTATGAGGATATACTGTCAAAGCTCTTAGTCGCCAAAATGTGAACTTACTTGCTGCGGATATAGTTCTTAAATTTTGGTTCACAAAATTAGAGTATCGTACACAGAATTGGCTAACAAGTTCTTATCCAACGTAAAAAGAAAACGCACCGATCGTAGATCCTAACATTTATTATGTGACTTTAAATATTTGCACGATCCGGTAAACAGCTTTTGTTACAAATCTAAATTAATTAGTTAAGGAAGCTAGAACGGACTTGTTTCATTTTTTTCAACAAACATTCAAAAAGACCAAGTAGTTTCTGGTTTGAATGATGATGCCATGGTTATCAACAACAGCAACGAAGAAGTAGATCTGGCAAAATTAATTCTAAAATTTGTTCAGCAAAGCTCAATACCGAACGCTAACAATACATAATATAAGACCAACCAAATTTGTTCGTCGTTTAGACAAAAGTATAGACATGAAAACACAAAACGTTCAAAGACTGATCGGAGCACGTAACACAATTAAGCCAACATCGACTCAAAATGAGGACAATCTTTCAATATCGGGCAATTTTGTGCAGCAAAAGCGTACGAAATTGATAAGCGTGTTTTTTAAAATTCTATTTAAATAACATATTTTTTGGCATTTCTTTACTTTTAAACTGAATTTAGTACTTAATTTTAAAAACCATAAGAAGTGAAGAATATCGACCTGACCAATCATCAAAAAACGGTTTTTGTCAAATATGAAAGCGCGCAAACTCAGGTTTTTTACTTAAAACCCTGATTTATAATTAAAATGCATTTCATTCATAATTTTCGTCATACCATAACTGCAAGCAAATAATTGACCAACCTATAAATATTCCATATATTCTAAACCAAAAGAGAAAACTTGAAATCCAATTCATAATCGGTAGTCTCTAAGCGGATCTGATCACAATTTGATCTCAACTACAATAAATATTGAACCACCAAAGCTATTTAAAGACAATCCACGATGTGTTTGAAACTACAAAGTTATTGCAAGAGCATTAAAAATTATTATAAATTTTTTCCACATAGAAACAAACGTGTTTTGTTGAATTAGATCTATATAAGGCTGCTGTAATTTATTCTGATGTTATACTGACAGGAAAGCAAAAGTTTATACCAAGTAGTCTGATTGTCTCGAGAGTTGGTCTCTGGTTCTCTAAAAACATTGAGGCAATTAAACAAGAATCAATTACGTTTTCCAATTACATAAAAGCAATCAATTCGGCAACCTTACGAGAATATAATATGATCCAGAAAATTTTTCGGTTATTACATAACAAGGAAAAACCCGCTATAATTCAACGCAATTTTCCGAGCCCTCAACGGGCTATCGAAAATGAATGCTGTGCAAAATAGCGCAAAATAATTTCACTCAATCGTCACTCTTATTTTATTTTCAATTGATAATTGTACCCATGGTAAACCCAAAAGAAAAAAACGATCTTCTTGGGAAACTTTTTTCGAAATTTCCACCTAAAACCAATTCCTCAGATACCGAACAAAATAATGCGTATCATCTTTCTTAAAAATCTAATACGTACGACGCTTTCGTAAAAAAATTCTAATAAATCATCAGGCCCTGAAAACAATCTCCCTATGACCCACAAAAATCATCTACCTATCGTACAAGAAAGGTATATTTCCTAACATTTGAATATCTGCTAGCGTTCAGCCTGTATAAAAAGAAAAAAAAATGACTCAAATATTACAGACATCCATATCATCAATTGTATCGAAAGTGCTTAAAAAATATATTAACTATAATATATTTTCACCCATTTGGAATTTTAAAACATTTTTAATGTTGATGAAATTACGGTTTCCGACAATCACAAGTGACAGAAGATAAAAAAATTTGAAACTCAGTGCATTAGGTCTATAGGAACCTTTCTTGCCATATAGCCCAAAAAGCAGTACAGTTGTATGGAACAAATTGGACAAACAGGGATTTCAAACAATTAGGTTGGGTTCAAGTCCATAATCATTTCTGTTGCGTTTCAGCGTCCTCCAATAGATAGGGAGAAGAATCATATTGTATTTACCTAAAAGAGTGTTACCGTATAAAAGAGCTCCACATATTCAAACCCCCACCAAGTTAACAAACTGTAATTTTGTTTAAAATATATTCACGTTCAAATAAAAAGATTATGAGTCATAAATGCGATGTAAACCAGTAACTAGTTTTTCAGAGACTTGTCATGAAGGGAGGTTCTCAAATTTTATTAACAAGTTTGTTCAAGAAAACAAAAAAAACGTTACTGAAAAGAGACTACGCGAGCAAATTTTATATCTCTGGCATATCTCCTTAATGCCAAATTCATTTCTTAGATTAAATTTCTCCCATCATTTTCCATTTCAAGACCATTTTTCCAAGTAATTTTCTATAAAAACAAGCAGTGGTGCCGTTATGAACATTAAAGAGCGGCCAGCAAAATATATGCACAAATGTTCAAATTGTAGTCTCCGTTCTAGCTCTTTTGTTAAAGTGCTAGCCTTATAACTCAAGGGTGTCGGGTTTGATTCTTGGTGCAGGCCACTTTTCTTATACATTATTCAGAATGTTTGTTAATAACCGAACTCGTTGTTAATTAATTATTTTTAATGTAAAGTGAACGAAAATAATCAACATGGTGTCTTAGAGTAGAAACCAAAAAATATTATGGATAGAATTTTTGTAATATTTTATATTATGCCCAAACATCCTTCCCCATCATTCACGATCACAGATTTTGGTGGTGTAATGTATAGGACACATAAAAAGTAAAATCAATAAACCTCACGTCACGAGTCATAAGACCCTTAAAACTAATACAAATCGAGCGCCTGTTCTTCTTATCAACAGCTGGATAGATGTCTGCCTCGAGAAAAGAATGGAGTTCTACGTAAACGCAACTTGTTAAAAACATTGTTTACTGCGCCCAATTTCGGCCACAAAGACGAGCCCGAAATCTGTACCACGACCACAATATAAAATTGGGGACATCAACGCAAAAAAGCTTTTGAAGACGAGCGAGATCTCTGAAACCTAGCAGACCACGACGACAAGTATAATCTCGATTTAGTTGTACTACAAGAACTAAAATGGTCAGGCAATTTATTAAACAGCAGCTGAATGATACATTCTGCACTCAGCTGTTGTCATCTGTTGAATCAAAGATCGCGAAATTAAAAAACATGTCATCAATTTTTTCCCCAATTAAAATGCAATTAAGAATATTTTGTACAAGTATTTGTTGAATCCCAATCAAAAATTTCATATGACGATCTGTAATGTTTATGCACTTGCAGCATTTGAACTATATATTGAAGCCAAAATAGAGGCAGCTGTAGCCACAAGTGACATCTAAAGCAACTCGTATTTTTCCATTACATAAACCAGTAATCACCTGTTGTACATTGCATTGTATGTAAAATATTTGCTAATTTTTGGCATACTCGAATCATCCCTTTCGTCGAATCAACTATCTTGACAGCAACTAATGTAGCATTACCTAAACATACACCAGAGAATGATCTTGAAGTTCAAGTCCAAACACTAAACAGAACACTGCAAAATTCAATTCAAACCGATTGTGATCTTGAAAAAATACAGATTATTATACCAAAGTCTGAAAAACACATCCAATAACAAAAATACGAAAACGTAGCAACAGTTACAATAATTAGAAGAGTGTAACTTCAAGAGTTATATTTCTAATGTAACAGATTCCCAAAAATTATGAAGACTCAAACCACTCTCCTATTGGAATTGGACAAACATAACCCACTAATGTAATTTCAATAATGTCCCTTTTTTCTAGAAGAAAAGAATTGGGATCATCTAATATCAGAACAATTAGGCGCTTAAAAAAAATCAAATGTCAATAATTTAAACCTCTCACTACAAAAAATAGCACACAAATAGCTCACTCGCAACCACAATATTATAACTGAGCAATAATGTCCGGTCGGTTACGAAACCAGAAAGCCGTTAGATATTAATCGTAAATAGAATTAACAAAATCAGTAGTAGTACCAATAGATGACAAACGCCTATATCAGACAGCTCACCAGCTACCAGTGGATGATCCGACATTGTGGTTGCCTAGTTCAATGTTGAAGTAACTCTTTAAACTCGAGTCAATTTAAACAAACCAAATAAGGAAGAGAACTTGATTCAAGCAAAATTTGTGACACAACAGAACATCAGTTTTCATATATTATTAGTACCTACTAATTTAATAGCTCTATCACTATCACAAGTTAATGTTAAACTTTTATCACAATTAATTTCGCAACACCAAAAGTTGCAGTTGTATTTCTTTTTTCATTTCGTAGGAAAAAACTTTAATTCTTCTACTGAAAGTTAATAAAGTTTTGATTTGTATGATGACCCATAAATTATAAACAAAAATAGTAACCGAACTAATAACTTAACCGTTATCACAAACAAAAAATTTATACACAAAACGCATCTATATACTGAAACTACAAAAATGTTGAACCGTTTGGCATTGGACCAGATTGGACATTGGACCAAATTATCTACACAGTTTAAGATTTCTTTAACATTAGATTTATTTATCTTCTAAATTCTATGACCAACCAATAAACAGCAAATTCACAAAAAAATCAGCTAAAAAATGAATTTATTTACTAAAAAAACAACGAATAAGTTATAACACAATCAAAATCTTTTGATCTTTGAGTCTATACCGAATCACAAATATTGTTTATACAAAAACAATTTCTGCACAATATCCTAATTCAAACTATTTATTTAAAAATATGTGGACACTACTGTCTTTTCACAAACGAAAACACAATTATTTAATAATCAGAAAAATAAAAAAAATTACCTTTTTTTTAATTATGTCCCGCTACACCAGCCACCTCAGCGACTAACAACGAAAAACACTTCACATGAAACTCATAAACTCAACAACAACAAAAAAACAATTGGTCATGATCCACAAAATCTTTAAAAACAAATCAACAAATTTCCACAGGTTCTTTTAATGAAATAAAAATAAAATTGCCAAAATTGTTAAACAAAAATAATAATAATAACAACAAAATTTCTTTCACTTTTTTTTTCGTATTTCTTATTATTTCTTTTTTTCGTAAGAAATGAAATTAACACTTTTTCACGTATAAAAAATACAAAATCTTAAAAATTTCTTTTCTATAAACATTTTTCACATTTATTTTGTTTTAAAATAAATTTTTTTTTTAATTTTTCAAGATAAACTGAGATTAACATTTAAAATTTTTATCAATAATAACGTAATTTTTCACTAATTTTTTTTTTATTTTTCGTAACTAAAGAAAATCGAAAATTAAAAATATTTTAACTGATATGAAAATTTCTTAATTATTTTGAGTAAATTATTTGGTTTTTTTTATTTCATTTTCTGTTTTGTTTATTATTATTTCAACTTGACTCGTCGATCATCAGAGAAATACTGAAATGAATGAAAACTTTACATTCAACAACATCGTAGAGATTGTTTTTGTAACTGAAAAATTTTAGACATATTATTTATTTAATTATAGGTATATATATATATATATATATATATATATATATATATATATATATATATATATATATATATATATATATATATCAGTGGCGGATTATCATACAAGCTTTAAGGCAACCGCACCAGGGCCCCGCGATTCAGGGGCCCCAAGCATAAGCAAAAAAGAAACTCAAACCAGACAAGTTTGAAATATATTTATCATTAAAATTACATTTTTTCTGTATTTAAGTGTCTATAATTTCATCGAATTTAATTTCGTCCAAAATTTCATTGTCAATAGAAAGAATGGATGGATAAATCGTTCAGACGATCATTACTCATAGTATTAAGGTCTTACCTCATCTACGAAAAGTTTTTCGTCTTCAGGGATTCATTTCTTATATTCGTCACCCATACCCGTTTGCATGAGAAAAATAAGGAGAGCATGTCATGCGAGAAATATATAAACTGCTGGAAATTTGACGAAAAAATTCAAAACTGCAAGAATAATGACGAAATTTCAGAATTAATCAGTAAATCAATTAACTGCAACAATTTATCTTCGGCAAATCTCAACCGTATATTTTCTTGACGATATCTTTTATTGAAAAAAGCCGAAATAAATTAAATTTCCAGTTTATTACATGTTTTCATTAAGTAATATAATTGATTCTAATTTAAAATAATTTTTTTTACAAAATATTTTTAAAATACATTCCCGCTTTATATTTTTTATTGTAGTTTTTTTTTGTTGATTTTTTGACACTTTGACAATATTTTGAATTTTTATGTTAAACATAAAAATAGTGTGTGAGTTGTGTGAAACATAAAAAAAGTTAAAACAAATACTTATTTCCTTTTAAAAACAATAGATATGAATAGTAAATGATTCGTAAATAAACACAATCAACTGTTTGTCTCTTTCAAACAAAAAAATTGTAGTTTGATCTGCTCGCCACCTGTGTTCGTTTTCAAGAAGCTTGTCTTGAATCCCTGAAGACGAAAATCTTTTCCTAGATAAGGTAGGACCTTTACGCAAATAACTTTTGACTAACATCAGTTTTGATTTTGATTTTTCGTCTATAACATTATCGACAAACATGCATAAAAAGATTCGTAATAAAATATCGATATTCGGAAAAGTGGTGGAAAGATTATTATTGAACATTGTTTTGTACATCGATTCATAATTTAAATTATCAAATGTGAAATAATTTTTTGCAAATTGACATTCGTCAATCAATTGATTTGCATTGAGATCTTTTGGGTATTTTGCGGTTATTGTTCTGCATGAATTAGCAATCTCTTCATCACTCATTAAATTTAGATGGATCAAAAACGAGTACTATCTAGATCTTCATAATCTTTAGCACGCTCTCTTAGATTGAAAAGAAAAGCCTTTATAATTGGCTTGAACAACGATTTTTCAAGGTGGTCTTTTTGTTCCTCTAGACAAAGTGTTTGTGACGTTGAGCAAGTTTAAATATTATTTGCGGTTTGAATATTAGATGAAACAGAAATTAAAAGCTGACAGGCATCATCAAACATTTTGTTGTAATCTTTATTTTCCAAATCTGTAACTATTAAATCAAACAGTTTTTTGTCACCGAGACAGTTGTTAAATTAGATTTTTGTAATGCTCGATTCACAAAATTAAACTTGGTTAGTACACTTTTCCAGAGGACAAGCATCAAAATATTTTCGAATTGACATAGTTTTTTATCAATCCTGTTACCACCGCTTTGTTATCATCACTGAAGCTTTCTTCATGTAAGAAAGATTTTAAAACATGCAACACTTTTAAATAACAAGAATGTAAAACGTGAACTGATTCGTATCTAGCTGACCATCTCGTTCCAGTTGCTCTCTTTAACATGTATTCGCTATTTTCGGTTAATTGTTCTTGTAATCGATTCCATCGAAAAGGGGAATATACGAAAAATCCATAAAGTTTTTCAACCATATCAAAAAACTTAGTTGCAGCAGTATTGCCAGAAACACTATTTTTACCGACTAAATTTAACGAATGAGCAGAGCAAGGGACAAAAATTGCTGTTTTATTTGTTTGACGAATCAATCTTTGTAGGCCACCATAAATACCTGCCATATTGTAAGCGTTGTCATATGACTGGCCTCTACAATTATCAATGTTTACTTCGTTTTCAATGTGGAATTTCATAATGATGTCAAAAAGATAATTCGATGTATGACCTTCGATTTCAATAAATGAAATAAATCGTTCACAAATGGTATTACTTTTAACATATCGAACACAAAAAGACAACTGGTCTGTATGGCTCACATCCTGAGTGGAATCGACACTAAACGAATAATATCGAGACTCTATAACACACATGGCCAAACCGCGGCTCGCGAGCCGCATGCGGCTCTTTAAAAGAATAAATGCGGCTCTCGAAAAGAAATGAAAAAATTAAACAATATTTAATAATTCATAAAAATTGTAACAAAATTAGAAATAATACATATAATTTATAATGCTGTTTAATATAATATGAAAATATAACAAGTAAAATAAAATATTTAAAATAATAATATAATATGATTTAATGCAATCATATTATTATATTTAGGTCCGTCCTGTCGAAGTTACTACCATTGGAGTTTTTTGCGACTTTGTTTTAGTTTGATACTACTTTACTTCACGAATCAAGATTAAGTATAATCCGCTGTTATAAATAAATTTAACTAATTTTATTATTTAAGGTTATACGTTTAACATATTCTAGTGGACTAAAAATAAAATCACCTGTATTCGTTTCAAATTAATGCACAAAAATCTTTCTCAAAATCAAAAGTCTTTCCTTTTGGATTCGTTTGTTTTTCTATGATTATCTTTTTCTGCAATTTTTTTATAAACAATATTTTTGATATTTTATCTTTAGGCAATTTGCCGACGTTAAATTTAATGTATCCTTTAATATTCCAATTAAAAAATGAATAAGTTCAAAATTAAATAGAATTAAAAACACGTGCAAATCCGACATATACTACCTCAACCGCTTCTACATCTACGACAGTAAGATATTACACTAAACCAAAAACGAAATTAAAAACTTAAGGAAATTGCAAGGAAAAAACGGTGATTTCATCTCTTGTAGCGAAATATAATATTTTGCGTGTTTTTTATGAATACTCCGTTTTTTTATTTAACTGCTAAATATGTCAGACCACAACAGCAATGGAACAGGTGGTTAAAATGCTGGATCTTTTAAATACCAAATTGCACAGATTAATTAGCAATGTTCCAGTATCACGTCATACCACTGAGCGACGTATTACGGAAATAAGTAAAGATATTAAACAGCGGCTACAAGTAGATGTAAAAAATTGTGTAGCTTTCAGCTTAGCCTTTGACGAATCAATCAATATACAAGACACCCCCCAGTTAGCTGTATTTATCCGATACGATTCCGAATCTTTAACTGTAAAGGAAGAACTATTGGATTTGGTAGCACTTAAAAATACTACTCGTGGTATTGATACTAAGAGTGCCCTTGATAATATATTGTCAGATACAGATATTCCACTGAATAATTTGGTAAGTGTAGCAACTGACGGAGCACCTGCAATGTTAGGAAAAAATGTAGGCCTTATTGGTCTATTAAAAAATGATCCAAGAATACCCGAATTCTGGCACTTGCATTGTTCATCGTGAACATTTAGTTGCAAAATATTTTAAATACGAAAACGTAAGTAAAACTGTGCTACAAATTGTGAACTATATTCGGACGAATTCAAAAACCCATCGCCAATTCAAGAACTTTATCGAAGCACTGGACTTTGAAGATCATTGTCAAGATATAACATTTTACTGCCTTGTGCGATGGTTATCCACCTATAATGTTCTAAGCCGATTTGTTGATTTAATGGAACCTATCAGAAATTTCCTCAAAGAAAAATAAAAACACTATCTGGAATTAAAGGATGATGAATGGATTAATAACTGTATGTTTTTGACTGATATAATGGAGCATCTGCAATCCCTCAACCTAGCTTTACAAGGAAAAGATAAAGTTATTACTGATCTTATTCAAACGATTCTGAGTTTTATTAAAAAAATTCATCTTTTTCAACGAGATTTAACAACAAAAGTGTTCAACCACTTTCCTCGTCTGAAGAACAGACTCTCTAAAATTAATGATAACAAACTGAGTGAATACGACAGTAAATTAGCAGAATTATTAAAAGACTTTCACTTGCGATTTAATGATCTGAATAATTTAAATATTTCTCTTAATTTACTTGTAAATCCATTCGAAATTAACATTATTAATGAGGGCTTATCGATTCCTTGTTATATTTTGCATGACAGTGCCTCAGGAGAAATGGAATTACTAGAGCTACAGGAAGATCACATTCTTAAAATGCATCACAAAGCCACACAATCTCCAAATGAGTTTTGGAAACTAGTGTCTCAATCAAAGTACTCCAATTTGAAAAAAGCTGCTGCCAGATTACTGTCCATATTTGGTACAACATATTGTTGTGAATCACTTTTTTCAACAATGAAGTTTATAAAATCAAACCACCGTTCACAACTTACAGATAAGCATTTAACGGAATTAATTCGTACTGCGCTAACAAACTATGAACCAGATTTCAAAAAATTCACGGCCAATTTACAAACAAACATGCCATCTACCAGCAGGCATGTCATGTAACAAACTTTAAATATGTATTTGTATGTATTTATAACCATAAGTACATAATTGTTTTTTCAATAAAATAAATATTTCCAAACAACTGATACTTTTGAAAAAAAAATTTTTTGTGGCTCTCGAAACGAGAGATTATTGTACTGCGGCTCAACGTGTAGTGAAGCTTGGCCACCTCTGCTCTATAATTTCCGAAACAATGTGATTTTTAACATGTTTTGCCATGATAGAGATGAATTCTTCACAAATTGTGCTTGAAAGATACTGTTACGATTGCAGAAAAATCTAGACGATTACAGAAAGATCTAAACGATTACGGTCACTTCCAGGAAAATAAAATCAACAAAACACAACAGAAAGTGAATGAAATGAAGAGTGTTGTTGTTGTTGTACATGTTCTTAGAATTAAGGTCTATTTGTTTTATGATTTTATGAATCAAATCAACGTAACGTAAAATAATCGAATATTCTAATATTTTCTCAAGGTTTCTAAAAAGTGACCGCGAAATTTCTAGAGATTAGGCAGAATGTATTTAAGGTAATTACTTTTGTAGTTTTGAATTAGTTTATTTTAAACCTGCGATTGTGAAGTTAAAAATTATAAAAGTGATCTTTAAATTAGTTTTTGTGTAAAGTTTTTGTAAATAAAGTTATAAGTGTTATTAAATAGAAATATTTTGTGTATTATTTTGAACGTTGTGAATTGGAAATTTCTACAATAAATCGTTGGAGTTTCGAAGCTGTTGGAAGAATATTCTAGTTGGGAATATTGTTTGCTGTATTGTTTTCCTGTTGTTGTGGAACAGTTAAGGTGTTGAATACTTAATAAAACCTGGTGTGTTTGCTTACTAATCAGTGATCGAACTCAGAAAGAGATTGGGAATTGCGTTTATCGAATTGTGAGTTAGGCCAATTCGAAGGAAGTTTGGAAAAACGTAACAATACGATACTTTTCCTAAAAATATTCCAAATAATAAAAAAAATCATTTGTCAATGTTACATGAAAAGAGTGTTAGAGTTATTGCCAAAACGAGAAATATGTTATTGTAAAAAGGGATCAAATTTAGCCAATAATTCAAGAGATCCAAGAAAGTTTCCATTGTGTTTTGATCCTAAAATTTCATCGTGACCACGAAAAGCAAGTCCTCGTGATGCAATTTTAGTTGTATTATTAAAAGATTTCTCGAAAGTAAGTTCATTTTTGATACGCATTTTGTATGTAAAATTATTGGTCATGTGATACTTAGACTCTTCATGCTTTGAAATGTGATGAATTATTCCAATTATTGAATCTTTTTAATGAAAATACTTGCGATTTTCCATTCAAATCACCAAATAAACGGTATACAAAACAAAAAACTGCTTCGGATGACGGTGAATAGATTAGCCAATCTCGTTTAATTTTTGTTGCATTTGTGAGTTTTCTATAAAAATGAAACTCAGTGAATTTTCGACCATATTTTCTAGCATTTTTCATTGCATCTATGATTTGACACGCAAAGGCACCTAAGAAACTAACTGTATAATAGTACTTTATGGTTGAGATGTTTAATGAGCTAGTTAATTTTCGATCAAAAGTTTACAATGCGAGCGAGCAATGAGCATTGCAAATTTGTGAGAAAATAAAATTCATTAAACACGAAAGCAATACGACGTTTTACTCCTCCGACAGAGAACATGTTTTAATTTAAAAATAAAATTCATTGATAAAATAAATAAAACGAATGAAGAGGACATCTTTACAGTATATGAGGACGGAGGACCTTGCTCCAAAGGAGGACAGTCCTACCGAAAAGAGGATACAAAATAATCTATGGGCTGATCACTATACAAAACTAATCGATCAAATTAAGCATGAAGTGAAACTCGACCATAACATTGAGTTAATTGAGAATATAACAGGTGAAAAACTTGTACCTTTAGACAGCCTATGTTATGAAACATATACTGCTAAAAAAAATCATGTACAACCCCGCCTTTATTGAAATGCAACTAATCGTCCAAATTTCAAAGGAATCGATCCAGTACTTAAGGAGATTACCTATTTTGAACAAACGAACATTTACATTTTTATTTATATAGAAGATAGAAGAAGATAGAGGATAGAAGAAGATAGAAGAATATTTATTGAAATTCTATTAAAAGTTTATTGCAACACTAATCTTTATAAAATTGTTTGTGTGTTTTTTACTGAAAATAATAATTAAAAGTATTCTTTTTACTAATTGAAATAAAATAAATCTGACTAAAGTCTAATTTAAATATTTTGTTTATATTTATTTCAATAACTTTTCTAAAAAAAGTGTTTTAGTTATTCTATTTTCTAGAGTATCGGTACTAGTACTACACCGGTAACGTGAGAAACTTTGTCAGTATTGGCAAAACGGAAATTTTGGAAGCGCTACTCTCGATGTAAATATGTTATTGATTACATTCATTTTGAAAAGTTATCGTTCAGCTGGGAACGGTAACGGTAACAGTATTGACATCGAGCCTAATTTCATAGAAATGAAAAAAATAATCAAAAATCTTTACAAACAATTGTTCACTAAAACCAATCCGAAATTACAAACAATCTTTACAACAATCCTTACAACAATCGAATCAACGCTTGAAAACCGCCACCAATTCCGGCCATATTGTTTGCTTTGTCATATGACTGTCTCTGCAATTTTGTACGTCAATTTTGTTTTCTTCGAGGAATTTTTAAACGATGCCAAAAAGATACTCTTATGTTTGACCCGCAATTGGAATAAAAGCAACTAATCGTTCATTGATTTTACCATCTTTTACATATCGAATGCAAAAAGCCAATTAATCCGAATGACTTACATCCAGAGTGGAGTCAACACTAATCGAATAATAAACTGCGTCAATGACGTCGGCTGCAATACGATTTTTGATTTTTTGCCCCATGGTGGTAATAAATTCGTCACATATTGTGCTTGAGAGGTACGACGTTCTTCATAAAAATATTCGAATAACAATCACTTTTATCATTTCATTAAGTTTGCTTCAGATGTCGCATACCTTTTCCTTTGTTGCCAAATTTATCACTATGCTGTTTTAAGAAAGGATCAAATTTAGCCAAAAGTTCAAGAACTCCAAGAAAGTTGCCATTGTGATTCGAGCCCAGAGTTTCATCACTCTTGGAAGTTCGGAATTAAAACTTTTGTTTTTTATTTATTTTCTTTATAAATTATATATCTTTATTTAAAATATTCGAATAGATTATTGCTTTTAGATTGCAAAATAGAGAAATTGAAAATTTATTTGGAATTATTTATTTGAGAATCTGAGAAAACAATGGAACCCATAGTTAAAAACTGCTGCAAGAGTATCGTTTGAACTAGAGAATCAATTCATGATACACATGGTATATACTCTATTTCAGAGATTTTTTAAGGGTGTTATTGTTATCGTTTTTCGCAGTTCTGATTTCAGACATGCAGTTTTAAATCATCAAAAAATCAGTTCTGTTTTTTAGCCATCAAAAATGAATTTTTGAAAATAATTTAATTTACTAGGGTTTTTTTCGAATCTGATGACCGTTTTATTTAGTAATCATTTTTGGAAAATGAGGATAAAGGGCCCCCAAAAATTTACCCGCACCAGGGCCTCCTGAACTCTTAATCCGCCACTGATATATATATATATATATATATATATATATATATATATATATATATATATATATATATATATATGTATATATATATATATATATATATATATATATATATATATATATATATATATATATATATATATATACAACACATATATATATATATATATATATATATATATATATATATATATATATATATATATATATATATACAGGGTGAGTTTTTTAAAAAATGCCAGGCTTTTATCTCGAGAACCATGCTAGATGGGACAAAATAACCCAAGGTGATATTTGTTAAGCGTCGAGGGGGACGTCCAATGGTAATATTGAATGACCTTGAAACTCATAAGTATTGGAGATATATGCCAAAATAGGTTTTGTTTAAATTAGAATCTATACATTTAATATTTTTTTTTAATTAAGTAAATCAAACTACACACTTTTTGCGTACAAAATTTTTTTGTAAAGTGTACGATTTTGTAAATATGATGAAAGTTGATTTGCACTAAAGCAAACGTGTCTTCGCTAAGTTCTTCAGAAAAAAAATAAAATTTCGATAAATTAAAAAAAAACAAAGAAAATCATTCATTAATTTAAATATTATTGCATCGTGGTCTACTGCGTGAAATTGATTTTCGTTTTTTTTTTTGATTTATTGAAATTTTATTTTTTTTCTGAAGAACTTAGCGAAGACACGTTTGTTTTAGTGCAAATCAATTTTCATCATATCTACAAAATCGTACACTTTACAAAAAAATTTTGTAGGCAAAAAGTATGTAGTTTGATTTAATTAATTAAAAAAAAATATTAAATGTATAGATTCTAATTTAAACAAAACCTATTTTGGCATATATCTCCAATACTTATGAGTTTCAAGGTCATTCAATATTACCATTGGACGTCCCCCTCGACGCTTAACAAATATTACCTTGCGTTATTTTGTCCCATCTAGCATGGTTCTCGAGATAAAAGCCTGGCATTTTTTAAAAAACTCACCCTGTATATATATATATATATTTTTTTTTTTTTTTCCTTTATCTCCATTTAGGAGCATAGGGCGTCTACTAGACTGGACCATCTGACTCTGTTCGGGGCAATCGCTTTCAGTTCACCCCATGTCTTGCCGATTTGTTTTGCTTCAGCTAGCACCGTTTTCTTCCACGTCATGGGTGGTCTTCCAACTCTCCTTTTACCTTGTGGATTCCACTCTAGGGACATCCTTGTTATATCTTTAGCTGGTTTCCTCAGTGTATGTCCTATCCATCTCCATTTCCTTTGTTTTATCTCGGACTCAATGTCTAACTGCTCTGTCTGTCGTAGAAGTTCCTGGTTACTGATGGTGTTCGGCCAGAAGCATTTGATCAGTCTTCTCAGGCATTTGTTCACAAACACCTGTAGTTGATTTGTGATCTTCCTTGTGTGTTTCCACGTTTCACACCCATATAGCAGTACTGACTTGACACATGCATTGAACATTCGTAGCTTTGTCTTTCTTGACAGGACGGATGCATTCCAGATCTTGTGAAGCATATTGAACGTATTTCTAGCTTTGTTAATACGCTGACTGATATCTTCTTCAGCCTCCCGCCTGTTTTTACTACAGTACAACCAAGGTACACAAATTTGTCGACTTCATCCACTTGTGTATTGTTGATGGTAATTGGTGTTATCGTTTTGGTGTTCAATCTCATAGACTTTGTTTTCCTGATGTTAATGTTGAGACCGACTTCATGTGCAAGGGCTGATAGCTTCTGCATTTTCTGCTGCATGTCCGTATGTGTGTGTGTAAGTAGACAGATGTCATCTGCGTAGTCTAGATCATTGAACCGGCTTGTTGTGTTCCATTGGATTCCATTTGGACTTGCATCATCGAGCTTTCTCATAATACTATCTAGTACTATCAGGAATAGTAGCGGGGATAGTACACAGCCTTGTCTCACTCCTCGGTGGTTGTAGTATTTATCACTTTGCTGTCCTTTGTATTGTATTCTGTTTCCAGCATCCCGATACATTTCTTTGATTAGATCAACTATTTGCTTCGGGACGCCCATTTCACAAAGTGTCTTCCATATCGCGCTTCTGTTAATTGAGTCGAAGGCGCGTTCGAAGTCCACGAAGAGGAGATACAATGGTGAATTCCATTCGTTTGATTGCTCTATGATGATACGGATTGTGTTGATATGATCGGTACAGCTTCTTCCTGGTCTAAAGCCGGCTTGTTCGTTTCTTAGTTTCATGTTAATTGATGGAGATATTCTTTCGAGAATGATCATCGCTAGTATTTTCATTATTGTGTTGAGCAGAGATATACCTCTCCAATTTTTGCATTCTCTTAGATCACCTTTCTTTGGGATTGTTATGGTTAAACCTTCTTTCCATTTGGTTGGTATTTTACCTTCGTTCCATACATCAGCTAATAGTGGTGTTAGAGCTTCTGCTGTTGTGTTTACATCTGCTTTGAGTAATTCTGCTGATATATTATCTGTACCAGCAGATTTGTTATTCTTGAGTTTCTGTATGGCATCTCTAACTTCCCGTTCCGTTGGTGGATGGGTGCTGATAGTTTCGTTATAGTTGTCATCCGGAGACTGCAAGTTATTTTCATGTTGGTGGCAGTTGTCTTCGAAGTATTCTTTCCATCTATTTAGCTGTTGTTCATGTGTTGTGAGGGTTTGACCAGATTCATCCTTTATTGATGGAGTGTTTGTATATTTGTTGGTGACCTTTCTCACGCATTTGTGTAGTGTGCGAATATTTCTATTAGCTGCTGCTGTCTCTGCAGTCTTGAGAATGCTTTCTGTATATCTTCTGCGATCATTCCTTGCCATCTTTTTAACTTGTTTTGCTGTACTTTCATATTTGCTGCATTTGTGTAGTGTGCGAATATTTCTATTAGCTGCTGCTGTCTCTGCAGTCTTGAGAATGCTTTCTGTATATCTTCTGCGATCATTCCTTGCCATCTTTTTAACTTGTTTTGCTGTACTTTCATATTTGCTGCGGATCTCGGTTGTGTTCTGGTGACACAATTGCAACTTGAGCTGACGACGCTCTTCAATTTTCTTCCAGGTATCATCGCTAATCCATGGTTTCCGTGATTTGACTTGGTATCCAAGGACATCTGTAGCAGTTTTGACGTAAGCTTCTTTAACTTGTTCCCATTTTTCATCAATGCTGGTGGTTTCGTTGTTTGGTAGATTGAGCTGGAGCGATTCTTTGAAGATGTTATTTGTATTTTTGTCGCTCAATCTGTTGATGTTAAATTTCCTCTGACATGACTTGTTGTGTTTTACAGCGGCTGGTTTAATTTTGAATGTTGCAATTACCAGTTGATGGTCGCTGTGTATGTCTGCTCCTCGCTTTGCTCTGACGTCTTGTAGTGAGGATAGAAACTTCTTATTCACCAGCACGTGATCAATTTGATTCTTGGTTCTTCCATTTGGTGATGTCCAAGTGTATTTATGTATGTTCTTGTGTGGGAACTTGCTGCCTCCTATGAATAGTTGATTTGTGACACAACAATCGATGAGCCTATCTCCATTATTGTTACGTGTTGATTCTAGTGCATTTTTGCCCATGACTGATTCCATTCCGGTGTTGTCGGTCCCAATTTTGGCATTGAAATCACCTTGTATTATTTTGATGTCATTTCGGTGTGCACTAGCCAGTGTTGCTTGGAGCTGTTCGTAGAATTCATCTTTTGTCGCATCATCAGCTTCTTCGGTAGGTGCATAGCACTGTATGATCG
Source organism: Diogma glabrata (assembly GCA_963693315.1). Lineage (NCBI taxonomy): Eukaryota > Metazoa > Arthropoda > Insecta > Diptera > Cylindrotomidae > Diogma > Diogma glabrata. The sequence continues at coordinate 24,533,229 of OY856186.1, read as the reverse complement.
TTGTATTTCTAATTTTCGATTGGAATCTTGCTGTTATTATTCTGCTACTGATTGGTTTCCATTCGAGAAGTGCTTTCTTTGCGTTAGGTGTTGTTAATATTGCTACGCCTTGTTCGTGTGTGTTGGATTTACCAGAGAACATCATGTAATTTCCTTCGCTTGTTGTTAGCTCTCCACTGTTTTTCCATCTTACTTCACTGAGTCCTAGTATCTCGATGTTATATTCTTTCATTACTTTCTCAACTTGTGCTAACCGCGATGTTTCTATCAGAGTTCTGACATTCCAGTTTCCTACTCGTGTCCGGGTACGATAGCTAAGGGTCGATATTTTATTATTCCGGTTTGTTTGGTTTTGTTTCTTTCTAGTGTACGTTTCTTTAATCATTTGAATTTCGGATTCACCTTTCGGATTAACGGGTGATTGGGCCATCGAATCCTAGCCAGTTTCCAGGGCTGCTGGATAAGGTATACTGGCATACCGTGGGCGAGATATTCCTGCTTCAATGTGCTACAATCATATTTCCA